>CATIUR010000003.1:70025000-71225000 GCA_949592205.1 Helichrysum umbraculigerum
GATCCCACCGATAACGGAAACAACACCGGCATCGATTTCTTCTTCTGTAAGTATATCAGCTGGAAATCCAGCAGTTAATGCAAGTAAAGCTTCAGAAGTTGATTCTTTATTAATAACTATGATTTCATCAGATACATCTAAAACGGAAGTTTCCTGATTAGGGTTTTGTAAGGAATTTGGTAAATTGAATACCTGATTAGTTGATGACGATGGTCTGCCACGTCGTCTTTTCGTGGGGATTCCGAGTGAGAGTACGTGATTGACATTGCTTGAGTTAGGGTTAGGGTTAGGGTTTGAAATTGAAGAATTAGGGTTTGAATTGGGGTCAGATTGGGGAAGATGGATTGTGAATTGTAATGGGTTGGGTTGTGGGTTTTCATTGGGTGGATTCATGGTGTTTGTTTAACAATTTGCAGAAAAATTGAATGGAGTTACTGATTCATACGTATCTGATCTGATGATTAGTAGTATGAAATTAGTAGCAGGTGACATACCATTGATGATGGTGAACCAGATTAGAAAATTGGATAAAATAACTTAGATTAAATCTTCGTGTTTTTACTGCATTCACTGTTTGGGCTCAATAAATGATCCTTCAAATTATTTGTACGAAATTTTGGTTACTCACCACCGGTGTCCGATGGTGAGTTATGAGTATTGAAAACGAGAAATGATATCTTAAAGAATACTCCCTCCGTCCCAAAATTATTGTCCACCAACAAAAAGCACACAGTTTAATGAAAGTGGGACCACAACAGTTTTCAACCACTCAAATAGAATCTACACCCACTAAACTCTCTTCTTATTGGTTGAAATGGGAAGTGGACAATTATTTTGGGACGTCCCAAAAAGGAAATATGGACTATAATTTTGAGACGGAGGAAGTATAAAGGGGCTACGTGCAATTATTTATAAACTCAAGAACTATTTATGTAAATTGTAATTTGCTTATACGGAGTAGTATATATTTGTAAGTTGTAATTATGTAAATACAGATACAGATTTTGCAATTTTGCTTTCCCATTTTACTTTTTTGATATGGGATATATGGGAGGTGATAAATACAAATATAGAATCTGATTCATATAATACAAATGTACATTAAGTATTGTGTATGCTTTAACAGTATGAAATTTTGATGCAGAATCAAAACTCGACCTAACTTCATTCCGTTCATCGAGATTTTCTTCTTTTTCGTCAAAGATGATCCGATCAAAGTGTTCCAATTCTCAAATTGATGTGCTCCAATTCTCAATTTTTGAAGAAATGAAGTACCCATTTTTCACCATCAAAACAACAAGCTACCACAGCTGTATATAGGGTTGACTAGGAGAAATTCTTTTTGTTTTTTATGGTTACTCCAAATTGTACCATAGATAACTAGACATCTCATATGCTCACCCCTTCGAGTGTAAGATCATCGCGGTACGAAAAACGGAGCGTCTTTGTTGAGTCCTTGCAAGGATACATAGGCATCGTTGACTCCTTACCTCCGTCTTCGGTGACATTGTCCTTGCAAGATGGAAGGAAGACGGCGGTTGTGGGGTCAACATTTTCTTTTTTCCTCTTCTTTTTATCTTTTTTTTTTAGTGTTTTTGGGTATATAATAAATGTATTATTGGTAATGTAGGGCCCAAAAAGTTCTATCTTTCATGTTATTAAAAGACCACTGCCAACGGCTTCGTCGGTTTGGCAAGATGGTTGGCACCAGTGCGTCGATGGGATGCGTCGGTTAAGCGATGAGGAAGCAACGTGGAGATGGGGTCAATGAAAATATTTTATTTATTTTTGTTTTGTTCTTTATTTCAACAACTGCATCAGTCGGGGAAAAAAATGGGCTTCTTTTTTTTTTTAAGAATGTTTAAAGTCCAATGGAAGCATCGCAAAGGTTCTGAAATCACATGGGAACCGGAAGAAGAAGTCATTCATTTCTATCCTTCGCTGTATCAGGGCTGGATTGTGAGGACACAATCCTAAATTGGTGGAGGATAGTTGTAACATCCTAAATTTTTGTAAGTCTTATAAATATATAAATGTGTTATATTAAATGATTATGTGTAATTATATGTATATATATGTGTTGTGTGTAAAACTATGTGAAGTATAAATAATATTAAGAGTTGGACATGAAAAATACGAAATCGCCACGCGATCTGGGTTAAATCGCGATTTCTAATCGCGACGCGATTTAGTGGGAATCGCGACGCGATGTTTTAATTTACAGATTCGGGTTTTTAAGCCAGCAACTTCCAGAAACGAAAATAACACCTAAAAATATAAAACCAAACTGAGCTCTGGCGAAAATGGCGATTTCATGATGTGTGAAGCTATTTCTTTCACCTATACTCTTAAAAGCATTATAATTAGCTCCTAATCACTTCTATAGTGATTATAAGGTATAACTACACTTCTTTGCTAATTAATTTTCGTATTAGGGTTTGGATATAAAAACCCTAAGTTTATGATATTTGATAATTAAATAGCTTGTTAGTGTAGAGATGATGTCCACTTGTTAATTATCCATATTATGATGTTGTTATGATGAAATTAGTTAGGGTTTGAAGTTGTTAGATACTAAGATTTGTGAAGGTGATTATGTTCATATGTAAAGATGATAAAATAGTAAATTTAACAAGGTAATGATCATATTATGATTCTGAGTTTGTTATTAAAGTATAGAAAAAAAAGAATATAAGTGTAAATGGATACATGTATGCATAGGTGTATTGGTTCTAAAAGAAAGATATAGTATAATGGGTAATATGTATATTGTTATTGAAGATGGTGATGTTATTGATAAATAGAACCAATACTTATGTGTATATGTTATAAATATGATTTGGTAATTTGATGGATAAGATTATGGACAATCATAATGAAGTAAAAGAAATAAGTCAAATTGATAAAGTATGGAATTGTTTGTAATGTGTTACTATATGTTTATGTGATTAGGTAGTAAAGAGATTGAAGGAAGTGCAAGTAAATTAATTGTGCATTCGCAAGGTAAGTTTCGATTTACATGATCATGGGTTAGGAATGGCTTCGGTCATTTGCTAACGGTTTGGTGCGGGTAATGGTTGCGGCCATAGGCTCGTGTGATTGCTAGTAGTATACAACTAGCATGGGTGGTTAAGGATCCTTAGCTAATATTTTCATTAATGACATGTGATTGTACTTCGTTTCTTACTAAGCGTTTTGCTTACGGTTGTTTAATTTCTCCTTTTTAGGTGAAGCTAGTGGTTCAAGGGCGGATTTGGGCAAGAAAGCCGTTGGTAATTAGCGGTGGATGTTGCTAAATTTGGGTAATGACTCGTGTTCTTTGAATCATGCTTTTGATGCCGATACCCCAATTCTTTTGATAAAATATAACTTATGGTTTGACATTTAAAGTCAATGCAAGTCTTTTGTTAATACTTTGATAGTATGTAAATGATGACATAGGTTGTGTTGTACTAGATGTGTTGTTGGTTTTAAAAGTATGCAAATGTTGCCAAATATGTAATGTATTAGTAGTATTAGTACCAAGTTCAAGTTTTGGTTTGGAAAGAATGATATAATATTTTAGATCATATTGGTTTTGATGTGGTTAAGGAAATAGAATTTGGTACATAATTGGTGTCAAAACTGTGCAGAATTAGGTTACAAAACTGTTGCGGATTTTATAAATTGTGCAGGTTCTGGTCGACTGTATAAACAGTCTGTTCTGTTCTGAGTTTACTTAAAATCGCGACGCGATTCACTAAGAATCGCTACGCGATTTATCATAAAACGCGACGCGTTTATGTAAGGATCACGACGCAATTTTAAACGTCAAAAATGTCCGACTTTTAATTACAATACTATTTTAAGTAAACAAATGTGGGGTGTTTCAAGTTGGTATCAGAGCATCGGTTTAAGGGATTCGAGTATCCACCATTAGGAGGGTACTTGAACTTAGACCAATGTAGTTATAATTGAGCATGATAGGTATTTTTGTTATTATTTGATATTGTGATCCGGTTAATATATTGTTATGGTTTCTGAATCAAGATGTTATGTGGAGACTTAGGCAACATAAGAATGTGGTATGGTAATTAATGCGCCTGGCCAACGCAGTAATTATCATATGACATTCTATGGAACTTTTGAACCCACGTGATGTTAAGATGATGAAATTATAGTGATTGTTAGCCGTTACTCGTTGCAAATTGTAATTAAGGTAAATTTGTAAAGATATAAACTGTTATATTAAATATTGATTTTTATTTCAGTATAATAATGACTGAGGAACGTGAAGCTGACCAAACGGGAGAACGACATGAAAGGGTTGATTCTCCTGCTCGGGAAGCTAAAATATCTCTAGCTGATCTACGAACCATCGTTTCTGAAGAAGTGGGCCGTGTTCAAGAAGCAACCCTTTCTTCAATGTTAAATCAAATCTCTGAAACCGTTCAAGTTGTAATGTCTGAATTCCAAAGAAGAGATTTAGCCAGAGAAGAGGAAGAACCTCCTCGTGTTATTCCACCTGCTGTTATTCCTCTAGATGAAAACCGTCGATTCAGTTACAAAGACTTCTCTGTTTGTAATCCCCCTGAATATCATGGCGAGATGGATCCGATAAAGTGTTACCGTTGGATTTCTGAAGTAGAAGGAGCTTTCGCCACCACTGAATGCCCTGAAAGATTGAAGGTTCGTTTTGCTGCTAATCTTTTACGATCAGGTGCTAAGGGTTGGTGGGAAGTACAGTGTAGTACTCTGGGCGACGACGCCATTAAACAATTGTCTTGGAGTGATTTTAGACGAATGTTCCAAACTGTTTATTCTCAAGAATCTGAATTGAACATGATTCGTAGGGAGTTCCTTTCTATGGAACAAACTACCGAATCTGTAAATGAGTTGGTTGGTGTTTTTCTAGATCGAGCTCGTTTTTGCCCTGAGTATATGTCTAATCCAAAGATGCTTATGGGCCATTTTCACAATGTTCTGAAAAAGGAGATTCGACAGTTCATAACTCCCAAAAGATGTACTAGCTTTGAAGAAATGGTTGACGAGGCTAGATTTCATGAATTGGAATTGCTTCGTGATGTTTCCAAAAGAAAAGCTGCTGAAACCACTTCTACTCCTTCCAAGAAATCGAGAACTGGTGATAGTTCTAAACCTGATGAAAAACAAGGACCACCGCCTGCTGAATGTAAAATCTGTCATAAAAGGCATTTTGGAGTTTGTCGCTTTCAACCACCTACGTGTTATAAATGCAAAAAGGAAGGTCATCTTAGTACCAATTGTCCCAATCCACTACGAGTTTGTTATAACTGTTATAAACCTGGTCATATTAGAGCTGAGTGTCCTGATCTGAAGACTCAGTCTGCTCCTTTTGTTCCTCGAGCTAATATGGAAAGAAAACCAAATGAACCTCAAAGATCCAGACCTCGTTCTTTTCAGATCACTGCTGATGAAGCTCAAAAAGCTTCAGATGTATTGACAGGTACTTTCCTTGTGAATCAGAAACCAGCTTATATCTTGTTTGATTCTGGTGCTTCAAGATCATTTATATCTGAACGATTTAGTCAAAACTTATCGATTCCTCTCACAAAGTTAGATACCCCTTTAGATGTTGAGGTGGCAGATAATAGATTTATATATGTGGTAAATGTCTTCCGTGGGTGTCAACTTCAAATTGATGATGAAATATTTGTTATAAATCTGATTCCTATGAATATGGGTGAGTTTGACGTTGTAATAGGCATGGATTGGTTAGGCCAGTATAAGGCTATTATCCAGTGCGAGAAAAAGATTATTCGAGTCAGCTCGCCTAGTGGTAAGATAGTTGATATATATGGTGAAAAGCGGAAATCTTCTTTATCCATATGTACTTATGCTCGTGCTAAACGTCATCTGCTACATGGGTGTCACGCCTTTTTGGCACATGTGGTAGATACTCATAAATCAGCCCCGAAATTGGATGATATTCCTGTAGTAAATGAGTTTTCAGATGTATTTCCTGACGAACTACCGGGTGTTCCACCCGATAGGCAAGTCGAGTTCAGTATTGATTTGACACCTGGAGCTACTCCTATCGCTAAAACTCCCTATAGACTTGCTCCCTCAGAAATGCAGGAATTGATGAAACAACTGCAGGAATTACTTGATAAGGGTTTCATTCGTCCAAGTAGTTCCCCATGGGGAGCTCCTGTACTCTTCGTTAAAAAGAAAGATGGCACCATGAGAATGTGTATCGATTATAGAGAATTAAACAAGGTAACCATTAAGAATAGGTATCCTTTACCTAGGATTGATGACTTGTTTGATCAGTTACAGGGTGCTAGTTATTTCTCCAAAATTGACTTACGTTCAGGCTATCACCAATTAAAAGTTCGTGATAAAGATGTGTCTAAAACTGCCTTCCGAACTCGATATGGGCATTATGAATTTGTGGTGATGCCTTTTGGTCTAACTAATGCTCCAGCCGCTTTTATGGACCTTATGAATCGGGTATGTCGACCTTTACTCGATAAGTCTGTAATTGTATTTATTGACGATATTCTTATCTATTCTAAGTCAACTGGCGAGCATGAATTACATCTAAGGCAAATGTTGCAAATCTTGAGAACTGAAAAGCTTTATGCAAAACTCTCAAAGTGTGAATTTTGGTTGCGAGAAGTTCAATTTTTGGGACACGTGATAAATGATCGGGGAATTAAAGTTGATCCTGCTAAGATTGAAGCAGTCATGAAATGGGAACCTCCAACTACTCCTACTGAAGTTAGAAGTTTCTTGGGATTAGTTGGGTACTACAGACGTTTTATCCAGGATTTCTCAAAGATTGCTACTCCTCTCACTAAACTCACCAGAAAGAATGTTAAGTTCGAGTGGAATGAGCAAGCTGATCAAGCTTTCCATATTCTTAAACAACAGCTTAGTCAAGCGCCTATCTTAGTACCACCTGATGGTACTGAAGATATGGTTGTATTCTGTGATGCCTCTTATAATGGCTTAGGCTGTGTTTTGATGCAACGTGGCAAGGTAATTGCATATGCATCTAGGCAGCTTAAGGATCATGAAAAGAATTATCCAACTCATGATCTTGAGTTGGCGGCGGTTGTCTTTGCTTTAAAGCTTTGGAGGCATTATCTTTATGGCGTGAAGTTTACTATTTACACTGATCATAAAAGTCTCAAATACTTTTTCGATCAGTGGGATTTAAATATGAGGCAGCGGCGTTGGCTTGATCTAGTGAAAGACTACGATTGTGAAATTCTTTATCATCCTGGAAAAGCTAATGTCGTTGCTGATGCACTTAGTCGGAAAGCTATTCAGTCGCCTTTGGTGGTTAAATCTCTCAGAATCACCGTTATTCCGGATTTACTTGATCAAATCAAATATGCACAATTGGAAGCGTGGCAAAAAGGCGATTTTAATTCTGAACGCATTAAAGGTCAAGTCCAAAATTTTGTTGATGATTCTCGTGGGTTAAAGACAAGATATGGAAGAATCTGGATTCCTAACTCAATCGAGTTAAAGAAGATGTTACTTGATGAATCTCATAAATCTCGATATTCTATTCACCCTGGTGCTACTAAAATGTATCGTAATTTAAAATCAAACTTTTGGTGGCTAGGTATGAAAAGAGATATTGTAAAATATGTTGAAAAATGCTTAACTTGCCTACATGTAAAAGCGGAACATCAGAAACCATATGGTAAATTGCAACCATTAGAAATACCTTTTTAGAAGTGGGAGCATATCACAATGGATTTCATCACCAAATTGCCCAAAACGCAACGCCAGCATGACGCAATTTGGGTGATTGTAGATCGTTTAACCAAAAGTGCTTTATTCTTACCGATCAAAGAAACTTTCTCTTCTGAAGCACTTGCAAATTTATTCATACGTGAAGTAGTAGCCCGTCATGGTACTCCGGTATCTATTGTCTCCGATAGAGATACTAGATTCACTTCACGTTTTTGGACGAAATTTCAGGAAGATATGGGTACTCGTGTCAATTTTAGCACCGCCTATCACCCTCAAACAGACGGCCAGAGTGAAAGAACAATTCAAACTCTGGAAGACATGTTAAGGGCGTGTGTTGTTGATTTTGGAGGTAGCTGGGATACACATTTGCCACTGGTAGAGTTTTCTTATAATAACAGCTATCACTCGAGTATTAAAATGTCACCTTACGAGATGCTTTATGGAAGAGAATGTAGAACTCCTATTTGTTGGGGAGAAATCGGACAGAAGGAATTGGGAAGCACTGACATCGTTCAGTTGACCACTGAAAAGATTAATCAAGTTAGAGATCGGTTAAAAGCTGCCCAAGATCGACAAAAGTCATATGCTGATAACAGAAGGCGTCCTATAGAATTTCAGGTTGGTGACAAAGTTATGTTGAAAGTGTCTCCCTGGAAAGGAATAATTCGATTAAGAAAACGTGGCAAATTGGGTCCGCGATTTATTGGTCCTTTCAAAATCCTTGCTAGAGTCGGAAATGTAGCTTACCGCCTTGAGCTACCTGACAAATTAGCAGGAATTCATAATACTTTTCACGTGTCTTTCCTGCGAAAATGTTTGGTAGATGAATATGCTTATATTCCATTGGAAGAAATTGAAGTGAACGATCAGTTGAATTATGTTGAGCAACCTGTCTCCATTCTTGATGTAAAAGTTACTAAGTTAAGGAATAAAGATTTAAGAATGTTTAAAGTCCAATGGAAGCATCGCAAAGGTTCTGAAATCACATGGGAACCGGAAGAAGAAGTCATTCATTTCTATCCTTCGCTGTATCAGGACTGGATTGTGAGGACACAATCCTAAATTGGTGGAGGATAGTTGTAACATCCTAAATTTTTGTAAGTCTTATAAATATATAAATGTGTTATATTAAATGATTATGTGTAATTATATGTATATATATGTGTTGTGTGTAAAACTATGTGAAGTATAAATAATATTAAGAGTTGGACATGAAAAATACGAAATCGCCACGCGATCTGGGTTAAATCGCGATTTCTAATCGCGACGCGATTTAGTGGGAATCGCGACGCGATGTTTTAATTTACAGATACGGGGTTTTAAGCCAGCAACTTCCAGAAACGAAAATAACACCTAAAAATATAAAACCAAACTGAGCTCTGGCGAAAATGGCGATTTCATGAAGTGTGAAGCTATTTCTTTCACCTATACTCTTAAAAGCATTATAATTAGCTCCTAATCACTTCTATAGTGATTATAAGGTATAACTACACTTCTTTGCTAATTAATTTTCGTATTAGGGTTTGGATATAAAAACCCTAAGTTTATGATATTTGATAATTAAGTAGCTTGTTAGTGTAGAGATGATGTCCACTTGTTAATTATCCATATTATGATGTTGTTATGATGAAATTAGTTAGGGTTTGAAGTTGTTAGATACTAAGATTTGTGAAGGTGATTATGTTCATATGTAAAGATGATAAAATAGTAAATTTAACAAGGTAATGATCATATTATGATTCTGAGTTTGTTATTAAAGTATAGAAAAAAAGAATATAAGTGTAAATGGATACATGTATGCATAGGTGTATTGGTTCTAAAAGAAAGATATAGTATAATTGGTAATATGTATATTGTTATTGAAGATGGTGATGTTATTGATAAATAGAACCAATACTTATGTGTATATGTTATAAATATGATTTGGTAATTTGATGGATGAGATTATGGACAATCATAATGAAGTAAAAGAAATAAGTCAAATTGATAAAGTATGGAATTGTTTGTAATGTGTTACTATATGTTTATGTGATTAGGTAGTAAAGAGATTGAAGGAAGTGCAAGTAAATTAATTGTGCATTCGCAAGGTAAGTTTCGATTTACATGATCATGGGTTAGGAATGGCTTCGGTCATTTGCTAACGGTATGGTGCGGGTAATGGTTGCGGCCATAGGCTCGTGTGATTGCTAGTAGTATACAGCTAGCATGGGTGGTTAAGGATCCTTAGCTAATATTTTCATTAATGACATGTGATTGTACTTCGTTTCTTACTAAGCGTTTTGCTTACGGTTGTTTAATTTCTCCTTTTTAGGTGAAGCTAGTGGTTCAAGGGCGGATTTGGGCAAGAAAGCCGTTGGTAATTAGCGGTGGATGTTGCTAAATTGGGGTAATGACTCGTGTTCTTTGAATCATGCTTTTGATGCCGATACCCCAATTCTTTTGATAAAATATAACTTATGGTTTGACATTTAAAGTCAATGCAAGTCTTTTGTTAATACTTTGATAGTATGTAAATGATGACATAGGTTGTGTTGTACTAGATGTGTTGTTGGTTTTAAAAGTATGCAAATGTTGCCAAATATGTAATGTATTAGTAGTATTAGTACCAAGTTCAAGTTTTGGTTTGGAAAGAATGATATAATGTTTTAGATCATATTGGTTTTGATGTGGTTACGAAAATAGAATTTGGTACAGAATTGGTGTCAAAACTGTGCAGAATTAGGTTACAAAACTGTTACGGATTTTATAAATTGTGCAGGTTCTGGTCGACTGTATAAACAGTCTGTTCTGTTCTGAGTTTACTTAAAATCGCGACGCGATTCACTAAGAATCGCTACGCGATTTATCATAAAACGCGACGCGTTTATGTAAGGATCACGACACGATTTTAAACGTCAAAAATGTCCGACTTTTAATTACAATACTATTTTAAGTAAACAAATGTGGGGTGTTTCACATAACTGACAAAACAACTGCGGGGAGTGATCTAAGCATTGCTCAATCTTTATGAGAAAGTGTTTTTTTTTGGCGAAAAACTGAAAATTCACAAAAACCCCTTTTCAACGAAAGTTGAAGAAGGAAAACAATTACAACCATACGCTATTTGCCACAAACGCCAAAGCCAACAAAATTTAAGCTCACCGATAACGGAAGAGAAATATAGACCGTGTAACTAAGGAGTTGAACAGTTCTTCTAACAATAAAGATATAATTCATAAAACTATGCCATATGGAAGAAAGCCATTACCTATATAAAATGAAGAGTAAATTCCATAGATGGTCCCTGTGGTTTACATCGATTTACGGAATTCGTCCCTGAACTTTTGTTTTCACGTTTTCAGTCCAAAAAGTTTACGTTTTGCTTGAGTATGATCCCTCCGTCACCTATAATGACTAAATTACCCTTACATTCATTTTTTTTTTTTGAATATATCTAATTTTAATTCAATGTATATTATAAGATACTAATAAATAAATAAATAAATTTATATGTATGGATATCTGATCATCTACATAACCTCGTGACCTCATCCCTTTCCCTTAATTTGCTCCACCACCCACCTCCGTCGGATCTCCGGCGAGAAACCACCACCGTCGTCTCTTCGCATAATCGGTAATACCACCACCCAGATTGAACATAGGTTTAATTATTAGTGTTTTTGGTTCCGATTTGGTGCGAATATCTAGATATACGGTTTCCTTCCATTTCAGATCTACGGTTTCAGCCATTCTTTCCGGCGGCCTTATCTCCGTGTTAATAGTCAATGCCGCAAGATCCAACCAGCATCAGCAGAATCCGGCAGCATCACCAAAAGAATTCGTCCAAACCAATAACACAAAGAGAAATCCGGACATTAGCATCCTCGTTAGTCATGGGTTTGTAAAAACAAAATAATAGATCAAAAAATCGAAACCGTAAATCTGTAATATCGGAACCATAGATCGAAAATCCAAGATCAGCTTCTAAAAATCGAAACCGTCGTCTTCTCTTCCTCTTTCACGATCAACGATGGTGTATGTGGTTCGGTTGTGTATGTGTGTAAGTAGCATTTAACAATTTTTTTATATGAATGGGTTGACGTAAGACGTAAGGGATGTTGTCGAAGAGTGTTGACGAAGAGCGGTGCGGCAAGGGAGGCTGAAATTTTAATGATGCGATGATGGTGGTGATATGATTAAAAAGTGTATGTAGTATTATTGGTTATATGTTTTATATATATATATATATATATCAATTGAAATAACATTTTGTTTATTTTAGGAAATGAATTAAGAATTTTTAAAAAATGAATAAAAGAACATTAAGGGTACTTTAGTCATTTTAGGTGACGGGGGACCATTTTCAAGCAAAATGTAAACTTATTGGACTGAAAATGTGAAAAAAAAGTTCAGGGACGAGTTCCGTAAATTAGTGTAAACCACAGGGACCATCTATGAAATTTACTCTAAAATGAATCATAAACATCATTGAACCATGTTGATTAGCCAGGAACTTCCTTTTCATTTGTATCACGATTCTTCTTTGTTGCACTAGAATTATCGCTAAGAATCAAACCTTGGATGAAATCTTTAAAACTTGCCATCTCAATTTCCTTTTTCTTCATATTGATGAGTTTTCCTATCGCTCTTTTAGGGATGACAACCGGTTGTGAAGGAGTATCATCATCGACAGACAAATCATTCAAAGTGGTACGAAGAGAGGGGAGTTGAGGATCACTTTCATCTAAAGCACCAAAAGTTCTAGATTTAGTCTTTTTCCTCCCGGTAGCTTTTGGTAAGAAACCTTCGTGTGAATCATTATCTATAACCCTTCCTTTAGCTTTACGATCTTTGACTTTTTGCACGTTTTGTCTAAATCGAGTACAAGAAGAATGACATTCTTTTCCAATGCATTGGTCTTCATTGAACTCTTCTTGGATTGGAAGTGTTTCCATCACACTTTGTACGGATGTACCTTCCTTTGGGGGTGTGTTGAGATGAACAAAAGGAGTGACATGTGCATCTAATGTAGCCACTTGTGTACCATTTTCCTCGACTTCCATCATTGGGTTATTTTCAACCCCTTGAACCTCATGTGTTAGAGCCTCTTTCACCATCTCAAAAACATGAGTATATAAAGTAGTCAGTATATCCATATTAGGTATTTCAATGGTTTGATTTACAGACCCATCTAAAGGTTGACACTGCCAAAGTGTAAGCCTTCCCGAATCAAAGATCCAACATAACAAGTACCATTCTCTCCTTGATCTTGTGACCGAATGAAGTCGTTCATTTGAGAAAGAGTTGACGTAACGTTGAGCTAATAGTTTAATGCTTCAGTCCAAACCGTCATCATAACGAGTGGTTTAATAACACACTTTTAACCTATCATTTTTTGTTTTATTGCTCTCTTCTCTTTTATAACACATTTCATATTATATAGTTTATTTCCACTCGCTCATTGATTATAAAACTAAATTGTTTTCATATCAATGTTTAAACTTAGGGTTGTATCAATTAGTTTCAATGTATAAGTTAGTTTCATATGTCAATTTTAGGTTACATCTTGCTACCTAACAATTGTATCACTTAGATCTATTTGATCCTTTAGTCAATGCATTTTCTTTTTCACCAAAAAAAATAAAATTAAAATGAGTTATAACACATTCTGCTTCACTTACTAAATCACTACAAACCATCTCAACCTACATAGTCGGAGAACAAGGATGAAACTTGAAAATAACAAATACCATATATAGTCAATATAATAGTTACCAAAAATAGCAAATGAATTAGTGATTGATCAATGTGTAGGTATATAATTTGCTGCACATTTGACAAATTAAAAAAGGCTACACACATTTGACAAATGTGTACGTGTAGAATTTGCTAGGTTTTATGTTCTATACATCGACCATGCCATACAGATATTACACGATCGAGTTGTAATTCGTATCATTACGACTCATTTGTTATTGAATGTTATTTTCTTGGACATAACCAAGTAATTCACAGATCATCGTTGATCTAGGAAAAAGAGCAGTTCATTAGCTGAATATCAACCAGGAACATGAATTAGTATTTGTTAGATTTGAGAACACTTGAGCCTTGTGTTATTCTTGTTGCACTTCTGCTTTAAAAGATCGATTCAATCTCAATATCTTCTTTGCAAGGTCACGAATATCTTCTCTACTGGATTCGACTGAGATTCTTGAAAGTTGTTTAACTCCACCACTCGTTACAAAATCCCTAGTATTGTCATCTGAAAATTAGTAGAAAAGTTACAACACAATATGGTATGTACATAACCTCTAATAATAAGGTTCATTGGCCATTCAGTGTTTTTAACTTTTGGTTATATGGGTCTCGTTACCACTACATATCTAGATTTTTCTTATTTGTCGTTTACCCTTCTCATCTTATAAAAGTCGGTTATATGATATGCGAAAAAATAATATGTGGGTACTATCTATTACTTCGACATATATAGGTTCAGTTGTTAACATTTTATTGCTTATTTGATCCAAGGAAAAAGATGTTATTTGGGTCGTGAATATTTTACTTTTATCACGAAGAAAGTATATACCGTTTTGTGCTAAGTGACAAAGAGCAAGCTCAATGTGACGCCGGGTTGATATTGAGGCAGTATTCGAATTTGCAAGCAACCATGAAAGGACACCATCATCCATTAGAAGAGAACGAGTTTTCTTTTGTCCTGCAGGGTTTAAAAACATCCAATGTTGCTTTTAATATAATTGCTGAAAACTAGTCTGATTTAAAAGAAAGTTTTAAAACATTATAATATTTTAACCTTGAGTTATTGCTCGAGATTCGCATTTAGCGAAATTTGCTATTCCTCTGGCAACCTGAGCGATGACGTCAACATTTCCGGATCTAACCATGCCTAGGAGTGCTCTAATGCCTCCTTGTTCAATCAATGGCACATGTAATTTCTCTGATATGGCAAATATTTAGACAAAATAAATACTAGACCGTAAAATGAATAATATGAGACAAGATCTATAATCCAAATCAAAATGTGCATTTTCCAGTTAGAAAACCAGTATTTAACGAATCTCTCAGAAGAATAAGAGCGTACCATTTCCACACAAATTAGCAATCGCTCCAGCTACCATTCTGAGGGTTTGGGGATCTTCTGTTTTAGAAGCAGTGTGTGCTAGTAAAGCAGCACCTCCTTTACCCATTATTAAGGCTTGATTCGGTTCTACCACAGAAATTTTTTGTTCAATCAGAAAACATTCCGGATGCAACATGCATAACATTAACATATAGAATAGTAAAATCCGAAATAACAAATATGATTTAAGAAAACGAGGAAATGAATAATGATTTAACAAGGCACACACACACATGGGTTGGAGATTTAGGAATACCATTCATAGCAAGATTTGCAATGGCTCCAGAAGCAACCCTAAGTAATGTTGTATTCTGGGAGGTTCGCAACAGTATGAGCAGTGCATCTAGACCCCCTTCTTGTACAATTTTCTCTTGATTAATATCTGTGAATAACATATATTATCAAAAGAGGCTTACATAAATAAACATCGATATGTTCTACAAATGTGTTGCTATGACACCCTCGCAAACATAAAGTGGCCATAACACCTACCTTCAGCAGCAAGGTTTGCCACCACTTTCACAGCATGTGTTTGGACGTCTAAATCGGCAGATTGCATTAGTGTCAATATCTTTTGAAGGCCAACTGTAAAAAGCCAGAGAAAGTTCTAGTTAATTTCCCCCCCAAAAAAAAAGAAAATATCGGTGCTACAAGCTTTAGGCAATATATGGAATTATGTTCAGAAAGTTGGTATGTAATATGGAATAATCAGAATCAAATATTTAGCTGTCACAAAATGGGCTGCAGGAGATATTGTTAGATGTATAGTAATTTTCATTTTCCATTGGATAATCAGTATTGTTCCAGCTACTCCTAAACTGATTATTTTGGCCCCTGAATGTACAAATAATCAAAATCATATTCACTTTACCCAAGTACTAGAAACTGATTAAATGTAACTTTAATTCGCGATAATCAGATTAACTAGAAAGAAAAAGGACATGCAAACACCCCTCAGTCTCAACTACGCACACAATCATATTTGAGGAACTAACCAACTTAACCTGCTAGGCTGCTATCTTTACCTTCTCCATGGAGAGATTTTAGAATTAGTTACCACTGATTCAGAAAAAAAAAGTCAACAGATACAGACAAACTTGCCTTCTTCACATATCTTAGCTATAGTGGTTCTCTGAAACGAGTTTGACCCCCTTGATCTATTCGAATTGTGTAGTCCCAACGGGGCGCCAAGTTTTGATCCTCGTCCAATATTTTCTTTCATGGATGGTCTCTTATCCTATGAAAACTCCGAAAATGAGATCTCCGACATATTTGACATGGAAAGTACTAACTACATAAGCTGCATTTTATATAATACCTCAAAGTCGTCCTCGCTTTCGGGTACAGCATAATTTATACTACTTAGCTCTTTTTCAACTGCCTTTCTTCGTTTTTCCTCAAGTGAAAGCACTTCTCTTACAGTGTGAAGCTCATCACTTAATCTAGCCTGCATTACATATTACCATTTATAAGTTAAACTTAAAAATGCAAAAAGTAAAAAAGCTATCATGAGTAAACTATCCAGTTACCTTCTCTGATGATAAATTCTGATGTTCTGTTTTCACCAACTCTAGTTCGGCTAGAGTTCTTTCTTGAAGCTGAGACATGTTTTGCAGTTCCATTTTAAGAGCATCAATCTCGTTCTGTCCTTGGATCTGCAAGCAGATCAGATTAACACAAAAGGAGAGGCAAAGAGAGTCTTTGTGTGTATAAAAAGTAATCACTATCATCAGGACACTTACATAATACATATCAGAACCTAGAGAACCAGTTGTTAAGATATTTGGCAAGTTATAATCATTCAAAACTAACAAATAAATGACCAAAACGTCATTTCTATACATTGTTGAAGTATTCTTCTACAATATTATTTTATCAAATATTATTTCTATACATTGTTGAAGCATTTATTTTATCAACTACAATATTATTGTTCAATTAAGTATTTGGCAATTTATCTTGCATTGAATGTAATTCCATTAATTGTATTTTTTATTATAGTGTTAACAATGAAAAGTGTGGGTGGAAAGACGGAAAATAGACGATTTAGAATTCTTTATAATTCGTTTCGCTGCAGCAGGTATCGAACTGGTTATCCCTAGATAATCATATAAGAAATTACTTTACGCAAACAATAAGAACTTACTTGCAGTGAACTCTCACGATCGTGTGACGAATTCTTTAATGATATCATTTGCTTTTCTAATCCAACACACCGGGAATGTTTGTCCTCAACTTGTATTGCCAACTCTGTAACTTTTTGCTCATACATCTGAGTGGTTTCTGCAAGTGCCTTTTGGTACTTAGCACGTTCAAGTTGATGTTGCTATGTAAAGATGAAGAAAAATGGTTAAGATTAACTTTTCATTATCTGATGAAGTACAGTGAATATAAAATCTAATGAATAAAATGAATCATAAACCTCCATTGTCTTTTGATGATCGATTAGTAAATTTTTCATTAAATGTAACTGTTCTTCAACACTGCTCGCCCTTTCTCGCTCCACTTCTAAATGTGACATTAACTCGCCTATTTTCTTCTCGTACATTTGGGTTGTGTCTGCGAGTACATTTTGGTATGTCGATGTTTCAGCCTGGTATTGCTACTAGCATCCAAGAAAATAGTGTAAGTAGTTGTGTTTATAATCTTTTGATTTGAATATAACTAGTCTGTGTATATTAAACTGGTTTATAGTATCTACGATTAATAATAGAAAGGAAAAAAAAGCACCTTGTTTTTCTCTAGAATGACTTCCAGACGTGCAATCTCGTCATGCATCAAATTGTTCTGATTCTTCTGAATATCTAATTCATTTAACAAACCTTTCATTTCTGAATCCAAATGGACCTTCTCCTTCTCTAGTGACTGCAACTTGAGGTCAAACTTTAGATTTCTGATAGCAGAAAAGTCAAACAGTACAGTTTAATGTTTATTGCACATGGCCAAGATTTTTATTACCTCATAATGCTTTAAGCTTCTCTTTAGACGCTCAACCTCTTTGCAAATGACATCATTATGATCTTTCTGGGAATTCAATTCCTCTAGAATATCTTTCAATTCTATTTCCAGTTGAGATTTATCCTTCTCTAGAACCTGAGTCAAAGTGTGAAACATGCAGAAAAGTCAACATCTGACTTTTATAAGGAGGTTCAATTTATGTAGTACTCGTAATAGTTAGTATAGATAAACTAGAAAGAGAGAAATGTACCTCACACCTTGCAATTAAAGACTTTTCTGCTTCCTTAAAACTATTTTGACACTCTCTGAGATTATTCTCCAATTTATGAGTGTTGTCTGCTTTAGATTTTTGTTGCCTATCTACCTCCTTTGTGAGTATATCGATTTGATTCTCGAGTTTGCGACACAAGCTCTCATAATCAAACTCTTCTTTCAGTTTTACCAAATTTACTACTTTCATGGCCTGATCAAACAGAATATGAAAAATTGTAAGAAGATACATTAGTAAACGAGCAGATATATGAAAGTTTCATTCCTACAATATTAATATGTAAACGTGTGTGTGTGTGTGTGTGTGTGTGTTTGTTTTTAAAGAACTTGCAGTCAAAAACATAGTAGTATGGGACACAAGATAGTTGGGTGAGGCAGGTTGAGGAAAGGGTTAAGATGGCTTTGGCCGGAAGTTGGAATGGATCATTATTAATACGGACCACAAAAGGCCAGGGCAGGTTGCTTGGCCTATACAAAATTTTCTTTTGTCATTTTATACATATAATTAACGCTTTCATCATGATTACAAAAGCAATATTATAATATTAATCTAAATCTTTACATAATGCATATTTCTAGGTTTTACGCAGTAAAAGTAGACTTGATTTTGAACCCGTTTGAGTCGTTCCCCTGTTAACTACCCAACTAATTTGAGATAAGCACAACCAAAATCAACCAACTAATAAGTAAACGGCCCAAACTTTCATATCACCGCGATACAAATCTAACAAGAAGTAGAAATGTCATACCAGCTGGAAATCCAACTTACCCGTTGCCCAAACATTATGGTGCTTGCGGTTTCTGAATAATGTCGAGAAGATGGGCCAATTGTTACTATCAGTGAGGTCCTAGCAGAGCCTGCTCGGTTTGAAGAACGTGGTAGGAAAATATAAATTACACAAGAAGAAAAAAAAGAGCACTTATACGATAATTTTAAGTAAAATACATACTACTTTCGGTCACACATTGGATCTCAAATAACATAGAATCATCTTATCTTAAATATAATATAGGAAGCAGGGTAATGACATCATCATTTAAAATCATATTCAATTTATCAAATAGGCACCTCTATTTTAATTAAATTAAAATTTACAACTTTTATTGTAATTAAACAATCAACACCCCGTGTGTATACACGGGTTTGAAGTCTAGTATTTTTAGATATGAACCAAACTGATATCTGCAGTTTAATATATTTGAGTAAGTAAAAGTAGCCAAAGTACCTCCAAATGAGTCACGAAGCAGTCTCGTTAGCTTAGAATCTCTGGTGGGTATATGAGGGCTATTTTCAGCCAATGCATTTATACATTTTCCAAGAGAACTTAAAGAGAGATTGATAAATTTTGTCTCTTCAACCATGTGGCCTTCGCTTCCTGAAGTGTTTGTAACCGTATTATAAGTTGCAAAGGAGCTAATACAAGTCTTCTATTAGACCATTCCTTTTTGCAGAATAAAGACAATGAACTTTTTTAGAGAATGAGTGATTACGGAAAAATGGTGCAAAATGTACATGCGAGAATACTTGCCCTTTTTTGTAAAAAAAATCGCTCATTCTTGTAAAGTGTAGTGTTCTTTTGTTAAATTTTTTAAAAACGATGGTTCGAAAAGTCAATTGCTCATTTGGATTATGAATGGTGGCATAAGTTTGGTATGTGAGCTCATTTGCAGCATACCAGATTTGTCTAGGCGCTCAGAACCAGCAAGATCAACAATAAGTAGCTTGCTCTTTCGAACAGTCGGTATCACATGGCCACCAACTAACATGTTACTATCATCATTTCCTCGAGATGATGTATTGCTTTCTTCTTTGCCATTAACAGATCTTCTAAAAGAGACCTGTAGAAAATGGAAAATTAACAATCAGTGTATTAGTAAGTCTGGAAGTGGATACCACAGGTTACACTTTCTCATTAATACGCACCATCAGAATTGCATGGCTACGAGAAGATTCGGTATTCATCTTTGTGTTTGCTGCATGCCGATTTGCTTCTCCAATTTGGAGTAAATGCAAGAAGTGTTCCATATTCTGAATTTTGACTACCGCTGCACCAGGTACTGACACTTCCCCATTTTTTGGATCCTCGACAATTGGAATGTTAACCTTTTCTGGTGCGAGTAAATCTTGAACAGATTCCATATAGATCTGTTACAATAACCGGGGTATGAGTTCTTTGAAGCAACTATAGTTGGGGTTTAAATCTACATATACACCTGGTTCGAAATTTTCGGATATTACAACTCTACCCCCTTCAAAAAGAATTTCGTCCTCGAAATTCACGTGATACAAAATGATCGTACTAACTATGTTTCATGTATGAAATATATGTTAAGTGTTGGTCAATGACGTTTTAGGAAAAATACGTGTTCAGAATATTACTGGACAAGCCAATGCTATAGGAAGTTACTCTTTCATTATTTCACATTCCAATGTGAATTTTCACTGAATTTTTAACAAATAATGATCCATATAAGACTTATCTGTCACAGTATAATGTGAGTGACAGTATTAATTGGGTATTTCATAGGAAAAAACAACGAATAAGTAACAAATAGCATTAGAGATGTAAATGAATTAAAACTGAGTATTACCTGCAAATATGAGATTTCCACACTATCAGATGCTAGAGAAACACTAGCAATGATATCCTCCAAAGCCCTAACCATAATTCCTCGCTCCGATTCATCATCCTTCCCCAATTTACCAAGTGTATAAGTTTTGCCGGTTCCTGTTTGACCATATGCCATAATTGTTCCATTATACCCATTCAACACACCCTACAGAGGTCAAATCAAGAATTCTAATGATATATAATGGTACAAGAATGATGTATACAAAGTATTGATATTTTGTTACACACCTGCACATTACTACGACAGAACTGTCAAACATCATTAAGTTTGGCAAAAATCAAGCATTTCTCACTTACCTCAACTACAGGTTTTGCTACCGCCTCATAGACACGCATTTGAGAAGCGGATTCTGTAAATACTTCATCAAATCTGTAAGCCTCGGAACTCCAATTATTTTTTTTTAACTTTAACCTTGTAAGCTGCATGATGGAAAGCAGTCATTCATAATGAAATGGATGTTACAAAAAATTCCAATTAGCAGCTGAGTTATGTTCTTTAATATAGAAAACTGGAGCAGATGGCACTCTTCTAAATTGAATGTAGTACTTACCTCAGGTTGAAGTTCTACACAGTCGAAAAAATCAGCATCAGAAATAAGGTCCTCCGTGTTTTTTGGTCTTAGTCTAACAGCAACCCTCACTCTTCCAGATTCTGAAGATAGGATAAATTAAAACAATCCAAAATATTACCTACAAACCAATACTCATATTTCATCCCATGGACATGAAGTAGTAACTCCGAATATAAACAGGTTTTCCTCTAAAACTACTTTCCTCTGCTCCATAAGATGAGATATGTTGTAATTATTGATGTCAACACTAGCTTTTCCAAATTCGATATGAACTTAGATCTTCCTCACAAACACAACATCAAACTATTCAATGGATCATACTATCTAGTATCTACCCTATGGCCCAAAAAGGTAACAAACATTTAAAGTTTACTTTCTGTAACATTTGTTATAAACTATGACTCAGTTGGCAATTTTTCCATCAAACAGAAAAAAAAAAAAAACAGTTGCATCTCTCTTACTACAGAACACGCTAAGCATTAAATTAGTTCCCAACTGTTATGAAACACTAATTTAATCAACTTAAATATTTCGATCCGCTCATTTCAGTTAATCTATATAATTAATTAATACAAATCTACTTACATAAGGTCTACTCACTTTTTCCCCATAAAATCTGCAACAAACAATTCTACATTTATTTATCCGAGCAGCAAAAAGTCTATTACAAACAATTCGACATTTATTCATATCGGTACTACTCCGAAAAAATGGAGTAAACATACACTAATAACTAATTAATGACTTTAATGTAAACTCCCAATTTTCAACATATAAAAAACTACATATTATGTAATTTGGTGAACTCTAATATTGTATTATCTTTGCTCTCTCTTAGTTGCTTGCTAAGAGTGGAGTTTATCTATAATATTATTTGCCGTTTCCAAAAAAAAAAAAAAAACTACATATACTTGAAAATGATAAACATATACAATATCATCTAACAGTCCCTTTAGCTTTATACTTTCAAAATTTAAAGCCTACACATAACAACACAGCAACAAGCCAACAACTAATACATTTCTACACGCAAATGAAAGCGAGTACAGATGAAAACAGATATACAAATCACCTGAAACGTCGTCGTTTTGACGAGTGTGAGAACGAGAATTAGGCGTAACAGAGCGTCTGGAAGCAGAAGACGACGGCGTTTTAGACCGTACGGAAGCAGTAGCACCACCACCACCGCCACCGCCACCGGTAACAGTTTTAGCAGAAGGCGGTGGCGTAATGTGTTGTTTCTCATGCTTATTGTTCAACATTTTGGTACCGGAAGCCATTGATTCTTCAATTCTGCAGGATTTTAAAGCCTAGGGAGAGAAAAATGTATATACATACATATACATATATTTATTAATTAGTGTGTTAAAAAAATTAAATGTATAATAATAGCTGTTTGGATATAGAGAGAGAAAGTAGAGGCCGGCACGATGGTAACAGTGTGCACAACCATAAACAAAATTATTGTGATTGTGAAACCTAGAGAGAGAAAATAAGAGAGAGAAAATATTTACGGTTAAATTCCGGCCGGCCGGAGTGACGGTGACTTTGTGTGTTCTTCCCGCCCTTCCATTTGTCGTTTGTATTATCGTTTGTTTTCACTTCTTCTCCCAACGGTAAATATCAAATGTATGTGATATTAAAAACCCAAAATGAAATACACTAAAAATAAGATACTTTTATTACTATTATACTCCCTCCGTCCCAATATTATTGTCACTCGACAAAAAACACGCAGTTTAATAAAAACATAATTATTACATCTTTCATTTTCTTACTTTTTTGCAGAATGACAGTTATACCCTTAACCAATTAAAAAGTGCTTTATTAAAAATGTGTAATAATAATTTCAATTAAGGGTAATATGGTAATCACGACCAAACTATACTATCTATTTTTGGAAGTGAACAATTAATTTGGGACATCCGAAAAAGGAAACATGGATTATAATTTAGGGACGGAGGGAGTAAGTATTATTTGAAGGGTGATATTCGTACACTATAAAAAATTATTGGTACACCACAAATTGTATTTTATAATGTTATACTGCACAACGTTATAAAGCACGGTTAGTGGTGTATGAATAATTTTTGATGGTGTACAAATTACCACTTTTATTTGAATAATACTTATGTGAGTTTTAAGCAATTTATAAGAGATGAAAATGGGTTTAAGTTAATATACACATGGATTTAAGTGAGTTTTAAACCCACAGCAACAAAATCAAGTGATTCGATTTTACCTTCATGAATCGCTCTTAAAACAAACTCTTTTACTTTTGGTTAAGCAACATGTTTGCTTGAGTTTCGGTAAGAGGATCAAGTTGTCTAGGGATTACAAACACTTGTTAGAAAGCGCACTCTAAGACCATCTCTAATGCATTAGACTGTATAAAGTTTAATGGACTGACACATCAGCATTTCATCATTTTCAATAAAAGTTCTGCAGTGCATTGAACCATCTAAAATTCATTAGACTGACACATCAGCGTACTATCTTTTAATATTTAATCTATAAAATATAAATAGTGGAAGTATGGACGGTGCCAGCAAATCGTTTGAAAGTGCATTGGACGGTGCCACATCAGAGCATTGTAGTTGCTCTAAATGCGATTACAAACACCTAAGTGCAATTGGGGTAGTTGCAACCTCATTCGTAATGTTATGAACTTCGTCACGTCTATTACTAAGTACCAACATAATGTAATAGAAATACACGAAAATAAGACCGCGGTCAGTAACACCAAACTTATGTGCAATTTCCTCGTATGCAATAGATTATTATGTGAAAGTCGAAATGTTTATGTGGTAAACTGAAAATTATCTAATGAAATACAGCAATAAACTATAATTTGGAGTACAAGATTGATTAGGAAACATTTAATGTGATGTACAAGTTGTGTATTTGTTTATATAAATATAAGACCATACGTAACGCTCCCATGTGGCTCGCGTTCTCAGGCTTCAGAACGCCATAACGCCACTAATCGGGCGTTCTCGGCCGGCGTTGTGGTGGCGTCGTGTGTGGATCAACGGGAAGAGAAATGGCGTTCACGGTTTTTTTTATTCCTTTTCTTTTCCTTTTTTATTTTCTTTTGGTTCTTGCCTTTGTTTTGGGATGGGATCTCAGAAATGAAACTGAGAAAAAAAAAATAGAAGAGATGAGTTGCAGCAGAGGGAAGGACGAAAGGTGACGAAGAAGAAGTACTATTTTTAAATATTGTTTAAATATTGTACTCTTATTTTTGTCAGGTGGCATCATGTGTTGTACTATTTTTAATAAAGTAATTTTAATTTTGATTATTTTGTCAGGTATTTTAATTTATATAATTATTGTATTGAAATGTATTTTAATTAAATTGTATTTGTTTTGTTAAATAAAAGGAAATTAAATTTAGTTAGTGGGTGGGTTCCAGAATGGGTTAAAAAAGTGGCGTTCTGGTGTTATGATTAGGGGTGTTTTGGTGTTATGGTGTGATGTTGATGTGGCGCTGACGTGGCAGCTGAAAAAGTGGCGTTCTGGTGTTACGATTACGTATGGTCTAAGGAGTTATGTTAGGAATACAGGTGAGAAGGTTTAAGAGATAATTAAGAGAGGTCGATGAGAACCGAATTGTGATTCTACCTCTGTCTCGTGAGGTGAGCCTTCAATGATTTAATAACGTCGAGGGCGGCTCCAATATTGAAATTTATCGTTGAGAGATGTAATGTATTTAAGGGTGTTGAGATGAACTCCATTCTAGATATATCGTTCACTATATAGTGAAATTTAAGTAGTTTCATGGTCTCGTAGTTTTTACTCTTCCGTAAAATGTTCTTTTTTCCCCGTAGAATATTGTGTGTGTATGCCTTTTCTGTTTTTGTTTTGTTTTAAAACTAACTTATATTATATATATATTTGTTATGTAACTTTTTATTGTGTTAATCAATCTCAACAACCCATTTAAAAGCAATCAACCCCAAGTCTCCAACAATATTACTCCATGGTTTGTCATCATGATAATTCTATCTTGGAATTTTACAGCCATCTTCTTTGTACAATAAATAAAGATAAAGGAATATATAGTTATTATAATTGTAGTGTCGTGGTACAAATGGTCATGTGTTTGTATCTTGAATTATTATTTATGACAATAATGCAAGGACATGTGATGGTGAGAGCTCCACATGGTTGGGTTGGGTTGGGTTGCCACCCCTCATTAAAACATTTTCTTTTTTAACTATAACTCCGCCCTTGATCGACTAATTCATGAAATTTCATGAAATCTGTATATACCGTCACACAAACTCAAATCAGGTAAAGCACTCATTTTTTAAGAGATTTGCATAGCTACTTTAGATAGTCGATAAATTATTAGATACATAACCAAAATTAGAAAATTTTGATTAAGATCTTATTAGGTGTACAAACTTCACTGCTCTACCCCTCCCTCAAGGGAAATTATAAAGCCACCCCAAAATTACAGGGGATACTCCGGACCCAGTCCAGTCTCAGTTCGGTCCTTTTACAGTTAAGTTTTATCTAAGATCGATTCCGGTTCAGTATAGAATCAGTTTCAGTTTTAGACTAACCAGGGGTAGGAATTAAAAAAACAAAAGGGTATACCCAGAAAGTAAAAAAAAAAAAAAACATGATGTGATTGGGTAGCTTTACATGGAACCTCTCTTAATTGTTTCGTCAATATAATTTGATTATTACTTAATAGTTTAAAACATTCTTAAATGATTGTAAACGAGCCAAATTGATGATTATTGTACGGAAATTTCATATTTTATGGAGTGTTATTTAATCATAATCAATTTTCCACATATCGATAAAGCATGTACTACTACTAACTTTTATCAATTCTGATGTAATTTATCGGGTTTTACCACATTCCCAACATCTGTAGGGTTTTTTCAAGAAATGCTGTAAATTGGTCTGGATCCTCACGGGACACTATCAAAAACGATATAGGTTGAAAACCGGTGACGCGGCCCCTATATTCGGGGTTTTTTTCCCGAAATCTTGTCGGGTTTTTTTCATCCTTTTTAGTGTCCTACCAGTCCGGATCCAGAGTTAGGGGGTTTATTTTCTTTTGGAGTTCATTAAAGGTTCATGTAAAAACGTTCTTTGGGGTTCTACCAGTATCTTGCTAGTAGAATTTATTTACATACAAGTCTGCCTTTCAAAAAAAAAATATATAGGAATTGGAATATTCTATTTTATTCGTTAACATTAAAAGTAGGAAATATGTAACAAATATCAATGCGCTTATCACTTTTATCATAGTTTTCTTAATTCGTTAGAGAAAGTGTAACAATGAAATGGATTTTAGTATGATTACTTTATGTTCTGATACGGACCATGTTTTATCCATATATCAATGGATACATCAATCAATGGATATATCATATATCAATGGACCGGTCTATAAAATTTCACTTTGGTGCAATAATTGTTGTACACAAGCTTTGTCATTTTCGTGCGTTGCACCGCGATTTTCATAAGCTATATCTTTAGAGCATACAGAGTGGAAGTGTCTTCGTCAAAATCCTGGCTCGATAACACTGTCTTGACGACGTCCTCCCACACCGCGACGGCGTTCTGGACGGCGTTCTAGACAGCATTCTGTAGCACCGTCCGTGATTAAACGCTGCTTTTTTCTTATCTCTCATACACACTTTAATAAAAAAAAAATCAAAATACATTTTAAGAACACTGTAAACTCAACATCTTCTACACCCTTACTTTTTCAACAACAACATTTATATAAGAACAATGTACGAGTTTAATAAAAAGATGTTGTTGTACAATATGCCAGCTGGGGTTTAGAAATCAACATTTTGTTAGATGAAAACAAAATTATTTTTCACAAAAGTGAAATTTATAGTAAGAATTTGATATTTTGATTTACTTTTTATTATAATAGGTAAATTGTAATGTAACTATGTTTAATATGTGGTGATATTTTCACTATTGAAATTGATAAATCTTTTATAACTGTGTATTAAGTACTTGTACTTTACACATAAGTGATGCACAGTTATGGTGAATTTATCAATATCAACACCCTTAATATGTTAATATAATAGTAAATTATATAGTTAATTTATTTTAATCAAAATAACAACAATAAAAGTAATGGTAAGGTAATTTATAGAAGTTATAAAGTATTCTCTAATTTTATTTATAAGTTCTAAAGTCTTTTGTGACTTATAAATATCTAAAGGTAATCAATAATCTATTATGTTTTAAAATATAGAAGTGACCAAAAAAATAAAGTGAGGCATAATCTGTAACACCCCGCAATTCAGGAATTTAATATCGTAAGCGGATATATTTTTATTTCGAAATATTATTATGTAAATAATAAGATACAAAAGAAAACGTAAACGGTTTTATCAGTTCCAGACAATAGGGTTTAAAAGGGGATAAAATTAATACATAAATATATATGTACGTACGATATTTACAGGAGAATTATCTCCTTTCTTCTAAAACTTTCCAAACCATTCCCTGAGATGAAGAAAAAATCGCAGAAGCCATTCCATCATTATCAAACATTAATTTCAATCCCTAATTCAAGTTCTAATCTTTGAATCATCACCTTCTTCTTCATCCTTAATCATTGGTAAGTTGATTTCTTCATGTTCTAACCTAGTTTTTTGGGGTTTTATGAGTTTGTTGAAATTGAATAAATTAGTACGAAATTAGAGTTTTAAATTGAGAGAATTGATGTTTACTAGTGTTATCATGATCATAGGTAATTATATAACATATTGAAAGTGATGATTTTAGGATTTATGTTCATGAGTGATTTTAGGGTTTATGCTAAATCTTTATAGAATCATGAAGTAAGTTTAAAATTGATGTTAGTGGTGTTAATTAAGCATGATTATGTAGATAGAACATGAATTGAAGGTAGTGAAGTTGATAAATAATAAATTGTTGAAAGAGTATTCATGGTGTTCATATGAATTATGTTAGAATTATGTTAAAAAGCTTAATAATGAAAAAGATGATTGGCTTAATTATATGCTTGAGAATTTAATAGAGAAAAGTGATTAATCACTAGTTGGATTAATATTGTTTTATGAGTTGAATTATGAAGTTTTGATTATGTATTGGTGTTATTGTGTTGAAACACTTGAGTTTGATGTGAGAATAACATAAGCTAGTAATGAACTAAATGTGAATTTCATGAGAAAGAGGTTGCAAATGTCTAGTTGAAACACTATGTGTTTAGAGATGTTTACATTTGAGTTGATTGATAACTTGATGTCATTGAGTTGATTACATGGTTAATTTGGGTATATTATCTTGTTGAAATCAGTCCTTAATATGTTAATTGAGTAAGAGTTTATCAATAAAAGTGTTTTAATCATGTTTGAGTTGAATTGGTATGTTTTTGGTGAAAACTAGTAGGTGGACAGCCCCATGTGCAGAAAATGGTCTGTTTTCAATAAATCATAACTAAATAACCGTAACTCCGTTTTTGATGTGTAATATAGCGTTGGAAATGTGGGAAAGTCTATTTTCTGTTGGGTATGGCCTTACTGCACAGAACTGATCTTAAGTTTGTCGAAAAGTGAGTTAATCAGCTGCTATCCAGTTTTATGAAATATATTAAAAGTGTTGTAAAAGTGTTTATTAAATGGAGTAAGGTGCATACATGGGAGTTAACTAATAATGATGAATTGGTAATGGTAATGAGGTAGATAAAGTAGTGTTTAGATAAAGTGGTGATGTTGGGTTTAAGTTAATAATCTTGTTAATGGTCTAATTATGTTAATTAACAATGATTAAGGAGATAAGACGATCATAATGACCTTAAACTTGATAAGTGATTGTGAATTATGTTGTTAAGATGGTTATTTGTAATATTGGAATAATGTTGTATAAATTTTGATACAAGTAACTGACTTGTATTATTTTGTTGTATTCTCAGATATGGAGAAGACTCGGTAATATTAAATCACCGAGTGGATGGCTGTGGTTACGGTGAGTGGGATTATGATCCTCAGTTCAACCCAGTTGTAACAGGCTCAGTTACAACGGGTGACAGTTGTGGTTATTGGTTGTTGATTGTTGTTAGTTGTTGCTATGATTATTGACTGATTAGTTATATGAGAAAATGGGATTGGGTTATTAAAGTTGATATAATGATTGGGTTGGGTAAATGAGACATATTAATATTGAAGTGGGTTTGAGTTGAATAAGATATTTGCGGGATGATGAGTTATTGATATGATTATTATTGTAGTTGATATTGTTGTTGATTAAATTGTTATTTGAGTTTAGTTGAACCAGTTGTGCCAGTTGTTCAGTTGATATTCCATAACTGCATATGATATGCATTTATGTGACTAGTTGATGACATGATTCGGAGTGAGGTCAACAATGGTTGGGTTTGGTTACTACTGTGTAGCTGTCTAGGTTTCTTGGATACACATAGTTGAAGATTAACCTATTCAGTGAAGGTAGTAATCAGACTATCGGTAGATCACTGAGAATAGCATACAGTGGTCGTGGTTTCTGAGAATAGCATACAGTAACCGTCGGTCCTCATGTACTTATGTGCTTATGTGATTTGGATGTTCTTGTGATAGTATACCAAGAACATCAGTTTGATTTGAGTATGTGTTCAGTTGTTGTAGTTGGTTTGTTATTTCTGGTTTGAATTGTAGATTGTAATGTTATTCACTTAGCAATAAGCTAACCCCTCGTTGTTGAACATTTTGCAGAGATATGATTGGGATATGGTTCAGGTTTTGGGATTCTGGAATGGAATGTTTGACTACTGCTGTGGATACTCTGATGATTTTGGGAAAATAAAAGTTTTGAAGTTTAATGTAACATCAGGCATTGTTTATATGATTTTGTAATAAAGTATTTTTATAATTGAAGGTTTTGAAAGGTTGTACTTTTGGTAAATAATGAAAGTTTTTATCGGGACCGCTTCTGAGGAGTTTTAAAATGTAAATTATGTTTGAATGAAAAAGAAGGGTCTTACATAATTGATGGGTGCCAAGAGGTCGGTTGTGATTTCACTCGTGTCGTTGCGGACCTTCCTCCGGGCACGACCACCAGAGGGTTTTAAAATTTATATTTGCGGGGCCTAAGTATACCTAGTTACTATTGGTGTATAGCAGCAAGGATGACCTAGGGTCGTTCTCTGAGTCAGTGTATTGTGGATCGTGGACGAAACAGGCGTACTTATCGATCTAGCAGGTTTTAAAAGATTTGATTGGTGGTTTGTTTTTGGTTTTTTTTATACTTAGGTAGAAAATTTAAATAAAAGCAGATAAAATAAATGTAGATAGCAGATAATCTAGAGAGGGTGTTTGCTATGATTTCGGTAGCCTTATTGATTGGAATGATGTATGATGTATGAAAACGTGTTCTAAAGGTTTGTATTTTATTTATTTCAGGTATCTGTGGAGTAAGCACTAGCCCCCTACTGATAGAGTTCTCGATCAGTATGTCACTGGGTGACTAGGCTATCCTGATTCTGATCGGAGTAGTTTATCCAGCCCACAACACTAACCGGTGAAGGTATAGTGACCCTTATCTGGGATGAAACCCTGGATGCATGAATAAGGCGACAAACCAACTCGATGTCCGACCTTTCTTAACCCCACAATAATATCTAATCTAAATAAAACATTTAAGACCAAGTTTATAGAGTGTGCTTGATTACTTTCTATCGATGGTTTGGTGAGTCTGGGTGTTGAGTCATAACTAGTGATTCACATAGACCGATAACAACGACTCTTTCCGTGATTATTACATTGTACTCCATCGAAGGTGTTTCCATTGATGAACCAAGGACCTAGTCGGTACCAGCTCTGCTAAGCACAGAGTTGCCGTTATTCCACAAGGCTTAGTAACTGCGGCTTTTCCTCGGCTTCCACGTGTTAACTACACCGGAGGTGTTGTCGACGCTATACCGAGTAATCAGCCGACTTACGGTACCTTACATTGCTTCATAAAGGCTAACCCAGACTATTTTAACTAAGTTTGTATTTAAGCATAATATTATCCATCTATGATATAAACCAGCCCTTACTTTTAAGTCCCAATAAATCCCTAACTTGTCAACAATATAATATTCACGTTCAGTTAGAAAACCATATTTCCACGGGCACAGTGTACTTTGCGTTCAGAGTAGAAAGCAGTATTTCCACGGCTCCAGTGTACTTGGTGTTCAGTTTGAAAACCATGTTTCCATAGCCACAGTGTACTTTGATTTCAAATTAGAAAGCAGTATTTCCACGATGACGATGTACTTAGCATTCATTTAGAAAGCGATGTTTACACTATTAACAAATCAGACCATGTTCATGTTTGACACAGATAACTAAGTACCTTTGATGGGGTTCGCGACGTCCCATCATTAAGGCCGTAATCACGTTTACTGGTTGAAAGGCGATTAGTTTAATAGGTTTAAAATCATAAACAGAAAGTGAATCAAAGCACTAATTTTCATAGCATCATTTCAACCAATTTACGACTAACTACGTCATAGCAAACACGTAATATGACTACTCGCTAATCATGGCAACCAATCCTAAATCTAGCATGACAACAGTAATAACAATCATCATAATGAAATAGATAAAGGATAGATATAACCGTAATAAGAGCGTAGCTGAATACAACTTAAACGTTACACGAGCAGAACTCCTAGTACGCGCCAAGCGATATTACAATATTGCCCCTCTAACTAGCCGCTAATCTACTACTAATTATAACCTAATCTAGAGAGAGAGTAGAGAGAAAGTGTGTGTGAATGTTGGTGGATTGATTGTGTGATGGATGTATTCTTCAAAATGATGAAATGAGGCTTCTATATATAGAGATCGCACAACCGTATTCGTAGACCGTATCCAAACCATGAAACGCACAACCGTATCGCAAAGGCGAATAAAAACCTGATTTTTATCACCCAAACGCACGATACGGCTGAGCTAGGGTGAATACGGCTGAACTGGACTGTATACGGCTGTGCATAAGGTGAATACGGCTGAGCTGGCCCGTATACGGCTGAGCACAGACTGTATACGGTCTGCACAGGCCGTATACGGTCTGTGTCCAGCCGTATACGGTCTGGTTCAGCCGTATACGGTCTGTGTCCAGCCGTATTCGGTCCTTCGGTTTTTCGATTTGGCGTAACTTCTTCGTCGTTTATCCGTTTTGAGTGATTCTTGTGCTCACGGTTTCGTAATTTCCTAACGAATAAAATGACATAATTTAGAGGTCAAAATTCCAAGTATAGCTCAAATTGTGCTAAAATACGTGAACAGAAGATTCAATGATCGTTTGTGCTCTGTTTTACTCATTTTCAGGTTGTTTTTCCTGATTCTTGAAACATCGTCTATATTTTAGCCTTATTGATGAAATGTGATGTTTAAGTTCATTTTTGAGTGTTTTCATTAATAATTGGGCCAAAATAGTGAGATAATGGCACACAAAAACATGACTTTTTGCGTGTTATCAAATATTCCACACTTAGATTTTGCTTGTCCTCAAGCAAAACTCAAAATTCTCACTTGCTTTTAGGAAAAACATTTTGAAAACATTAGTTTATTTTTGAGGTGAGTCAGAATATATCAAAAATAACCATCTCCATATACAAGTAACATATCCTGGAAATAAGAGAAAGTAAGGTATTCCTTTCAGAGGCATAAAATGATTCTCTTAGGCATGCTTTCAATTCTCGCGATCTTGGAATATACATGACTAGGCGATCTCACAAGGTGGTCACTCAATTCACTCAAAAGTGTTTCGGGTTACCTATAAATCTAATCAAACGAAATCGCTCATAAGCCAGTCATGCAACATCCATCGTCATATGCTTGCTCGAGAATCATATCTCCACCACTTAGGTGAGGATGGTGCTTGCTATCCCAGGACATTCAGAGTGGGTTGTAATGGCAGGTGAGGGTTACGGGGTATGGATAAGTGGGATTTTTTAATTGTTGTAAAGGGTTTTGCTTATCTTAGGACTTCTAAACTTTTGAAAAACATTATTTAAACAACCTTTTTAATGAAAACCGAAACGGATAACAGTACGGGAAGATAGCTATTTTGACTTCTATCTTTTGAAAATACACGATGGAATTTATGTCTTTTATACGAGCGGGACTTTTCGAGAGATTCGAAGCACTTAGCTTTATTCTATTTTCTTTTCTTTTACGTTTGTTTCTATTTTTGGTCTTTTCTAGGGATTTTATTTTGTTTCTTTCTTTTGCCCTTTTGAAATCCTTTTCTTTCTTTCATCTTTTTCATCCTTTTGATGACTTTGCATTTACTTGGTGTCAATTTTTTCACACCATAAATTCTCAACTTTTGATTTTTATCAAGGGAACGCACGCGAGAGAATTTGAGTAAACACTAGTATTTGTTATTTGGAGTGAAAGCAAAAAAGGACATTTAAATGACATTTTCCACAAGTTTAAAATTTCTAAAATAAGATTTTTGGTGGGTGTGGAATAAGTGGGTTAAGATTTAAAGGGTTTTGAAAGAAACGAATAGGCTAAGGCTCAACAGGGTTATCTAAGCGGATCATCAACACTAAAGATGAGTGTTGGAAGGGTTTTGGGCTTGAAGAGATATGATAAAAATGGGTTAAATCCTAAGGAATGTCAAGGTCATCTAACTGCACCTATACCGCGTACGGTACTCTACCAATGTGGTCTCGAAGTGCATACCAGGAGCAAGTTATAATTCCGGATGCATGCATCGGCACACTCAAACAAACGAATAGTGAAGCATTAAAGATGAATGCTTATATTGGCTCAAGATACCTCACTGCAAGTTTTTTTGGGTTTGTTTGTGCCTAGCCATGCGATGCCCCTTTTAGATTATCATTTTAGACCTAAGAAATTACTATCTTATTTACTCTTAATTTCCAAAATACCTTACTCATATATGAAAATGCTCCTTCTTAAGACATTTTGACTCAAAAATTTTTGAAAATTTTTAGTAAAAGTGAGTTTTTATGAAAATTAAGCCAACTGAATGAGTGACATATTCACTGTCGAAGTTAAGCTTATGATTTTGAGAAACATTTTCTGAGTTTGCTTTTGGAAATAAGAATCAAGCAAGCAAACCTAAGGTATTCTATACCGCTATCCCACACTTAGAGAAACATTGTCCCTAATGTTCTCTTGAGTTGGGATTTGATAAGAATCCCACACTTAGAGTTTGAACATATCAGAAAATGTTACTCAAATGTTTGTTTAGGGCTGGAATCCCACACTTAGTGATAAGCTGGGGATATGGCATAGACTACTTTAATGAGAATTTAAATCTAACAATCATATCAAAAACGAGAGTGAGAACGAGAGAACTCCCCTATCGAAGCGAAGGTGGAAGGATGGAATTCTGGAAGATGCGCTGAAGAGGAGATCTTGACAGGAATTCTTCTTTAGCGGTGGATCCATGAAGATCTTTCGGCTTTAGCGTGCGCAGCTTGCAAATAACAGCTCAGTCCTCCATCTTTACACTTCTTTCACTCTCTTGTGAAGATATCTCGTAAGTGTGAACACGTTGGGTGTATTTTTACCGACTTCTTATTATAGCTTTTTACCGAAAGTGCCTAAATCCAAAATGTGAAAAGATGTTTTCTAATTCAAAATGAGTTTTAAGTCATGTCTTTTTAAACGAGTTTGAGCATAATGCGTGAAAGTAGCACGCAAGTACCTCAAATGCTCGAAACACATGTCTTGTTTTTCTCCTGGATTAGGTGGTAAAAGCTGAAGTGGTGTTTTGAAAGCATTTGGTATACCCAAGTGTGAAAGATAGTCAGAGATATATCACTTCTTGGAATTTAAAAACTAATATTATTAATACTAATACTAAGGATACTTATTGCACGGGTTGCCTCCCGAGAAGCGCTTCTATTTAGAGTCGAGGGCTCAACTTTTCCTCTTGGATCAGCCAGAAGAGGATCTCCCAGGACTTGGGATGCGGAATGGAAGTGTCCTGGGGTTTGGTGGGTAGAATCTCATAAAATGTCGTGTGACGACTTCTGTGATGTTCGGGATTCTTGCCACACGAAGAGGATAGGTATGGAAATGCTCCTCAGCAGTCCTTTGCAAGTATAAAAGATCCATTATAGCATCTTGGACTGCCTTGGAGATTGGTCCATTAGTGTCCACAAGGGTGGCTCCATCGTGCTCAAGCGTCTCACGCACCGGTCGATCTGTTCGTAGGGTGTCCATAAATCCGAAGAAGCGTAGGTGGATGTCCTCATGAGTGGCATTGCTGTTGTCCTGCCCTAGCTCTTCAATGGATCTGAATATGCCTTGGATCAGCTGTTTCTGATGGTCAGTATACGTGAGCTCTGGTTTCAGGAAGATGTTAATCATCCTGTTGTAAACCTCATGTAACCCATTGTGGAATAGCTGTCTGGGCTGCTCCCATAGGATAGAACCGAAAATGTCTTTAAGTCGTTCAGAGACGAAATATGCAACGTTAACCGTCAAACCTTCTGGAACAGAAGAAGGGATGGCACGTGCTCTCTCGTCTGAACTGACGTGTTCTAACTTTTCGACGATTATCTGGGCTTGATGCTCGATAGTGCAGCTGATGAAAAACCTGTGTGGTGAGGACTCGTCAATGTGATCATTATCGGCCATAGAATCTAGAAGTCCTTTGAGATCCGCCATTAGCTGAACATCTACTTCGTTTTCAGGGTTCCCAGTAGCATAATCCATGTTGTGTCTGTAATTTTGGAGAAACTCCATCTGTTTGTGCGAATATGGAAATGCGGACCTGATAAATGTTTGATACACCCGGCCATATGTGGTCTTCTGTGTTTCATAGAATTCCTCTTCATCGGGGAAAGGCTCATCATTGTCTGATGATTCTCCTACGAGGTCGTTGGCGAAGGCATCGATGCGACTAACTAGATGTTGCGGACTCAGGTAGGAGTTGGCTCGATAAATCTCATATTCAGTCTCAATGTCCTCAATAATATCCCTCTGACGTTGCGTCTATTCAATAGTAGAATCTCGTATAATCGCAATCAGAGTTCGGAAATCCTCCCCGTGTTCTTCAATAGCACTAAGCATTTCTTCTGGTTCAGACACGATCGGGATTTCAGTATTTCCTATAGTAGGAGGAGGGATAATGACTGGAGGGGGAATGATTGGAGTGAGGTGAAGGCAAATGGAGCGGGTATCGATCGGAACATCAATGAAAATGATATCGTCCTCTTCACTCTCGGTTGCTGAAGTGTCTGGAAACTCAACAGCGTCGGTGAGTGGTTGAGACTCGTCGGTGATCTGTGATACTGGCTGGGAAGAGTCCATCTCGATATCCCTCTCGTCCTGGGAATCAGAATCATCGCTTGATCCAGATGTACCTCCAAGCTCAAAATGTGATCGAGGCTCGGATGAGTCAAGGGGTGGAATCCCTCGAGGAGGTATATGTGGCTTGAGTAGAGACTCATCATCCAGGGGTGGTCAATCGAAGGTTCCTCTGAGTTGCTCTCCGGCAGAGGGATGAAGTTCAAAGCATAGTCTATCTACATGATTTCTGCTGTCGGAGGGTGTGTCTCAGGAATATGTGGTGGTGTAGCTTCCTCTGGCTCTTCCTCCTCTTCTTCTTCTATCTCCTCTTCTTCTTCCTCAGTCTCCTCTTCTATCTCTTCTTCCTCAGTGTCGGAAGTAATCGTGATGGGCTCGTCAGACATAGGGGTGTCTGGTTTAGAATCGTCATCCGTGGTAACTCTTCCCGTCGAAATCGCACATATCTCTGCATGCTCTGTGATAGACTGATCAGTTTGATCGATCTTGAAGGTGATAGTCTCTCCATGAGATCTAAGACTGATAGTCTGAGAGTAAAATTCTATGATAGTGCGTGCGGTGTTCAAGAATGGTCTACCTAAGATGATAGGGATATGGACATCCTCCTGAATGTCCATCACTACAAAGTCTGTGGGAAATAGGAACTTATCAACTTGAACCATGATGTTCTCAGCTATTCCCTTAGAGTGTCTAATGGATTGGTCAGCTAGCTGGACACTCATTTTGGTCGGTTTAAGGGGTCCTAATTCCAATCTAGTGTAAAGCGAATAGGGCATCAGGTTGATACTGGCTCCTAGGTCGGCTAGAGAGTGTATCATGCCCAAGTGATAGATCGAATAGGGAAGGGTGAAGCGTCCAGTATCTACTAATTTCTCAGGGATAGAGTTCTTTATAAGAGCTGAACATTCCGCGTTCAGTGGGACATTGGGTACTTCGGGTACCTTATCCTTGGTTGACAAGAGTTTCAGGATGTATTTTGAACTGGAAGAGGTTCAGGACACGGTGTCCAAGAACTTTCCATTGAGACGGAAATCGTTAACCTTATAGGCTTTCTTAAGACGGCCGGGAAACGGGATGCGTACTTCCCTTTATGGTGTACGGACAGACGGGGACTCAACTGTCGTCGGGACAGGAGTATCTTCCTTCACCGGAGAAGGAGTGGGAGGTTGGCTTGGTGCCACCTTCTTGTCTGTAGTACTCATCTGTTTGGCCTCTTCTACGTGTGGGTTATGTACCGTGTTACTAGGGAGATTAGCCTGGGGCCTAGAGTCAAGACGTTGGGCTAGCTGTCCTATCTTGGTCTCAAGATTTTTGAGAGCGGCCAGTTGGTTCCTAATGAATAGGTCGGTTTGGTCCTGCCTAGCGCTAGTGTAGCACCCCCAAATTTACTGTTGGCGGAAGCATACTTTGGGGTGCTACTAATCAATAATCACAGCACATAAGATAATAATGAACGACATCTACATGCGTCGTTTTGATAGATACATTAAAATAATAATAATACATAAGTTTTACAAAAGCATTGAGTTCACATGATTGATTTGAGAGATTTTAACACATATCTAATTATACAAAATGTAGAAATGCAATGAAATCTCTTGACAACAGTGTTTGCATGTGACTCGAGCTAAGATCCTGAGTGGGCAGTCCTACTACTGCTGATCACCTGAGAATACATGTAAAACGGGTCAGTTAAAAGCTGGTGAGCTCACAGGTTTAATTGATACAGTTTAATGTATGTTACGCAAGATTTAGTAAATTGATTTGCAACCAAGCAAATAAACAATGTATATATATATATCACTGCCATGAGTACATAGTCTGAGCTTAACTGTGATGTCAGGATCCGCATTCAAGGACCTGATCGAGAGTGCCTCCCTGAGAGTGCCTAATCTACACTCTAATGAACAAATGCTAATGCGTCCGTTTGACCAGTTGGGGCTTCCAACCCGGACGAGGATTGTCAATCCTATATGGTACCATACACTAACATTCACGCTACAACCGTATTACCAAACTATGTTGTGGAGGGCTTTGAGTGATTAGATAAACAACTCATGCAGAATAAGCAATAATTTGATACTTGCGTAATATGAAAACAGATTGAGCATGTATTCTCACCCCAAAACAGTTTAAATAAGTAAAAGTGGGGCTATGAGACTCACTTGAGTCTGATGTGTAGCTGTGATGTGAGAGCTAGCGGTTAAAAGTAGGTTTGTCGCCCAGATGGATATCCTTTAACGTCCTAAACGAAAATAATTATAACATAAGTGTTTGACTACTCGTCAAATTTGTGTTACCAATTCGATTGTTTTGAAAGATTGTTGATTTTCAAATATGTACAATTCGGTGGTGATGATATCGAGAATTTTGTTTGTTACACAATCACAATTGTTGATTGTGTCGTATAGAATAGTTGTGCGAATATTTGTTGTCCATACGTACATATACATATAATAATATACGTGTAACTATTATAGTAGTTGTGTATAAAAATACATATATTTCCAAAAGTTGTCGTGTATACAATTAAGGTATATTTTCAATCGGGTCTGGTATATGTATAATTGCATAAGTTTTATTTATCCGAATGTTTATAATTTTATACCCGTATTATTTGTCGTTGTGTATATATATTTAAATATATATATGTAATTAATTGTAATAATAATAATTATTATTATTATTAATGTTAACTATAATAATAATTAATGATCAAATATGAAGGAGTATATATATTACGTTAATTAGTATGCTATAAATAGTAAGGAGTAAAAATAGTAAGAAACAAGAATGGTTCTAGGATATCATCCATTCGGGTCACTTTTCTTACCCATTCGGGTATTCATCATCCACCTGATCGCGTTTTATACAATTAATTTCATATCATTATTCATTATTGAAAAGGTCCATAGCTTTTGGAAAATTATAATCCAAGTAGTGAACATTTGTTTACTGATCAAAGGTACTGAGGTGTTCAATTAATGTAGCATGTTATTTTATTGGTATCACATGCTGGATCACGTTTGTGGCCTATGTGTGCCAGACCCGTACGGGTCTACTACATCACCCATTCAGGTGATACATTTCTCATTACACAACTCGATCCAAGGTCTAAACATGTATTGCGTTTTGGAGTTAACTGGGCAAGACCCAATCGGCACAAATTAACCACCCGTTCAGGTTGTGTCATGATATCAAGAATTATCAGTTTGTAATCTTCACGGAAGTAATATAGCAAAACTCGACCGGTTAATAATAACCATGTAATACGCGATCGCAACACCTTGTTTGGATCACGTTTGGCTGCTTATTTACCATCGTTTCTCTTCAATGATACGTGATCCAAGCTTGTACGCTGGATCACATTTTTTTTATGTTCGACAAGCAAGATATTCCAGCCTTTTGTTTTACGTTCTGGTTTATCCCTCTTAAGTACTTCAATTATTCACTTTTATGTACCAAATTTTAACTTAGTTATAATCATTTTCGAAGTTTAATATATCACATATATTAAGTATCTACATATTATAACAAGGAGTAATGAGAGAAATTTGAAAGAGAGTTCCTCACAGTGGTAGAAATTATGGTGATGATGTCGATGCGATGATGATGATGATGAGATGAAGATGTTACAGAGATGATCTTGTTATTGTTATTGTCAGTTTATGTTTATGGTTTGAAGTTGATATGAAGAAGTTGAACCTACTGCCTTCCTGCTTCTGTTATGTCGATCAATCCACAGGGAAGAAAAGTTGGTGTATGAAATTATTTGTGAGTTTTGTGTGTGTGTTTTATCCAAGAAGGGGGAAAGTATATAAAATGATTTTTGGGTCAAATTTTCAACGCAAGAGTATGGCTCCTCTAAATTTGTCTGCTAGATATTTTAGATGGAGTAACACAGTAGGGTTTTTTTTTTAACCCGTTAACTTCGGGTACAGGTCCAATTGTGCACCAGTTTTCATTCAATTTTCGTAATGATATTTTGAGGGAATTCTCTAAATACTTTAATATGAATGGGAAAAATAAAACTTTTATTATTTTTGACCTTTAGGTACGTTTTATAATTGTTTCTGTTCGTGTATAACGTGTCCTAAATCGTCATCTTAAGGTTTCCATTTTATTTTTGTTCTAACTATTTTCTATAATATTTTCAAATAAAAATATTTAAAAATATTTTCGAGTTCATTTCAGAACTTTTTATCATCAACGATTGTATTTGTTTTGTCGGACTCAGTCTGATATTATTTCGTATTATTTAATTTATAATTATAATAAACTATAAATTTTCGAAATACTTTTTGTTCACAAGTTTTGGGCACGCTAGACTTATCTCACATCAGAGGTTTAATATATAATTTCGTAGTGGATTAGTGTAATAAATGTGTGAAATTAAGTATAAATATATACCTAATTTGGAGGAGTGTCACATTCTCCCCCCGTTAGCGAAATCTCGTCCCGAGATTTAAGTTGAGTCGTGTGTCACAGCCGCGTGCTCGAAAAGATGAGGATATTTCTTTTGCATTTCATCTTCGCGCTCCCATGTAGACTCTGGGCCGCGTTTCGAATTCCATCAAACTTTGACAAGTTTGATCCGACTGCGTCGGAGTTTATGTGTTTTTCGATCAATTATTTCGACGGGTTCCTCCACAAAATTGAGTTTCGAGTCAATGAAAACTTCGTCAGGAGGAATGATTAAGGTTTCATCGGAAAGACACTTTTTGAGATTACTAACATGAAAAGTGTCGTGAATACTGCTAAGCTCTCGTGGCAGTTTGAGTTTGTAAGTGACAGGACCAATCCTTGCAAGGATTTCGAAAGGTCCAATGTAACGTGGGTTTAGTTTTCCTCGTTTGCCAAATCGTGCTATCCCCTTCCAAGGCGATACTTTGAGTAGGACCTTGTCTCCTACTTGAAACTCAAGAGGTTTATGGCGGTTATCAGCGTAGCTCTTTTGTCTATCTCGTGCCGTTTTCAATCGTTGAAGTACTTGCGTTATCTTGTCAGTGGTTTCCTGGACAATCTCAGGTCCAGATAGCTGTCTGTCACCCAACTCTGCCCAACAGAGCGGTGATCGGCATTTGCGTCCATACAATGCTTCAAATGGTGCCATCTTTATACTAGTGTGATAACTATTGTTGTATGAAAATTCTGCTAAAGGGAGGTGAGTATCCCAACTACCTCCAAAGTCCATCACACATGCTCGCAACAAGTCTTCGAGCGTCTGTATCGTTCGCTCACTTTGGCCATCTGTTTGAGGATGGTAGGCAGTACTCATATCTAATCGAGTACCAAGTGCCTTTTGAAGTGATTGCCAAAAGTGAGAAGTGAATCGGGTATCTCTATCAGAGATAATAGATAATGGCACACCATGTCTGGAAACGATTTCCTTCAGATAAATTCTAGTTAACTTGTCCATCTTATCAGTTTCCTTATTAGCAAGAAAGTGGGCTGATTTCGTTAGTCGATCGACAATCACCCGTATTGTGTCAGCTCCTGATGCTGTTTTGGGTAACTTCGTAATGAAGTCCATCGTTATTTGTTCCCATTTCCATTTGGGCATCTCAGGTTGTTGCAAAAGTCCAGACGGCTTTTGATATTCAGCCTTGACCTTTGAGCACGTCAAGCATTTACTAACGTAGGTGGCAATATCCCGTTTCATGCCAGGCCATCAGTAGAAACCTTTCAAGTCATGGTACATTTTGTCTGCACCTGGATGTATCGAATAGTTGGACTTATGAGTTTCGTCCAAAATCAGTCTGCGCAATTCATCTACGCATGGAACCCAAATTCGGTTCATGAAGTACAACGCTCCATTATCTTTCTTTTCAAGTTGTTTTTCCATCCCCTTCAAGGATTCGTTCTTCAGATTTTCTGGAGTGAAGGCAATTTGTTGTGCGTCACGAATTTGAGTAATGAGGTTCGAGTGGATAGTTAATCCCAAAGCTCGTACTCTACGAGGTTTGACTATTTCATTGCGACTCAGGGCATCTGCTACAATGTTTGCCTTGCCCGGGTGGTACTTGATTTCACAGTCGTAGTCGTTTAGCAATTCAACCCAACGTCGTTGTCTCATGTTGAGCTCTTTTTGGTCGAATATATGTTGGAGACTTTTGTGATCAGTGAAGATCGTACACTTTGTACCGTATAGGTAATGTCTCCAAATTTTAAGCGCAAAAACGACTGCTCCCAATTCTAAGTCATGCGTCGTAAAGTTTTTCTCGTGCACCTTCAATTGACGTGATGCATATGCAATAACTTTTTCGTTTTGCATTACTACGCAACCCAATCCCTGAGTAGACAACAAAATTCTCTACTCCTTCAGGTAATGATAGGATGGGTGCGGTGCTCAGTTTCTGCTTTAACAGCTGGAAAGCGTTCTCTTGTTTCTCGCCCCATTCGATTTTCTTGTCTTTTTGAGTTAGAGTGGTAAGGGGTTGGGCTATTTTTGAAAAGTTTGCGATGAATCGCCTGTAATAGCCAGCTAGACCAAGAAATTGTCGGATCTCGGATGGGGTTTTCGGTGCTTCCCAGTTTTTGATTTCCTCAATTTTAGATGAGTCCACGTGAATTCCTTTATCTTTTATCACATGACCAAGGAAATGAACCTCTCGCATCCAAAATTCACACTTAGAGAACTTTGCATACAGCTTCTCTTTCTCAAGTAGTTCGAGGATTGTTTTCAGGTGTTGTTCGTGGTCCTCTTTCGTTTGCGAGTAGATCAGGATATCGTCAATGAACACAATGACGAACTTATCCAGGTACGGTTTGCATACTCTGTTCATGAGATCCATGAACACTGCTGGTGCGTTTGTCAGTCCAAAGGGCATGACTAGAAACTCGTAATGACCATAACGAGTCCTAAACGTAGTTTTTGGTACATCCTCTTCTCGAACTTTCAGTTGGTGGTAACCAGATCGTAGATCAATTTTCGAATAATAGCTTGATCCTTGGAGTTGGTCAAACAAATCGTCGATACGTGGTAACGGGTATCGATTCTTTATGGTTACTTTGTTCAGTTCTCGGTAATCGATGCACATACGCATGGATCCATCCTTCTTCTTGACAAACAAAACCGGAGCTCCCCAAGGCGAAAAGCTCGGTCGGATGAATCCTAAGTCTAGGAGTTCTTGCAACTGTGCAGACAACTCCTGCATCTCTGATGGAGCTAGACGATAAGGTGCGCGGGCGATTGGTGCGGCTCCAGGCACTAAATCGATGTGAAATTCAACTTGCCGTGAGGGTGGTAATCCTGGTAATTCTTCAGGAAACACTCCCGGGTAGTTACGTACAATAGGTACATCGTCTATATGTCTCTCTTCGGGTTTCTTCTGCACAATGTGTGCCAAAAATGCTTGGTATCCCTTTCTGAGATACTTACTAGCTTTTAAGCAAGTAATCATCTTAGTGGCACTCTTTCGTTTCTCGCCTTGTATCACCAAGGTTTCTCCTGTCGGTAGTGGTATGCGTACCATCTTTTCAAAACAGATAATTTCAGCGCGGTTCTTCGACAACCAATCCATACCAACTACAATGTCGAAACTTCCCAACTTAACCGGTAGCAAGTCTATTTCGAAGAGATGACCTTCTAACTCTAAGGTGCATCCCGGTACTATTTCTCCTGATTCGATCAACTTACCATCGGCTAATTCTACAATGTATTTGTTATCTAGTTTACGGGATTCAAGTTCTAATAGTGGTCTAAACTCAGTAGACACAAAACTTAAATCAGCACCCGAATCTATTAACACAGAGGCATAATGGTTGTTTACTAGAAACGTACCAGTGACAGTGTTAGGGTCCTAGCGTGCCTCCTGTGCTCCGATCACGAATGCCCTTCCACGAGCTGGTTGGTTGTTGCCCTTGTTCTTCAGCTTCGAACATTCATTCCTGAAATGTCCAGTGTTGCCACACTGAAAGCAGGCTCGTGGTTGGTTGGTGTTGCTGTTGGTATTGGTTTTGGGTGATCTGCAGTCCTTAGTAAGATGTCCGTACCGTTTGCAGTTGTTGCAAGGAGTACTGCAAGGACCATCATGATGACGGTTACACTTGGAACAGTAAGGCTTGTTCTCAATGTAGCCTCTCTTTTCTCCAGACCCAGTAGTGTAAGCCTTAACAGTCTCAGGCTTCTTGGCGATTTGCTGGTTTTGGTTCGAGTTTCCAGACCATTTTCTTTTGTTACTCCCAGAGTTGTTTCCAGTAGATGGTGCAGGTGTTCCACGACGAACAGCCTGAGCCATGAGTTCATGAGCCATACGAATGGCACTCTGAATTGTTCCAGGTTTTGACGAAGTGACGTTCCCCTTAATGTTCTCAGGAAGTCCGCGGATGTATCTCTCGATACGTTTGCGTTCAGGGTCAACCATGGATGGGCAAAGTAGAGCAAGTTGCTGGAAGCGAGTGGTATAACCAGTGATATCGGTTCCTTGCACACTCAGATGCCAGAATTCATCTTCTAATTTCTGGAGTTCTTCATTGGGACAATACTCGTCTCTCAACATCTTTTTCAATTCTTCCCATGGAAGTTGATATGCAGCATCAATTCCCACAGATTGCACATAAGAATTCCACCATGTCAGAGCACCTTCCAGGAAAGTACAGGTGGAATATTTCACTTGGCATTCTTCTGTGCAATTGCTGATTCTAAAAACTGACTCCATTCTTTCAAACCACCTGATTAGTCCAATGGCACCTTCCGTGCCCTTAAAGTTCAGAGGTTTGCACTTGAGAAAGTCATTATAGGTGCAAGGTTTGACGACAGGAGCATCGTTAACAGTGTCATTACTTCTTCCGTTGTTTCTCCGTGATGATTGAGCAGCCAGAGCTTCGGCTACTCCTTGAGAAACGAATCGTGCGAGTTCAGCAGCGCTGAAGGTTTGTTTCTTTGGTGGCATGTTCCTTCAAGAAAAGAAATGAAAGGAACGTGAGATTTTGTACAAGTGGAATGACTATCATAGATGTATGTATATATGTGATTATACACAATAGCACGAAGTGATAATCATAATTTCATTAGATAATAAAGTTTAGATTACAAGGTACAAGTTCTCAAAAGATTGCAGAATATAGAGTTACAAAAGATGTCGAAAATTAGTACATCGAGATTCGGAATTCGTCCGGATGAAAGTGATGCTATCAACAGTGTGCACGGAATAAGGCTTAGCTTATGGAGACCTAGAAGTTCTTCTAGTAGTAAGTTTCAGTCGTGATTTCAAAGGATAAGAATGATGGGAAGAAAGCGAAGGGATATGTTCCTCGTGAGTACATGACGGTACAGCGGAATGTGTTGTTATTCGTCGAACGTGTATAAACAAATAGACGGTAGTAGGTGAGGACAAGTCTCTTTCTTTACATCGAGTGATATTGTAGTAGCTATACTTGTCGTCTTAGGTGGTGTGAGCGATAGCGAGTGTGTTATCGTGTGAAGCATATTCATATATATTCAATATATAATAGCCTAATAAGTAGTACGTGAGTGAGGCCTATGTATGTATATAAACGTATATCACATAATAGCCTAGTGTGTGTATAGCACAAATCACGTATAAGTCCCGGTTCTCTCGTGGTCAGAGTCAACTAGTGTATTCCTGTTCGACATAACCCCTTTCAGATCTCACATCATCTTCGTTTAATTGTACATAGTTGATCAGGCTATGTTAAATTAAACTCGTATGACGAAATCTCTGAACCAGTCATACCTAATGAGGAATACGGCCTTACGGTCATAGTCTAGGCCCACTAAATGCAACCTAGTTCACTATAACCTTAGGCTCTGATACCAATCTGTAGCACCCCCAAATTTACTGTTGGCGGAAGCATACTTTGGGGTGCTACTAATCAATAATCACAGCACATAAGATAATAATGAACGACATCTACATGCGTCGTTTTGATAGATACATTAAAATAATAATAATACATAAGTTTTACAAAAGCATTGAGTTCACATGATTGATTTGAGAGATTTTAACACATATCTAATTATACAAAATGTAGAAATGCAATGAAATCTCTTGACAACAGTGTTTGCATGTGACTCGAGCTAAGATCCTGAGTGGGCAGTCCTACTACTGCTGATCACCTGAGAATACATGTAAAACGGGTCAGTTAAAAGCTGGTGAGCTCACAGGTTTAATTGATACAGTTTAATGTATGTTACGCAAGATTTAGTAAATTGATTTGCAACCAAGCAAATAAACAATGTATATATATATATCACTGCCATGAGTACATAGTCTGAGCTTAACTGTGATGTCAGGATCCGCATTCAAGGACCTGATCGAGAGTGCCTCCCTGAGAGTGCCTAATCTACACTCTAATGAACAAATGCTAATGCGTCCGTTTGACCAGTTGGGGCTTCCAACCCGGACGAGGATTGTCAATCCTATATGGTACCATACACTAACATTCACGCTACAACCGTATTACCAAACTATGTTGTGGAGGGCTTTGAGTGATTAGATAAACAACTCATGCAGAATAAGCAATAATTTGATACTTGCGTAATATGAAAACAGATTGAGCATGTATTCTCACCCCAAAACAGTTCAAATAAGTAAAAGTGGGGCTATGAGACTCACTTGAGTCTGATGTGTAGTTGTGATGTGAGAGCTAGCGGTTAAAAGTAGGTTTGTCGCCCAGATGGATATCCTTTAACGTCCTAAACGAAAATAATTATAACATAAGTGTTTGACTACTCGTCAAATTTGTGTTACCAATTCGATTGTTTTGAAAGATTGTTGATTTTCAAATATGTACAATTCGGTGGTGATGATATCGAGAATTTTGTTTGTTACACAATCACAATTGTTGATTGTGTCGTATAGAATAGTTGTGCGAATATTTGTTGTCCATACGTACATATACATATAATAATATACGTGTAACTATTATAGTAGTTGTGTATAAAAATACATATATTTCCAAAAGTTGTCGTGTATACAATTAAGGTATATTTTCAATCGGGTCTGGTATATGTATAATTGCATAAGTTTTATTTATCCGAATGTTTATAATTTTATACCCGTATTATTTGTCGTTGTGTATATATATTTAAATATATATATGTAATTAATTGTAATAATAATTATTATTATTATTATTAATGTTAACTATAATAATAATTAATGATCAAATATGAAGGAGTATATATATTACGTTAATTAGTATGCTATAAATAGTAAGGAGTAAAAATAGTAAGAAACAAGAATGGTTCTAGGATATCATCCATTCGGGTCACTTTTCTTACCCATTCGGGTATTCATCATCCACCTGATCGCGTTTTATACAATTAATTTCATATCATTATTCATTATTGAAAAGGTCCATAGCTTTTGGAAAATTATAATCCAAGTAGTGAACATTTGTTTACTGATCAAAGGTACTGAGGTGTTCAATTAATGTAGCATGTTATTTTATTGGTATCACATGCTGGATCACGTTTGTGGCCTATGTGTGCCAGACCCGTACGGGTCTACTACATCACCCATTCAGGTGATACATTTCTCATTACACAACTCGATCCAAGGTCTAAACATGTATTGCGTTTTGGAGTTAACTGGGCAAGACCCAATCGGCACAAATTAACCACCCGTTCAGGTTGTGTCATGATATCAAGAATTATCAGTTTGTAATCTTCACGGAAGTAATACAGCAAAACTCGACCGGTTCATAATAACCATGTAATACGCGATCGCAACACCTTGTTTGGATCACGTTTGGCTGCTTATTTACCATCGTTTCTCTTCAATGATACGTGATCCAAGCTTGTACGCTGGATCACATTTTTTTTATGTTCGACAAGCAAGATATTCCAGCCTTTTGTTTTACGTTCTGGTTTATCCCTCTTAAGTACTTCAATTATTCACTTTTATGTACCAAATTTTAACTTAGTTATAATCATTTTCGAAGTTTAATATATCACATATATTAAGTATCTACATATTATAACAAGGAGTAATGAGAGAAATTTGAAAGAGAGTTCCTCACAGTGGTAGAAATTATGGTGATGATGTCGATGCGATGATGATGATGATGAGATGAAGATGTTACAGAGATGATCTTGTTATTGTTATTGTCAGTTTATGTTTATGGTTTGAAGTTGATATGAAGAAGTTGAACCTACTGCCTTCCTGCTTCTGTTATGTCGATCAATCCACAGGGAAGAAAATTTGGTGTATGAAATTATTTGTGAGTTTTGTGTGTGTGTTTTATCCAAGAAGGGGGAAAGTATATAAAATGATTTTTGGGTCAAATTTTCAACGCAAGAGTATGGCTCCTCTAAATTTGTCTGCTAGATATTTTAGATGGAGTAACACAGTAGGGTTTTTTTTTTTAACCCGTTAACTTCGGGTACAGGTCCAATTGTGCACCAGTTTTCATTCAATTTTCGTAATGATATTTTGAGGGAATTCTCTAAATACTTTAATATGAATGGGAAAAATAAAACTTTTATTATTTTTGACCTTTAGGTACGTTTTATAATTGTTTCTGTTCGTGTATAACGTGTCCTAAATCGTCATCTTAAGGTTTCCATTTTATTTTTGTTCTAACTATTTTCTATAATATTTTCAAATAAAAATATTTAAAAATATTTTCGAGTTCATTTCAGAACTTTTTATCATCAACGATTGTATTTGTTTTGTCGGACTCAGTCTGATATTATTTCGTATTATTTAATTTATAATTATAATAAACTATAAATTTTCGAAATACTTTTTGTTCACAAGTTTTGGGCACGCTAGACTTATCTCACATCAGAGGTTTAATATATAATTTCGTAGTGGATTAGTGTAATAAATGTGTGAAATTAAGTATAAATATATACCTAATTTGGAGGAGTGTCACAGCTAGTCTTTTGGTTAATTTGGTGCTGGCCTTGGATGAACTTAGTGAGGGTATCATCCGTACTAGTGATGGGCACTATGGTCTTAGAGGGTTCGGTCGATTGAGATGCGTCGGGTGCAGTCAATGATAGTGGTTGGTTATAGGTGAGTTGGGGTTGTTGTTGGTAAGACGGGTACCTAGGTTGGTAGTTGGGCTGAAAGGGTGGTTGGTTCCTAGGTGGGTATTGGGTGCCTCTAGTCCTAGGCGGAGAGGTTCGAGCGAAGCCAGGTGGATTTTGTTGGCGAGCTGGAAATTGAGCATAGTAAACCGTTCCGTCAGCAGGATCTTCGTACTCAACCTGATAACTTTCTGTTGGGAGGTTGGCACAGTTCTGGCATGCATGAACTTGATGGGTGTGCTGGGATGGTTTCTTCATTTCGCCGATCTGCTTCGTTAGGTGCTCGATCTTCTCTGTCAGAGACTTGATAGCTTCAGTCTGGAATGGATTGGGTGCAGCAATCGGTGCTGATGATGAGGAATGCTCACCAGAGTTCTAGTCGTGATGGTGCATCGTCATATTCTCGATCAAGTTCCAAGCTTCCTCATCGGTGAGTTGCATGAAGTTGCCCTGAGCGGCGGCGTCAAGGGTAGTGCGATGGTTTGGAGCGAGACCGTTGTAAAACGTGCACAGCTGGCTGGTTTTCTCTATAAGGTGGTTAGGGCATTTGTTCAACAAACTCTTGTATCTCTCCCATGCTGTGTAGATAGACTCATCATGAGCTTGGTGGAAGTTCATAATGTCATTCTTGTACTTGGTTTGCTTAGCCGGAGGAAAGTACTTAGTAAGGAACTTTGTAGCCATATCCGTCCAGGAGGTGATAGAGCCGGTCTCTAATCCCTCAAACCAAGTTAAAGCGTGGTGAGTAAGCGAATAGGGGAATAGGTATAGACGGACTATATCCTGATCAACCCCGTTCTGCTTGTACGAGTGGGTAGTCTGAATGAATCGGTTGATGTGGGCGTTAGGATCGTCATGGGGTAAACCATGGAATTGGCAGAATTCTTTGATAAGCTGAACGATATGATGTTTAAGCTCGAAGGACGCGCCGTCGATGACCGGATAGCTGATGGGTCCATCTCGACCTTCAATTGATGGTTTGGTGCTGTCGGCAAGCGTGACACGTGCAGCCATCGGTTGTCGGTTGCGGATGCGTTTCTCCTTGCGGATCGTTCGGATGATCGTCTCAGGATCAGGTACGAAAGTGAGAGATTCGAATCCGGATGATCGGGTCAAATATCGTTGTGTGTTGTGGGAAGGAATTTTCGAATGGAACAAGGAAAAAGGAAGAATCTAAACTAAACTACGAGATACTAGAAAGAAAAATTCGTCTGGAACGTCTTCAGATCTTACGGCTGACTCCCCGGCAGCGGCGCCAAAAAACTTGATGGGTGCCTGGAGGTCGGTTGCGATTTCACTCGTGTCGTTGCGGACCTTGCTCCGGGCACGACCACCAGAGGGTTTTAAAATTTATATTTGTGGGGCCTAAGTATACCTAGTTACTATTGGTGTATAGCAGCAAGGATGACCTAGGGTCGTTCTCTGAGTCAGTGTATTGTGGATCGTGGACGAAACAGGCGTACTTATCGATCTATTAGGTTTTAAAAGATTTGATTGGTGGTTTGTTTTTGGTTTTTTTTATACTTAGGCAGAAAATTTAAATAAAAGCAGATAAAATAAATGTAGATAGCAGATAATCTAGAGAGGGTGTTTGCTATGATTTCGGTAGCCTTATTGATTGGAATGATGTATGATGCATGAAAACGTGTTCTAAAGGTTTGTATTTTATTTATTTCAGGTATCTGTGGAGTAAGCACTAGCCCCCTACTGATAGAGTTCTCGATCAGTATGTCACTGGGTGACTAGGCTATCCTGATTCTGATCGGAGTAGTTTATCCAGCCCACAACACTAACCGGTGAAGGTATAGTGACCCTTATCTGGGATGAAACCCTGGGTGCATGAATAAGGCGACAAACCAACTCGATGTCCGACCTTTCTTAACCCCACAATAATATCTAATCTAAATAAAACATTTAAGACCAAGTTTATAGAGTGTGCTTGATTACTTTCTATCGATGGTTTGGTGAGTCTGGGTGTTGAGTCATAACTTGTGATTCACATAGACCGATAACAACGACTCTTTCCGTGATTATTACATTGTACTCCACCGAAGGTGTTTCCATTGATGAACCAAGGACCTAGTCGGTACCAGCTCTGCTAAGCACAGAGTTGCCGTTATTCCACACGGCTTAGTAACTGCGGCTTTTCCTCGGCTTCCACGTGTTAACTACACCGGAGGTGTTGTCGACGCTATACCGAGTAATCAGCCGACTTACGGTACCTTACATTGCTTCATAAAGGCTAACCCAGACTACTTTAACTAAGTTTGTATTTAAGCATAATATTATCCATCTATGATATAAACCAGCCCTTACTTTTAAGTCCCAATAAATCCCTAACTTGTCAACAATATAATATTCACGTTCAGTTAGAAAACCATATTTCCACGGGCACAGTGTACTTTGCGTTCAGAGTAGAAAGCAGTATTTCCACGGCTCCAGTGTACTTGGTGTTCAGTTTGAAAACCATGTTTCCATAGCCACAGTGTACTTTGCGTTCAAATTAGAAAGCAGTATTTCCACGATGACGATGTACTTAGCGTTCAGTTAGAAAGCGATGTTTACACTATTAACAAATCAGACCATGTTCATGTTTGACACAGATAACTAAGTACCTTTGATGGGGTTCGCGACGTCCCATCATTAAGGCCGTAATCACGTTTACTGGTTGAAAGGCGATTAGTTTAATAGGTTTAAAATCATAAACAGAAAGTGAATCAAAGCACTAATTTTCATAGCATCATTCCAACCAATTTACGACTAACTACGTCATAGCAAACACGCAATATCACTACTCGCTAATCATGGCAACCAATCCTAAATCTAGCATGACAACAGTAATAACAATCATCATAATGAAATAGATAAAGGATAGATATAACCGTAATAAGAGTGTAGCTGAATACAACTTGAACGTTACACGAGCAGAACTCCTAGTACGCGCCAAGCGATATTACAATATTGCCCCTCTAACTAGCCGCTAATCTACTACTAATTATAACCTAATCTAGAGAGAGAGTAGAGAGAAAGTGTGTGTGAATGTTGGTGGATTGATTGTGTGATGGATGGATTCTTCAAAATGATGAAATGAGGCTTCTATATATAGAGATCGCACATCCGTATCCGTAGACCGTATCCAAACCATGAAACGCACAACCGTATCTCAAAGGAGAATAAAAACCTGATTTTTATCACCCAAACGCACGAAACGGCTGAGCTAGGGTGAATACGGCTGAACTGGACCGTATACGGCTGTGCATAGGGTGAATACGGCTGAGCTGGCCCGTATACGGCTGAGCACAGGCCGTATACGGTCTTCACAGGCCGTATACGGTCTGTGTCCAGCCGTATTCGGTCCTTCGGTTCTTCGTTTCTTCGATTTGGCGTAACTTCTTCGTCGTTTATCCGTTTTGAGTGATTCTTGAGCTCACGGTTTCGTAATTTCCTAACGAATAAAATGACATAAGTTAGAGGTCAAAATTCCAAGAATAGCTCAAATTGTGCTAAAATACGTGAACAGAAGATTCAATGATCGTTTGTGCTCTGTTTTACTCATTTTTAGGTTGTTTTTGCTGATTCTTGAAACATCGTCTATATTTTAGCCTTATTGATGAAATGTGATGTTTAAGTTCATTTTTGAGTGTTTTCATTAATAATTGGGCCAAAATAGTGAGATAATGGCACACAAAAACATGACTTTTTGCGTGTCATCAATAATCCAACTATTCTTCTAAGTTCTAAGGTCTTTACTAATTAGGCTAAAGTATCTCTATTGTAACAACCTGTCGCACCCTCAAATTCGGGTTGCAAAAGCGAATCGAGTCGGGGCGCGACTAATCAATAATCACAGCACAAAGATATAATGAACGACCACTACATGCGTCGTTTTAAACTTGTATTGATTAAACAAATGTTTACATCAAAATATTAAGTACATTAGCTCGGTTTGTGTGACACCCGTCAAATTAGGACTAGTATTTAGTACCTAATCAAGTTTTAATACATGTAATTAGTTCTGTGTTAGGCTAATTTGTGTATCAAATAATATATATTGTTGAATATATACAAGTATGCGATTTGATTAAATCGTACGAGTTCCAAATCGAATATAATTCGGTTCAATTGAATACGGACGTTGGTGAACAATTTTATTAAATAATATAATATTATTTAATAACACAATTATATTCAAAATATTATTTTTATAATATTTCGTATCCATTTCGTATCGTACAAATAAAATTTACGCGATTAAAATGTAAACGCACAAACAAAACGAAACAATTTAAGTTATATTATATAACCCAAATATTAAGTATTTGGCTAAATACTTCAATGAAAATATTAGATAATTATTCACATTTTAAAATGTATATTTAAATGCGTATTAAGTTAATTAAACAATTAAACAATCGGGAAAACGAACATCACACGGAGGGCAAACACGGGGGACTAAATTTCGGGACACACCCACAAGGGTGGGCCCCACGAAATCAGCAAAAATGGGGAAAATCCCCACCCTTTTTTCTTATAATCAACATCATCACCATCTTTTTCTACCTCTCTCTTCCATTTTCTCTCAAAAGTTTCATCCCCACCACCACATAAATAGCAAAATAACACCATCAAACGCACTTGGATCATACCACTCCTTTGGAGAAAAAGAACCACCTCGACACGATCTACATTCCTATCTTTTCGGAATTTTGATTCGCCACCGCGTAAGTTTCCGACAAAAACCCGAAACTCTCCGATTTCACTCATTTTTACATGTTTGCTGTTTATATAAGCTTAAAATGTCCATATAAGGGTTAGGTAAAAGATTTGGAACAAATGGTCGCCGAAAAACACGTTTTCGGCTCAAAATCCGGCGAACAGTTGGAAGTGTCGCTAGTGTGCCAAAAACAGTGCTAGCGACACTACCTAAGTGTCGCTATGCCTAAGTGTCGCCCTTATAGCGACACTACTTAAGTGTCACTAAATTACTTAACCAGATTTATCTTAGTGACACTCCCTTAGTGACGCCAAAAATTAGAAGTGTCGCCTATAGCGACACTAATCAAGTGTCGCCCTTCAATTAAAAATCAGAAATCTAGCGACACTCATCAAGTGTCGCCTAACAAGTGCCGCCGGTAGCGACACTCACCTAGTGTCACCTAACTAGTGTCGCCTATAGCGACACTAGCTTAGTGTCGCCAAAAACAGAATATTTACAACTCATTTTTACTAAGTGTCGAGACCAAAATTTTATCACTTGATTTCACCCAAATTCAAGTCCAGATGCGTTTTTCACCAAAGCTATTTAGTAGAAATAAAAATTTTTCACCAGGGGCCAGCCCCTTGGACCCCGCCAGGGATTGCCACCCCTGGAACCCCGCTAACCAGGGGCGCTGCCCCCGGACCCCCATCACCTAAAGTTTGTAAACACTTTTTAAGTACAACACTTCAAAATCAAAATAATAATTTCGAGATTATTATTACAAACAATCACCAACGGGCCGTATACGTTTTTCGAAACTTAAGTCAATCAACCAAATCAGGGTAATTTGGACAAACAACTACAAGGGTAGTCTTTCAAGATACCTATTCAATTAATAACCATCGCGCGTATTGAACGCCCTCAGGTTACAAGTCTCCGGACATCAATTCACAAGCTAATCAATTCAAGTTTATTTCCATAAACACGCAAGGCTCAGGTGAGTGTCATGGCCCCTATTTTACTGCTTTTCAATCAGGGGTGTGATATTATTGCTCGTTTTGTTTTACAAGTTGAACGCAAGTACAAATCAAATCAAATACTACATGAGTTACTTCAACTAATCAATTTAAAGCCCTCCATAGCATAGTCTGGTAATACGTAGTAGCGTGAATGTTAGTATATGATATCATATAGGATTGACAATCCTCGTCTGGGTTAACACGCACTAACTGGTCAAATGGACGTATTAGCATTTGGGAAGACGAGTGTAGATTAGGCACTCATAGGAGGCACCTCAGTTGGGTTCCTTAATTGGACCTGACACTCAAGTTAAGCTCAGACTATGTGCTCATGGTTGTATAACTTTTATTTTGCTTAATTGCATTTTAAATTCAATTATAAATCTTGGGGTTCATACAATTATGTGTTGACATACAAACCTGTGAGCTCACCAGCGTTTCACTGACCCATTTTAGCATGTATCACAGGTAACCAACAGTAGGTTGGACTGCTCAGTCAGGATCAATTAGCTCGAGTCAGCATGCAAACAATCAGAGATTTAGCTGCATTATTATATTTTGTGTAGATTAATTATGTACTTAAATCTCTCAATTTCAACCGAGCTAATGTAACTATATTTTTTATGTAAACTTTGATTTTATCAATACAAGTTGTAAAACGACGCATATAGAGTCGTTCATTATATCTTATGTGCTATGATTATTGATTAGTCGCGCCCCGACCCGAACCGCTTCCGCATCATAATTTGGGGGTGCGACAGTTTGAAATTGAGAGATTTAAATACATAATTAATTTATACAAAATATAAAAATGCAGCTAAATCTCTGATGGTTTGCATGATGACACGAGCTAAGTATCCTGTTGGGCAGTCCAAACTACTACTGAGTACCTGTGATACAAGCTAAAATGGGTCAGCGAAACGCTGGTGAGCTCACAGGTTTGTATGTCAAAACATATTGAATGAACCACAAGATTTAATTGAATTTAAGTTGCAATAAAGCAAAATAAAAGTAACTATACAGTCATGAGCACATAGTCTGAGCTTAACTTGGGGGTCGGGTCCAATGAAGGAATTCCGATCGAGGTGCCTTGATTTGACTCAAAACGACATGTTTTTATGCATCATTTCAAACCCATTTTGGCTCAAATCTTTGAATAAACATCAAATAATCAATGTTTTATGCTAAAAATGTTAAATGAGCCAAAGCTTAGACTTCCTTTTGAAAAATCACTTAAAATGTTCAAATAACAAACAAATCAGAGCTAAAACGATCCACTTACGGTTCTGACGTATAATTAAGAAAAACTAGCCTAATTTGTGTCATATTGATCTTCAGGAAAATACAAAACTGTGGCCGCAAGAATCGTTCAAATCTGACAAGAAACGAAGAAGTTAGAGCCAAACGAAGATCACAAGAACTACGACCAGTGCACGAGACTTACGATCCAGCGTACAAGACCACGACCCAGGGTTCACCACCCCTTAGAGGGCCGTATACCCCCCTTTGAGGGCCGTATACCCCCCTCTTGGGGCCGTATACCCCCTCTTTGGGGTGGTATACCCCCTTCTAGGGGTGGTATACCCCCTCTTTGGTGCTGGATTCGCCCTATTTCGTGCCGGATACGCCCTATTTGCTACCGAATACGCCCCTTTTGGTGTCGAATTCTATAGCTCAGGGGGGTGTTTTGGAAATAATTGGATGCAAGGGTGCTGAATGTAAATTTTGTAATTTGAAGCCTATAAATAGAGGCTTAACCTCCTCATTTTGAAAACATATCTCCACACCTCACATTTCACACACTACACACTTTCTCTCACTAGAATAGTTAGTAACTTTCTCTCTCTAGCACTACTCTTAGGAGTTAGAGGAGAAATAGTAGGTAGCTAGCTTACGAGCTTTGTACGGAGTCGCTCCGAGACTACGGTTGCGCAGATTTATTGTAACGTCTATCATGTTTTATTATATTATCCTTTCTTGTTATTTTTAAATATGTTGTGCTATTGTCATGATTATTTAAGAATACATGCCATGATAATTGCTATGATAGGCTAGATAAATCTGTGTTTGCTATGATAAACGTTATGCTAGGGTAGTTATGCTTTAAACCATGCTGTTACTCTGCTCACATGTAATTAAGATATGTTTGAATTTATGAATTAGTTCTTAAAATGTTTTATTTATCCAACTTATGCTGTGGTTTGAAACCTATTGATATAATCCGGCCAATTGTAGAAATAGGTCCCTCAACTATTCTTTGTCTGAATGATTCGATGAACTCGGCATGGCCGCTGTTCTCCAGATTGAAATACATCATAGGAGACACGGAGCATAGGATTAAGAGATAAATTAGAATTAATTTCATATATCGAATGCTTTTGAGAGAACTTTCGGAGCATCCGTGACTTAACCATTAATCCAGAAACTCTGCCTGAAATAAACTGATAACTATCCATGCTGCACTACTGCATGTTCTTGTTTGATTGTTGCTTTAGGGTTTGCATGCTAGTATCTGTTTGTCTATTGCGGTTGTTGGATTCATGATTAGGTTTTCAAACATAGAATAATTACATACGACAGTCTAACATGCTAGAATAATTACAAAAATCTATATGAAATAATGTCGAACAATTTAAACAATCGTTAGATAGACTTTTCCAACTTATTCCGCGGGGTAACTCCTGTTCACTTTATTGTTCATTCAACAATTCGTGCCACGATACGGACGTCTCTGACGACCGAGACTGGGGAATAGGATTCGAGGTTAGTTATCGGTTAAATTGGTACTACATTTGGGAGAACTTCCGGTGTAGCTTAAACTCCATATCTGTTATCCATGTGACATGTTATTTATTTGATTGTGGACAACTCTACGTTAGATAAGTAATAGGATAGGAGCTATGGCCCATTAGGACTTATACAGTAGTGATACTGTAACACCCCCAAATTTACTGTTTAGCGGAAGCACGAATTTGGGTGTTACTAATCAATATACAAAGCACATAAGATATAATGAACGACCACTATATGCGTCATTTTACATTTGTATTGATAAAACCAAAAGTTTACATAAAAAATATTGTTTACATTAACTCGGTTGAAATTGAGAGATTTAGGTACATAATTAATCTATACAAAATATAATAATGCAGCTAAATTGTTGATGCAATTTGTGTGTCTGTCAGTTGGTCTAGCTCGTAGTTCGTTTTGTTATTAGATTTGAGTTTCCTGACTCCTGCGACGTTGTCTGTAACGTCGCAGGTGCGACGTCAGGTTTTGGGCCTGCGACGTAGTCAACGTCGCATGGGCTTGGGCCTGCGACATCGTGTGCGACGTCGCAGGTGCCAGAGTTTGTATAAATTCGTATTTACGTTTTCTGTTTAGGGTTGACGAAACCCTAAACGCCATTTGTCGAAATCCCTGTAATCTGATCGATTATAATTCAATATACAAACGTTTTGGTTCGTATTCATTGCGTAATGATTATTCGTGTGTTTAGTTTATAAATTAATCGTTGATTCCGCAAACGATTGAGTAACTTGTTCCGTTTAGATCCTAGTATAGGGACAAACAACTGGTATCAGAGCAGAAAGTGCTCGTTTTCGGCGTAACGGATCGAGTTCGGGATTAAAGGACGTGATACTCATATTATCTTGTGATTATTAGGTTTATTTTTTTTGTGTTTTTACAGGTTTTCGATCAAGATTACTGGGAATATTGAAGGTTTTTGTCGATCTTTGTTCGTGGTTTTTGATTAGGGTTAAAAATTTTCGTTTTCTAGGGTTTTTGGCCGCAGCAGCACGTTTTGCGACGTTACCTGCGACTTCACTTGCGACGTCGCTTGCGACGTTTTTGATTTTGACTTTAAGTAGTCTTTGCGACGTAAAGTTGCGACGTTGTTAACGACGTCGTTATTTTGACCTTAAGTGGTTCTGCGACGTCTTTCTGCGACGTACTTCAGTTTTGCGACGTCTTCTGATACGTCTTCTGCGACGTATATCTCAACGTCGCTTATTTCGATTCTTAATTGAATCATTGGCTTTTGCGATGTTACTCTTGCCGTCGCATCAATATTCTGCGACGTTTCTCTCAACGTCGCTGGTTTCAGATTATCTGTTTTAGTTCAAGTATAATAAATGGCTGCCGATAAGGAAGATATTAGAGGACTTAGGGAAATGATAAAGCAAAGTAATGATATTGGTTCAAGTAATAAACCTCCTCTATTTACAGCAGACATGGACTATGTATACTGGAGAGACCGTGTTGAACAATACATTGACTTTCACTGTCCAGAATTATGGGGACCATTACGTGAGCGTTATGTACCTCCATTAGCTGAATGGGAATACCGTGGTATTCGTCCTACCAAGACTTATAAGGCCATGACTCCCGAGGAGAAGAAAGATTATGATACTGAGAGAAAGACATTTTCGATGATCAAAATGTGTTTAACCAAAGATGTTCTTTGGCTTTTCAGAACTCATGAGACAGCATTTGATTTATGGAAGGCAATTGAAACTCGTTGTGGTGGAAATGATAAGTATAAGGAAGCCAAACTCGAGCTAGTTAAGAAACAGTACGATATCTTTGACATCCTTCCTGATGAAGACACAACTTCTTTATTCACTAGGTACTCACGGTTAGTTGGTGAGTTGTTTGAAGGAGGTTACAATTTTCCTCCAATTGAAGTCAATAAGAAACTACTGGATGTGTTGCCGAGTTCTTGGGATGTTAAAGTTCAATTTTTAAAAGAAAATGAAGAACTTGCAACCATGTCTTTGGATACTTTGATAGGGATTCTTCAAGCTCACGCGATGGAGATTAAGAAGAAAGAAACAAGGTCCGGTGGTGCTGTTCAGAATCCTAGTGTGTATGGTGTTCAACTCAACTCTGGAAAGGCTTATGGATCTGGAGTGGCCTTCGTGACAAATACAAATGCTTCATCAACCTCTTCTTCTTCTAACGGTGGGCTTCATTCTGTTTTCCTGTCTGGACCTTCTTCAAATCAACAGGTTCAAGTCTCACCTGCTATTCAGGAGCAAGCTGCCATTTACACAGCTTTCTTAAGCTCATACAAGGATTTGGTTACACAACCGAATCTTACTTTGGAGTTGACTAAGGAAGACTATGCTCAGCTTGATGAAGATGATCTGGAGCAAATGGATCTAACTTGGAATGTGGCAATGATCACCCGAAGAATTCAAAAGTTTTTGCAGAGGACAGGGCGTAAAAGCTTGGAAGGTGACGGGAAGACTGGCTTCGGATTTAATAAGAGTAAGGTCCGGTGTTACAATTGTCAAAACTTGGGTCACTTCGCCAGGGAATGCGAGAAACCCAAAATGCCAGCATCAGGATTCACAACACCTTCTACTCCTCCAAAGACCAAAGAAATGGAAGTTACCAAGAAAGGGCCTACTGATAATGCCCTGATCGTTTTCGAGCCCACAAATCAGGATTGGACGGCTGTCTCTCAGCAATACCAACAGTGTTTGATGGCTCACATTGTGAATGAGGTACCTGATGAACCATTAAATTGTATCTCATGCATTAAGTTAACTGAATCTCTAAAGGCATATCAGAAGGACACTGTAGAGTTGAGGAAAAAGAATGAAAAACTAACCGAGTCAAATAATTTTTTAAAAGCTAATGAGACACTTTATGAAAAACATCTTGAGGCTCATCGGTTAGATACTCAGAAATATAAATCTAAGGTTTTTAGTCAAGAAGATGCCATTAAAAGCTATCTTGTTGAAATTGAACTGCTAAAGAAAGAACTTACAGATTTAAAAACTGAGTATGAGAATTATAAGAGTAAAATCTTAGGTTCAAATTCCTCAACGGTTGTCTTTAATGAAATTCTTAGCAAGCATGGAACTAGTGGGAAAAAGAATGAGGGATTGGGATATCACTCAGTCCCACATCCTACTACTCACTATCCCCTGCCTGTTAAGGAGGGCTTTGAAGAGATTCCAGTTGATTGGTCAAAGCTTTACGGTATAAAAGCTAAAGATGCTAAAGAGACCAAACACAACAAACCGGCAAAGGAGAAAACCAAGCGGCCAGAGTACCCCTTGCCAACGTTTGTTAAGTCTCAGAATGCACTTCCTGTTTCTATTAAGGAAGATATTGAGATTGAGGATATTACCGAACAGGAGTATCCTTCTGCTAAAAAGGTTGAGGTAACAATAGAAAAAGTTGGAATAAAAGGTGAACCTGAAATTACGGTTCAAACAGATAAAACTGTTTTTAAAGGAGAATCTGAGGTAAAAGCTCAAAATAGTAAAGGAAAGGATAAGGTTTTGACTGAGAAATCTCAAACTTTATAGAATAATGTAAAGATTTTAAAACGAAATTCATATGTTAAAAAGGAGATTGTTTCTTGTGACAAACCTTCAACCTCAACCATTTCAAAGCCACATGCATCCTCTAAGACATGTACACACTGTGCATGTTCAAGAAATGCATCTCCACCTCCTGTCATACATCCTCAGCCTCAACCGTCTGTTCAGACTCGTTCTTGTTTCTATTGCAAGAGGCAAGGACATTTAATCCGTGACTGTCCCAAGCTGTCAAATCAGCGCTATGGGAGAGAGATGCCTAGGACATCTGTTTATAGAAATTCTTTTTCAAAATCTCCACCTAGGCGTTACTCAAACTCTCCCAAGCCTGTTTTGAAGCCAAGTAATGTTGAGCAAAAATCTTTGCCAATTAATAAGCCCCACATTACTTCTAATCTCATTTCCGAACCTTCTAAAGTTTGGAAACGAAAAGAGTCTGATGTTGACTCTTCAGTCGTCAACAATAACACATCAGATAAAAATTCTAATTTGTTTAAAGATAAAATCCTATCTGACGTGCTTATTGTTGATGACCACGGTCGACCTAAGTCTGTAAAGGCTTGGGTCACCGTTTCTCACTAATCTCCTTTCGTTTGTGTGTTGCAGCAGTCAGAACGTGTTAAAGATAGTGAATGGTATTTGGATAGCGGCTGCTCGCGACATATGACAGGCGACGTATCTCTTCTTGTGGATATTAAACCATATGAAGGAGGATATGTTGCCTTTGCTGGAGATACTGGAGGAACCATTTCTGGAAGAGGAACGCTAACTAACGGCAATGTTAGTTTTGAAAATGTGAACTACGTGGAACAGCTTACGCACAACTTGCTAAGTGTTTCACAGTTCTGTGATAAGGATTATACCACTGCGTTCACAAAGACGGAGTGCGTGATACTGAAGCCTGGGTATGTCATTCCAGTAGAATGGGTGTTGCTGAGAGCACCAAGAAAGAATGACACATACATTTTGAACATGAGAACTGTTGAGACTTCAAATGAATATACGTGTCTCTTGTCTAAGGCTTCTGAAAAGGATTCACTGCTTTAGCACAGACGAATGGGACACATTCATTTCCGAAAAATGAATTTCTTGACTAAAAATAACCTAGTGCTAGGAGTTCCAAAACAGTCATTTGCTCTAAAGGATGATTGTATCTCTTGCCAAAAAGGAAAGCTACGTAAGAAGTCCCATAAGTCTAAGCAGGTGAATTCCATTAATGCACCATTGGAACTACTGCATATGGATCTTTTCGGTCCAGTCTCTACAAAGAGCATTGGTGGTCGGTCTTACTGCTTGGTAGTTACTGATGACTACTCAAGGTTTTCGTGGGTTTACTTTTTGACCACAAAGGGGGAGACTCCTGATATTATGGTGTATTTGTTGGACAAGTTGGCAAATCTATGCAACTTAAAGGTAAAAAGGATACGAAGTGACAATGGAACTGAGTTCAAGAACTCAACTCTCGAATTGTTTTGTGCTACAAGAGGTATTGAGCATCAATTTAGTGCTCCGAGGACTCCACAACAGAATGGAGTTGCAGAAAGGAAGAACAGGACAATCATCGAGACAGCTCGGACTATGTTAGCTGACTCCAAGTTACCAATCATCTTCTGGGCTGAGGCAGTTAATACTGCATGTTATGTTCTCAACAGAGTGCTCACGGTTAAGAAAAAGAACAAAACATGTTATGAACTTTTCAATAACCGTAAGCCAAATCTGCAGTTTCTAGAATCATTTGGGTGTCCATGCATGATCATGATTACGAAAGATAAGGTCTCTAAGTTTGGTGATAAAGCTGTTGAAGGGATTTTTCTTGGATATTCAGTCAAATCTCCGAACAAAAGAGTCTACAACAAATCAACGAATCAGATTGAGGAACATTTTGAAGTGAAATGTTTAAGGTATACGGAACCTCCTCAAGGAACGGGTCCGGATTGGTTTTTCAACTATGGAAACCTCTTCAACTCTTTCAATATTCCGGAAGAAGATGAGACGGAAGAATTGGTTTCTATACTTCATGGACTTGATCTTACTCAAGATACACCTGTTAATAAACCATCCGACCCATCTCCCAATGCAACACCCGCACCTCCACCAACTAATCCTACACCTTCACAAACAACACCCACACCACCACAAACAACAACCAAATCACCACCATCTACACCTACACCTACACCTAAAAATAAACAATCTCCCACTTCACCATCTTCGGCTGCTCCTTCTAAAACAATTTATAACTACACAAAGGAGCTTCCATATGATCCAAACATGCCTCCTTTAGAGGAACCTCAAGAAGAAGATGAAGTGGAAGAAACAATGGCCTACTCTCACCTATATACTCCTGAAGATGAAGGGGAAGAAGAAGAGTTAGCCTTTCCTGAGTCTGCTGCTACTCCCGAAACTGAGGGAGATTTGAACAATCTGGGTGTGGATCTTGTGCCAAGCGCCATACCAGAAACTCGTATACATAAGGATCACCCCATTGATAATATCATTGGTGATCCTCATGCATCTGTTCAAACACGACAACAAGCAAAGCAGACTTCAGCTCAGCAGCTTTTGGGACTTATAGCTCATATCGATTCTTGTCAGTTGTCTCAAATTGAACCTAAAAAGGTTGAACAAACCTTAAAAGATCCATCTTGGGTCGAGGCTATGCAGGAGGAACTACAACAAATAAACAAGATGAATGTTTGGGAAATTGTTCCTCTACCCAAGGGTGCTCATTTGACGGGTACTCGTTGGGTTTACCGTAACAAAATGGATGATCGTGGGACGGTTATTCGAAATAAAGCCCGCCTGGTAGTTCAAGGATATAGTCAACAAGAGGGTATTGACTATGATGAAGTTTTTGCTCCTGTCGCCCGTTTGGAATCAATTAGAATTTTTCTAGCCTATGCTTCTTTTAAAGGATTCCGCGTGTATCAACTTGACGTAAAGTGTGCTTTTCTATACGGAGATGTCGACGCAGTGATTTATGTGTGTCAGCCTCCTGGTTTCGAAGATCAAAAGCATCCTAATCATGTTTGCAAGCTGAAGAAAGCTTTGTATGGTCTTCATCAATCTCCTCGACTTTGGTATGAGAGACTTGCCAAGTACTTGCTGAAAAATGGGTTTGATAGAGGACAGATTGATAGTACGCTTTTCATCAAAAGGGAAGGAGCGGATTTATTACTTGTGCAGGTCTATGTGGACGACATAATATTTGGATCAACTAATGATCAGTTGTGCAAGGATTTTGAAAGACTGATGAAATCTGAGTTTGAAATGAGTGCTATGGGGGAACTCACGTTCTTTCTGGGACTACAGGTCGAGCAATCTGACAATGGTATTTATATACACCAGTCAAAATATGTCACTGACATGTTGAAGCGGTATGAATTGCTCGATTGTAAACACTACGGCACTCCAATTGAAGTGAAACACAATCTTGGACCTAATGAGGATGACGAAGATTGCAAGGAGAAAGACTATCGCTCAATGATCGGCTCTCTCATGTACCTGACTGCCTCAAGACCAGATATAGTGTTTGCCGTTTCACTCTGCTCTCGATTTAAAGCAAATCCGAAGGTGTCTCATATGAAGGCAGTAAAAAGCATTTTTGGATATCTCGCTTTTAGGCCATCTCTGGGTCTGTGGTATTCAAACGAGAAAAACTTCGGGTTAACTGCTTATTCGGATTCGGATCTCGGTGGCTGCAAGGTAGATATGAAGTCAACTACTGGAGGATGTCAGTTCCTTGGATCGCGCTTAGTTTCTTGGCAGTGCAAAAAGCAGACTGCGGTTGCTATTTCCACAGCTGAGGCCGAGTATGTTGCTGCTGCAAGTTGCTGTTCTCAAGTTCTTTGGATTCAGCACCAATTACGCGATTACGGGTTCAATCTCTCTATGACTCCTATTTACATTGATAATACAGCTGCTATATCTATCACACACAATCCCGTACAGCACTCTAAGACCAAACATATCGAACTTAGGTTCGACTTTATACGGGATTGCTTTGAGAAACACCTTATAGATGTCGTACATATAGAAACCCTTAAGCAGTGTGCGGACCTTTTCACAAAAGCCTTTTTGCGATCACGTTTTATTGAACTGGTCAATCTGATAGGTTTAAGGTTCTTTCAGTCAAAGAAATGATTTGTGACTTGGATTTTTAAGTTTAAATTTTAAATTCATTTATTAAAAAAAAAAAAAAAAAAAAAAAGAGCAACAGCCACTCTTTATACTCTTTAGTATTAAAGAAAACGCAAGGTTGCAACATTTTTTATAGACGTTGAAGTTGTGTCTGTAAACAACTTGGGATATGATAGTACATCGGGTGACATGCACAACATGGAATTTTAAGGTTTATCTTGGATGTGTCAGTAGGTTTATCTGACACACTTAAAACAGTTTCTATCTAAATTGTCTTCATTACACGATGTATTGGTAGGCATGATACACACCGGTTTGTGAGTGAGTAAGAAGTAATATTAAAACTTGTCTATTAATTTGTGAAAAATGTTATATGATGTATGACGTAAGTCTTAATTGATAAATGGAAATACTGTCATACACTGTCATAATTATTATGTAAATGTAAAGTTGGCATATAGTAATAATATGATTATTCGCCTAACTAATGGTGACTATTGTTGTACTCACGTACAGACCTGAATCCATTAGTTATGCAAATAGTCTCAAACTTGTTATGTTCATACTAAGGGACCCTCTGTTGTACTATGTACAGATCTGGGGCCACTAGTATCTTCATAGTCGGTTTGATGTATGCCTAAATTTTGAAGGTCAAGTGTATGTTACAAGATAGCCGAGATAAACTTGGTCTTGTAATATCTACCTTGTCTGTAAAATATGCAGTGTTATGCGTTTTACTAAAGTTTATCAGTATATCATATAATAGGTTTCACAAAATTAATATTCAAACTAACAATAAAAGTTAGCTTACAAATACGGATGTAACATGTTTAGGTGGATAAACAATACCAATAATCGTCTTGAAATAATTTTTATAAAAGGTGTTTTAAATGTGCCACGTAAATTTAAAGTGGACAAATATATTGATGATCGAAATAACACTTACCATTCCTAATAATTGCATGTTATTCCGATATGATCCCTAATCAGACAAAACAACTCCGTCACCAAAAATAGAGTGTTAGTAATTTTATTCTGTTATATTTTTACTTTTTGTGATATTATAAAAAATACCAAAAAGATTTTTATTTTATTTTATGTTTTATTTTATTCTACGTTATTTTTCCCAAGTCACTAGTCATTTGAATATTATTTGCTAAATAAATTTACGTGTTACCTGTTTTGAAAAATTCAAAACCGACTCAAGTTACATCCTAACTGATTTATGCGACGTCAACCTTGCCGTCACTAGCGACGTCCCACACTACGTCGCAATTAGGGTTAGACTATATATAGTCTCAACCGCGACGTAACTCGTCACACTATTTCATACTCACTAGCGACGTAGCGTGCGACGTGAGATCTGGCGATTGCGACGTAGCGAGTTTTCGTGCATTTTTGGTTCGTTTGTGATTGTGAGCCGTTTTCTTTCCGATCCATTCACGTAGTCTTGTTCTACTCGTTATTCCGCACACTTAGGTACCAATCTTACCCTTTTTCACCGTGTATTTTAGCTTTAATCGTTAAATGGATATTGCGGTTTTTAGGGTTCTCGGTTTGGGTTAAATTAGTTATGTAATCGTGATCTAAACATCGTATAATTTATGTTTTCGTGATCACCATTCGTTGTCGCACCGTGTAGTGTGTTTGATTTTGAAAAACCCCAAATTTCGAATCTTAGGGTTTCTGGGTTTGCGCTTGAATGTTCATCAGTGCGACGTCGGATGCGACGTCGTAGCCTACGTCGCATTATCATTTAATTGTCTGCGCCGTCGCATTTTATGCGACGTCCTGAGCGACGTCTTACTTTACGTCGCACCATTTTGATAATGTGATTAAATTCACAATTAATAGCAAAATGCGACGTCCCCTTTAACGTCGCTCGAATTTTGTGCGACGTCACTGGCTACGTCGCTATTGTTATTATTCTGATTTTCTACGACGTCCTTTACTATGTCGCTATCTGACATGCGACGTTGTCTACAACATCGCCACTTACAGGAAAAGTGATTTTTTTTTGTTACAAACCAAATGTTGCGTTTATCTGACTGTTAAATTCTGTCCAGCAATGGCGGGCGATTTCTTTCAGTTCCTCGCTGAATGAGAAAGACTGTGTTCACTGCTTTTGCCCAAAGAGTGTCACTACTCGCCCCTCCTCGGCTAGAAGGATTATCTTCCAGTCGTGGATTCTTTTGTGCTTTCTGGTGATCCAGCGCCTAAAAGCTACTATCTGGTCACTTAGATATGACCATTTTTGTCTCAGTTGGCTAATGATCCGGTGGGATTCTCTTCTTGTCCTGAATCTTGGTTTTCTGGTCTGGAGGAATTCCTTCACTGTCCTGGATCATGGCCTTCTGGTCTGGTGGAATACCATCTTTGTCTTGGATTTTGGCCTGACCTTGTCTTGGATTTTGGTTGTATTTGTGTAACCGGGATCTTTGGTCTAGGTTTAGGTTTAGGGTTTAGGATTTGATATGTTTATTTGTAACTATGTACTTATTTAACATATCAATGAAACCTTTTATTTGTGACAAGTTTGGTATATTTTGTTCATTCTAACGTTTTTCGAGAATATATATTATGTTTCTGTTTTGCAGATATGGCTTTAGCATTTGGGGCGCGTCACAATACTGCTGCTTATCTTGATGGTACTTTCGATAAGGCGGCACCATATCGTCAAATGATTGAATTTTTGAGACGTTCGAGGGTATTTCATGCCATTGCTGACAACACGGTTGTTTTTGGGAATCTGATAAATCCATTTTGGAAGAACGCCACTGTTATTACTGACAACAACGTTCGACGGTTGGTTTCCACTGTTCTTAACACTGAGATCACTATTACTGAACAGAGCATTAGGGAACTTCTTCAGCTAAACGATCAACCAGATATGCCTGTTAGCTATGAGCCAAGTTTTGTTGCAGGGGCTATGCAACGAATTGGATATCCTGGCATTCCAACTGATCAATACAGAAAAGCGAATCTAACACGTGTTTGGAGATATTTGATGCACGTTGTTATTGTCTGTTTGGGAAATTGAAAAGGTGGTACGGATGGGATGAGCAGGAGTTTGGCTTCTACTATGTTAGCTTTGGTCTACAACAAGCCTTTCAACTTTTCTGGTTTTATATTCAAGGCCATGGTAGATAATGCAAACGCCGGAGATCAGAAATGGATCTTATATCCGCGTTTTATTCAGCTTCACATCAATCGCCATCATCCAGCTCTTCAGGCACTGGGTGATAATGATTAGAGACTGAAGATTTCACCAATGCAGAATCGGATCTTTACTGTTTGTGCTGGTTTTGAAAAAGGGGTTCAGGCGCCACCAGATGTTGCTTTATTTGGTGCTATTGTGAATGAGAACTACGTGCCACCTCCGGAACCTCAGTACATGGATGTTCCAGCTCCACAGCAACCGCAGCAACCACTTGTGAACATCCCTGTTCAAGCTGCGGGGGAGAATGTGGATGCTTTCTTGGAAAATATTGAGCAATTTGGGCATGTCGAATCAGAAAAATCAGCGTCTCATGATACTGTTGAGGGATCAGATTCTGGAACTGAGGATGACGGTGGTTCAACTCCTCCTGGCTCTGATGGTGCTGTCCCGCACCCGAATGAGATGGATTTTATTCAACGCTCTCAACCGCGTCGAGCCAAGAGGATTGCACGTCGTATCAGTGAAGGTCGACGTTATGTTGCACGAAATACTGGAAAACGCATTCAAGGCGGTGATGATCCAACCGACGCAGATTTTCAGCTTCGTCATAGCCGTCCTCGTCGGTCTTCTTCTGCAACAGCTTCTGCCAATCCTCCTCGTCGGTCTTCTTCTGCAACAGCTCCTGTTACTCCACCTCCTGAGCAGGTTTTCGCTATTGAGCCCACTCCTGCTTTTATGCAAAAAAATGATGGATGATATGCTGAAAATGCAGCGGCAGATGAAAGAACAGGCAGAACAACATGCAACTCAAGCTGCAATTATCGAGACCCAAGCTAATCAGCTTATCGAGCTGCAGAATAGGGTTAATGTGTTAGAAGGCAGGTTACTTGCCTCGGGGGAGTCTGGGTCCTGGGTTCCCAATTTAGAGTCAAGTGAACCTGCGTCTGTAAACCCCAACCCTGTAATTGAATCTGATGTTAATGAAACTGTTCATCGTTTAGATTACTTTTGTGTTGATGATATTCCAGGACAGCCGAGACCGCTGGCCGTTGACTACTCATTCGCTGATTTATCGTTTATTCAGAGAATGGCCAGTGGAGTTGGGTCTGAGGAAGAATCTGAGAATGCTTTTGATAACGATGATGATGTTTCAATTGAAGAAGAACAGTTAGATTCAGATGAAGTTTATGATGATGCACAATCTGAGGAAGTTTATGATGGTGCACCGATAATAGAATCTGACTCGAGTGAAGATGAGAGGCCTGCTAAAGATCAACATGGAGAATCAAGTTCTTCTGCAAAGCCTGCTCAAGAAACAACATCAACTCCAGCTCAAGAGACACAGGCACCGGACTCAGCAGCTCAAGAATCTATGGATATTCCAAGGAAATACACTGCTGAAGAAAAGAAAGAAAGAAACAAGCAATGGTGGCCTAAGGGACGAAATCCAGTTCCTATTCCAGTTAAATGTCAAGTTTACCGGGTTTGTCGAAATTACACCGGAGTTATTAAAAGCTGGAAGTGTCAGAGAAATCTGTTTATGATTAAAAGAGAGGATGGAGTTCAGTACTTCAAAATGCGTTTTGATCGATTAAGCACGTTACCGAAAGGAGAGATTAATAGATTAGCTCAGCTTAAATTGATTAATCCGTTCGAGAATGATTATGCCGAGTTTATTCAGAGGAATTTACGTCGAGAAGTGTTATCGAAGAAATATTCTAAGTTGAAACCGACGTTGGGTACTCGGTATACGTTCAAAAAGAAAATTGATCCAGTTACCAGGAAGCCTATGGTTAAAGTTCACTATCCGCCAGCTAACTGTTTGACTGAGATACCTCTGGAACAAGTTCCTTATTATTTTCTGCGAAGACTTGTTAAATGGGAACTCGATTCACAAACTGGTGAAACGGTTATTACTTTTGTTCCAGATTCAGAACCGTGGCCAGAAGTTGGAGGTATTTGGAATTTGAGACAATCAACGTTTAGATTGTATGATCCGATGAGTTTGATTAACTTTCATGAAAAAGATTTGAGAAAACTCTATGATGATCGGATTCGTGTTGGTCAGAAGAATGAGTTTAACAAACGTTTGGCCGAACAATTTTACAAAGTTGTTACTGTTTGTGTAACTCATGGAATTCATGCTGACGGACAATTTCCTGCGGGCTGGGTTTAGAAGATGAAATTTTTGAAGACCAAGCTGAAGACACGGGGGAGTTTGTTGATGCAATTTGTGTGTCTGTCAGTTGGTCTAGCTCGTAGTTCGTTTTGTTATTAGATTTGAGTTTCCTGACTCTTGCGACGTTGTCTGTAACGTCGCAGGTGCGACGTCAGGTTTTGGGCCTGCGACGTAGTCAACGTCGCATGAGCTTGGGCCTGCGACGTCGTGTGCGACGTCGCAGGTGCCAGAGTTTGTATAAATTCGTATTTACGTTTTCTGTTTAGGGTTGACGAAACCCTAAACGCCATTTGTCGAAATCCCTGTAATCTGATCGATTATAATTCAATATACAAACGTTTTGGTTCGTATTCATTGCGTATTGATTATTCGTGTGTTTAGTTTATAACTTAATCGTTGATTCCGCAAACGATTGAGTAACTTGTTCCGTTTAGATCCTAGTATTGGGACAAACATAAATCTCTGATTATTTGCATGCTGACTCGAGATAATTCGCCTTGATTGAGCAGTCCAACCTACTGCTGGTTACCTGTGATACATGCTAAAATGGGTCAGCGAAACACTGGTGAGCTCACAGGTTTGTATGTCAACACATATTTGTATGAACCGCAAGATTTATAATTGAATTTAAAATGCAATTAAGCAAAATAAAAGTTATACAGCCGTGAGCACATAGTCTGAGCTTAACTTGAGTTGTCAGGTCCAATTAAGGAAACCTAACTTGAATGCCTCCTACGAGTGCCTAATCTACACTCGTCTTCCCAAATGCTAATACGTCCGTTTGACCAGTTAGTGCGTGCTAACCCGGACGAGGATTGTCAATCCTATATGATATCATATACTAACATTCACGCTACTACGTATTACCAGACTATGCTATGGAGGGCTTTAAATTGATTAGCTTGAAACTCATGTAGTATTTGATTTGATTTGTACTTGCGTTCAACTTGTAAAACAAAACGAGCAATAATATCACACCCCTGATTGAAAAGCAGTAAAATAGGGGCCATGAGACTCACCTGAGCCTTGAGTGTTTATTGAAATAAACTTGAATTGATTAGCTGTGATGTGTTGTCCGAAGACTTGTAACCTGAAGGTGTCCATGACACGCGATGGTTATTAATTGGTCAGGCATCTCGAAAGACTACCTTTGTAGATGTTTGTCCAAATTACCTCGATTTGGTTGATTGATTTGTCCAAATTACTAAGATTTGGTTGATTGATTTGAGTATTTGAAAACGTGTACGGCCCGTTGGTGATTGTTTGTAATAATAATCCCATCATTATAATTTTTGGTCTCGAAATGTTATACTTGAATAGTATGTTTCAATGTGTTCTAGAAGTCGTATCATACGAGTATTTGAAATTGTGCAAGTTCAACACTTGGTGAAAAATATGCTTACAGAATCTAAGTACGATGGTCCGGGGGCAGCGCCCCTGGTAGCGGGGTCCAAGGGGCGGCAGCCCCTGGCGGGGTCCAAGGGGCAGAGCCCCTGGTTGGGGTCGAGCTGCCAAGTCAGCTTAGAAAATTTTTATTTCTACTATATTTCTTTAGTGAAAAACGCATCTGGACTTGAAATTGGGTGAAATCAAGTGATAAAATTTAGGGTCTCGACACTTAGTGAAAATCTGTGTTTTCTGGTTTGTGAGACGTTGGGTGCGACGTCGCAGGTCCTGACTGCGACGTTGAGCATGGCGTCGCTATATGCGACTTTCGCAATTTAATGCGACGTTGTGTGTGGCGTCGCTATATGCGACGTTGTTGATTTCTGCGACGTAAGGGCTTGCGTCGCTAAGTGCGACGTTGGCCGATTCAGGCGACGTAGAAGCTGATGTCGCACCTTGCGACATTGTGATAAATTTTGCGACGTCGCAGTTGACGTCGCATAACGTCTGGGATAAATGCGACGTTACGGTCTGTTGGCCGAAAAATGTGTCGAAAACGAGTTTTCCGGTTTCCGTTTGATCCAAAACTTTTACCCAACCCATAAATGGACGTTATAAGCTTATATAAACAATAAACATGTAAAAATGAGTAAAAACGGAGAGTTTCGGGTTTTTGTCGGAAACTTACGCGGTGTAGAATCAAAAATCCGAAAAGATGAGGTTGTAGATCGTTGCGTGGTGGTTCCTTTTCTCTAAAAATCTTGATGATCCGAGGTCGTTTAAGGTTGTTATTTGGTGATTTAGTGAGGTGGTGGTGGTGAAATGTTTAGAGAGAAAAGAGAGAGAGAATGGTGAAGATGGATGATGAAAATGAGGAAAAGATGAGGTGATGATGGTGGGTTAAGGGGGCCGGCCCACTTGGGCCCCACCCAAGTGGTTGGCTCCCATTTTTCATCTCCGTGTATACTCGCTCCGTGCGGTGTTCGTTTTCCCGTTCGTTTAAACGTTAAATAATTATTTTATGCACTTAAATATATGTTTTTAAAATACGAATATTTACCCAATATTTTTTTGAAGTATTTTACCAAATACTTAATAATTGCGTTACAAAATATAACTTTAATTTGTTTTGTTTTGTTTGCCCGCTTAATATTTTAACCGCGTAGGACTTTGTTTGTACGATACGGAATGAATACTAATATTATCAACATAATATTTTGGATATAATAATAGTGTTATTAAAAAATATTATATTATTTAATAAAATTGTTCACCAACGTCCGTATTTACTTGAACCGAATTACATTCGATTTGAAACTTGTACGATTTAATCAAATCATATACTTGTATATATTCAACAATATATTTTATTTGATACATTAATTAGCCTAACACAGAAATAATTACATGTATTAAAACTTGATTAGGCACTAATTACTAGTCCTAATTTGACGGGTGTCACAGATACAGGATCTCTGGGCGAGGCATCGGAAAAACCGTAAAACAGCTTAGTACTTGGTATAGCGCTGGAACCACCTATGGTGAAGTACAAATGCGTGGAAGCCACGAAAAGGCCGTAGGTACAATACTATGTTGAACATCGTTCAGAGACCCCAAGTTAGCACTGCTAGGATTCATTGTAATTAGAGCCTCAATCCTCATAACTACCCCTAAATAGCATACACCAATGTCATAGCAAACACTCGCGTAATCCATAGTTCTCTCAGCGACTTCACTCCTTATTTACTTTACTGTCTTTTAATTTACCTAGAATAGAAAACAAAACCCCTCAAAAAGTTTTTAAACCCTAGCTAAATTACCAAAGATAATTGATCCTCCTAAGATCCCATGCCCATTGTGGTTTGATGAACGACACCTGAGTCATACCTGCCGCTTACTATACAAGTAGTAGTATAACTTAGGCTTCCCTGCACTATAAATATAAAACCACCCCTCCGATCGTCCGCTCTGACTGGAAGGCCCGCAACGACCAGGAAGCAATTCTTGAACCGACCGTTGGAGCGCGATAAGGTTTTTGGCGCCGCTGCCGGGGACTACAACGACCGATTTTAGGAATTTAGTTATCTTAGTTATTTAGCGATCCTTTCGGAAGATCAATATCATCCGGAAGTTCCTTTTCTGTCTTTAGGTTAATTTTACTTTTTCCATCTTTAGATAAGAATAGTTTAACCCTTCCTTTCCAAAATCCTACTTTCTACCAACAAGTTATGTCAAATCGTATCACTCTCGCCTCATCAATTAAGCCACTGCTAGAGGGACGAGGAGGACCGATCGTAGCACCAACAGACGAAGCCCTTGAAATTAAGCCTCACTACATTAAAATGATAAAATCTGAGTGTCAGTTTCATGGTCTTTCGGTTGAAAATCCAAATGCCCATCTTAACAAATTCATCAACCTTTCCGACTCTTTCGAACAAATAGGAACCGATAGAAACTTTATCCGTCTCCATCTGTTTCCTTATTCTTTATCTTCTCGAGCCTTAACATGGTTTTATGATTTCGAACCCAATTCGATTCATGCATGGGAGTAGATGGCTACTAAGTTTCTAGCTAAGTACTTCCCTCCTTCCCTACAAACCAAGCTTAAAAATGACATCATTAACTTCCATCAAGGAACTAATGAATCATTAGGCAAGGCTTGGGAACGATTTAAGAATCTGATCGAAAGATGTCAGAATCGTCAGTTATCTTAAACAGATCTGGTCTGCACATTCTATAACATCCTAAATCCTCAACACAAACAAACCCTCGATGCCGCTTCATCCAGAAATTTCATGCTACATACTTCAGACGAAGCTTGGAAATTGATTGAGACGATAACGATGCATCAACATGACTTGGAGTCAGATGAATCTACTTCGGAAGAAAGGAGTACTTCAAATCAAACCTTAGACAATCTTAAAACTCAACTCGAATCCATCACTCAAATTGTCAAGGATTTGCAAGAATCTTCAAACCCTAAGCCAGAGAAGAAACCTCAAAAGTTCCTCTCAAGCCGAAGGGCCAATGAAGAAATTCTTACAACTAGTGGAAACCCTAATCACACTTCTTATTCCAAACCTTTTATTCAGCGGTTTACCACACAACCCACTTCCCGATCTTTAGTTCTCTCTACGCCGTCCCCATTGACTTCTCGTCTAAACAACGAAACTTTCAAAACCTTCATTGTTAAACAAAATAATGTCAATAAAAAGATTGTTGATTTTCAAAACCAAATTGATTATTTGATTAGAATTTCAAACGATCTAATTAAAAACATGGAGGATAATGTTAAGCGGTTGTTTTTAAAAGTTGAGGAGAAGCAAAGGGAGGAAGTGATCTACAACTCTGTCTATCACTCATCCTACGAGCATGATGACATCCTTGTGGTCACTAGAGGAGGAAAAGAGACTAAAAACGAGAAATCCGTAGATATTCCCACAAATGAACCATCTACTTCTCCACCTACTGATTCAGTACAAGTTGACACCCCTGTCACTTCTCCTGAACCAGAACCCTCTAAAGCCCCAGAAAGTATTAAACCCACATGTATACCTTTCCCTGGTAGGCTTAAGAAAGAGAAACAAGAAGCTCAATTTGGAAAATATCTAGAAATGTTCAAAAGCTTACATTTAAATGTTAAACTTTTAGATGCTTTAGTAGAAATGCCTAGCTGTGCCAAATTCTTTAAGGAATCTTATCCAACAAAGAAAAACTCAGACAAATAGTTAACTTGCCCTTAGATGCAGAATGCTCTTTGATTATGCAACAAGGACTACCCCCGAAGCTAGGAGACACTGGCCATTTCACTATTCCTTGTTATCTTCAGGATGTTCAAATAAGTAACGCCTTAGCTGACTTAGGAGCTAGAGTAAACCTTATGCCATACTCGCTTTTTAGGAAACTAGGATTAAACGAACTTTTGCCAACCCGAATGACCATCCAGTTAGCCGATAGATCAGTTAAACTCCCTCGTGGAATTGCTGAAGATATTATGGTCCGTGTTGATAAATTTGTCTTTCCTGTTGATTTTGTTGTTATAGATATTGAAGAGGACACCCAAGTTTCACTCATCCTTGGCAGACCTTTCCTAAACACTGCCAAGGCCGTCATTGATGTTAATGAAAAATCTTTAAAACTTCGAGTTGGAACTGAGGAAGTCACCTTCAATGTCGATAAACTAATGAAACATCCTATGGGAGAAGATCTTGGTCTTGTAGATTCTATGCAGGAAATAATTGAAGAACATTTGGAAGAAATTCTCGCAGTAAGCAGCATCAACCCCAACACCATCATCACAACAAGGAAACTATGTGAAGACAGCACGGGATTATGCTCTGCTCTCTCAAATTCTTCCACCGCATCAAGAGTAGTTCTATTTCCTTTAAAGAATTCAAGCTCGCAGTTCAAAACAATTATGACTGCTCCGCTTGGACATGGCACGCCAGTCACTCTTCTAAAAAGGAACCCGACTCCTGAAGTAGATGATTCATCTCTCTCAAGGGAAGAAATTCGAAGGACGCTCAAGGAAATGGAATTAATGTTTTCACCACCTGATTCACAGCTATCTGAAAGCTGTGAACCACAAAGTTCAAATCCATAAATTACCATAAGCACTTCTTCATCAGCTCAAACTCAGAAGACTGCACTTACTGAAAACAACGATATCATCATTACTGAAGAAAATGCAACTTCTACATCTTCCACTGTCAAATACGAGCTGAGGAAGGATGCATTCTCTGATAAAGCAGAATGGGTTGAAATAGCTTCAGCCAATACATCAGAATCACCTCTTGAAAAATCAGACTTCCAAACAGAGTTTGATGAACTCAAGAGAGATGGAATTGCAAGAATGAAGCCTTCTTCTGAAGAACCACCAGAATTAGAACTAAAGGAACTACCCTCTCATCTGGAGTAAGCTTTTCTCAAAGGAACTTCACACTTACCAATGATCAAATCCAAAGATCTGAAGCCAGAGGAAAAAGCCAGACTCATTCAGGTTCTGAAGTCACATAAAAAGGCAATTGCTTGGAAAATCTCGGACATACAAGGGATTAGTCCAAACTACTGCACGCACAAGATCTTAATGGAAAACGACTTCAAGCCATCAGTTCAGAGACAGAGGAGAGTCAACCCGAAGATTCAAGACGTGGTCAAGAAGGAGGTCATCAAACTTCTTGATGCTGGCCTGATATATCCTATTTCAGATTCTCCATGGGTCAGCCCCGTACAGGTTGTTCCGAAGAAAGGAGGAATGACGGTGATTACGAACGAACATAATGAAATCATCCTAACAAGAACCATCACCGGTTGGAGGGTTTGCATTGACTATCGCAAGCTAAACGAAGCCACTCGCAAAGATCACTTCCCTCTGCCGTTCATTGATCAGATGCTCGAAAGATTGTCAGGAAATGAGTTCTATTGTTTCCTCGATGGTTTCTCTGGCTATTTTCAAATCCCTCTCGATCCGAAGGACCAGGAGAAGACGACGTTCACATGCCCATACGGAACCTTCGCCTACCGACGTATGCCTTTTGGGCTATGCAATGCACCTGCTACTTTCCAGAGATGCATGGTGGCGATTTTCCATGACATGATTGAACAGTGTATGGAGGTTTTCATGGACGATTTCTCTGTCTTTGGAGACTCCTTCACATCTTGTCTTTCTAACCTAGAAAGGATGCTCACTCGTTGCGAAGAATTAAACCTCGTTCTGAATTGGGAGAAATGTCACTTTATGGTAAAAGAAGGAATAGTGTTAGGACATCGAATATCTAAAGCAGGAATCGAAGTAGACAAAGCTAAAGTTGATACTATTTCAAAACTTCCACCACCTACTTCTGTGAAAGCCATCCGAATTTTTCTAGGTCACGCCGGATTCTACCGTCGCTTTATTAAGGATTTCTCTAAGATTTCTCGACCTATGACTCATCTTCTCGAAAAAGATACTCCGTTTGACTTTACAGATGACTGTCTTAAAGCTTTTAACTACTTAAAGGAACAGCTCGTGCATGCACCGATCATGGTAGCCCTCGATTGGAGTTTACCATTTGAAATCATGTGCGACGCCAGTGATTTTGCAGTTGGAGCTGTACTAGGACAACGAAAGGAGAAACACTTTCAACCAATTTACTACGCCAGCAAAACTCTTACGGACGCTCAAGAGAACTATACAACCACTAAGAAGGAGTTGCTAGCGGTAGTATTTGCTTTTGATAAATTTCGTTCCTATCTTATTTTGTCCAAAACTATTGTCTATACAGATCATTCAGCTCTTAAGTATCTCTTCAAAAATCAAGACGCTAAGCCAAGACTGTTACGCTGGATTCTGCTCTTACAAGAATTCAACATAGAAATTAAAGATAAAAAGGGAGCAGAGAACGTTGCAGTAGATCACCTCAGCCGATTGGAAAATCCAGCATTGGAAAAGCTTGAAGAAGGAAATATTCAAGACCAGTTCCCGGATGAACAACTCATGCACATCGGAAAGCACCATCAGGGACCTAGTTCATCATACGATCCCTGGTATGCTGATTATGCCAACTACCTGGTGGGAGGAATAGTCCAGAAAGGAATGCCAACTTCTCGAAGACGAAAGTTCTTCCGAGACGTAAAGAATTATTTTTGGAACGATCCTTTCCTCTTTAAGGTCTGTCCTGATCATATCATCAGAAGATGCGTCGACGGGAAGGAAGCCAAACATATCCTCCACCAAAGCCACCATGGACCAACTGGAGGCCACCATGGAGCTAACAAGACCGCACGGAAAGTATACGACGCCGGCTTCTATTGGCCAACCATTTTTCAAGATTTTTACGACTTGGTAAAACATTGTGATGCTTGCCAAAGGTTTGGAAGTATCTCACAGAGGAGTGAAATTCCACTTACTAACATCCAAGCTTGTGAAGTCTTCGACATTTGGGGATTAGATTTTATGGGACCGTTCCCTAAATCTAACGGAAAAGAATACATTCTGGTTGCAGTTGATTACATGTCCAGGTGGGCAGTGTAACAACCGGCACATTAGGCCTAGAATTAGTGCCTAATTCTTTGTTAATACATGTAATTAGTTCTGTGTTAGGCTAATTTATGTATCGAATTATATATATTGTTGAATATATACGAAAATGCGATTTGGTTAAATCGTACGCAATTTAAATCGAATGTATTTCGATTCAATTTAATACGGACGTTGGTGACCAATTTTAGTAAATAACATTGTTATATCAAAAATATTATTATAATAATATTTCGTATTTATTCGTATTGCACAATCAGAAAGTTACACAATTTAAAATGTTAAAACGCGCAACTAAATAAATTAACGTACAAATTAGAACTCAAATATACATTAAATTGTTAAATATTTAAATAAATTCTCGCGTAATAATTTGTATTTTTAAAACGTACATTAATATTTAAAATAATTATTTACGATTAAACGACGGAGCAAACGAACACCGCACGGAGCGGAAACGCGGGGCGAAAATGGGAGGATAACCTCCCATTCCCACCTTTTCTTTCTTCATTTCATCACTTCTCTCTCTCTCTCCTCTCTTCTCTTTTCTCTCAAATTTCATCACCAAAAACCATACAAAATCACCAAATAAACGTACCAAACGACCTTGAATCTCATTATCCCTTTGGAAGAAAACGACCACCGCATCACGATCTATCATCCTACCTTTTCGGATTTTTGATCCGACATTTTGTAAGTTTCCGACAAATCCCGACATTTCTCGTTTTTGATCATTTTTACTAGTTTACGGTTTTAATAGGCTTAATATGTTCATATGAGGGTTGGGTAAAAATATTGGAACGATCGGAAACCCGAAAACACGTTTCTTTCTCGAAATCCGTCGAACAGGCTTTAGTGTCGCATAGATGCCAAAAACAGTACCAGCGTCACTAAGTGTCGCTATGTCTAGTGCCGCCCTATAGCGTCACTACTTAAGTGTCGCTATCACCCACACACCGTCACTTGTTTAGTGACGCAAGCCTAACACTTTCGGTAGAAACAAGTGACGTCCGGTTAATACTGATGACGTCACCCGAACCTCATACCGTCACTACCATAGTGACGCATATACTATTTAACGGCACTTCTCTAGTGCCGCATTATATGTTACCCGATACTACTTAACGTCACTCCCATAGTGCCGCTATACTATTTTACCCGACACTTCCTTAGTGTCGCTATGTTACACGTCACTTCCTAAGTGACGCCTAAATCTCAGAAATATCTACTTTACACGACACTCCTTGAGTGCCGCTATGTTACGGAACCCGTCACTTCGGAAGTGACGCATAACACGATACACGACACTATCTCAGTGACGCATACATTTACACACTGACCCAATACGCGACACTCCACAAGTGACGCATAGAACACAGAAGTGACGCATGTAGTGTCGCATAAAACAGCAGGTTTTCAAACTTTAATTTCACTAAGTGTCGAACTTTTGTAACTTCAAATACTTATACGATACGATTTATAAAACACTTTGGGACACTTTTATAAGTGCAAAACATCAATAATTTGATAATAATACCTAAAGTTATTATTTCAAACTCGTCACCAACGGGTCGTACACTTTTATACAAACGATAACGAACCGACATTCGGACACATTGGGTTGTATGAACAACTAGCCTAGATGATCTTGCGAGACATCTACTTACTTGACATTACGTGTTTAGGCATTTGGAGGTTACGGGTTCGGAGAACCAACTGTTGATATTACATACTCGTTTATTGATATAAACGCGCTTGCAAAGACTCAGGTGAGTCTTACGGCCCCACTTTTACTGTTTTAACTTATTGGGGGAGATGCATGCTACTGATTTTTCTTGAACACAAGTACTAAACTGTTTACTATACCAAACGGAATTGCATGAGTTACTTACGATTTACTGAAGTCTCTCCATCATATATCGTTAGTTATGTACTTAAGCGCGAACAGTAGTTAATGGATCCATTAGGGAAATGACCCTCCCCGCCCGGGGTAGTAGCGCTACCACGAACCGTTATGTATAAACGGGCGACTATTATTTCGTTTACTTATGCTTGCTCAATTTCGAGCATGTCACGGGAGCAACTGATTATTTACGGGTTAAGCTTCGATTATGAGCCTCATGGCAACGGTATAACTTGATTACTTTACTTTTGCTGGATTTGCAAATACTTGATATACGCCTACGGGCATTACTGAGGAAATCTTGTGTTCAAACTGATTATTTAATTACTGATAAACCTGTGAGATTCACCAACCTTTTGGTTGACCCTTTTTAGCATGTATTCTCAGGTGCACTTACGGAGTAGGATCACTCCAGGATTACTAGCTAGAGTCGCATGATTTCCAAATTGCATATAACGGAGATTCTTTGGCATTATCTTTTGTAGCTATGATTATGTAATAGAATCTCCCGCCACTTACGCGGACTCTAGGCTTATATATTTTTGGTGTAATGAAAACTATATGTTTTCAAACGATCTAATTATGAAATGTAATTATTTTACAAAACGTCTCATTTAGAGGTCGTTTGCTGTATATCTTGCGCTTTGTATATTGATTAGTAACACCCAAAGTATGCTTCCGCAAATCGTTAAATTTGGGGGTGTTACAGATTGGTATCAGAGCCTAAGGTTATAGTGAACTAGGTTGCATTTAGTGGACCTAGACTATGACCATTAGGTAGTATTCCCTTACTAGGCATGATTGGTTCAGGAATTACATCATACGACTTTAATTTAACATAGCCTGATCAACTATGTACAATTAAGGAAAGATGATATGAGGTCTGAAATGGTTATGTTGAACAGGGATACGTTAGTTGACTCTGACTACGAGAGAACCGGACCATTACTTGATACGTGCTAAACACTAGGCTGGATATGATATATGTATATATATATTAGCCTTGTCTTACTTACACTCTGCCACAGGAATGGCAAACACACCACCTAATCCGACACACTCTCACTCACACGGGTCACGGAACCCACGAGTAGCCAGGAGGAACACAAGGTCGCCTCGAAACAGCCCCTATCCTATTCATAACTCTCAGGACTCGGCACATCTCACGTTGCCAGTGTTGGCTACCCAATTCCGCCGTCAAGAGCAAAGGCTCGAAAGTCTCGAACGGGAACAACACCGAATGACCTACCTGCTTCGCCAAGCACTTGATCACATATCCCAACTCCAGCGAGAACAAGAGGATACCAACCTCTCTGTAAGCATAATTCAGGATTCCATGACCGCCGAGTTAGGTGCGGATGAACTTGTAAGAAACCGATTAGAAGAATGTGAACAGCGTTCACAGGAGACTGCGGATCACACTCGAACAATAACACAACGACTGGCCTTGGTGGAAGACAACGCCAGGCAAACCAACCGACTAGCTGAAACCGTGGACCGCCTTGTCGCACTGATGGAGCAGATTAATCTACACCAGGATTAGATCAGTCTGTATCTAGTAACCAGTTAACTACTTAATTAGGGCCTATGTAATTCAACCGGATATAACAATTCCCGGTACTTTTGTACTACTACTACTCTGTAATCTTTTGGAAACTGTATCTTGTATTCAACTTGTTTATCTAAATGAAATATGATTGTCACCTCGTACTGTTATCGTGAATCTCAGCATTTACACTTGTGACATATCATAATTTCATGCAATTACCTTATTCCGCTTTCCTTGTCCTTTTATTGTTCAGCATCATGCCGCCAAAGACACGACCATACACCGACGCCCAGATTACCTCCCTTATAACCCAGGCTGTTACTGAAGCCTTGGCTCGGAATACCCCACCAAATTCCTCGAGAAACAGCGATGCCGCTGAAACCTCTGCTGCTAAACCTTGTTCTTACAAGGACTTTCAGAACTGCAAACCTTTAAACTTTGCAGGTACCGAGGGAGCTATTGGTCTGATACGTTGGATCGAGAAAGTTGAATCGGTATTTCTTATCTGCAACTGTGCGGAGGGGGACAAAGTTAAGTTCTCAGTTAGCACTTTTACTGACACCGCACTCACGTGGTGGAACACCTATGCCCAGACTGTGGGCGTTGCCAATGCTTACAAACTCCCTTGGGTGGAGTTGAAAGAGATGTTAAGGGGTGAGTATTGCCCCAGGGATGAACTGAAACAGTTAGAGCTGGAATTCTGGAACCATAAGATGCAAGGTGATGACATCACCGGATACACCAACCGTTTCCACCAACTGGCACTTCTGTGCCCAACCATGGTCGATCCTGAGTACAAGAGGATCGAGAAATTCGTTGACGGTCTTCCTGAGAGACTCCAAGACCTGGTGACTTCATCCAAACCGGGTACTATTCAGAGCGCCATCCGTATGGCCCATGAACTAACGGCAAATTCTGTCCGCCGTGGTACAACTTCAACCCCATCTGCAAACAACAAACGCAAGTGGGAAGGTAACCCCAACTCATCCAACCAAACCTTCAACAAAAAGCCTGAGTACATTAAGGCTTATTCATCTGGAACTTCGGAGAAGAAAGGGTACAGCGGGAGCAGACCCTACTGTCCCAAATGCAATCGTCACCACGACGGTTCCTGCCCTTGCACAAACTGCAAACGTTTTGGGCATCTGGCCAAGGATTGTCGAAACACCAGTGCCCCGAAGACTTGTTATGGGTGCGGAAGTCCTGGGCATTTTCAGAATAATTGCCCTAAGCAGAGAAGCAGCAACAACAACAACAACAACAGCAACAAACGGAACAACAACCCTGCTCGTAGCAGAGCATTTGTCATCAAAGCTGGGGAAGCTAGGGAAGACCCGAATGTTGTAACGGGTACGTTCCTTCTCAACGATCTTACTGCTTCAGTATTATTTGATACCGGTGCTGATAAAAGTTTCATATCTGATGAGTTTTGCCCACTACTTAATATCACCCCGTCGGCCTTAGATGTTAAGTACACTGTAGAGCTCGCAAATGGTAAACTCATGGAAACCAGTAGTGTGATACCTAATTGCACTTTAAACCTCGCAAACGAAACCTTCTCAATTGATCTAATGCCTGTTGAACTAGGAAGTTTTGATGTCATCGTGGGTATGGACTGGTTGTCCAAGCACCGGGCCGAAATTGTTTGCCATGATAAAATCGTCCGAATTCCTCTCGCCGCCGGTAGTACCTTGATCATACAGGGGGAGACTGGTGGGTCGAGACTAAACTTAATCTCCTGTTTAAAAACCCGAAAATTTCTGAGAAAGGGTTACCCAGCAATACTCGCGCACATCACGGAGAAAAAGTCGGAGGAGAAGCGACTTGAAGATGTGCCAATCGTTAGAGACTTTCCCGAAGTCTTTCCAGAAGAACTACCTGGTTTACCTCCACCTAGACAGGTTGAGTTCTCGATTGATCTCGTGTCGGGTGCCGCACCGGTGGCCCGAGCACCGTACCGCCTAGCTCCATCTGAACTTCAGGAGTTGTCCACGCAGTTACAGGAACTCCTGGATAGAGGATTCATCAGACCGAGTTCTTCACCTTGGGGAGCTCCGATCTTATTTGTCAAAAAGAAAGACGGTTCATTTCGAATGTGTATTGACTACCGGGAGTTGAACAAACTAACCGTCAAGAACCGATACCCACTCCCTCGAATCGATGATCTGTTCGACCAACTTCAAGGATCAAGCTGTTATTCAAAGATTGATCTTCGATCAGGTTATCATCAGTTGCGTGTTCGCGATGCTGACATCCCAAAAACCGCATTCAGAACCCGTTACGGGCACTACGAATTCCAAGTAATGCCCTTTGGCCTAACCAACGCACCGGCTGTATTCATGGACCTTATGAATCGGGTGTGCAAACCATACCTCGACAAGTTTGTCATTGTTTTTATCGATGACATCCTTATCTATTCGCGAAACGAACAAGAACACGCACAACACCTCAGAACCATCCTAGAACTACTTAGACACGAGGAGCTTTACGCCAAATTCTCTAAGTGTGAGTTCTGGATAAACACTGTTCAATTCCTTGGACACGTTATCGACAGTCAGGGAATTCATGTAGACCCGTCAAAAATCGAGGCAATCAAGAATTGGCAAGCACCAACCACTCCCACCGAAGTACGCCAATTTTTGGGATTGGCCGGTTACTACCGCCGCTTCATTGAAAACTTTTCAACAATTGCCAAACCCCTCACCGTGCTGACTCAGAAGGAAAAGAAATTCGATTGGACCGATAAACAAGAGTCAGCATTCCAACTGTTGAAATCTAAGCTTTGCAGTGCACCCATTCTATCTCTACCCGAAGGCACCGATGACTTCGTGGTATACTGCGATGCTTCTCACCAAGGTCTCGGTTGCGTGTTGATGCAACGGGACAAGGTCATTGCTTACGCCTCCAGACAACTTAAAGTTCACGAGAAAAACTATACAACTCACGACCTCGAACTAGGGGCCGTGGTGTTCGCTTTAAAAATCTGGAGACATTATCTTTATGGTACCCGCAGCACTATATTCACCGACCACAAAAGCCTCCAGCACATTTTCAACCAGAAAGATCTTAACATGAGGCAACGTAGATGGGTTGAATTACTCACCGATTACGACTGTGAGATCAAATATCATCCGGGCAAAGCAAACGTGGTTGCTGATGCTCTCAGCCGTAAGGAACGAATAAAACCCCTTCGAGTCCGGGCACTCAGTATTACCATTCATAACAATCTCACCACCCAAATACATCTTGCCCAACTCGAAGCTCTGAAACCCGATAACTTCAAGAACGAGGCCTTGCGAGGCATGGATAAACAATTTGAGACCAGACCCAATGGGGTTAAGTATTTCTCAAACCGAATCTGGTTGCCTAATTTCGGAAACCTTCGGGACTTGGTGATGGATGAAGCTCACAAGTCCAAATATTCTATCCACCCGGGATCTGACAAGATGTATCACGGCATCAAGGAATTTTACTGGTGGCCGAACATGAAAGCTGACATTGCTTTGTACGTCAGCAAATGCTTAACTTGTTCCAAGGTCAAGGCCGAGCACCAAAGACCTTCCGGATTGCTCCAACAACCTGAAATTCCTCAATGGAAATGGGAGCAAATTACCATGGATTTCATAACCAAACTACCTAAATCGGCGAGCGGTTGCGATACCATTTGGGTGATCGTCGATCGTCTCACCAAATCAGCTCATTTCTTGGCAATCAGAGAAACCGATAAAATGGAACGCCTTACACAAATTTACATCAAGGAAATCGTTTGCCAACATGGTGTCCCTATCTCAATTATCTCTGACAGGGATGCTCGATTCACATCTCGCTTCTGGCAATCACTCCAAAAATCACTGGGTACCCGTCTCGATATGAGTACCGCGTACCATCCTCAGACCGATGGCCAGAGCGAACGTACTATTCAGACACTGGAAGACATGCTACGGGCCTGCGTAGTTGATTCTGGTACAAATTGGGAAAGACATCTACCGTTGTGCGAATTCTCGTACAACAACAGCTATCACGCCAGTATTAAAACGGCACCTTTTGAGGCACTGTACGGTCGTAAGTGCCGATCACCGATCTGTTGGACTGAAGTGGGAGAAAGTCAACTCACTGGTCCTGAACTCATACATGAAACCACAGAGAAAATCGTTGAAATCCAAAACCGACTGAAAGCCGCGCGTGATCGTCAGAAAAGCTATGCTGACGTGAGACGCAAGCCACTCGAGTTCCAGGTTGGGGATCGGGTACTCTTAAAGGTTTCGCCTTGGAAAGGCGTAATCCGATTCGGCAAACGCGGAAAATTAAACCCCAGGTACATTGGACCTTTTGAAATCCTCGAGAAAATAGGTCCAGTGGCATATCGATTGCAGCTGCCCTCTGAACTCAGCAGTGTGCACCCTACCTTTCACATTTCTAACTTAAAGAAATGTCTGTCTGACGAGACACTTATTATACCCCTTGACGAGATCCGCATCGATCACAAACTTCATTTCGTTGAGGAACCGGTCGAAATTATGGACCGTGAGGTCAAACAACTGAAACAAAGTCGTATTCCAATCGTCAAAGTCAGGTGGAATTCGCGGCGCGGTCCGGAATTCACTTGGGAACGGGAAGACCAAATACGACTCAAGTATCCTCACTTGTTCACCGATTCTGCCCATAACGCGACTTCGACTTAAATTTCGGGACGAAATTCTTTTAACAGGGGGAGAATGTAACAACCGGCACATTAGGCCTAGAATTAGTGCCTAATTCTTTGTTAATACATGTAATTAGTTCTGTGTTAGGCTAATTTATGTATCGAATTATATATATTGTTGAATATATACGAAAATGCGATTTGGTTAAATCGTACGCAATTTAAATCGAATGTATTTCGATTCAATTTAATACGGACGTTGGTGACCAATTTTAGTAAATAACATTGTTATATCAAAAATATTATTATAATAATATTTCGTATTTATTCGTATTGCACAATCAGAAAGTTACACAATTTAAAATGTTAAAACGCGCAACTAAATAAATTAACGTACAAATTAGAACTCAAATATACATTAAATTGTTAAATATTTAAATAAATTCTCGCGTAATAATTTGTATTTTTAAAACGTACATTAATATTTAAAATAATTATTTACGATTAAACGACGGAGCAAACGAACACCGCACGGAGCGGAAACGCGGGGCGAAAATGGGAGGATAACCTCCCATTCCCACCTTTTCTTTCTTCATTTCATCACTTCTCTCTCTCTCTCCTCTCTTCTCTTTTCTCTCAAATTTCATCACCAAAAACCATACAAAATCACCAAATAAACGTACCAAACGACCTTGAATCTCATTATCCCTTTGGAAGAAAACGACCACCGCATCACGATCTATCATCCTACCTTTTCGGATTTTTGATCCGACATTTTGTAAGTTTCCGACAAATCCCGACATTTCTCGTTTTTGATCATTTTTACTAGTTTACGGTTTTAATAGGCTTAATATGTTCATATGAGGGTTGGGTAAAAATATTGGAACGATCGGAAACCCGAAAACACGTTTCTTTCTCGAAATCCGTCGAACAGGCTTTAGTGTCGCATAGATGCCAAAAACAGTACCAGCGTCACTAAGTGTCGCTATGTCTAGTGCCGCCCTATAGCGTCACTACTTAAGTGTCGCTATCACCCACACACCGTCACTTGTTTAGTGACGCAAGCCTAACACTTTCGGTAGAAACAAGTGACGTCCGGTTAATACTGATGACGTCACCCGAACCTCATACCGTCACTACCATAGTGACGCATATACTATTTAACGGCACTTCTCTAGTGCCGCATTATATGTTACCCGATACTACTTAACGTCACTCCCATAGTGCCGCTATACTATTTTACCCGACACTTCCTTAGTGTCGCTATGTTACACGTCACTTCCTAAGTGACGCCTAAATCTCAGAAATATCTACTTTACACGACACTCCTTGAGTGCCGCTATGTTACGGAACCCGTCACTTCGGAAGTGACGCATAACACGATACACGACACTATCTCGGTGACGCATACATTTACACACTGACCCAATACGCGACACTCCACAAGTGACGCATAGAACACAGAAGTGACGCATGTAGTGTCGCATAAAACAGCAGGTTTTCAAACTTTAATTTCACTAAGTGTCGAACTTTTGTAACTTCAAATACTTATACGATACGATTTATAAAACACTTTGGGACACTTTTATAAGTGCAAAACATCAATAATTTGATAATAATACCTAAAGTTATTATTTCAAACTCGTCACCAACGGGTCGTACACTTTTATACAAACGATAACGAACCGACATTCGGACACATTGGGTTGTATGAACAACTAGCCTAGATGATCTTGCGAGACATCTACTTACTTGACATTACGTGTTTAGGCATTTGGAGGTTACGGGTTCGGAGAACCAACTGTTGATATTACATACTCGTTTATTGATATAAACGCGCTTGCAAAGACTCAGGTGAGTCTTACGGCCCCACTTTTACTGTTTTAACTTATTGGGGGAGATGCATGCTACTGATTTTTCTTGAACACAAGTACTAAACTGTTTACTATACCAAACGGAATTGCATGAGTTACTTACGATTTACTGAAGTCTCTCCATCATATATCGTTAGTTATGTACTTAAGCGCGAACAGTAGTTAATGGATCCATTAGGGAAATGACCCTCCCCGCCCGGGGTAGTAGCGCTACCACGAACCGTTATGTATAAACGGGCGACTATTATTTCGTTTACTTATGCTTGCTCAATTTCGAGCATGTCACGGGAGCAACTGATTATTTACGGGTTAAGCTTCGATTATGAGCCTCATGGCAACGGTATAACTTGATTACTTTACTTTTGCTGGATTTGCAAATACTTGATATACGCCTACGGGCATTACTGAGGAAATCTTGTGTTCAAACTGATTATTTAATTACTGATAAACCTGTGAGATTCACCAACCTTTTGGTTGACCCTTTTTAGCATGTATTCTCAGGTGCACTTACGGAGTAGGATCACTCCAGGATTACTAGCTAGAGTCGCATGATTTCCAAATTGCATATAACGGAGATTCTTTGGCATTATCTTTTGTAGCTATGATTATGTAATAGAATCTCCCGCCACTTACGCGGACTCTAGGCTTATATATTTTTGGTGTAATGAAAACTATATGTTTTCAAACGATCTAATTATGAAATGTAATTATTTTACAAAACGTCTCATTTAGAGGTCGTTTGCTGTATATCTTGCGCTTTGTATATTGATTAGTAACACCCAAAGTATGCTTCCGCAAATCGTTAAATTTGGGGGTGTTACAGGCAGAAGCACAAGCTTTCCCAACGAACGATGCCAAGGTCGTCACTAAGTTTCTCAAACAACTATTTTGTCGATTTGGAACTCCGAGAGCCATAATCAGTGATCGTGGCACCCACTTCTGCAATACTCACCTAATGAGAACATTGCAACAGTACGGAGTAACTCACAAAACTTCAACAGCTTATCACCCACAAACCAATGGGCAAGCCGAAGTGACAAATAGGGCGTTGAAGCGAATCTTAGAACGAACGGTGTTCAACCATGGGGAAAAATGGTCCGATAAATTAGATGATGCATTGTGGGCATTCAGGACAGCATACAAGACGCCGTTAGGAACCCCACCATATCATCTAGTTTATGGTAAGGCATGTCATCTACCGATAGAGTTGGAATATAAGGCATACTGGGCGCTGAAGAAATGTAACTTAGACATTTCCACCATAAGATCCCATCGGAGAATGCAGCTTAACGAATTAGCTGAGTTAAGAGATAAAGCAAACGATACCTCCCTGAAATATAAAGAAAGAACCAAGATGTTCCATGATGCAAGAATCAAGCTATCAAAGTTTAAACCAGGGGATAAAGTACTTCTCTTCAACTCACGCTTCAGGAAGTTCTCTGGAAAATTCAAAGTCAGGTGGAGCGGACCATTTATAATCTCAAAGGTATTTTCCTTCGGAGCTGTTGAACTCGAAGCCCCGGAAGGTAACTTTAAAGTTAATGGTCATCGCTTGAAACATTACATTGAGGATTTCCCCATTAATGAGGAAGTCTATATTTTCGAGCCACCTTGAACTATTCTCAGGTATCAAGAGTCAAGCTAGTGACTCTCTCATAAACAAGCGCTCTTGGGAGGCACCCCAAGCCTATCCTAGAATAATTTGTCTTTTTATTCTTAGTTTAAATATTATCTAGTTTTATCATTCCTAACTAAATTATGCAGGATAGCTACTTATCTGACAACCTTTGAAATTTACAGATCTGAGATAAGTCTTCGTTATTTATGCAAATGCAGAAGTTCTGATAACGCTTTCAAATTAAAATGTTTTACAAACAATCATCAGTTCTTTTCGCATTTGTATATTTTTATAAACCTTAAATGTTACCTGTATTGTTTATGTTTTTCAGGATGAATCCCCCAGCGGAAAGTAGTCAGAAGAACAGGAAGCGAACCCGCAGTGGTAAGAAGAAGAAGAAGACTGCTGTTCAGGATGAGAGTATGACTGATATACCGACTTCCCCCGGGAAGCTTTCGAGACCTGTTGCACCACAGTTTGCCCCAGTATCTGGGTCCATTCCGACCTTTGATTATGGGATCACTACTGCAGATCCAGCACCTACTTGGGCGCTTTTTCAGACATTGTCCGTTCACCATGAGGCAATATCTGATACCCGCGAGGCGGTCGGGCTACCGAGACTTCAGGATCACCCTTACAAACTAGGGTCTGGTCCTAGAGCTTCTCGCCCACCATGGTCATTCTTCCCTCCTGCACCTAGCACTACTGACGCTCCAGTACAGGATCCGGGTCCTTCGAGTTCACACGTTGATCCTGCCGTGATGATCGCAGCTGCTAGCAGACTTGATATGCCATCACCTTCTTCTATCCTCCCTGATGCTGCTCTTTACCAGGCTGCTGTTGCTGAGTTCGATCCTGATATTGATGATCTTCTAGATGATTAGTTTATCTTTATTTTATTATGTTTATGTCTTAGACTTCTTTATTTTATGTTTTTAGATTTATCATACTACTATTCTGTGAGACCTGGTTATTATGACTCTATTTATGGCTATTTGCAGAACTCAGTATTCGTAGGAATGGATGATCTTTAAAGAAGTCTGGTCCAATCAAACTCCAGCAAATCACTTGCACCACTCCTTCACGAATCTGGTCCTCCATCCAGTGCTCAAAGAAAAGCATAGGGAAGTATCACTCTAGTTCTTATGATCTATCTTATGATAATATATGCTCACACCCACTTAAAACTCTAAGTGTGGGATTAATACCCCATAACTGGAAAACTTGAAATTTATATTCGACTTAATGCAAAACCCTAAGTGTGGGATTCTCCCTACTTAGTGCAGAAACATTGAGGAGAATGTTTATTTTTAAGTGTGGGATAGCAGTATACTCTTCGCTCACTTGTTATGATCAAAATTTTTTCGAAACTGTCCTCAGTAAATAAACAAATCCTTATTTTGCCGAAAATTTTAAAATTTTTCCACTACAAAAACGGTCTTGCTTCGACAGTAGTCTAACTACTCATTTCAGCAGACTGACTTTTCCAAAAGTTTTTGAGTCAATAAATTAAGAAGTATAGATTTTTTTTTGCAAGTATTCAAAAGTCGGAAAAAAAAGAGGTAGGAACATGTCAGACTCTAAATGATTTTAAAATGAAAGTCTAAGAGGGGCATCGCGTGACTGGGTACATACAACCTGTATTTGCAGTGAGGTACTTGAGCCTATATTAAGCATTCATTTTTAATGCTTCACTTTCATTTGTTGTGTGTGACCGGTGCATGCATTCAGAATTAGAACTTGCTCCTGGTATGCATTTCGAGACCATATTGACAGGTGTCATACGTGGCATAGGTGCAATTAAATGACCTGGACATTTACTTAGGATAAACCCCATTTTATCATATCTTTTCAAGCCTAACCCTACCGATACTCATTTTTAGTATCGATGATCCGCCTAGAAAACCATGTTGAGCCTTAACCTTTTCGTTTCTCAAAAACCTATATTTTTAAACCCACTTACTTCCATACCCACCAAAATCGTATATTGGAATTTTTAAATTTATTGAAAAATGCTATTTAGATATTATTTTTGCTTTCCCTCAAAAATCACAAAATTCGTGTTTACTAAAAAAAATTCTCGCATGCGTTTCCTTAAATAAAAACTCAAAAAAAATCGAGAGTCATGCGGTGCGAAAAATTGGCACCAAGTAAATTCAAGTTGTCAAAGGGTTGAAAAAAAAAAATAAAGGATCCCAAAAAGGGCAGTAAGAAAAAGAAAATCTCTTAGAAATTCCTTGGCAAAGAAATTCTAAAGCCAAAAATATAGAAAAGAAGAAAAAGAAATAAATATGTATCATCTGAAATAAAGCTAAGTGCTTTAAATCTCTCGAAAATTCCAATTCCTGAAAATATAAATCTTCCATGTGTTTTCAAAGATAGAAGTCAAAATAGCTATCTTTCTCCCTTATCGTTATCCGTTTCCGTTTTCATTAAAAAGAATGTTTAAGTAAAGTTTTTTGTAAGTTTAAAAGATCCTAAGATAAGCAAAACCCCTTAAATTACCACCAACCATACCCTTTTTAAAACCCTCACATTACAACCTTCACAAATGTCTGGTGATAATTAGTGCCGTCCCTGTCTAAGTGGTGGAGATTTGATTCTCGATCAAGCCTATGACGATGAATGCTGCATGACTGGTATTTGAGCGATTTCGTTTGTACTAGAATGATAGGAAACCCGATACACTTTGAGTGAATTGAGATCGCCCAGTCATGTATATTCCAAGATCACGAGAATTGAAAGCATGCCTAAGACGATCATTTTATAAATCTTTTGGATACGTCATGGGAATATCTCTCTTCTCCGTACCGGAACAATACTTGTTTCAATTATGTACCTTCTTCTTCATTTAAAGATTCACCCATAAAAATGATTTTTCGCAAGAATTAAAGTTTTTGGCATAAAATGATTTGGAGTTTGCTTGAGGACAAACAAAAGTCTAAGTGTGGGATATTTGATTTGACTCAAAACGACATGTTTTTATGCATCATTTCAAACCCATTTTGGCTCAAATCTTTGAATAAACATCAAATAATCAATGTTTTATGCTAAAAATGTAAAATGAGCCAAAGCTTAGACTTCCTTTCGAAAAATCACTTAAAATGCTCAAATAACGAACAAATCAGAGCTAAAACGATCCACTTGCGATTCTGACGTATAGTTAAGCAAAACTAGCCTAATTTGTGTCATATTGATCTTCAGGAAAATACAAAACTGTGGCCGCAAGAATCGTTCAAATCTGACAAGAAACGAAGAAGTTAGAGCCAAACGAAGATCACAAGAACTACGACCAGTGCACGAGACTTACGATCCAGCGTACAAGACCACGACCCAGGGTTCACCACCCCCTAGAGGGCCGTATACCCCCCTTTGAGGGCCGTATACCCCCTTCTTGGGGCCGTATACCCCCTCTTTGGGGTGGTATACCCCCTTCTAGGGGTGGTATACCCCCTCTTTGGTGCTGGATTCGCCCTATTTCGTGCCGGATACGCCCTATTTGCTACCGAATACGCCCCTTTTGGTGTCGAATTCTATAGCTCAGGGGGGTGTTTTGGAAATAATTGGATGCAAGGGTTCTGAATGTAAATTTTGTAATTTGAAGCCTATAAATAGAGGCTTAACCTCCTCATTTTGAAAACATGTCTCCACACCTCACATTTCACACACTACACACTTTCTCTCACTAGAATAGTTAGTAACTTTCTCTCTCTAGCACTACTCTTAGGAGTTAGAGGAGAAATAGTAGGTAGCTAGCTTACGATCTTTGTAAGGAGTCGCTCCGAGACTACGGTTGCGCAGATTTATTGTAACGTTATTAAGGTTTTATTATATTATCCTTTCTTGTTATTTTTAAATATGTTGTGCTATTGTCATGATTATTTAAGAATACATGCCATGATAATTGCTATGATAGGCTAGATAAATATGTGTTTGCTATGATAAACGTTATGCTAGGGTAGTTATGCTTTAAACCATGCTGTTACTCTGCTCACATGTAATTAAGATATGTTTGAATTTATGAATTAGTTCTTAAAATGTTTTATTTATCCAACTTATGCTGTGGTTTGAAACCTATTGATATAATCCGGCCAATTGTAGAAATAGGTCCCTCAACTATTCTTTGTCTGAATGATTCGATGAACTCGGCATGGCCGCTGTTCTCCAGATTGAAATACATCATAGGAGACACAGAGCATAAGATTAAGAGAGAAATTAGAATTAATTTCATATATCGAATGCTTTTGAGAGAACTTTCGGAGCATCCGTGACTTAACCATTAATCCAGAAACTCTGCCTGAAATAAACTGATAACTATCCATGCTGCACTACTGCATGTTCTTGTTTGATTGTTGCTTTAGGGTTTGCATGCTAGTATCTGTTTGTCTATTGCGGTTGTTGGATTCATGATTAGGTTTTCAAACATAGAATAATTACATACGACAGTCTAACATGCTAGAATAATTACAAAAATCTATATGAAATAACGTCGAACAATTTAAACGATCGTTAGACAGACTTTTCCAACTTATTCCGCGGGGTAACTCCTGTTCACTTTATTGTTCATTCAACAATTCGTGCCACGATACGGACGTCTCTGACGACCGAGACTGGGGAATAGGATTCGAGGTTAGTTATCGGTTAAATTGGTACTACATTTGGGAGAACTTCCGGTGTAGCTTACACTCCATATCTGTTATCCATGTGACATGTTATTTATTTGATTGTGGACAACTCTACGTTAGATAAGTAATAGGATAGGAGCTATGGCCCATTAGGACATATACAGTAATGATACGGGATCTCTGGGCGAGGCATCGGAAAAACCGTAAAACGGCTTAGTACTTGGTATAGCGCTGGAACCACCTATGGTGAAGTACAAATGCGTGGAAGCCACGAAAAGGCCGTAGGTACAATACTATGTTGAACATCGTTCAGAGACCCCAAGTCAGCACTGCTAGGATTCATTGTAATTAGAGCCTCAATCCTCATAACTACCCCTAAATAGGATACACCAATGTCATAGCAAACACTCGCGTAATCCATAGTTCTCTCAGCGACTTCACTCCTTATTTACTTTACTGTCTTTTAATTTACCTAGAATAGAAAACAAAACCCCTCAAAAAGTTTTTAAACCCTAGCTAAATTACCAAAGATAATTGATCCTCCTAAGATCCCATGCCCGTTGTGGTTTGAAAAACGACACCTGAGTCATACTTGCCGCTTACTATACAAGTAGTAGTATAACTTAGGCTTCCCTGCACTATAAATATAAAACCACCCCTCCGATCGCCCGCTCTGACTGGAAGGCCCGCAACGACCAGGAAGCAATTCTTGAACCGACCGTTGGAGCGCGATCATGCCTCCTACGAGTGCCTAATCCACACTCGTCTACACAAATGCTAATGCGTCCGTTTAACCAGTTAGTGCTTGCTAACCCGGACGATGATTGTCAATCCTATATGGTATCATATACTAACATTCACGCTACTACGTATTACCAAACTATGTTGTGGAGGACTTTAAATTGATTAGTGAAAACAACTCATGCAGTATTTGATTTGATTTGATTTATACTTGCGTTCAATTGTAAATAAAACGAGCATTGATTTCACACCCTTGAGTAAAACAGTAAAATAGGGGCCACATGAGACTCACCTGAGTCTTGAAGTGTTTAACTTAATAAACGTGATTTGATTTGCCGAGTATTGTTGTCCGAAAACTTGTAACCTGAGGGTGTCCACGACACGCGATGGTTATTAATATGAGTAGGTAGTTACAAAGACTACCTTTGTAGTTGTTCGTTCAACTAGAATGTCCAAATTACTACGATTTGGTTGATTGACTTGTCCAAATTACTAAGATTTGGTTGATTGATTTGAGTTTTGAAAACGTGTACGGCCCGTTGTTGATTGTTTGTAATAATAATCTCAACATTATCATTATGTTTTTGAAGTGTTATACTTAAAAGTGTATCCCAAAGTGTTTTAGAAGTCGTATCGTATAAGTGTTTGAGGTTGTACAAGTTCGACACTTAGTATAAAAATAGCTTGTCAACTTTCTGTTTTTGGCGACACTGGGCTAGTGTCGCTATAGGCGACACTAGTTAGGCGTCACTAGGTGAGTGTCGCTATAGGCAGCACAAGTTAGGCGACACTAGGTGAGTGTCGCTGGATTCATGATTTTCAATTGATTAGCGACACTTGATTAGTGTCGCTATAGGCGACACTTCTTCAATTATGGCGTCACTAAGGTAGTGTCGCTAGTATAAATCTGAGTTAAGTATTTCAGCGACACTGGAGTAGTGTCGCTATATAGGCGACACTTGGCTCAGCGACACTTTGCTAGTGTCGCTAGCACTGTTTTTGGCACACTAGCGACACTTACGTCTGTTCGCCGGATTTTGAGTCGAAAACGAGTTTTCCGGTTACTGTTTGGTCCAAATCTTTTACCCAACCCATATTTGGACATTTTAAGCTTATAGAAACAACATTTATGTAAAAATAAACGAAATCAGAGTGTTTTCGAGTTTTGTCGGAAACTTACGAGTTAACGCCGGAGAAATCCGAAAAGATGGAAAGGTAGATCGTGCTGAGGTGAACGTTTTTCTCTAAACTAGTCTTGCGATTTGAGGTTGTTTAATGGTGTTATTTGGTGGATTTAGGTGGTGGTTAGATGGTGGTATTTGAAAGAGAAAAGAAAGAGAGAGAGAAGAGGAGATGATAAAATGGGGAAATGTGGAGTGGGGTGGGGGTTTTCCCCACCCTTGGCCGGTTTGGTGGGGTCCACGGGTGTGGACTTCACCAATTTTTCTTCTCGTGCGTTTGCGCTCCGTGCGGTGTTCGTTTTCCCGATCGTTTAAACGTTAAATAATTACTTTATACGTTTAAATATACGTTTTAAAATACGAATAATTATTCAATATTTTTGTTGAAGTATTTTACCAAATACTTTATACTTGAGTTATAAAAATTTATAACTTAGCTTTGTTTCGATTACTTTGCGTGTTTTAATATTTTAATCGCGATAACATTAATTGTACGATACGAAATGAATATGAAATATTATCAAAATAATATTTTGAATATAGTTGTATTATTAAATAATATTATGTTATTTAATAAAATTGTTCACCAACGTCCGTATTAAATTGAATCGAATTACATTCGATTTGAGATGCGTACAATTTAATCAAATCGCATAATCGTATATATTCAACAATATATATATTGATACATTAATTAGCCTAACACAGAACTAATTACATGTATTACAATTGATTAGGCACTAATTACTAGTCCTAATTTGACGGGTGTCACACAACCTCCTCTTAATTAAATATATAGATATATTAAATCTTTTGTTGTCATTAAAGATAAACCACTTAATATTTATAAATAAATGTTCAACAATTGATAATAACAAATAATTAACCGTCAAATTAGCAATGATAATTACAGTTAAACAAGATAATTACACTTAATCATAAAAAGCAAAACTTTACACATAAAAAATCTTTGTTATCGATAACAATTAGGACTGCCATAGACAAAAAAGTTTGATTTAACCAAACATTATTGGAACTAAAATAGTTCTAATATATGGTATTGAATGACTCATAAACAGTTAAAATAGTTTTGCTTGGAAGTTTACAAGTACAAAACCATATTTTGGGATCCAAATATGAAAACGGTAAAACTTTAAAGAAACGAAAATAGTAAAATTCCGATTCTTGAAAAATAGTTGATACCAAAAGATGATAAACGGATACAAAAAGGAAATTTTTCATATGGCAAATCAATACTGTTTGACCTGAGCGTGAGCTCGGTTGCATGCAAGTGTATAGGAAAATGGAACTCACATCGAGTGAAATTTTATTTGCATCAGAAACATTTGAAATGCTTTTTTGGGGGTTTGAGATCGCTTATTTTAAATATTTATTATCTTGCTTAATTTTATTGCAGATAAACAAAAACAAAGCTGGTTTATGAACGGAAAGCTTATTTTGGACGCAAGTGGAGGAGTGAATAGGGTGGTGCCACGTATGCTTCTTCATTTCTCCACCTCCCTTCATTTCTCCACCTTCATTTCTCTAACTTATCAATTCTTCTCCAACCTTATCATTTCTCATCAACTTTCTTTCTTAAATTTTTTTATTGTTTTATTTTTTTTACATTAATCTTGTTTCTTATTATTACTTTTTTGTTTTTTAAAAAAGATTTTTTTTTTTTTTTTTTTTTTTGCATTTTTTATAGTGTTTGTTATCATTTTTTTTCAACATTTTCATTTAACCCTTTTCACCGCTTATTTATCATTGTTTTTTGTTTTTTTTTTCGCGTTTTCAACATTTTTTCTGTTGTTATATGTAAATGCAATTTTATATATAGTATTAAAAAATATATATATATTTATGTGATGCACCATATTCATACCTTGAATAAAATAAATTTTGATATAACAAAGTTATAACTTCAATACATTGTAAATTTAAAATTATGATGCACCATATTTTATAACTATGATGCACCAAGATTTATACACTAATAATGTCTATCGCATATTTAAAAGTCGGAGCGACATATTTATAACTATGATGCATCATATTTTATAACTATGATGCACCATATTTTATAACTATGATGAACCATATTTTTATAACTATGATGCACCACTTTTTAATTCAATAACTATGTTTTATAGTATATTTTAAAAGTTGATGCATGATATATTAAACACTCGATGCACCATGTTTTATAACTATGATGAACCATATTTTTATAACTATGATGCACCACTTTTTAATTATATAACTATTTTTTTAGTATATTTTGAAAAGTTGATGTATGATATTTTAAACACTCGATGCACCATGTTTTTATAACTATGATGAACCATATTTTTATAACTATGATGCACCACTTTTTAATTCAATAACCATGCTTTATAATATATTATGAAAGTTGATGTATGATATTTAAACACTCGATGCATCATGTTTAGAGAAAATCAGTGTATCATAGTTTATTATGTTAGTGAACGCAATAATAATTTACTTTTATTGCATCTTGTTTTTTTATATTCAGCTGCATCATAATATATAATATCTGGTGCATCACAAATGTGAAGATGATATAAAAAAAGAAAAACTAAACAGTAAAAAAGCTTTTTAAAAACCGTTAAAAACTTTTTATTTTTTATTTTTAATTATTAAAAATGATATTTTTTTTCCTAAATAATGTTAACAAAATTTATTTTAATTATTTATTTTGGGTGAGGTTCTTGGGAGAAAGGACAAAAGTGAGTGATCGGAGGGAAGCTAATGAGGAGGTGACAAGTATCTTCCTCATTTCTCCACATTTTTTATCCATTTCCTCCCTTTTTTATTTCTCCACATTTTTATCTATTTCTTCCATATTTCTTTCTTTTTTTTCTTTTTTTTTTCCTAAAAACATTTGTTTAAAAAATTTATTTTTATAAAATAAAAACATTAATTTTTTTTTAACTTGTAAGAACTTCTATCATACTTTTATCAAAAATAAATAATTAAATAAAATTTGTTAACATTTTTTTTTAGAAAAAATAATCATTATTAACAATTAAAAATTAAAAAAAAAATAGTTGTTAACATTTAAAAAAAAAAAAATTTTACCGTTTAATTTTTCCGTTTTTATATCATTTTCACATTTGTGATTCACCAGATATTATATATTACAATGAAGATGAATATAAAAAATAAGATACAATAAAAGTAAATTATTATTATATTCACTAACATAATAAACTATGATGCACTAATTTTCTCTGAATATGATGCATCGAGTGTTTAAAATATCATGCATCGACTTTCAAAATATACTATAAAATATCGTTATTGAATTAAAAGGAGGTGCATTATAGTTATAAAAACGTGGTTCATCATAGTTATAATAAAAGGTGCATCAAGTGTTTAAAATATCATGCATCGACTTTCGAAATATACTATAAAACATCTTATTGAATTAAAAAGTGGTGCATCATAGTTATAAAACATGGTTCATCATAGTTATAAAATATGGTGCATCGAGTGTTTAAAATATCATGTATTGACTTTCAAAATATACTATAAAATATCGTTATTGAATTAAAAGGTGGTGCATCATAGTTATAAAACATGGTGCATCATAGTTATAAAATATGGTGCATCATATTTATAAATATGACGCTCTGACTTTTAGATATACGATAAACATTATTAGTGTATAAATCTTGGTGCACCATAGTTATAAAATATGGTGCATCATAATTTTAATTTTTTTTGCATTGAAGTTATAACTTTGTTATATCAAAATTTATTTTATTCAAGGTATGAATATGGCGCATCACATAAATATATTTTTTTGTAATACTATATATAAAATTGTATTTACATATAACAACGTGAAGTAAAACAACAACAAAAAAATGTAGAAAACGCGAAAAAAATAAATAATGCTAAACAAGCCGTGAAAAGGGTTAAATCAAAATGTTGAAAAAAAAAAACTGATAACAAGCACTTTAAAAAAAAAAAAAAAAAAAAAAAAACTATTTTTTAAAAAAAACTGAAAAAATAATAATAAGAAACAAAATTAATGTAAAAAAATAAAAACACTAAAAAAAATTAAGAAAAAAAAGTGAAGGAGAAATGATAAGGTTAGAGAAATGAAAAAGGTGGAGAAATGAAGGAGGTAGAGAAATGGAGAAGGACACATGGCATCCCCCTATTCACTTCCCTCACTTGCGTCCAAAATTTCATTGCCGCACAGGAACCAGTATCATTTATTTTTGATAAAGTGTTATAGAAGTTCTTATAAGTGAAAAGAAAATAGTTTTTTTAAAGTTTAAAATGTTTTTATTATTTTTTTATAAAAATAACTTTTTTAACAAAAGTTTTTAGAAAAAAAAATAAAAACAAAAAAAAAAACAAAGAAAGAGGAGAAATTGATAAAAAAAGTTGGAGAAATGAGACAATGGAAGGAAATGGATAAAAAGGTAGAGAAATGAGGAGCACACTTGTTCCCTCCTCATTGGCTTCTCTCTCTTCCCTCCTTTTTACCTCTTCTTCCTGGAATCTCACCCCTGCATCATATTATTATTTTAGAGTAAGGTTCAAATGAGTACATCAACTTTTGGTAAGAATAAGAGAACCGATAGGAATGAGCCACGTGTCACATTACTCTCTCTCCTCCAAATTTTTAAAAATTAAATATCTCTCAAACGGTAAGTCGGAAAATTATAAAAACTGCACCATAAAAATCAGCGTTTTATTCTCTTCGATTAGAGATGTGACAAGATATACCTTTGACGAACTTTTTTTTTCCGGTTTTTTGGTGGGTTTTGAAATCGAGTAACACATGTGTTAGAAGCTGGTAACACATGTGTTACTCGCTACTAACACATGTGTTATACGCTGGTAACACATGTGTTACCGGCTAGTAACACATGTGTTACCAGCGTATAACATATGTGTTAGCAGCGAGTAACACATGTGTTAACAACTAGTAACACATGTGTTAACAGCTAGTAATACATGTGTTACTAATTTTGTAAAATCAAAAAAAAAAAAAAAAAAAAAATTTGTCGAAAGTATACCTTGTGAGATGGCAAATCGAAGAGAAAAAAATGCTAATTTTTATGGTGCAATTTTTATGATTTTTCGACTTACCGTTTGGGAGATATTTAAGTTTAAAAAACATGGGAGAAAGTGGGCTTTGTGACATGTAACACGTTCTAGTTGGTTCCTCCATTCTCACCAAAAATTTTATTCTCATTTTCATTTGAACCTCATCCCTTATTATTTTAAAATAAAACATGTTGACTCCCACTTATTTTTTTAACGGAAAAAATGCTTCCAAATAATCCCAAACACCCGCTTAACCAAAAAGGAAATTAAGAAGATATAATATAATACTCCCTCCGTTCCGAATTTATTGTCCATCTTTCCATTTTTGGATGTCCCAATTTTATTGTCCACTTTGTACTTTAAACTAATCAAAACATTTGAATGTGGTGAGAAATTAAATCTTATTGGTTGTATAGCACAACTAGTACACTTTTCTTAAAGTGCGTGTTTTTTGTCTGGGGACAATAAAATTGGGACGGAGGGAGTAACATATTAGCAATATTTGCCATGATTGAAATAGTTATGAAGTCTAATTTAATACTACATCCGTCCTATCACAAGTGTCCACTATTGACTTTTTGAAGTATTTCTTTTTCAACTTTGACCTTAAATATTTTTGTTTGTGTTATATAATACATGATGAAAATTATATCAATGAAAATACATTTAAAACCCAATTCATTCATATATTTTACATAAAGTATTATATAACACTAACAAAAATACTTAATCTCAAAGTTATAAAAGAAAGACTTTCAAAAGTCAACAATGGACACTTGTAATGGAACTGAGGGAGTATATGAACAAAAATATTATCTATCTATAGATATAAAGGAATAAGATAAATAAATCAAAACTTCCATTTTGGACAACTACTCCATTTCATAATTATTTAACATTATTGTACCACGAAGCTTCAATGACTTTGACAAGGGTAGTTTCATGTGAGGTGGACCATGAGTGTGCTACCACATCTTTCAAGAAAACCAATTACATGAACCACAACTTTCCAAAGGGTACTTCTACCCATAATTCAAGAGGCTCAAGTCAGCACGAAAAACGTTGGGTGGAACATTATTTTCCTTGTATGGCTAAATTCAGAAGTCGAGGAATACTTATCGAACGAGCTTATAATAATAAGTAATAAGCTAATAAACTATAACCACTTAGCATGAAAACTGGTTGCATAGCAGACCCAATAAAAACCTGAGCATCCAGCTGAAGAACAAACCAAAATATAATCTCCTTGGGTTCGATTTACTACATCCCTACAACAAAGAACACAAGAAGTGCAAGTAATCGTCAAACGTCATGTTTGAGCAGTTAAGGCAAACTGGAATAAATAAGGCCAAAATCAAAATGATTAATCAGCTGATTAGTGCTAATCACAAGAAACATCATATTACAATTGTTTTCTAATAACCAAATTGCATACAAAAAGGTATTGTACTTTAGTCCAAATTCTACTTTAGGCAAACAAACTTTATGTTCACCATCATTAAAGTAACATTATTAAACCTTTTCAGAACTTTAAATTTAAGGGTCCGGTTAGTTACTCGGTTAAAACGGGTGAGGTAGCAGTTGGCGTGTCACTAACTTGACCATGCTGATTTTTGTTCTGACATGGTGCTCGTATGGGATGTGGAAACCAGTTAATTAGTATTTTTAAGAGAGAACCTGTTAACTGTTTGATTTACCAGTACACCTTATAAAGAATGTTGCCATTTTTATTATTAAAAAAAAAAAGCTCTTTACCTTAAAAACTAAAATCCACATTCAAGTATGTTAACGCCCTTTTCTTAGTGTTACAAGAAACCTAGTTACATACCAGGAGTGGCTGAATGATTGGTACTACGCCTACTATGTGTGCTTCCCATCATGAAACTGAGCATTCTTTGATGACTTGAAAGATTCAAGAAACCTTGTTGCTGACTGGAACTCTTGCTTCTGCCTTTTCTTGTCCCAATGGCGTTCAGCGGCCAGTATCTCGATCACACGGGGTAGTGCACGGCCTGCTGCATCAGTATCCAGAAAAGCAAGTCGGGATCTCCTGGCAATGAAATCTACTGCAGATTCACAGTACTCATTACGAGCACAGTAGGCCACCTCAGCTTCAAGGTATGGGTACCCATGGGCAAGCCGCTTGCCAAGATTTTCATTCTACAAAAATAGCAGTGTAGATAAATGTCTTAAAAACCCTTGAATGAAATAAATAAATAAAAATTTTCTGGACCAAAATCAATATTACGAAGTCTTTGCAATTAGAAAAATGAGCAAACAGCTAATTCGAAGTTTCTAACCTACATGGTTGCAAAAAAAGGAAATGTTACAAATTTCATAGATTAAAGAGTATATTTGACAGCTTACAGAAATGGCATCCTAAATTTCCCAACCATCAAAACTTATTTATTTATAGTTTTTTTGGTAATTGTGGTGTCTGAATTTGGCCGACTAATCTACAAGGTCCGAGTCCACTACCACCACCACAAACTTGAACCAGGTAAAGGCATGGCCACAAAACTTAGTGGAAGCTAGTATTTGTAAACATTGTGAATTTCATTGGACTTCTTGAGATAAGAACACCACCCACTCTGCTTGCCATCACAAATTAGAAACCCAGCAGTAGAAAGTGATTAATTGGATCATTTGTCATATACAAAAACTGTATCTACTTAATTTAATTCAGAGACATCCTATTGGAAAAATAGAATTTGAAAATGTCATTCAAAATAATATCAGGAAACACCATGTTATATGGATGAAAAAAGGATATCTCAGTAATATGTGGAGTAATTGAAATCAAGATGAATTGAGAGAAGTAGCATATGCAGTAAAGGTAAGGGGAAAACCTGAGCTATGAAAGCTACTTTTTCAGCCATGGTTCCATATGAATGAGACAAATGCTTGGCAGCAGCAGTGTCCATGACTCCAGGAACAACTTTTCGAGTATGCGACACCTTCATCCGTACATATTCTTGAGCAAGCACAGTGAAAAATGCAGGATCCCATCCATCTCCACCCACAAGACGTATATTGGATGTCAAACTGCTGTTTGTTGGGTTCAGCTTCCCAGACTTAATAGCTGCATTAACTGCATCTTCAGCCATGCTGAAGTTGGGTTAAGCTTAGCAAAAGCATAGTAGTCTAAATTCTTGATATGTAATAACTAAAGATGAAAAATTGGCCAGATCAGGCAGGTTGTGTAATGTGTCGAAACAGGTTCATGTCATAATAGGTAACTTCTGATTCAGGACAGATTGTGTTCTGACACTTTTTTTATCCAATATGTTCCCAAAAAATTTGTAAATGATTAATTACTTTATTGAACATACAAAACTATAGTCTTAAAATAACAATCCAACTTTCTTGAAATAAAAAAATTTGATTTTAAAGGTTTTATATTTTTATGCTTTAAAGCATATACTTTGGGCAAATTTGGACCAGCTCAGCCCACGTGACCCCTTTCCTTCTAAGTTAAACTTTAATAATAACCATTTGACCCATTATAGATAAAACAAGATATGTATCAAGTATCAACCCATTTTTATGGCAAGTGATTTGTGAAAGCAAATCCTCTAGTCCAGCTAATTAACAACTGAAAAACAGTTAAACAGGTATGGAGAAAGGCATAAAAGGTTGCTCGATTGTTTATAGCATTGTATGAAAGGTACCTTCTATATGTGGTCCACTTTCCACCAGTAATCGTGACCAAACCAGGAAAATCTTCACACACAACATGATCTCTTGATATACTCTCTGTGTTCTTTGCATTTGGATCTGTTGCCAATGGCCGGATACCACTCCAAGCAGAAAGAACATCTGTACGCCGTACCTATACAATTAAGATGATCAAAAGCAAATTAATATTCAGACTGCAAAAACAACGGAAGCTATCTGGGAAGTGAAACTAGAGGTGGAACATCAGACCCATTTACTAAAGATAGGTGTCAATTTAGGTAATGTTTTATCTCTAACAGTTCAAATGGGTATAATAGAAACTTAACAAAAAAAGGGGGTCAACTGACGAGTTGAAAGACGCCTGTATTTTTAGAGCATAAACCTCCTAAATGATTTTTTTTGTATCTGTTGATTCAGTGTAACTATTATTCATTTATTCCCTCCGTCCCAAATTAAGTATCCCCTATCAGTTTGCACACGGTTCAAGAAAAGTGGGGGCTATCACACTGTGAACCAATAAAATTTCATTTTGACCATTGAAAAACATTTTAATTGGTTTAAAGGTTGAAATTGACACTTATTTCGGGATAAACCAAAATAGAAAGGTGGACACTTAATTTTGGACCCACATGTTATTTATAGAACTTTTGGACAAGAAGTGTTTCGGGACAACGCACGTGTTTCAACCTGCACCAACAAAAAATTACCCATTTTGATATGTCGCTATGTCGCCCAACCCGCCCATACCTTTAAGTGACACCTGCAAATTTAGTGAAAAGAAGTGAAACCTACATACCTTAACATTAAGATAATCACAGATGGCATCCAGTATAAACTCAATTTCATCCTCATGAGGTTCTGGTAGCATGGTGATGCTTGTATTAGAGTCGGTCGTACCAGCAACTGTCCTTCCTAACCATGGAAGCATAAATACAACACGTCCATCTTTCGTTTTAGGAACAATCAAGCCCATTCCTTCAGGAGAATAATAGTCGGGTAGCACAATGTGTACACCACTACTGGGACAGATCATTGGTTTTGCATCTTTATCCGCCATATTTCTAACAGAGTCACAAAATGGTCCACCCGCATTAACTATGACTTTTGCATATGTATCAAACTCTGTCCCTGTAAACTTAAAAACAAATGAGAACCAAAGAAATTTGATGAAAACATTATCCCCAAATATGAATCAAAGAGAATACTTGTTTACAGACCTATTTGGGAGCAGTAAGATGTTATTTACTACGCTGCTACGCATACATACAGAGGCGATGTGGTTAATTCGACCCATTTACTTATGAATGGGCCGACTTGGAGTTATGACTGATCTCTAACGGAAGGAAATAGGTATAATATGTTGAAAGTCACCCAAAGTGAAAGAGTATTATTTAAGGTACAAATCCTTGTCAATCAATTTCTTTAAAACATAAATTATTACTGGAATGATATAACTTATGTAATTATATTTGACACGCTAACTGGTTATAAAAGAAGTGTACAAAAAGTGTTTCTGGCTACCCATTTTGACCCTTTACCCAAACCGCCTGTTATTCTACCTCTCGTGCAGAGGGAAAAACCAGATTCACATAGTACAAGACTGGATAGCTAATAATGCACCAAACAAACTTAAGTACTTTAAAGTTTACATAGTGCAAGACCTAAAAATCGAGCGCCAGCAATTCATCAACTTCAAGAAAAGAATAGAGCATAAACCAATATCACAAGTTGAATCATAAATGCATTTACCTGATAACATAAAAAATAAATGCTGTCAAATTTACCTGACAAGTTGTCCCGAATCCGTGCTCCTATTATCCGCTCCCCACCCTCCTCTTTAAGAAAGGATATAACTTCAGCATGATTAAGTACAGCAGCACCAGCTAATGCAGCAGTGCATGCTAAGCCAACATTAACCCGTGAATCATTCATCTGCCCATCATAGTAGACTACTGTTCCCTTCAAACTTCTATCTTTGCCTTTTCTCGCAAGTGTTGGGAATAGTTCAGCGGACTCTTGTGCAGAATAATATCTAGACAGATGAAGTAGACGTCGTCCTGCCACCAGATCATACATTTTCAAACCGACCCAATAGTACAGTGCCTCAAACCAGCTAAAACATGGTGTCATGCAGGGTAAAGCATGGCACAGATGCGGAGCATTATCAATAACCTGTTTACGCTCCTCTAGTGCATGAAAAACCAGCTTTAGTTGCCCATAATCTAGATTGAATACGGCCTTTTCCAAGTACCGAACACCTAAAAGAAATAAAATGAATGAGTACATATGTTTGATTCGTTAAAAAAAGGAACACCTAATAATCCACTCATTATTGATGAATAGATGCCCCCTCCTAATATTTTTGTCAAAAAGTGAGACGGCCATGTACTACGAGTAATTATTAGGATGCATATTCATGTGCTACATTAAGTAGAATAAATGAAACTCATAGTAGCAGTGGTAGCATAGGCAAGAAAGATTTCGTTTTGTAATATTTTTATACATTTCCTAACTTTTCATAATCTTTGATTGTGGTTGGTGCCCTTTATCATCAGATAAATGAATGCAATATCATTATCTAGGCTGCACTTTGAACACTGAAAGCAGGAATCCACGAAAAGCAGTGCAATCAGCTGTTCATCTTATAATCTTTGTTTTATTTCAGCTCTATGTGAACCTCTTCAAGAGAAGCACACTGATATATTGATTTCAATCCAAGCACTAGATGATCGAATTTTTTTTATGGAAGCACTTTTGTGTCATATGTTGTTTACTTGTTTTCTCCATGATTCAGCAAGGTTACAATAATCTACAACCCCAATCTTACAACTATCCAACTCCAGTATATGTGACTGTATAACACCCTAGCTCATGCGCTCTATTGTTCAATAACTTCCAAATTAACTAGAATCATATTATCAGAGCTTGTCGATACCATCCTAACCCTATAAACCTTCCAATATAGCTTTTCAAATTAACTGAAACCAATCGGTAAAGTTATTCGCAATTCATGATCACATCATCAATCCGTATTCATAGCCAGAATACATAAATAACTATTGCAACAATCAATTTAGCTCACTAACTTCCAGATTAACTAAAATCATATGATTAAAACATGCATACATGATACACCATTAATAACATCCTAACCTTTGAATGACTGCCTAAATAGATTTCAAACAAACTGAAACAATTTTTAAGCAATTATTCACAATTCATGATCATAACATAAATAAATGATACAGAGTTAATCATAACTATCAGATACAGTACAATAAAACCTAACCGTACCTCCATGAATCAACTTCGTGGAACGAGACGACGTTCCAGAAGAGAAATCATCACGCTCCACAAGACCGACACGTAGACCTCTAGTAACCGCATCAAGTGCGACACCGCAACCGGTGGCGCCACCGCCGACGACGAGAATGTCGAGCGGATTTGAAGAACTAGCACCGATGAGATACGATTCCTGAACGGCACGTGAAGGTATAACCGCTACCGGATCAGTGATCCGTTTGCGGATAGTTTCTAGGGCAGTAGCAGCGCCATTGCGGTCACTGGATGATACGTTAGGGTTACGGAGTGCGACGTAGGATCCGCCTGCCGCGACGGCGAGCGTTGCAGCGGTGAAACCTACGCGCCGAGCGTAAAAAAAACTCGTCATAAGGAGAACGTGATGAGGGAGAGAGAAAGTGACGACACTTTTGACTTTTTGACCTTTTTCTGTTTTACCTTGGGATTTGTATTGCGTCAAAAGTTCAGGATTCGATTACGTATCGGGTGAAAATGAAATGAAAAGGAAGAAAATGATTATTTCCTAATCATCTCACGGTGAAAGGAAAAATTTGAAAAATAAAAATAGAGTAAGATTTCCTTCTCTTTATTCGTCTTATTTCCTTTTGGGTGTTGATAAACACCAAATTTGTTTCATACAACAAAGTTACGCTGTTATGCTTCTGCATGTACAGTGTGTTGTATGAAACAATTTTGTTGTTGTATTTATCGATTCCCCTTTTCAATCTTAGAAGACAAATCTCTCTTATCTAATAAAAGAAGAGCTTAATAAATTAATCACAGTACTTATACTCTAATCACCACCATCCATTGGCTTAATCCTTTTAATTAACACCCTTGATTATAATTAGTAGATTGATTTATTAATCTCAATGAAATTAGACCCCTTTGTGACTAAAATGCCCTTCTTATTACAGACCCTTTATCCTCCCTTTTCTTTGAAATTGAGCGGCTACACATCACAAATATGGCGACGCAGACAAGTAACAAAAGCGTACATCATCCGAATTTGAATACGGCACAAAATTCACCCGCTTCCGCTGTCGCATCTTAACCTAAGGTTTGTCTCATCCTTAATTGTGTCGATTGATTGATTGATTGTATTCTTCAATTTGGATTTCTTAGGTAACAGTGTTTTCAAATCGTACGAATCATTCGGTCATCCTTTCTTGTGTCGATTGATTGTATTCTTCAATTCGTGTTTTTATGGCTAGCATGTTTTCGATTCGTAAGAACTAATCAGTCCTCTGGTAATATGTCGATTGATCGATTGATTGTATTCTTCAATTCATGTTTTTTAGGGCTAGCGTGTTTTCGATTCCTAAGAATTAATCAATCATCTGTTAATGGTTTCCTAACCCGCATTCAATCATCAGGTTTACAGTCTACAAATGCATTATGATATGTGTACAGGGACCTTGCTATGTTACCTTCTTAACTTATTTTATGTACAATAAAAAAGAAATATATATACATACATATATATATATACACTTGTGTGGTCAATGTACAAACATATAGTCCGGATATATCATCCACTAAGAGTCTCCAATAAACTTGTATTCGTTTAGTCCATCAATACTCAGGTTCATTCATGCGGATTGCAATTACATGGATAGTACACAAGAGGTTACTCCATCAAACACGTTTTCAATGTTACAATATATCAAATAAAGCTGAGTTGGTACACGGTACACCATTTTTGTACAGTTACTCTCGATTGGATCCGCATTAAGATGATGCAGTTCAGCCCCATGAACCTGTTTGTGGATTTCAGTTAGCATTGACAGTCAGAGAACCCAAAATATGGCACCACATAGATAACTTGAAGTCTTTGTATTACTATATGGATGATAAGTATGGGAGAAGTTCTATGATTGGGATTTATTGTGTAATGGGCAATTTTATTGTCATGATTGGTAATATGCAACATAAAAATAACTTTTGTGCGTTTTAGCAGAAGTTGTTAAATAGGTACCTGCTACGTTTTTATTTGAACCCTATGAAACTGCTTAGCCATATTCATAATTATATGCAAAACATATAAGTGTGGTTACCTAGATTGCTGCTTTAATCCAAATACTACATTAGCTCATACAATTCTTTTGCTTGTAATTTTTGTTGTGTGGTTTTGATTAGAAACGATGTTTTGATAGTCTTGATACTGTTTTTCAACAACTTTTTGCGCCCCCACATCACAAATTCCTGGCACTGATTGCATGTTTGCCAATGTCAAGAAGCCATTCCTAAGTATATACTCTATTATGAGTTACTCTTGGATGCATAAGTGACAACTACACATGGCGATATGGTGGACAGATGGGCTGCTTAATGAGGTCAGAACGATTTAGTGTCAATTTTTAGTAACGGTTGTAATGTGCTATTTTGGTTTGCCCATTTCGTAAATAGTATCAAATAATGTGATGTATTTATTAAAGAATGTGATTACAAATAATATTATTTTTTATCAGGTTGTTGTTGAAATGGCGATAATCGGATTTATCAAATGCGTTTACATGTCTACTCCTTTCGAAGGACTGTATTAGTGTTGAGAGATGCATGCAGGTATGGGTCGGAAACTGCTTTTAGGAGAACAGGCTGCAGAGGAATCGAAGGAAGCCATTGGGAATGCTCTTAAAGGATCAGATCTTGTGTTCATAACAGCATGTATGAGTGGCGTTACATGCACTGGTGCTGCTCCGGTAGTAGCCCATATTACAAAGGAAGCAGGATATTTAACTGTTAGTGTTGTCACTTATGTGTTCAACTTTGAAGGACGCAAGATATCAGTCCATTTGAAGGACGCAAAATATTGTTTCTGTCCTCAAGTTTGTTATTAAAATTTATGAGGTTAGTAGCCGTTTTCATTGTTTTTCTCTTAATGTTGGAGTTCATTTTGCTTGCTACATTGCCCGTCGACAATACTCACTATAAACTGAATCTTTACGTTCTCATGATTGTATATTTAGTAGAGCTGTGACTATAAAATACATTATTCGTTTGAGTGCCTCATAATATAAACTTCAAAATGATTGTATGATGTACAAATAGTGTGCCATTCAAATTCAAGCTGCTTTGTTTGGGAGTTTTGATGCATTACTATGCTTGCCTGTTCCTTCATTTCGTTACATAGTTGTTTTACTTAAAGATCACTTCAATTCGGAGTTCCTTACAATTCTTGATTTACACCACAAAAGAAGCTGAATTTTTATCTTGCAATGATGCCCTGTGGATATTTGTGAAGTTTGTGGAGAGGATCACACTAATTTTTACACTTGTAGCAATCCTGAAGATGGTTAGTATGCCATGGGTTTAACTTTTTTTTTTTTTAGTTTACCTGTTAAAGTCCATAAACATTAATATTTGGTACATGTGGCAATATGGGCGGGTCGGGCCGAGTTAGATAGAATGGTTTCACTTTGAATATCTATCGAGAGAGTAAATAGAAAACTGCATATGATTGGGTTTTTTTATCGACTACTATGCTTCTTTTTCTTCCATTATTTTGTATTATGACGGATAACTGATTAATATCACAATTGGAACTCGAAAGTGCGCTTCTGTATACACACACACACACACACACACACACATACTAATTGAGTTAAGGATTAATGATGATTTATGGCGAATTGAGATGAATCATTTGTACAATTGGAAGTTGGAACACAAAAGTGCCTTTATATATATAATTTTTATACTAATTGAGTAGAGATTAATGAAGACTGGTGGCCAATTGAGATAAATCAGTTGTAATTTTTGAAGATCTTGACGACAGGAAATGAGCAATAACGAGGCGTTTAGTTTTTATGTTTAAAGATCTTGAATGAATTAATATATTTCCTAAAGCAATGTTGTAGCAGTCATACAGATGGCCCTACAGTACTTCTGTTTTTCGAAATTGGCATGCTCTTAAAGCGAAAGTTGATCATATGAAATTGGCATTCTTTTTGAATGGTTTAAATTGGATTTCTTTTGAACTCAAACGGGTCAGATGTGCCAGTCGGGTCAAACAGGATCAAGGTTGTTGGAACTTGGATTCAATACTACTCTTAAATCATTATATTGAAAAGTTAGATTATTATTCCTGTGTAAACCATTTATGCAGCCCTTAGTTTCCAAGGCTGGAGGTCTACTTTCTATCCATCATGGTCCTAATCGAATGCATATTTACATTTATAATGTTCCTGTTTAACGATAAAACATAGATTACATACCATGGCAATTAAACATATTTTACATTAATGTTCTCAGGCTGGATCCATTTGGTTAAATTGGCCTTTTTTGGTTTGTTCATTGTCGTTTGGTGAAATTGGTGTTGTAGTGAATTAATTTCTTTATCCTGTTTGGAACAAGGTAAATCACAAAGAATATTGGCTTGAGGTTAGATATTATGTTGATCTTACTTATATATTCAACCTTTTTACAACTAGACAACGGATATAATTCGGGATACAGACACTTAAAAGCCATGGGTTATCCTTTAAAGAACACTTCTATTGGATATCACTTGGTGCCCTGTTCAGTTTTGCACTGCTTTTCAACATTGGTTTCGTGACTTTCGTCTTTGTTTAAAGCTACTTCATGTAAATGGGTCGAAACTGCTACCTTTTGTCTCGACCTCCTCCTTACCAATCACTGTGGTATTTTTGAAGGGGGAAAAACCCTATTGAACTAATGAATATACTTGCTTCTAATTGGGCAGTTTTTCCAATACAAACACAAGTTGTTCATATGAGGGGTGCAAATGTGCAATGACTAATGTGGTTTATGGAAGCACTTGGCCTAGAAACTTTAAAGAGTACACTTGTAAGTTTTGAACACGATCAGGTTAGTCAATATGAACGTTCTATGTTTTCAGATTTGTAAGTTCTTATTTCCTAGCTATACTTTCTATGACCACTTGCGACGTCCCAATCTCGAGAAAGAGATAAATGGCGTATGCAAATATGCAATTGCACACCGTTTTTTTTTCTTTAAACTTTTGGTATCATTATTTCATGAAACCAGTTTGTTATAGAATCATGTTTTGATGGTCATAGGTACTAAGGTAACATGCACAACCAAGAAAGCGAGTTGTGTTCACGACACTTGATTGTTATTAATTGTACCGGTATCTCGAAAGACTACCCTTATAGTTGTTATACAACTATATATGTCCAAATTACTACGATCTGTTTGATTGTATTGTTACAAGTTACTACGACTTGTTTGATTGAATTGATACAAGTTACAACGACCTGTTTGATTTTGAAGTATGTTTTGAAAACGCGTACGGCCCGTTGGTGGTTTAGTTGAAATAATAATCTCGACATATCTATATTTTTTTGAAGTGTTATGCTTGAAAAACATATTTCAATGTCCCTTAGAAGTTATATTGTTTAATCGTTTGAAGTCCCGAATGTCTAACACTTAGTATGGAATTAAATGGTAAATCTGCTGTGTTTTGCGACACTATATGCGACACAAGGACACGTCATGCGACACAAGGGTTGTGTCGCATAAAAGTGCGACACAATATCTATACGACACAAGGGTTGTGTCGCATAGATTCGAGATGCTGATTCAACAGCGACATAGTGCTTGTGTCGTATAGAAATACGACATAGTATGCGACATAGAGTACGACACAATAGTGTGTCGCATGAGTTACGACACTAAAGGTTTGGTACGACACAAGATGCGACATAATGGGTTTTATGCGACATAACAGGCAAAATACGACACTACATGCGACACAAGGCTTGTGTCGCATTGAAGAACACCAGCCCAGAAAACAGCGGCTGTCGAGATTTTTCCGGCCAAAACTCAAATCAAACTCATTTTTAGGCTATAAAACCTTGTTATCTTCCTAGTATTGGACATATGTAAGTTGTGCAAACATCAAAACATCAAAACATTATATCAAAATGAACAAATCTAAGTTTTTAGAAATTTCCTTACAAATGCAAATCGAAGGAGATGGAGTCCGAAAATGATGTTGATGCTTTTGTTAATCTTGTTCCCCTTGTAGTGGTGATTCCGAAAATGTGATTTTTGTTGTCGGTTTTGCAAGATCCGAAAATTGATGATTTTTGGTTGAGAGGTTTTGGTGTATGTGTGTGTTTTGTTGAAATGGAAATGAAAGAAAGAGGGGGAGGAGAGGTGGGGTGTAGGTGAAAGCCTCACCTTGCAGTCTCAGTCCCGTGCTCCGCGTGGTGTTCGTTTTCTCCGTCATTTAACGTTTTAATAAATATTTTGCGCGTTAATTAACCATTTTAAAATACGAATTTTTGTTTAATAATCTAATTAAATCGTTTTACCAACTATCTACTAATTTAAAGATTTAAAATGTGATTTAAATAATTTGTGTACTTCGTTTTATTTGTTTGCGCGTTTGTATTTTATTTGTATGCGTGTTATTTATACAACACGAATTGACTACAAAATATTACAATAAATAATATTTTGAATAAAATTGAGTTATTAAATAATATTTGTATTACTTAATGAAATTGATCACCAACGTCCGTATTTATTGTATCAAAATTCATTCGATTTGAAAATCGTACGATTTAAACAAACCGCATAATTGTGTAGATATATATATTCAAATATATATATAATAATTGATACATTAAATAGCCTAACACATAACTAATTGCATGTATTAAAACTTGATTAGGCACTAAATTCTAGTCCTAAATTGGCGGGTGTCACATTCTCCCCCTGTTAGAAGAATTTCGTCCCGAAATTTATGTTGAAGTCGTGTTTGATGTTGAGTCAGTGAAGAGTTGAGGATACTTGAGTCGCATTTGGTCTTCCCGTTCCCAGGTGAATTCCGGACCACGCCGCGAATTCCACCTAACTTTGACGATGGGAATACGACTTTGTTTAAGTTGTTTGACCTCACGGTCCATGATTTCGGCGGGTTCCTCAACAAAGTGAAGTTTCTCGTCAACTCGAATTTCATCGAGTGGAATGATAAGTGTCTCATCAGACAGACACTTCTTCAGATTTGAAACATGAAAAGTGGGATGTACGCTGCTGAGTTCGGATGGCAGCTGCAATCGATATGCTACTGGGCCAATTCTCTCGAGGATCTCGAATGGTCCAATGTATCTGGGATTTAACTTCCCTCATTTGCCAAATCGGATTACACCTTTCCAAGGTGATACCTTGAGTAGTACTCGATCCTCAACTTGGAACTCGAGTGGTTTGCGTCTCACATCAGCATAACTTTTATGACGATCACGCGCGGCCTTGAGCTTGTTCTGAATTTCGATGATTCTTTCGGTCGTCTCGTGAGTGATTTCTGGACCTGTAAGTTGGCTATCCCCAACTTCGGTCCAACAGATAGGTGACCGGCACTTATGACCGTACAGTGCCTCGAAGGGTGCAGCCCTAATGCTGGTATGATAACTGTTGTTGTACGAGAACTCGCACAATGGTAGGTGTTTTTCCCAGTTTACACCGAAGTCTACTACGCAGGCCCGTAGCATGTCCTCTAGTGTTTGAATTGTTCGCTCACTTTGGCCGTCGGTTTGAGGATGGTATGCGGTACTCATATCAAGTCGAGTACACAAGGATTTTTGTAGTGATTGCCAAAATTGTGAAGTGAAACGACTATCTCTATCGGAGATAATTGAGATTGGAACACCGTGTTTGGTCACAATTTCCTTCAGATAAATACCGGTGAGGCGTTCCATTTTGTCGGATTCTTTAATTGCCAGGAAGTGAGCAGACTTTGTGAAGTCCATGGCAACCGCTCGAGGACTTGGGTAGTTTGGTTATGAAGTCCATGGCAATTTGTTCCCATTTCCATTCAGGAAGACTGGGTTGTTGAAGTAAACCAGAGGGTTTTTGATATTCGATTTTGACCTTGGAGCAAGTAAGGCACTTGCTGACATAGGTGGCGATTTCAGCTTTCATGTTCGACCACCAATAGAAGTCCTTGATACCGTGGTACATTTTATCGGATCCCGGATGGATAGAATATTTGGACTTGTGAGCTTCATCCATCACTAAGTCTCGTAGGTTCCCAAATTTAGGCAACCAGATTCGGTTTGAGAAATACCTAATTCCGTTAGGTTTAATTTCGAATTGTTTATCCATGCCCCGCAAGGCTTCATCCTTGACATTTTCGGGTTTCAAGGCTTCGAGTTGAGCAGTGAGAATTTGAATGTTTAAATTGTTGTGAATAGTCATACTGAGTGCTCGGATCCGAAGTGGTTTCACTCTCTCTTTTCGACTGAGGGCATCAGCAACGACATTTGCTTTGCCTGGATGATATTTGAGTTCGCAGTCGTAATCGGTAAGCAACTCGACCCATCGACGTTGCCTCATGTTGAGATCCTTCTGATCGAATATGTGTTGGAGACTTTTGTGGTCTGTAAAAATTGTGCACCTAGTGCCATAGAGGTAATGTCTCCAAATTTTGAGGGCGAAAACGACGACTCCTAACTCAAGGTCGTGGGTGGTGTAATTCTTTTCATGAATCTTGAGCTGTCGGGAAGCATAAGCTATGACTTTGTCTCGTTGCATAAGCACGCAACCGAGACCTTGATGAGAAGCATCCCAGTATACCACGAAGTCATCGGTGCCCTCGGGTAATGATAGAATAGGAGCACTGCAAAGCTTTTGCTTTAAGAGTTGGAATGCCGACTCTTGTTTATCAGTCCAGTCAAACTTTTTGTCTTTATGGGTCAGTGTCGTGAGTGGTAAGGCTATCTTGGAGAAATTTTCAATGAATCGCCGGTAGTACCCGGCCAGTCCCAAAAACTGCCGTACTTCGGTCGGAGTGGTTGGCGATTGCCAGTCTTTGATAGCCTCGATTTTTGACGGATCAACATGAATTCCTTGACTATCAATGACATGGCCATGGAATTGAACGGTTTTTATCCAGAACTCACACTTAGAAAATTTAGCATACAGCTCCTCGTGTCTAAGTTGCTCTAGGATGGTTTTGAGGTGTTGCGCGTGTTCTTGTTTGCTTCGTGAATATATGAGGATGTCATCGATGAAGACAATGACAAACTTGTCAAGGTAAGGTTTACACACCCGATTCATAAGGTCCATGAATACAGCCGGTGCGTTGGTTAGGCCGAATGGCATCACTTGGAATTCGTAATGCCCATAGCGGGTTCGGAAAGCGGTTTTTGGAATGTACACATCGCGAACACGCAATTGGTGATATCCGGATCGGAGATCAATCTTTGAATAACAACTCGATCCTTGAAGTTGGTCGAACAAATCATCGATTCGAGGTAATGGGTATCGGTTCTTGACGGTCAACTTGTTCAACTCTCGATAGTCGATACACATTCGAAAAGTGCCGTCTTTCTTTTTGACAAATAGGACCGGAGCTCCCCAAGGTGAAGAACTCGGCCTAATGAATCTTCTTTCCAGAAGTTCCTGTAGTTGGGCATACAACTCCTGAAGTTCGGATGGAGCCAAACGATATGGTGCTCGTGCCACCGGCGTAGCACCCGGTACGAGATCAATTGAGAACTCAACCTGTCTTGGTGGTGGTAGACCAGGCAGTTCTTCGGGAAAGACTTCAGGAAAGTCTCGGACAATTGGTACATCATTAAGTCGCTTCTCCTCCGACTTTTTCTCCATGATGTGCGCGAGGATTGCGGGATAGCCCTTTTTCAGAAATTTGCGGGTTTTCAAGCAAGAAATGATATTGAGTCTCGTCCCACCGGTCTCCCCCTGTATGATTAAAGTTCCACCGGTGGCGAGAGGTATACGAATAACTTTGTCGCCACAGATAATTTCAGCCAAATGCTTGGACAACCAGTCCATTCCAACAATGACATCGAAACTTCCTATCTTAACAGGCATGAGATCTATTGAGAAAATTTCGTCGGCTAGATTTAAAGTGCAATTAGGGATCACACTCTTGGTTTCCATAAGTTTGCCGTTTGCAAGCTCTACAGTGTACTTAACATCTAAGGCAACTGGGGTGATGTCAAGTAGTGGGCAAAACTCATCAGAAATAAAACTCCTATCAGCACCGGTATCAAACAGAATTGAAGCGGTTAAGTTGTTGAGGAGGAACATACCCGTGACCACATTCGGGTCTTGGCGGGCGTCCCCGGAGTTGATGACGAAGGCCCTACTTCGTGTGTTGTTGTTATTGTTGTTGCGGTTATTGTTGTTGTTGTTGTTGCTCTGGTTCTTCAGTTTGGGACATGCATCCCTAAAATGTCATTTTTCCCCACATTCGTAACAGGTTTTGGGTTGTTGGTTGTTGTTTTGTGATTTAGGGGCTCGGCAGTCTTTGGACGAATGCCCGTACTTCCTGCAGTTGTTGCAAGGAGATTTGCAAGGGCCATGGTGGTGATAGTTACACTTGGAACAATATGGTCTGTCCCCAGTGTAGGTGCGTTTGGGTTCGGTGTTGGTGTTGTAAGCTTGGATGGCTTTGGACCTCTTCTTTTGGTTGCTGCTGTGTGGTTCGGTGGATTTGCGTTTGTTGTTGTTGGATTTCTCACGGCTGACCACCAGTGCCGTTAGTTCGTGTGCTAGCCTGATAGCACTTTCAGTGGTGGTTGGTTGTGATGAGGCGACACTTCCCTGGATGCTCTCGGGAAGTCTGCGGATGTATTTCTTAACTCCCTTTTTCTCTGGTTCCACCAGGCTAGGGCACAGGGACGCGTATTGCTGGAACTTGATGGTGTATCCCTCAATATCGGTCCCCTGTACAGCAAGTTGCCAGAACTCCTCTTCTAATCGGTGTATCTCTTCCTCGGGACAATACTTCTCCTTCAGTTTGTTCTTCAACTCAGCCCAAGGTAGTTGATTAGCTATCTCAATACTCACAGAGTTTGCATAGGCGTTCCACCATGTGAGAGCGCCTTCCTGAAAAGTGTAGGCGGCGAACTTTACTTTGTTTTCCTCGATGCAGTGGCAGAGGCTGAAAACAGATTCTATGCGTTCTATCCATCGGTTCAAACCAATAGCACCTTCCGTGCCCTTGAAGTATAGTGGTTTGCAGCTCAGAAAGTCCTTATAGGAGCAGGGTCTGGGTGGCGGAGTATTGTTAGCTGTGTCCTCGTTACTAGGTGGTGGTGTTCGGGCAGCCAAGGCTTGGGTCACACTGCGGGCAATCAGTCCCGCGATCTCAGCTTCACTAAGGGTGATTTGTCGACGAGGAGGCATGAAGCTGAGTAAGAAAGAACAAGGAAAGGAAGTAAGATACTAGTCCGAAATTCATGATATATCACCACAGATGTACATATATAAAATGGTAATATACAACATCTCAAGGTAAAAATCAATAACGTGAGATAATTAATAGAAATCGTCAATTGATATTTCGAAGCCAAATGATTACAGATGATTTTGAATCACAAGTTTCAAAAGTTACAGACTTAGATGTTTTACAAAAGCGCCGGGAATTGTTACATCCAGTTGAATTACATAGACCCTAATAAAGTAGTTAACTGGTTACAAGTTACAGACTGATCTAATCTTGATGCAGATTAATCTGCTCCATCAATGCGACAAGGCGGTCCACTGTTTCTGCAAGTCTGTTGGTTTGCCTGGCGTTGTCTTCAACCAAGGCCAGTCGTTGTACTAGTGCTCGAGAGTGATCCTCAGTCTCCTGTGAACTGTGTTCACATTCCTCTAATCGGTTTCTTACGAGTTCATCCGCGCCTAATTCAGCGGTCATTGAATCCTGAATTATGTTTATAGAGAGGCTGGTATCTTCTTGTTCTCGCTGGAGTTGTGATATGCGGTCAAGAGCTTGGCGAAGCAGGTAGGTCGTTCGGTGTTGTTCACGTTCGAGATTTTGGAGCCTATGCTCCTGACGGCGGAGTTGGGTAGCCAACACTGGCACCGTGAGATGTGCCGAGTTTTGAGAGTTATGAACTGGATAGGGGTTGCTTCGAGGTGACCTAGTGGTCCTCCTTGCCATTCGCGGGTTTCGAGATTCTTGCGGATGAGAGCGTGACGAATTGGGTGATGTATTTGCCATTCTGAGACAAGGTGTGAAAAGAGTGAGGTCTACCTATGTATATATATAAGTATGTAACACATAGTAGCCTAGGGTTTCTAGCACAGACTTGTTTCGAGTCCCGGTTCTCTCGAGGTCAGAGTCAACTAGTGTATCCTGTTCAGCCATAACTTCCTTCAGATCTTACATCATCTTTATTTAATTGTACATAGTTGATCAAGCTATGTTAAATTAAATTCGTATGCTGTAATCTCTGAACTGGTTATACCTAATAGGGAATACTGCCTAACGGTCATAGTCTAGGCCCACTAAATGCAACCTAGTTCACTATAACCTTAGGCTCTGATACCAATCTTTGACACCCCCAAATTTAATGATTTGCGGAAGCTCGATTTGGGTGTCACTAATCTATATACAAAGCACATAAGATATAATGAACGACCACTATATGCGTCGTTTTAAAACTTGCATTAATAAAGTAAACGTTTACATCAAAATGTTGTTACATTAGCTCGGTTCCTGAAATTGAGAGATTATATAGCATAATTACTTTTACAAAATATAATAATGCAATCAAATCTGTAGTTGTATGTATGCTGACTCGAGCTAATAGTCCCTGCCTGTGCATCCAACCTACTGCGGGGTACCTGTGATACATGCTAAAATGGGTCAGCGAAAACGCTGGTGAGCTCACAGGTTTGTATATCAATGTATAGTTGTAAGAACCACAAGATTTATATTGAATTTAAAATGCAATTAAGCAAAATAAAAGTTATACAATCCATGAGCACATAGTTTGAGCTTAACTCGAGCGCTAGGTCCAATTAAGGAAACCTAACTGATTTGCCTCCTACGAGTGTCTAATCCACACTCGTCTTCCCAAATGCTAATACATCCGTTTGACCGGCTAGTGCGTGCTAACCCGGATGAGGATTGTCAATCCCATATGATATCATATACTAACATTCACGCTACTACGTATTACCAGACTATGCTATAGAGGAATTTAAATTGATTAGTTGAAACTCATGTAGTATTCGACAGTTTGTACTTGCGTTCTACTTGTAAAACAAAATGAGCAGTAATATCACACCCCTGATTGAAAAGCAGTAAATTGGGGCCATGAGACTCACCTGAGTCTTGAAGTGTTTAATTTAATAAACTTGAAGTAATTAGCTGTGAATTGATGTCCAAGGACTTGAAACCTGAATGTGTTCACGACACTTGATTGTTATTAATTGTACCGGTATTTCGAAAGACTACCCTTGTAGTTGTTATACAACTATATATGTCCAAATTACTACGATCTGTTTGATTGTATTGTTACAAGTTACTACGACTTGTTTGATTGAATTGATACAAGTTACAACGACCTGTTTGATTTTGAAGTATGTTTTGAAAACGCGTACGGCCCGTTGGTGGTTTAGTTGAAATAATAATCTCGACATACCTATATTTGTTTGAAGTGTTATGCTTGAAAAACATATTTCAATGTCCCTTAGAAGTTATATTGTTTAATCGTTTGAAGTCCCGAATGTCAAACACTTAGTATGGAATTAAATGGTAAATCTGCTGTGTTTTGCGACACTATATGCGACACAAGGACACGTCATGCGACACAAGGGTTGTGTCGCATAAAAGTGCGACACAATATCTATACGACACAAGGGTTGTGTCTAGGGATGGCAATCAACATCCGATCCGGTGGATATCCATCCACCCGATCCGCCGGTGATGGATATGGACGATCTAAATGGATGTATACCGGATATGGATATGGATGTGGATGATTAGTGGATTGGATGTGGATGACCAATTCTCATCCATGGATGCACCCATTATCATCCGAAATACATATATACGTGTACATGTACTTACACTTTGAACTTATAAATAGTATAATATTATAATTATTTAAGAGGATTGTTCTTATATCTTTAGATCCCTCAAATATATTTACCTTTCTATCGTAATTTATCATCATTTATTTTTAGTAAATCAAAATTCTTACATCTCCATTTATAGGTTAACAACATGTAGATAAAATATAATTCCTACTATATTTCGGAGGTCACTAATTGATAAAAACAATAAACAAGTGATTAGTATCTTTAGAAACTATGTTTTACCTATATTCTGTATCAAATTATGTCAAAATTATCACAATGTTTAACAAAAATTTTAATATCCAATGGATATCCATGAACCCGCTCCATCCATCGGATATGGATGTGGATGGATGATTTGTCATTTTAATGGATATGGATATGGATGCGGATGAAGAAAAATAAATGGATATGGATATGGATATAGCGTCACCCGATCCATATCCGATCCATTGCCATCTATAGTTGTGTCGCATAGATTCGAGATGCTGATTCAACAGCGACATAGTGCTTGTGTCGTATAGAAATACGACATAGTATGCGACATAGAGTACGACACAATAGTGTGTCGCATGAGTTACGACACTAAAGGTTTGGTACGACACAAGATGCGATATAACGGGTTTTATGCGACATAACAGGCAAAATACGACACTACATGCGACACAAGGCTTGTGTCGCATTGAAGAACACCAGCCCAGAAAACAGCGGCTGTCGAGATTTTTCCGGCCAAAACTCAAATCAAACTCATTTTTAGGCTATAAAACCTTGTTATCTTCCTAGTATTGGACATATGTAAGTTGTGCAAACATCAAAACATCAAAACATTATATCAAAATGAACAAATCTAAGTTTTTAGAAATTTCCTTACAAATGCAAATCGAAGGAGATGGAGTCCGAAAATGATGTTGATGCTTTTGTTAATCTTGTTCCCCTTGTAGTGGTGATTCCGAAAATGTGATTTTTGTTGTCGGTTTTGCAAGATCCGAAAATTGATGATTTTTGGTTGAGAGGTTTTGGTGTATGTGTGTGTTTTGTTGAAATGGAAATGAAAGAAAGAGGGGAGGAGAGGTGGGGTGTAGGTGAAAGCCTCACCTCGTAGTCTCCGTCCCGTGCTCCGCGTGGTGTTCGTTTTCTCCATCATTTAACGTTTTAATAAATATTTTGCGCGTTAATTAACCATTTTAAAATACGAATTTTTGTTTAATAATCTAATTAAATTGTTTTACCAACTATCTACTAATTTAAAGATTTAAAATGTGATTTAAATAATTTGTGTACTTCGTTTTATTTGTTTGCGCGTTTGTATTTTATTTGTATGCGTGTTATTTATACAACACGAATTGACTACAAAATATTACAATAAATAATATTTTGAATAAAATTGAGTTATTAAATAATATTTGTATTACTTAATGAAATTGATCACCAACGTCCGTATTTATTGTATCGAAATTCATTCGATTTGAAACTCGTACGATTTAAACAAACCGCATAATTGTGTAGATATATATATTCAAATATATATATAATAATTGATACATTAATTAGCCTAACACAGAACTAATTGCATGTATTAAAACTTGATTAGACACTAAATTCTAGTCCTAAATTGGCGGGTGTCACAATTTGGGTGTTTGATATGATCTATTTGGCTCATGACTTGGTTGGTGTTGGTTTTGGATTTATCCGCAATTATATATTAACGATTTACTCCAAACATTTACTGTGTTAATTCTATATTCGATTGTGGTTTTTAATCTAATTGTTTGTTAGGATTTTCGTATGTAAAGTTTGGTTCATGTTTGATTGCGGTGTGATTGTCGACTTGATGATGTACTTAATTGATTATCTATCTGCTGTGGTTTGTTTGGATCTGGGGATCAGGCGGAATTAAGGTTTCCGGAGGTGGAAGACGAGGCTTAGTGTAATATCGGATCTGGTTTCCGGCTGGTGATTTTCAAAGGAATTTAGGGTTTTGAGAGTCGTGTGAGTTGAACGGGGAGGGGGGGGGGCACGCTTTGGTTGACTTTTTGTTGTTCAATGGTGCGTTTGTGTTGGTTGTTTGTGTTCCCTAACACACTCTATACCAACCTCCATTGATGGGTTTCGTCTTTGAGGTAGAGGATAATGCCGTGGTTGATGGTGGCTCCTTTTCCGGTTAGGGTTCCACTAGTCTATCATGGCTTGCTTTGGTTTCTTCGTATCTACCGTGGATGTGTTTGGACCTTTTGCCATTGCCGGTATTGGTAGGGCAAGCATATTCAGTCAAGGAGTTGTGCTTTTGAATCTGGACCTTTTGCCATCCGTGTTGTTGGTAGGGTAGGTTTGAAGTTTGGCTTTAGACTTGGTGAGTTGGCTTGGACCTTTTGCCAATGATCGTGGGACGTGTTGGTAGGGCAGGTTAGCTCCACGAAGTGTATTTGCTGTTTGCAATTTAGTCGTTGGTGTGTGTTCTCATAGGTCATGATTCGAAGATTATTGAAGACCGAGACGATCACTGTGGAAGTGGTTCTTTGAACCTGGTTTTTTACATTTAGATTGGCGTATTTAAATGTAATTGGTTTATTCTGCGTTTAGCAGGGTTAGTTGTTGGTTAGTTTCTGCGGTTAGTAGTGTAGTTGTGCTGCGTTTAGCAGATTTGTTTGCTTGTTACATTTGTAGAGTCAAATCGCCTATGTAACGGGCTGAGGGCATGGGATTCACCCATGTCAATTGTACTTCAATGATTTTGGGAATATATTTACCGGGTAAAATTTTACCCTTTACCCAAAAAAAAAAAATTTATATTCATATAGAGATCATCATTAAGTTGTGATTTTATAGTTGAACATTTTTACATTTCGAGTATTTATTCATGTTTTTGTATTTTGTAGTTCAGAGTGTGAATGGCTTGCTTGATCGATTGCTCATGTTCTTTTCTCGATTTTTTGACTTGGATAAATCTGGCCAGCAGCAGTCTTTCCACTGAAAGTGTTGTTTATAATCTGTTCTTTTGTTTGAATTTTTTAATCCTTGCGTGCCACATTGAATTTTTACCAGTCAATTATCTGGCATGGTGTTAATATGTGACAGCAACTGTGAAAAATGTTAACTAAAACAACCATTACAACTATTTAGAAATGCTACAGATCCCAAACAATTTAGTGAAATCGATTTTGGAGTTGGAAGTTTGAGACGGGTGTTTAATTTTTGCAGGTTTTAAAAAAAATCATGTGTGCATATTTGTAGATCATTATTTGGTGTTTTTAAACAATTTTTTTAGGTTATGAATTGTGTAGATCACTATTTTCAATTTGATTTAGGTTCTTGACTTTGTAGGTTTGAAAGTTTGCTTCGATTTCAGGTTATAATCGTTGGCTATATGGTCTCCCAGTTTTAATGGCTGATCCAGAACATGGCAAAGTTTCATGGTGATGGTGTAATGTATTTTTGAACAATGAAGATGATGATAACAACATTCAAGGAATCACGTATTTAAGGTAATCCTTTTATATTTGTATATAATATAATTTCTATATCAAAATCAGAAACATATTTAAAAATTATAGGCACCATTGTAAGTATGTGTATCATGTTTAGTGCACGAATATGTTAAATGTTCAAGTAATGATTTTAGCTTACTAAAATACAGTTAGATTTTATGAGTATTGTTTTTTATGCAAGAGTGTTTTAGATTACGAATATGGCTTCTTTGTGTTAAAGAGGACTTTGGTGGAGGTCATCACATTGTTCATCTCATATTTTAGTTGCAATTTTGATTGTTTTAAAGTCTTTAATTGCTGGGTTAAACTACCTGTTGGTGGCTATTGGGTAGAAGGTTAGTATCTCCGATTCTCCTTTTTAATCGTTTTGGGAGTAAATCTTTATTGGAAGATACAATATCTTCTACTATGGATGTTAAACATTCTAGTTTCCCTTTCTTACTTTTATTAAATTGTTTGAATCTATATTCATATTGAGATCATGATTAAGTTGTTGAACTATAAGTTTGCTTATTCATTATATGTACTCAGTTTGTATATTAAGAAGTTGACCCTAGGAATAAACATTTTAGTCCCTTCATATTATAATATCAGTTTTTGTAGTACGCCCCATCTCTTAATATTTGTTGCAGATTCAACGGGATGTTTAAGTTACGTGTATCCAGTAGTGGCTTTAGCTCTATTATAATATCAGTTTTTGTAGTACGCCCCATCTCATATTAATATTTGATGCATCTCCATCTACAATTTTATGTGTTGTTTGATTTAGTTTAAGTTATGATGGGTTGTTGACTTGTTGCAGGTCAAATGTGGTGGAGACTTAGCTGATGTTGAAGCAATTCCTGGTGCTATTGTTATCAATATGGTTATTTGCATCAGGTACTTTTATGTACTATCGATTAAAAGGATTTTAATAGTAAAGTTAGTAGGATGTAGCATTAGGACCTATATAACATTAGTTGTAGTCACGAGCAGTTGCTTCTTGCCTAAATCTCTTCTTATATGGTCCCATGTCTTGGTTTTTCTTATGTAAATAATTAAATGAAAATTAGACTCCATATGAGTAAAAGATAATAATTACATAACATAGTCAATTACTTGCAAAGTACTTACTATACCAAAATTTGTGAACATAAAATTTTTAGTAAGGCAAACCTACGATTTATCCCGCATAGTACGTACAATCTCACACATTGTAAAAAATGGTGTTGGCTTGATTGCTTTGATTACTTGTGTTTAGATCTATAAGTTGCAGGGCTGATTTGGATGGGCTTAACACTTAGTAGCTTGCAATCTTATCACTGTTTGACTTTGACTTATCAAATGTAACAAAGTGATATATTTGATGGAAATGATTATGATCCGAACTCTGAAGGCCGATAGAAGTATTGATATAGCAGACGATAAAATTGACATAAGGAATGGGCTTTTAGAAATTTGGCAAGGAAAGTGGATTTGTGCAGTTTGAGTTTTACAAGTCAAAATGGGCATACTTTGTTGCATGAATGGATTGTGAATGTTGCTGGGCAAATGGAAAGCAAAAGTAGCAAGAGTCATGGACTGTAGAGAATGGGTTTGGAGACATACTCAAGTGATTAAGATTGAATACATGATAGAAGATTTTGATATCTTTTTTATGTATAGTTTGACTTAGTCAAACTACAGATTTGGTCTTTTGTAATACAATGCACAAGTTTTTCTGAAAGGGTTATAGATTATGTCATATGGATGGTCATAGTTGTATTGGTTATATTTTGTGATGTTGTGTGGAATGTACATTAAAGGTCCTCTTTGAGTGTTCCAAGTTAGTTGTAAATATCTTTTTAAGAGGATCTTAATTATGTTAGTAATAAGTTAAATAAAAAAATTTATCACCCATTAAATCTACAAAAACAATCTTATAATTTGGATTTTTTTTTCAAACAATCACGGGTCAATAAACTAGTTATCTAATTAAAGACATATCAATAATCTGTAGTAACCACTATTTGGATAAAGAGTCATGAAAACCTGGCAAATATGGTATCTATGTCAATCATAATGCATATCGATAGACAATTATGTACCCGTAAATTCTAAACATGTATTCAACGTCATAAAGGTAAAATATGTATTTATAGCGTTATCCAAACTTTCAAATAAAAAGAAAACATTTGTCTTATAATATGGCATAGCCCGCAAATTTTGCGGGTTCTGATCTAGTTTTAATTATTTTGTTAACTTTTTTTCTTTTCTTCTCTAGAGTAAACTCGAGAAATAAAGTAAACTCGAGAACATAGTTAAGTTAAGTTAGATAATAGGTAACTGATTTGTCAATATATGAATTGAATATGCTATAAGCCTAGTATAAGGTTATATTATTAGCCATATTTAATATTAAATTCTTGTGTTCATTTTCATACAGCTATTATGAAAACTAAAATTTATGCGTCATTTAAAAAGTCAAAACATCTATAAGTAAGTCAAAACATCAAAATTAAATACAAAGTAATCGTTACACCTATTGAACTTGAAGCTAATCACATTGAATGATTATAGGAATGACTTTTATTCTCGGTTTTTTAAAACCGTATTCTTACATGAGTTTCACGTATATATTTTTAAGGGGTTCATTTCCAATTTATGTTCATTACTCCGTAATAAAATAGTATGGTTATCGTTCCATAAACCATATGTGCAGTGGCGGAACTTGACTACTTTTATTGGGGGGTCGAAATCGTTCCATCATATTTCATAGTGAGACCAAAAATGTTCCATCGTATAGACGGAATCTCTATCAACATCCAAAAATGTAGTACCATACACATTTTGGTTTTACATAACCAAAAACAGAAGTCATGAATATATGTTGTCGATTGGGACTAATAAATCAAATTAACTATAATTGTTGAGAAGAACCATAATATGGGATTAAATTAATAAGATATATTTAAACCATACAATATAAGTGTACAATAATTTTTTAAAAGATCTAATTCCTACACTCAAAACTCTTAAGCAACCGAAAAATCTCCGCACACCATTAAGTATGTTTTATGATGTTGTAGAATACGGAGTATATGTTTTATGATGGTTATCGACCGGCGTAGCTATGCATGACATTGGATGGGCCAAGGTCCACCCTAAAAAAATAACCGATAACGCATTTACCTTAGTCTTCAACGTGATTAAGTTTCAGCCCACCAAATTTAATGAACTTTTGACCCACCTTATAAATATAGTTAGAAATGCTAACAACAAGTTTAAAAAATCCCCAACTCTTTATAATATGTTTGTGATTTACCGAATTTTTCTATTACAAATCAAATTGTAGTTAGTCCGTCTTTTAAATTTAAGATCTATTTGGATTGCACTTTGATTTTTTAACCAACTAACTGAACTCAATATTTTTTATTTATTGTATTATATTCATTCTTTTATAGTTATGTGTTTTCACTTCACCATATTTTATTCATATATCTATATTTCTGTTTGTGTTGCTTTAATTGTTAAAAAAATTAACCGTTAATTTACCTATTGATTTGGTGACCAATAACGCATAATCCATTTACGAACGTAAAATTTACCGATTTATTAAAATTGAATACGTCGTAAGATATGATCACAATTTATAGAATTGTTCGAGTTATCAAAAGATGTATATTATGTTGGTGAATGTTGAATAAATGATTGATTGTTTTTGTTTGAGAAATCTATAATTTCACCACTTGACTACATTTTATACGGTATATTTTTTATTTAAGACAATATTATTTACTAAATAAACAAATTTAGCATGAGTAGCTTTTTTAATGTTTTGTTCGCTTTTATTACTTGTTAATTTATTTGCCCATCCTAAGAAAAATTAAATTTTTCTGGCTACATCAATGGTTATCGTTCCATAAACCATATGTGAACCCTCCAGCCAAACCCAAGCATATGGACATGTACTAATCGTGTACCATCCTAAATGAGCCTGACAAATTAAACAGGCGACTCTAAGATCGCAGGACGGATGAGCCAACAGGCAAAATCTTGATCACCCTGTGCGAATGACAGGGAAGACTGAACCACAGGAAGGCCCATAAATCCGAAGTCCAGCAAAGGGCGCGAGCCCATCAAAATAGGGTTCATGTCCCCTGACAGGGGACAACCTTATAACTGATTCCACCTACGTTAGTGGTGGTCTCCCCAGGAGCCGACAAGGGTTTTCTTCCTTGAATATCATTGGTCCACGTCATCACAGGGACCCCACACCCAGACTGTATCAATCGTAGCCGTACGATTGAAACTACCACGATCGTGAGTCCACCGTACGATGAACCGTGTAACCAAGATCATGCGTCAGCCGTACGATTGGTACCCTCGCGATCGTGAATACACCGTACGATGAATAGTATCATCGAGATCGCCGGACGGCCGTACGATCAAGTACCATGAGATCACGACACGTGTCCAAACTTGCTGATCAAGGTGAAGGAAGGGCACTATAAATACAAACACTTGGGTATTAGTCATGCCTAAGACCCAGCAATACACCTTCATCACTATTCACCTCTACTTATCACTATTCATCACCATCATTCGGAGATTACTGTTCATCTCCCCACACCGATTCTCACCACCCTTACTGTTGTTCTACACACTGTAACGGGTCCTTACGCAAGTCGCGGAGTGTAACGAATCGACCCAACACATCTTGCACTCAGGTACTAAATAATGCCTGATCAAATGGCGCCATCCCCTTTGGTAAAACCCTAACTCTTTAATTGAGCTAGTGTAATATTTCTAATTGTTGTGTTTACATACTCAGTTATTATATGGCGACTAATACTGGCCTCACACCGACGGCCGGCGAAAACTTGGTGCACTTCACCGTGCAAAATACAAGTGTACCAATGGATACATCTGGAGAGATGGCTGCATGGAACAGACGGCAGATGCTTGAACAATCACGCCGTCAGCTAGATTTCAATACACCAGGGGGGCAGTCATCACAACCTCATGGACCACCACCATTCACTGGACAACTACCTTTTGCTGGGGCGGGATCTCAGCCAAACACGCAGAATCAGTCAAGTGTTGGCCAACACCCGTTCCAACAGGTTGTTCAGCAACCGTTCGCGCAGACTTTTCAACAAATTCCGCAACCAACTTTCCAACAGCTGCCTGCACAAACATTCCAGCAGCCCTTCCAGCAACCATTTGTCCAAAATTTACAACAGCCATCAACTCAACAGTTCGCAACATTTCAGCAGGTACCTTTGGTACAGGCGCCCTTCCAGCAAAATTTCCAACAAACACCTTTTCCACAGGCGACATTTCAGCAGGTGCCTTTCCAGCAGCCGCAACAACCTATGCAGGCGCCTCAGCAAACGCCTGTACAGGAGACAGCAAACGCCCTAGGACAACTCCTAGCACAGCTAATGCAACCTGCTATCATACCACCTCCCCCTCCTCCGTTACCACCCATGTTAGCAAATCTCCTGGCGGTAATGCAGGGAAAACAACCTCAGTCACAACACACAATCCCTGACTCAAACACCCAGTTTCACCCTGCTATCGCAAGCGTTCCACTCCCCCTGGGAGTCTCTGTTCCTGCCAGTCTTGGTACCTATGACGGAACCACAGACCCTGAAGATTTCATACAATCGTATCATCATGTTATTAAAACCCAACACTGGGAAGATGCAGTGGCATGCCAAATGTTCCCATCAGTCCTGAGGTCATATGCCAAGTCTTGGTTCTGGGATTTACCGGAAAGGAGTATTACTTGTTTCAATGACATTAGGCAAAAGTTTGTAAGCCACTTCCATCAGAAGAAAAAGCAGGTGAGATCGCATGTAGAGGCACACATGATAAAGCAACACCCGCATGAGTCCTTGGAGGACTTCATTGACAGATATACTGATGAATGTTTGAAAATCCCAGGACTGCCTGAAAGCCAGCAGGTATCGGGCTTTATTTCTTGCTTAGATGAAAACCGGTTCCAAATGCTGGTAGATAAGTTCATAGGAGAAACACCTCCAACCTTCGCTAAACAGGTGTCTCAAACTAGAGACTATGCCAGGGCAATGGAAAAACGCAAGTTGAATCAAAGAACCAAACAGGCTGTTAACAATTCGAGGGGCGATAACAGGAATCAAACGTATCAAGGGAAAAGTAAATCATAACAGGGAGGAAAGTTTGGCAAAGGTAACAGATTCCAGCCTTACAGGCATGCGGAAAAAGATGCACTAATTGCTTCCCTGTCCAAAACTCCACATGAAATATTGGCGACATAACCCGTAGCAAAAAAGTTTAAGAAGCCAATTCCAATGAACTCCAAACCAAAAGATAACGGCAAGTATTGCAAGTTCCACAAAGAAGGAGGTCATGACACCAATGAATGCAGGGAGCTAAAAGCTCAAATCTACAAAGCTATCAAAGAGGGAAAACTGGAACACCTAGCTCAGGGAGCCAGGGATTTCCAACAAGGAGAAGCTAAAAAAGGCAAAGCAACGGCTGAACTCCCCAAGCCTGATGCTGTGATACTCATGATTAGCCCTTTGGCCCCAAGACAGAAGCGAAAGATAGATCGTGTCGAGTTATGGGAACTGCAGGAGATAAGTTTCCCCGCCATTCATCATGTTAACCCCTCTGCTGAACCACTGGTCATTACAGCCAGAATTGCTAACTATCAGGTCAGCAGGGTTTACCTAGATAGTGGAAGTTTCACGGAAATCATGTATGAGCACTGCTATGAACAGTTACCGGAGCATGTCAAAAGTCGTAGGGAGGAATTCCTACAACCGCTAGTAGGGTTCTCCGGGGAAACTAATTGGCCGATTGGAAAAATAAAGCTCGAAGTCACCTTGGGAGCTTACCCACGTTACCGAACAACTACATTGGACTTTGTAATTGTTCGCTCTCCATCAAAGTACAATGTTATCTTGGGAAGAACAGCTATGCTCCAGTTTGGAGCAATTATCTCAACCGTTCATGGTATGGTACGTTTCCCAACGCCTGAAGGTATAGCAACAGTTCATGCAGACAGGCTGTTGCAGATTGAATGTTCACAGGTCAACCTAACACCTGAATCAGGGTGTCAGCCTCACCCTGACAATGAACAGGAGGCGATTACAATCAATCCGGAGTATCCAGATCAGACAGTAGGCATTGGAAAGAAACTCCCGACTAGAATCAAGCAACAGCTAAAGGCGCTATTAATTGAAAATCAAGACGTATTTGCATTCCGCCCGTCAGACATGACGGGGGTTCCTAGGAATATCGCAGAACATTCCTTAAACGTTAGGCCTGGAATAACCCCGTCAAGACAAAAGAAGCGGGGAATGGCACCTGAAAGAAGTGCTTTCCTGCAAAAGGAGGTAGAATCCCTAGTTGGAGCAGGGATACTCAGAGAAGTAAAGTACCAAACTTGGGTGGCCAATCCTGTCATGGTCAAAAAGCCAAACGGCTCCTGGCGAATGTGTGTAGATTATTCAGACCTTAACAAAGCCTGCCCAAAAGATAATTACCCCTTACCTGAAATCGATTGGAAGGTAGAATCTCTCGCAATCTACAGACTGAAATGTTTCCTGGATGCCTACAAGGGCTATCATCAAATTCAAATGGCTGAGCACGATGAAGATAAGACAGCATTTCACACAAACCAGGGGATTTTTTGCTACAGAAAAATGCCCTTTGGCCTCAAGAATGCGGGGGCCACATACCAGAGAGTAATCGATTCCGCTTTTAAAAACCAAATTGGCAGAAATGTAGAAGCATATGTGGACGACCTTGTCATCAAAAGTATAACGGAAGCAAACATGCTGGAAGACATATCAGAAACGTTTGCTACTCTCAGGGGTATTAACATGAAGCTTAATCCCAGTAAATGCAGCTTCGGAGATGAAGAAGGGATGTTTCTGGGGCATGTGATTACAACAGGGGGATTCAAGGCAAACCCTGAAAAGGTTCAAGCAATAACGAACATGCCCTCCCCGAAAACAAAGCAGGAGGTTCAAAGTCTTTCAGGAAAGTTGGCCGCCCTGACCAGGTTCCTGTCTAAAGCAGCAGAACGATCCTTGCCATTTTTCTCAACATTGAAAGAAGCAGCAAAGAAAGACTTCCATTGGACAGAACAGGCTGAACAGGCATTCCAGGAGATGAAGAGCCTCATGACAGAACTCCCTACACTAACGGCTCCCATCCCAGGGGAAACGTTAACCCTGTGCCTGGCTGCTTCAAATGGAGCAATAAGTTCAGTCCTGATCGCCGATAGAAACAAAATTCAAATGCCTGTCTACTTCATTAGTAGAGCACTCCAGCCAGCTGAATTAAATTACTCTCCGGTGGAAAAACTGATCTTGGCAGGGTCCACATGGCCAAGCGCCTTCGCAGATACTTCCAAGCACACCCAGTTGTTGTTCTAACCAACCAGCCAATTAAACAGGTATTGCTGAAGCCAGAAAAGTCAGGGCGAATGGCCAAATGGGCAATAGAACTGGGAGAACACGAAATCACTTTTTGTCCTAGAAATGCGATGAAAGGACAGGTGATGGCGGACTTCCTGGCTGAACTTCCAGGGGAGGTAGAAGGCAAGAGCTCACTGACCGCTGACAGCTCAACCCAAAAAATATGGGAGCTCTATACAGACGGTGCAGCAAGCTCTGGGGGTCTGGGGCGGGCCGAATTCTTACAAGCCCAGGAGGAGAAGAACACACCTATGCCTTAAGGTTTGAGTTTCCGGCAACAAATAATGAAGCAGAGTATGAAGTACTAATTGCTAGGTTAAGAATTGAGGAACAAATGGACATCACGTCCATCCAAGTGTTTGTTGACTCCCAGCTTGTGGCCAATCAGGTGAACGGAAGGTTTGAAGCAAAGGAACAGGCAATGAAGAAGTATTTGGAGGTTGTGCAGGAAATCATAAGCAAATTCAGCTATTTTAAAATAGACCAGGTCCCAAGAAGCCAGAACAAAAAGGCTGACGTACTAAGCAAATTGGCTACTCTCACATTTGCTCACTTGACGAAAGAAGTGCTAGTTGAAGTTTTGAATCAGAAATCCATTGACGACCAATACGAAGTCAACCTTGTCGAGGAGGAGGGAGATAATTGGATGACTCCCATTCAGGAGTATTTGGCGAAAGGGATACTCCCTGCCGACAGGGCCCAGGCAAGGAAGATCAGAGTGAAAGCGCCAATGTACCTCATGGAAAAAGGGGAACTGCTCAGAAAGTCTTTTTTAGGGCCAAATCTCAGGTATGTTGGTCCCAAACAGGCAGAGAATATAGTCAGAGAGGTACATGAGGGTTCCTGTAGTTTACATTCAGGCCCTCGTGCAATTACCGGGAAGATAATGAGGCAGGGATATTTTTGGCCCACAATGCATCAGGATACCCTACAGATAGTTCGAAAGTGTCAATCCTGTCAAGTCCATGCTCCCATTTCCAGGACCCCCAAACATGATCTTATGCCTGTTACGTCTCCTTGGCCTTTTTTCAAATGGGGGATCGATATCGTGGGACCCTTTCCCCCTGCAGCAGGAGGGGTAAAATTCATCGTAGTTGCAATTGATTATTTCACCAAGTGGGTCGAAGCAAAGCCCGTTGCCCAGATTTCCGGAAAGAAAATGGTGAACTTTGTTTGGGAAAATATTGTATGCAGGTTTGGTATACCACACGAAATAGTTAGTGACAACGGAACTCAGTTTGCAGCTGATCCATTCAAATCATGGTGCGAAGAGCTCTCCATCAAGCAAACCTTCACCTCTGTAGCTCATCCCCAGGCTAACGGGCAAGTGCAAGTAACAAATAGGGATATTGTTTCAGGCATCAAGGCCAGACTAGGGACTTCCAGAACTGGATGGATCGAGGAACTTCCCAACGTCCTGTGGGCCCACCGAACCATGCCTAAAAATGACAGCACATGGGTTACCACTTTTATCTTGGTCTATGGAACAGAGGCTGTCATCCCAGCCGAAATCAGTGTGCCAACAGAAAGAGTTCTGACATTTGAAGAAGACACCAACATAGTATCCCTCCAGGAGAATTTAATCCTCACGGAAGAAATCAGGGAGCAGGCTGCAATTCGTCAAGAAAGAAACAAGCAAAAATTGGCAAGGTATTACAACCGGAAAGTACAACCACAGGCTTACAAGATAGGCGACTACGTCTGGAGAAAGAATGAAGCATCGAGGATCGAAGACACAGGGAAACTTGGCCAAAACTGGGAAGGACCTTACCAAGTCACTGAAGCTCATGGTAACGGTGCCTACACTCTATCCCTCCTTGATGGCACGGCTGTGCCACGCACATGGCATGCGGCAAACTTAAAGAAATGTTACATTTGAGCAACTACTTGTAAAGCCCAGGAGGGCCTGATCAACCCTCCTGACTGGCTCGTTTTGTTGAATCACTTTTTATCAATAAAACTTAGTTGTTCGTGCCAATTAATCATTATTCAAATCAAAAGGTGCATCGTAAGAACAAAAGCCTTTACTGGCAAGATAAAAGTGTCAGAGACGCTCCCTTTTTACAAGATGCGTCATATGCACTAGGCCAACTAACCGGCCGGAGTCACTCAGTATAACTCCACCATGCCCCACTCCCTGCCCTTGGCCGATAGAATCATCCAGGGTAGCAGACAGGGTGGCGGTCCTGCCACAGCGGAAGGTGAATTCTAGCCCTATCCCTGGCAGAGATTCACCTCAACCAGTAGGTTGGCAAAGTGTTGAATCAGAACAAAAGCAGGAAGGACATGAGCATTTGCCAGTAGGCTTGCTAACTGATCCTCCCTGCACATAGGGCAACCTAGAATTTGCCAGGTCATGACCATTCAAAGCCATAATATGGGCACATAAAAACCCAATTGGTACAAATAATACACATATTTGAAGATGAATCACACTTAAATGAAAGTAAAAACAAGCATAAATATACATTACAAGCCTGAAACAGGCAAAAGTGTTAAACAAAAACAATGTTTCTACAAACAGTTTACAAGTAAGATCAAGGCCTGATAGCCAAGATGGCCTCAACAGGCATCTCTAAATCTTCAGTTAGCTTTTCCAAGAAAGGGGATGTGGATAAGTTCTTTAAAGTTTCCTTGGCCGCTTCCATCTTGGCTGATATTTCAGGATCAAGCTTGCTTGCAAGCACGTCCGGAAGAGGATTCAGAAACTGGGAAGCTAGGGTGGCAGTTTCATGACGGCCCAAGCCTCGAGAACATTGCACCAGTCGGCCAAAAGGGTTCAATATCCCTGAACAGGTAATCCCGGAAATAAACAAACCAGGAAGACCAGCCTACAACTTCCTCTTTTCCTCCGCTGCAGCATCCCTTGCAAGGATGGCCTGGTCCTTCTCCTGAATCGCCATGTCCCTTGCAGCCAAGGCTTCATCCCTTTGAGAATGGGCAACGTTTATCTCCAGGCCGGTACGCTGCAGGGAAGCTTCCATGTCAACCGTTCTTTTTGCCTGCACAATAAAACACTAGTTAGCAGGCACTAGTAAATTATCAGGTAGTCATAGCAAATATTAACACACCTGCTCAACCAGTTGCCCCTTAAGATTTTCAATCTCAGAAGACATCTGGCTCACCCTTGTAATCTCATCCATGTGCTGAGCTTTGAAAGCTTGGAAACTTTCTCTCTCCTGGGCAGCTTTCGCCCTCTCGTCTTTCAGAGCTAACCCCAGCTTCCTGCTGAGCTTCTTGAAATGGTCCGCCACTCTCAAGGTATTGATGCTCCACATGAGGGAATCAAAAGTAGCTTTGAAACCCCGGTTGATGCTCTGGCGAGCATTTAAAGTATCCATCTTCTTCTCAATCACAGGGGGCATAGCATTTTGAACATAGTCCCTGCTGGATTGGAGATCGCGCCCAGGGTTATCAACCTGAAAGCCCCAACTGGGAACAAAGATTGAGGACCCAGTAAGGTCATCAGCAGGAGCACTAGGAATGAGACCCCGGGCACCACCCAGGAAATCCACCGTATCATCATCAATACCCGCATCCCTGTCAAGAAAGGACAGGCTCGACGAGCTAACAGGGAACCTTGAAGAAGAGTCGTCTCCCGCAGCAAATTGTATCCTTCTTCTCTTCTTCTGTACAGGGGACCCCTCCTGATCTTCCTCTTCCTCTGAAAACCGACGCAACAAAATGTTAGCTTCCTAATGCTGAATGAATAGATCAATTAAGGAGAAACCGTATACCTGTTGCTGAATCATGAAGCTTGTGAGGGTGGGAGATAGGATGAACATCTTCTGAACCCCCCGTTTCATCATTTGTGTCCATCGAAGAAACAGGATGACTGGAAGTCTTTTTCTTCGACCTTCCCCCTGTAGCAGCCTTCTTTTTCTTCCTCACGGTGGAAGTACCCAGATCATCTACCCTCTCATAATCTACAGGGACCTCAGACCCTACAGGAAGGGTATTCAGGAGAGACCCATCTGGATTTGTGGGAATGTTCTCCACAGATGTATGACCTATCTCCACGCCGGATAAGTCATCGGCAGCAAAGAAGCTGTTAAAGTCCATCACTGCAAGGGGAAAACAACAAACATAAGGCAAATGTCATTCACAAACTAAGGAACCGCCTAAATACCACCACTTCCTACCTTTGTTTTTGTAACAGCAAATCAAAATACGACCCTCCCTGTTCCAGTTCCTGCTCATACTCGCCAGTGCTAGGACGGAGTCCGGATAAGGCCTCATTATCACCTTTGCCTGTCCTAGCAGGCGGAGAAAATTTGTATCCACCTCCGGGTCCGCCTGAAGGAGTACGGGTTTCATATTCTTAACAGGTGAAAGCCTGGAAACCCAAACCTGAGGGTTTACCCACTGCAAAACACCCCTCTTGTCAGAAGGAATAAACTTGTCATCAACAAAAAAGAAACCCTCCTTCCACCCCCTCCAACTATCTAGCCTGGGACCGCAAAAGTTGGTATTTTTACCTCCCCGCTTCGAAACTGAAAACCAACTCTCCGGTGAATTGGTTATGGTAAATTGAGAGGAAAAATATAATAATGTAGGTTCCTTCCTGTGCATCCTACAATAAACCTCAAACAAAACTACCTTCTGCAAACCCAAGGGATGCAGCTGAGAAAACCCTATTCCATAATAGTCTAACAAGGAAAGCAAGAAAGGAGATGGAGGAAGCCTGAAGTTGCTCAGAGAGAACCAGTCGGCGTATACAGTCACTTTACCAGCTGGTGGCTTATGGGCTCGCTGGGAAGGCAAGGGCGCAACCGCCTCAAATAAATCTATACATGGATATTGGGAAACTAACCCTAACAGAATATCCCTGGTAATCTCACTTTGGATGCCATCAACTGTACCGCCGGAAAATTGAGCGGTAACGTTGGCCATAGGCCCACTCATCACAGAGGCGACAGCGAAAGTGGTGGCAGACAACGACGGTTCCATTATTTTATACAAATGTAAACAAAGGAATCTAAGGATACAAAAAGAAAAGAGAACAGGAACAAGAAAACAAACCTAACACGATTCGCCGAAATTCTAAAAAAGCGTCGGAAATTGCAGAGGAGAGAATCTAGTGCATTTGAAATAAAAGTGAAAACGAAAGAGTTTTCCCCCCTATTTATAGAGAGGAAATGTAACCGCCACAGGCCCATGGGCCTCTGGGCCTCAATCCAGGCCTTACACGTGTACGGTTAAGATTAAAGCTTAGGGAAAAATGCGCGTGGCTCGCTGATGTAATAAATGCCTCTCACACGCCCACAGCTGTCTGCACGCCTTTCCATATTTTCAAGTACCTCGAATGTCCAAACTGACACATTGATGGGACGCCATCAGTCAAAAATAAAAGGGCTAAAATAAGCCACGTCACTCCTGATGAATCAGAAACTCAGGACCCATGCAATCCTATGAAGAGATACACGAATAGGTCGCCTGTATTTGGAAGGTTCCTTCCCCGGTAACAGGAACACGAGTGCCCTGTGAAAGTTTGTCTGAAAGACATGGCGAGTTCAGCTACCTGAAACAAGTCTCAGCAAACTGAACTGGGGGGGACTTAATCGTGTACCATCCTAAATGAGCCTGACAAATTAAACAGGAGACTCTAAGATCGCAGGACGGATGAGCCAACAGGCAAAATCTTGATCACCCTGTGCGAATGACAGGGAAGACTGAACCACAGGAAGGCCCATAAATCCGAAGTCCAGCAAAGGGCGCGAGCCCATCAAAATAAGGTTCATGTCCCCTGACTGGGGACAACCTTATAACGGATTCCACCTACGTTAGTGGTGGTCTCCCCAGGAGTCGACAAGGGTTTTCTTCCTTGAATATCATTGGTCCACGTCATCACAGGGACCCCACACCCAGACTGTATCAATCGTAGCCGTACGATTGAAACTACCACGATCGTGAGTCCACCGTACGATGAACAGTGTAACCAAGATCATGCGTCAGCCGTACGATTGGTACCCTCGCGATCGTGAGTACACCGTACGATGAATAGTATCATCAAGATCGCCGGACGGCCGTACGATCAAGTACCATGAGATCACGACACGTGTCCAAACTTGCTGATCAAGGTGAAGGAAGGGCACTATAAATACAAACACTTGGGTATTAGTCATGCCTAAGACCCAGCAATACACCTTCATCACTATTCACCTCTACTTATCACTATTCATCACCATCATTTGGAGATTACTGTTCATCTCCCCACACCGATTCTCACCACCCTTACTGTTGTTCTACACACTGTAACGGGTCCTTACGCAAGTCGCGGAGTGTAACGAATCGACCCAACACATCTAGCACTCAGGTACTAGATAATGCCTGATCATGTACGTAACTCCTTGTCACTGACAAAAGCTCTTGCATCCTTCTCACCAGAACTCTTGATGAATTGGTTAAAATATCGGCAAAACGAGGCAACCTAAGAAAATCGGGTCGAAGCTCGGGCCAAATTATCACACACTCGCACCTTCAAATGACCATCCAAGTCAAAGTAAGTCGATTTCTAATAGCTTTAATCATTTGAGTTTGATCACTATTTTTATCAAGTTTTTACACTTACATATATACAAAATTTGCCAATAAAGGGAATATAAGTTTTGTTGATGCCCAAAAAGGAGTGACATTTTAAATTCGATGCCCCAAAAGGATTGGAGTTGTCAAAAAAGTTCAATTAAAGGTACAATTATTTTTACATTTTTTGTCGTTCAATTTTTCATTGATTTTAGCTAATGCGAGGCTTAAATATTGAATATTAAATTAATATGTGACATTTTTTTACCTAGAAAACAAAGGATATAAACACTAATGTTACTTTTTAAGAGTTTAAAACCAAATTTCATTTTTAGTGTTAAATCCTTTTAGGGCACGATTTTAAAAAGTTTAATCCTTTTAGGGCACGATTTAAAAGAGTTTAATCCTTTTTTGACCTTTTTTAAAAATGAAACTGTAATTTTATCCTTAATTGGACTTTTTTGACAACTTCAATCCTTTTTGGGCATCGAATTTAAAATGTCACTCCTTTTTAGGCATCAACAAAACTCATATTCCCTTTATTGGCAAATTTTGACAAATTGGTTACCTTTTTGGGCCATTTGCCCTTAAAATAATAATGTAGGTCCAATTCCAAGGATCTAATCGAATTGAGATAATCAATCGAAGGCGGAATACAACGATTGATCAATGAACGTTTAAACGAATTAATCAAAACACACAAATACCAAATTTTCTCTTTGTATTGATGTATAAAACGTATGAAGCTTATAGAGAACGAATATCAGTCGACAACTAACGTTTAGGGTTTCGTCAACCTTTAAAATTAACCCTAACATTCTATTTATACTCTAACCTGCTGGACCCTACGACACAAGCCTAGTGTCGCAGGCCCAGGCCCATGCGACATAAGCTTTTGCGTCGCAATCGTGACACCTTGTGTCGCTACTACGACACAGACACTTGTGTCGCCAAAACAAACAATAATGATATTAATTACATATCAAACTAAGTACAGACTAAGACCAACTGACTGACACACTTGATATGCACTAACAAACTCTCATGTGTCATTAGCTTGGTCTTCAAAAATCTTCAATCATTTCCAGCCTTTGGGAAACTTTCCACCTGCGTGTATTCCCACAGTCACGCAAATATCAACAACTTTTTGAAACTTAGAAGCCTCTTCATGATCGATCGGATAATACTGAATTCTGTTTGCGTGAAGAGCTTTCAGATCATTCTTTGACAAATTAATAAGGCTTATTGGATCATAAAAACGAATTGTTGAGCCTTTAGTGCCTTTAATGTGTTTCCATTCACCTGGACCTGGTTTCGGATCTTTCTCGGTAAGATATTCAATGATTGCCTCGCCACAAACTGGATCGAAATGCTAAAATCTTAATCGTTTAAGAAAATCCAAGGGCAGTCTCTCCAGTGGTATCTTTTTCAAGCTTGCAGCTGGCGGATAGAAATATTTGACAATCGGCGTTTGGGTTCTCGGATCTAACTTTTTCTTGTAAGAATATCGAGTTCCCAAATTTGGTCTTATCCACTTGTAGGGCTTGTTGTAGATCTCCCTTATCAAAATCTTTTGAAACAAATTGGCTCTATCATCATCAGTTGGATTTATGATATTCAATTGAGCAAGTCGATTTAATTCAACCTTCGGCAATGAGCTCAAACACTTAAATCTTGGCCTGAAGTATTGTACTCCATCTCTTCTTTTTATGACGATCAGAAAATTAACAGCATCGAATTTCCTACTTTTGATCAATCCTGTGAGATCTCCACGAACCTTGTAATGTTTGCATGTTACAGGTGTAGCAGCAGTAGCAGGGAAGAATCTTAGATGATCAGGTTGAGGCTGTGCTGACGAAGAAGGTTCAGAGGAAGATGCAGTCTCGGCAGTTTTGGGTTTAGAAGTAGTAGCTGCAGGTTCAGCTGGTTCAGCTTCTTGATCAATATTAGGCTCTTGATGAGGATTGTCTTCATAGATCTCATCTGGAGATGCAGTCTCTGGCTTAACTTCGACATCCTCAGGGTAAAAAACGGGTTCAACATCAGGTACCGGTTGATTCTCGTTTAACAAACTTTGTAGATATGTAATGTCAGAGTAACTACATTAAGTGCAACCGGTTGACCTGGAATGTGAGAAGAAAAGGCGAAGTAATCCAAAAGAAGATTTTCATTAATAGAATCATCATTTACATCATCATTTACAACAGACTCCGGTCCTATTGGTTCTACACGAGGACCTGGCGGTCCTGACTCCCCCGGACCAATAGACCGAGTCTCCAAAACCTCGACCTTTTTCTCCAGAGCATCAATCCTTGAAGCTTGAACTTCAATTATCGCAGCTTGAGATTGAATTGTTGCAGCTTGATCTTTCAAAAGTTGTTGCATCCCCTGCATATCCGCCATCATCTTTTGAAAAAATTCTGGTTGAGGATGAACAACGACATCATGTGAAGGATTTGCAACCGATGTCCGAGAAGAAGACGACTGACGGGGACGTCGTCGGAGAGGAACATAGTCTTCGTCCTATGGATCATCACCATCTCTAGTTCTTTTGCCGGTAGCTGGAGGAATATAACGTCTACCCTTCTTGATATGACACTTAATCCGCTTATATCGCTCAGGAAATTGGCGCCGGATGGTTTCCATTTGTGAAGGATGCGGCACCGCACCATCCGAATCACTAGGAGTTTCACCTCCGTCAATCGGTGCCATAGACGTATCCTCTGAAGACGACGAGCTCTCTGAAGTTTGAACAAGAAGATTAGGCTGAGCAGCCTGTTGAGGATCCTGAACAACAATATCGACATGACCAAATTGATCGATCTCAGCCAAAACATTAGCCAGTGGCTCTGCAACCTGACCACCAGCCTCGTGTACAGGGACATTAACAAAAACAGCTTCCGGAGCCTGCTGAGGTGCAGCAGGAAGATCCATATACCGATGAGTTGGTGGAGGGACGTAATTTTCATTCACAATATGTCTAAATAGAGGGACATCCGGTGGTGCTTGAACCCTTTTGCCATAAGATGCACAGATAGCAAAAATGCGTAGCGTCATCGGGGTTTGGCGAGTATAATGTTCAGGGTCAATCGGAAGCCCTGGTAGTTGTTGATTGAGAATCAGCCGAATAAACAGCGGGTACATTATCCATTTCTCATAACCAGAAAAGTTATAGGGCTTATTGTATACAAGAGCCAGCATCGCAGAAGCCATTTGGTGGCTGATGCCGTCAAATCCAGCTTTTCTACTAAACATGCAAACAATCATTATATACATTAAGAATCTCCAGACCTGCGTAAGATTAGCTTTGCGGTATTGGTCCGTAGGTACCCCTGGATAACCTATACGCACCATGCCTCCCACAATAAAAGCATTTGGAAATGAAACCGGCATATCAGGATTATCATCAAATTGAAGAATCTCTCGAACCAGCTGTTCGGTAATAACAATCTCTTGATCGAAAACCCTAGAGATTATACGTGTCACACCCCCTATTTCATGATTTGCGGAAGCGACGATTTTGGGTGTGACTAATCAATAATCAAAGCGCAGAGGTACAAGCAAACGACTCTACATGAGACGTTTATACATTTTACAAAAGTAATACATGGTTTCAAGTCATAAATACATCATTTGAGAGTTCGCATACTAAGATCTTGAAGATTCTAATACATAACCATTATACAAAATATAATGCAAGAAAATCTTCATATATATGTAGATGCATGCAACTCGTACTAGATAGCTTATCCTGCGGGCCATCCTACTGTTGCTGATTACCTGAGAATACAACACTAAAAGGGTCAGCTATCAAGCTGGTGAATCTCACAGGTTTAACATAAAATATGATGTGATCAACATGATTATCCGACGATTTGATACCGACAATAATTAAACTGCATAACCGAACAATGATAAACCAATTAAGGTTTCCGAACAATGATTAAACCCATTAAGGTTTCCGAATTAAATATACCGACACTGACATTTCACTGAGCAATGGTTCAAGGCCTAACCCGATTTTCTGCCTCCCGAACGGTGTCAACACCCATAACAATTACTAAAATGCCCGTTTGTACGTGGTTGTAGCTAGCAACCCGGACGGGGACGTCACTCCCATGATAGATCTATCTTTTAGTAATCGCGCCTTATTAAGTTAATGAACCATACACTGATGAGGACTTTACCGAATTAAAACACTCATGCAATAACCGAACAAATCAATACCGACAATGATAACCGTATATAATAACCGAGTTAAAATCAATTTAACTAACCGAATAACTGTGATCACAAAAACAAGTAAGCATTGTATCTCACCCCGAATTTAAAACAGTAAAATAGTAAAATGGGGCTGTGAGACTCACCTGAGTCACCGAGCAATGAATATATCCGATGTGGAATAGACAATCCCCGAATCTCCTAGTGTCCTAAGCACGCAAGATTTTGAATGATTAATTGGATTGTTTAATATATTTCCGTATTAATGTTTATCCGATTAGATTATGTCCAAATGTTCAATTCGTATTTCCGTTTAAAGTTTGTAAAAGTGTACGGCCCCGTTGGTGACGGTTTGTAATAATAATTTCTAAAAACATCATTATTATATTTGTTTTATTGTACTTTAAATAATTGTGAAATTGAGTACGGGGGTCCGAGGGCAGCGCCCCTGGTAGCGGGGTCTAAGGGGTGGCAACCCCTAGCGGGGTCCAAGGGGCAGAGCCCCTGGCTGGGGTCGAGCTGTCAGGTCAGCTTGGAAAATTTTTATTTCAACTATATTGCGTTAGTAAAAACGCATTAAAAAATTCAGATTCGGAGTAAAACTAGGTGGCAAAATTTTAGTCTCGATACTTAATAAAAATCTCTATTTTTACACGAAACCCGATCGGCTGGAGGTAGTTACCCGATCGGCTGGAAAGAGCACAGCCGAACGGCTGGGAATGATTACCAGATCGGCTGGAGTAGTGATACCCGATCGGCTGGATGAGCATAGCCGATCGGATGAGATCTTATACCCGACTGGCTAGATTGAGTCAGCCGATCGGCTGATGTAACACCCCCGAAATTCACTGTTTAGCGGAAGCAGGTTTTGGGGTGCTACTAATCAAATATCACAGCACAAAGGTAAAGCAAACGACATCTATATGCAACGTTTGTAAATTAGTTACATTCCATAGATATAATGTTTGAAAACTTAGCGTTTTCGTATACAAAAATATAGTTTCCTAGAGCCACGCGTATAGCGGGAGATTCTATTACATAATCAAAATATACAAAAGATAATGCTAAGAATCTCCGTTAATGCAGTTGTGTTGAAATCATGCGACTCTAGCTAAAGTCCTGGAGTAATCCTACTCCATCCGGGTACCTGAGAAAACATGCTAAAAAGGTCAACACGAATGTTGGTGAATCTCACAGGTTTGTAAGTAATATCAGATTTTGAACACGAGATTTCATCAGTAGTGCCCGTAGGCGTAAAATCAGTAATTACAATCCAGCAATCGTAAAACCAGTATTTGCAGTCCAGCAAATGTAAGTAAGTAAGTTATACCGTTGCCATGAGGCTCATAATCGAAGCTTAACCCGTAAGTAATAAGTTTGCTCCCGTGACATGCTCGAAATTGAGCAAGCATCAGGAACGAATAATTGTCGCCCATTTATACAGAACGGTTCATGGTAGCGCTACTACCCCGGGCGGGGAGGGTCATTTCCCTAATGGATCCATTAACTAGTGTTCGCGCTTAAGTCCATAACTAACGATATATGATGGAGAGACTTCAGTGAAAAGTAAGTAACTCATGCAATCCCGTATAGTAAAATGTATAGTTCGTACTTGTGTTCAAGAAAAGTAAGTAATGTATCTCACCCCGTATGTAAAACAGTAAAAGTGGGGCTGTAAGACTCACCTGAGTCTTGAAATAAGCCGTAGCAAATAGCAAGTAGTAAATATAGCAAGTAGGTTCTCCGAACCCGTAACCTTCAAATGCCTAATCATATGAAGTTATGTAAGTATGTGTCTCGCGAGACGTTTCGTTTAGTTGTACACAACTAGTATATCCAATGTTTGTCCGTATGTTTGTAATTGTTTGTTTGTTGGAAAACATGTTTGGCCCGTTGGTGACCATTTGTTTGGAGTGTTATGCTTGAAAACATGTTTCAATGTCCCGTAGATGTTATATTGTATAATCGTTTGAAGTCCCAAATGTTTAACACTTAACTTGGAATTTAATTGTAAAACTGCTGTGTTTTGCGACACAAAATGCGACACAAAAGTTTGTCATGCAACACAAGGGTTGTGTCGCATGAAGAATGCGACACAAGAGCTCTGCGACACAGTGGTTGTGTCGCAAAAGCTTGCGATGCTAATTTAATAGCGACATAAGGGTTGTGTCGTATACAATACGACATAATATACGACATAGAGTGCGACACAATATTGTGTCGCAAGGGTTACGACACTAACAGTTTGGTACGACACAAGATGCGACATAACAGGCTTTATGCGACACAACATGCGACACAAGCGTTGTGTCGCAAAGATGAACACCAGCCCATAAACTTTCGGATTTCGAGATTTTTTGACCAAAAATGCCAATCTAACCCATTTTTGAGCTGTAAAATCGTGTTTTCTTCATTGTTTAGGTTATAGCTATGTTGTGTACACAATATTTCATCAAAACATTACACCAAATTGAATAGATCTAAGATTTTAGAAATTTCTTACTTTTGCGAATCGAGAGAGATGGAGGCCGAAAATGATGATGATGCTTTTGCAAATCTTGTTCCTCTTGTAATGGTGATTCCGAAAATATAAATTTCGTGGGTCGGTTTGTGAATCCGAAAATTTGAGATAAATTGGTGAGAGTGTTTGTGTGTGTTTGTTTAAGAGAAAATGAGAGAAAGAGATGAGAGGGTGGTGGGTTTGGTGGCTGATTCCAAAAAGGAGGGGAGGGAAAACACTTCCCAAAATACAGTATTTACTCCGTGTCCTAATCGATTAATCGTTTGTGTTGAGTCACTGGTCGCTGACCACGATGAAGTCACTGGTCGCTGACCAACTCAACTGTATACTGCTCAACGAAGAAATGGATTGTATCGAAGCTGCTGTTGCTAATGATAGGTTTCGCTGATCGTCATTCATTCTGTTCGATATTCTGAGGAAGATTTAATGCTCAACTTGGTGTGTCGCTGATCTACGTCAGCGAGAGTATTACTTCTTCAAATCAATAAAGGCAAAAGTCACTGCCAGAATAACAGCTAGTCACTGAAGATCTGTTGTTCAATTCATTCTACAAGAACATGTTAGCTCGCAGTGAGTGAGGAGGATTGCTGCATCTTCAGTGACTATTCAATAAAGCCTCTCAATCATTCAGTACTAAAAAGTACTGTACTTATCTATACATCAGCAAGAGTGTTCCAGTTCAAAGTATGCCCGAAAGATTACGTGGCAGCAAGTGATTGGTTTTAAGGTAACGAGATATTTGCGGTAACAGAATTGGGACCCGCAGGATGTCGGTTTATCAGAGATCAGGACCAATCAAGCAGCAACACGTGTCCTTCCGAGATCCTATTTTGTAGGCGATATTTTAGGAACTCTTGTAGTATAAATAGTTCAGTGTTTTGTACTATTGAGGCTAGTCGTCATATGCACCGTTCTTCTGTTTGTCAGAGAACTAGTTTGTCTAGGTGTATGTTAAGACTCAGCGAGGTTAACTATCAGCGTGTGTGTCCACTGTAGTTAATTCTCTTCATTGTAATAATCTAGCTAAGTGTTTGAATTGGATTAACTTTGGTTAATCCATTCCGCATTCAACACTTTGTGAATTTAATAAATACAATTCACTTTCAGCTACTATTACTTGTCGTTCTTTAATTCTGTTATATCTTTAATCTGTTTTTTCAATACCGTCATACTCTGTTATAGATAATCAATTTAAAATAAACTGAAACACTTGGTAAAATCTGAAATTGTTTTAAATTGTATTCAACCCCCCCCCCCCCCCCCCCCCCTTCTACAATTAAACTTTACACTTTGTGATTCCAAATCACTAATTAATAGTGATTACGGGACTTTCAATTGGTATCAGAGCAGAGTTGGTTTAAATTCAATTAACCAGGTCTGCTATGGAATCAGTAAAGTACAGCTGTGTTGACTCTGATTATCAAAAGGGAAATGGTTCCACAACCAAACCTCCAGCTTTTGATCCTTCAAGGATTGAAACCTGGATGTCCCGGATGATGATGTTTTTGGACTTAGTTGATGACCATCTTTTTAATATCATAACCAATGGTCCCCATATCCCAACTACTATTGTTCCTGCTGTAATTGCAACAGCTACTACTCCAGCTATACCAGAAATGGTTTTACCTAAAAGAGAGGAACAATGGACTGATGAGGATAGGCGATTGGTTAGACTTGATAAACAAGCTAAAATCTACATAGGCATGGCACTTCCTGATGAAGTGTTCGAATCAATTAGGCTTTGTAGGACTGCTAAAGATATGTGGGATACCCTTAGGAATATATATATTGGAACTCCTGATATTATTCGCTGCAGGGAAGTCAATCTCACTCGCTAGTATGAGCTGTTCGCAATGGAACCAAATGAATTTCTGTCTTCAACTTACACCAGATACCAGTCACTAATGAACAAAATGGAGAAGGCTGGTATAGGCAAGGAACAGAGATTTGTTGTTGAAAAGTTTCTTGAGTTGCTGCCAAGGAAAATCTGGGGAACTATTGCAACGTGTACCAGACAGAGAAATGATTATTCAATTCTGAATCTAACTCAGGTCTATGGTATTTTGCTCAATTGGGAGCGGTCTGAAAAGCAAGCTGATCAGAGTGAGCATATTCGTGCTACTCTTGGAAGTCAGAAGATATCCAATGCCCTTGTAGCAGAGCTTGATGAAATCGATCAGAGACAGAAGTCAAAAGTGTCTAAGAAAAGCTCGAAGTCACTGATAGCTGAAGAAGAAGGTGGTCAGAATGAAGAAGAGTCAGAATATGAGTATGATGAAGGATTGGAGAAGCTTGAGAAGGATATGGCCATGATGGTTGCTAATTTCTGAAGGAACACCAGATCAAGAAGATTCGCTGGTGCTCCATCATCTGATAAATTTCAATCTAAAGGAGAATGCTACAAGTGTGGCAGAATTGGTCATTTTGCTGCTGAATGCAGATCAAAGTCAGTGAATCAAGTCCCTGAACCCATGCCAGATGTCAGAAATGACAAGTACAAGGCAAAATACAAGAAATTGAAGGCATTGGCTAAATCTGGGAAGAAGAAAGGAAAAGGTTTCGTTGCTGAAGAAGGTTCATTCAGTGATTCTGATTCCTCATCATCTGATGAAGAAGAAGCAATGATTTGTTTAGACAAAGTGTACTGTCTGATGGCTAATGACGCTGAACCTCTTGGAGACATCAAAGAAGTCTCTCCTAAATGTTCAGCATCTGAATGGAATCCTGAAACTCTTTACAAGGTACACTGTTTTAAAACATATACAGCTGCTGAAAAAGATAAAGTCTTTGAGTCTTTGATAGTTGACTTATCAAATGCTCATGATATTCAAAGAGGGCAGAAACGTAAAATTTGTGACTTACAATCCAAACTTAATGATCAAAATGAAAATGAGTCAAAGTTGAAGAAATTAAAACTTGATCTTGATGCACAAATCCATGCTAATCAAGTGTGTGTTCAAGAAAAGGTTAAGTTTGAAACACAATTTCAACAGCTTAAAAAGGTCATGGAATTTTGGTGTAAGTCAAATGATTAAGTCAATCACTGTGTAAATAATCAAATCCCAAAACAAGTCAAAGCTATTTTGGGAGGAGATTATGAATATGCTGCATCCTTCGCTGATTCAACAAAGGTTGACCCTGTTTTTGATCCCAAGGGTAATTTTTCAGAAGCTGAATTTGAACCCATCTCCATCTTCAGTGAGCCACGACCAAATTATTTTACTACAAGCAAGTTGGTCACTGAAGATACTGATGTCTTAAATGATGATGATGAGATAAATATTTTGAAAACTGTCAAATCATCAGTAACATCTCATCTCATCAAAACCATCGCTAATAATCAAACAATCATCAGTAACTTCTCAGACACTGTATCTGTCACTGAGATAACTTCCATCAGTGACCTAAAGTCAAAGATGCAAGAAGTAACAATCAGCGAGAAAAGTTGTGTGATTGTGTCTGATCAGCAACTTAAAAAGAAGAAAGCCAAAAAGACCGGCTCTTTGAACAAAAAATGTTATAAATGTGGCAACAGGCAACATGTGTCATCTGAATGTTCTGTTTTACCGTTTGAAAAACAAAACACTATCAGTGAACATTCAGACACAGTTTATTCAAATCAGTGGAAGCCAAAACCAGCGCTTGGTCACTATGAACCTATCTCTGGATGGGTTCATCAATTGGACTAATCATATAGTTCATTTTATCTCATGAGTATTTATTATGTTGTCATACTTGTTTTATATCAGTAACTTAATTTCTTCTAAGCTGATTTTGTTAGTATTCTAAGTTGTAACTTAATCAGTGACGAAGCAATCTAATGATATGATATACAACTTATATACAACATAATCTCTACTCATGATTTAAAAAAAAAAAAAAATTTCAAGAATAATAATCCTTTTTTCTCTATTTATAAAATGATTATCTCTCTATGGTTTATTCAGTATTCTAAGTTGTGTTTAAACCAGCGAGACTACATCCTTGCCTAAATATAGAAACAACGTTATTATTCTTGACCATTTTTGTGGTAAATCAAGAAATTGGTTATGTATCTTCAGTTTCTTTCAAACTCACTGAAGATATCATTTAATGGTGATTTTCAATCAACAAAACATTCGTTATGTTTAGTACTTTGTGTATTTAACTTAACGGATTTCAAAATTAAATGTTTTATGGTATATCGAAAAAAATCGCGCGCTTCTGACACTCTCTTTCCTACGTCAGCGTACTTTTTCCGGCACACCACTCCTATCACCATTAATGCCACCACGCACCACCATCATAACCATTTCCACCTCTACATCTTCCACCACAACTGCCCACGTTGTTTTCATCTCAGCCACACGATCATTAGTAAAGTGTACTATTTTAACCTACAAATCAGCAACTTGTCATCTTTTACACTTTACTAATTTTCAAAAACCCTTTGGCATTTTCAAAAACCCTAAAATAAGTGTTTAATCAAAGATTTTCAAAGGTTATGTATTAGCTAAATCAAAATATTTTCTCAACTCTTACACTGCCACTGAAGAGATCAAAGCCCTTCGAGCTCCTGCAGTTGGTGAAGATGATATCATTACAGTTCCAAAAGCAAATTATTTGGGTAATCTTTCATGCCCTAAAACAGAGTACGCGGAGATTATCACTTTTCTGAAAAATCATTTTATTCTCACTGCTCTCACATTATCCCCTGAAAAGATGAATCCAGAATGGTTGAGTGAGTTTTGGTATACCTGTACTCACTCAATCGTTAATAGTACCTCTCAACTTAAAGGTTTTATCGATAACGGAGGTCAAGAAATAATTATTTCTGCACACACCATCCGTACTGTTTTACAACTCCCTGAGCACGATACTTACGACCCACTGCCTGACAAAGAAGATGCCAAAGGAGGCATAGTGAATCTCACTGGGATTTACTGCAAATACACTATGGATAGCAATGGAAATCGTAAGTACTCTACCGTTCATAAATCTAAAATGGATGGTGTGTGGAATGCCCTATTTTCAAACTTTATTCAATCTTTGGGCACAAAAACATGGAGTTATGATCAATTCAACATGCTCAACATACTGATTTCATAACTTCACCCATTCAGGAATTAGATGAAATGTCTATTTCCAGTGATAACATTGCTCAACATGCTGATGATCAACCATCTCAACCAGATGTTGACATTAAATCTGAATCACAAACTATTCCACCGATCTCCCATCCAACTCAAAAATCACCAACCAACAAAGCATCAACTTCCACCACATCATCAACTGACAAATTGCTACTTGAGTACATTGCTGCTTCACAGCAACAAATTCGGATGCTTACTGAAGACAGAGAGATCTTGACTGGCAAACTCACTGATCTCACTAATAAGGTTCACTCTCTTGCAGCAGCTTATGAATCCATTCCAGATTGGAGTGATTCTATCAAAGAAAAGGTCTCTCTTATTGCAAGTGCTGAAATAGATCACTATCGACTTCTGGAAACTCATGCAAAGTCTCTTACTGATCTCGCATCATTCACCAGAATCAGCCTCAAAACTCATGAAGATGCAATAATCTCTCTCAATGAAAAACAAAAAACAATGGCATCTTCTGTTGTGGATTATATCACTCATGCTGATAAAATTATCAGTAAGCTTCCACAAATTATCTCCAACCATCATGCAACCATCACTGGTCTAGAAACTATGCATGAAGATCATCTGAAAATCTGCATTAGACTTGAGGAGATTATTCAATTTGTTTCTGAGACTGAGGGGGAGAATGAAGATGATGATGCTAAGGATGATGATGCTAAGGATTACACTCCCTTTGACAATGACTCATCAGATATGGATGTCACTGAGGAAAGAGAGATAGGTGTTTTCCCTGAGTTTCATCCTGATGAACAAAGGAGATATGACTATCTAGTTAAAGAGTGGGCTGCTGATGAGAATGCACGAGTTATGGGGGAGTCAGCAAGCTTTGAGCTGATGAGGTGGGAATGGATGAATAGACAACAACAAGATGATGTTGTCAATATGGATGAAGGAGATGACGATGATGATGATGACAATAATGGCAATAATGGAAGTGATGAAAAGAAAAAGGATGATGCTGATATGCAAGATAGTGCTGATAAAGATACTGATAAAGAAATCAAGAATGATGGGACTAGTGAAAAAGGCACTGATGCTGGCTCTAATAATAAGAAAGAAAAAGATGTTGCTAATCAGATGGAAGATCAGAAATTAGTCACCACTGATGATCAAGTAGCTGATCAGCAAGAAGATCAGCAACTAATCTCTTCTATTCTGGTTACTGATGATCAAGTAGAAGATCAGCAAGAAGATTAGCAACCAGTAGTTTCTGATGATCAAATGGAAGATCTACTACCAATCTCTTCTATTTTAATAAAAAGAAAAAGGACCAGCGAGTCTCCCACATCAGAGTTCATTTCTTCTAAAAAGATAAACTTCTCTGAAGAAGAAATAGCAGCCGCCATGCACAATCTCAAAACTATCATTCAGCAACATCATACAGACACTGTCATATCTGAGGCATCCCCAACAACAGCAATCATTCCATCAGCAACAATCAAAACATCAGCAACAATCCAGACAACAGCAACAACAACTGCACCAATTCCCACAACCACACCAATTACCACCACCACAACAGCAACTACACAGATCACCATCTCAATTCCTACTATCACCATTCCAACAGAAGCAACAACTACTACAACTCATCATCACTCTCAATCTGAGATCACAGAGTCAGATTCTTCTGTTCCTGCTAATCTTTTGCCATCAGTCGTAACTTCAGAAAGTTCTCATCATGAAGAAACTGAACAGCAGCGAATAGTAAGAAAAATTAAAGAGAGACAAAAGCATGAGAGGGAGATGCTTTTGAAATTTCAAGCTGAGCTAGATGAAGAAGAAGAAGAAGAAAGAAAGAGAAAGCTGAAAGAACAAGCTGACTCTGATCGAGCCTTTCTATTGAAGCTGAGTGGAGATGAAGCCATTCAAAAAGAAAGAGAAATCTTCTTAAAAAGACAGCAAGAAGATGAAGACTTTAGGCTGTCTAAACTTCTTCAAGATGTTGAAGAATCTGATCTTCAACAAGAAATTTGTGCAAATAAGAAGGGCAGCAAGTTGAAAAAGAAAGGGGGAGCAAAGACCTCTGCTGATAAAATGTTGGATGAGTTTGACAGAAAGAAATATGCTGTCAGAATGGTTGGAAGATCAAACCCTGCTCCTATCACAAAAGTCTACCTGAAGAAGCCTAAGAACAAGTCTCAAGCTCAGCTACTTATCCACTGAGGATTGGATTCTCAAGCAATCAATCTTGATCAAGTCTGTAAATTACATAGAGAAGAATGGAATGAAATTAGACTTGCTATCAATCACTCCTCAAGTGCTGCAAAGGAAGAAGTTTTGGCTGAGATTGACAGATTGTTCAAGAAAATGGTGGATCTACAGCTACTTAGACCAGAAGACACTGTCATATTTGGTGAAGAGATAGTGCAGCCACCAAGTCCAAGGTATAGGGCATGTACCAACAGAATTATCAGAGTCCCAAACACCAGCAAACTGAATCTGTCAATTCTTGATGGAGTGCCAAGGGTTGAGGGTACTGAAGTTACTGAAGGTGAGAAAGGAATTTTTTACAAGGACTTCAATGGAAAGCTGTGTTTCCAAAGAGAATCAGAACTTGAAAAGATAGATCATGAGCAGCTTGTACATCTCATCAGAATAGTCAGCGTGCTTCCCAAGAACTCAATTATGAGAAAAGCAATCATGGAAGAAGGGCTTGCTAGACAGTACAGAATCTTGCCATCTAGTAACAAATATGAATTACAGAGTGAGTTGGGCATCGTAAAAGAAGAAGAAGTTTGGGGGTGTTTAAATTGAGGCTTGTAATAGATTAGGCTTATTGTAACTAAATTTACTTTATACAGTTCAATAAAACCTAATTTTGTTTTTGAACTTTAGTGCAAAACTCAGATCATATCAAAAGAATCCAAAAAGAAAGATGAATGGATCACAAGTATACAGTCACTGAATGTTTAAAAAACTTAAACACTGACTATAAACTTTCACAGCAACAAGTTTGTCTAGGGAGCTTCAATCACAATCATTTAGGGGGAGATTGTTGAGTCACTAGTCGCTGACCACGATGAAGTCACTGGTCGCTGACCAACTCAACTGTACACTGCTCAATGAAGAAATGGATTGTATCGAAGCTGCTGTTGCTAATGATAGGTTTCGCTGATCGTCATTCATTCTGTTCGATATTATGAGGAAAATTTAATGCTCAACTTGGTGTGTCGCTGATCTACGTCAGCGAGAGTATTACTTCTTCAAATCAATAAAGGCAAAAGTCACTGCCAGAATAACAGCTAGTCACTGAAGATCTGTTGTTTAATTCATTCTACAAGAGCATGTTAGCTAGCAGTGAGTGAGGAGGATTGCTGCATCTTCAGTGACTATTCAATAAAGCCTCTTAATCATCCAGTACTAAAAAGTACTGTACTTATCTATACATAAGCAAGAGTGTTCCAGTTCAAAGTATGCCCGAAAGATTACGTGGCAGCAAGTGATTGGTTTTAAGGTAACTGTCGTCACCCCTATCGGTCGGTCGGATTTGATTCCGGTCGTTGTTCCAACAGCAACAGAAGCGGCGGACAGTGAGTTTTAAATTTATATGAGCTGGGGCTCAAACTATAAGTACTACCTACCTTGGGAGCAAGCAGTAAGTATAACTCGAGGTCGTTCTTAAATCGGAGCGAATCGAAATGAAGCGGGTCACCAAAGATAATGGTCGCAATTAGGATGGGGGTAGGTAGATAGATCTTGGATTGATTTGGTTTTCTAATTATCCTAAATGCAGAAAAGTAAATAACGAGAAATGAAATTAGGGTTTAAGCAGACAGGTAGAGATGTGATTGCTGAAACTTGAATACTAGGGTTTCGGGATGATGTTCATTATAAAATTTATTGGAGATTCACCAAATAAAGAGTAGACATACTTTCGGTGTAAACACTAGGACCCTACGTTCAGGTGAAACCCTAGAAACATATGTCACTGGAATCCTAGGTTATCATGATTCTGATCAGATCAGGCAGTTTTCAAACCCTCCCGAGCCTTTGCTTAACTAAGACAAAGTCACCCTAAATGTTCTAGGGATCAGGCATAAGGCAACAGACCGCAATTGTATTTACTGACCTTTCTTAACACCTAATCGTCTATTTACATTCATTATAGCAAATACTGATTGTATCCTGTGTATGTTAAACTATTGGTGTGATTAGGGTTTTGCATGTCTAGGTATATGATTGACACTACCCTGTATTGTTTCTATTGAAGCACATACTTAACCATCATAAATATAGACCCTCCTTTACAGTCAGGCGTTCATCCCTAGGAATAATCACGGTGTACAGGGCAATTAGGCATTTCCACAGTGTTCCAAACCCTAGATGTACTGACGGTGTACTGGGCATTTAAGCATTTCCACAGTGTTCCAGATCTTAGGTGTACTAACGGTGTACAGTGCAACAAGCATTTCCACAGCTTTGATTCCTAGACCACAGTTCTAGAAGGATCACTTCTAGGTAATTCACGATGAAACAATCCATGGCATTTCCTTAGCTTCCACGTATTTGTACTCCACACGAGGTGTTTCCAACGCTATACGAAGTACCGTGCCTTTTAAAGGAAAGTTCATAGTTTCATACTGTAACTGGAGATAACTGTATATTCATAGTATTAGGGTTGATCAAATCATATCCTAGGGCAACAGTCACGTGAAAGTCTGGAAAGGGTGATGAGAGACTAGATCTATATTCAGGATAAGCTTAACCAGATACACAGCATAACAATTTCCAATCGTATAAATGAAACATTAATTTAACATCATCCCTACTCCTAATATCTACATTTCAACAATCACAATATTAAACTAATCTATAAACATGGCAATATGCAGAATACAAACTGAAATAATATAAAGCATAAGCATTATAACAATAAGTAAAGTTTAGATATCACCGGGAATACAGCAGCGTAATACTGAGGATTACAAATAGTCTGAACTTGAAAAACTCGTTACAACAAGATTACCAAGCTAAAACTTCCTCTAGACTCGAACCGTAAGCTCAACCCTAACCTTTCTCCTCTAACTCCTAAGAGTAGTGCTGGAGAGAGAAAGTGAAAGAAAAGAGAGAAATAAGAAAAGTGAGAGAATGAGAAATGTGTGAATGTGTTGAGGTGTGTAAAATGAGGAGGAGTGATCCCCTATTTATAGGCAAAGCTCAAAAATCAGTCGTACAACTCGCGAAACAGCACGTACAAGCAAACAATGCACGATACAGGGTACAGGGGGCCGTATACGGCCTTGGTAGGGCCGTATACGGTGTTAGGTAGGCCGTATATGGTCTCTGTGGGGCCGTATACGGTTCCCAGGGCCGTATATGGTGTTCGTCTGATTTCGTTCGTTGCTTAAAACGCGCGTATCTCCTTCGTTATGCGTCCGTTTGACCTGATTCTTTCGCCTGTGGTTTCGTAATTCCGTTACGCTTCTAATGATGCCAACTTCACTGAAATTGGATTTGTATAGCTCAAGCATAGCCGAAATGACTTTATAGGGTCTGATACTGCTCAGTCTTCTCCGTTCTTTATCCGATTTGCATGATTCTTGATTTTCCCGTCTCGATTTTACCTGTTTTATCATATGATGAAGTTAGAATGTGATATATATAAGGTAAATGAGGCCGGGTGATTTTGTGCACGTTTATTCGTCCTGATTTGCTTGTTATTTGGACGTTTTAGGTGATTTTTGCAGCAACGCCTATATTTAGACCACTTTAGTGAAGTTTAGTAAATAATGATCAGTTTGGAATGTTTTCACTAAAGTTACGTCCAAAAAGTGCGGAATATTGCCCTTAAAAACATGACTATTTGAGTCACATCAAGTTATCCCACACTTAGGCGTTGCTTGTTCTCAAGCAACACTCAGTTAGAAAAACATTAAAAATGAGGTTTTTAAGGGGTGAGTTAAAATAATTTCAAAATGATACCACTTCTAATATGACTAAGACTGTTTAAGAATAAGGGAAAGGATAAGATGATCCTTTCAGAAGCAAGAAGCAATTATCATCAAGCATACTACCAATTCTCGTGATCTTGGAGTACACATGACTAGGCGATCTCACTATATGTGGTCACTCAATTCACTCAAAGTGTATCGGGTTTCCTAACAATCTAGAACAATTGAAATCGCTCAAATAAGCCAGTCATGCAGCACTCGTCGTCATAAGCTTGGTCGAGAATCGGATCTCCACCACTTAGGTGAGGACGGTGCTAACTATCCCAAGACATTTAACGGGTGGTAGTGTTTGGTGAGGTTTAAGGGTATGGGTAGTGGTATATGTTTGGTTGTAAGGGTTTGACTTATCTTAAAACTCAAAGATAGTGAAAAACTTTATTTCAGAACGGAACGGAGGATTTTGTAGCTGCTCGTCTTCTATCGAATTTTTCTTGAGAAGGTGATACTTGAAGCACTCAGCTTTATTTGATGGAACTGTTTCTTTTTCTTTTCTTGATTTTTCTACTTTTTATTTTTCTTTTCTTCTTCAGAACTTCTTTGCCAGAGAATTTCTAAGGATATTTTACGTTGATCCTTTCAGAAATCCTTTTCGGAACTATGATCTTTGATCTTGAACCTCAATTTCTTTTGTCGTGCCAATTTTTCGCACTTTGACTTTTTAGAGTACACAGAAGAGGGAGACTTTAGAGCATAATTGAAGAGGATGTTCCAAAAGATGTTTTTCACGACCTTAGAAATTCTAAGATAAGGTTTTGGGAATTTTGGGTGAGTAGGGGTTTTGTACGAGGGTTTTTAAGAAATGAAAGGTTTAGGCTCAACAGGGTTTACTAGGCGGATCATCGATACTGAAAGTAAGTATCGGAAGGGTTTTGGTCTTGAAGAGATATGTAAGAATTGGGTTTAAATCCTAAGGAATGTCAAGGTCATCTAGCTGCACCTATACCGCGTACGGTACACACCAATGTGGTCTTGAAACGTATGTCTGGAGCAAGTTCTAATTCAGAGATGCAAGCATCGGCACACACAAGAAATGAAAGTGAAGCATTAAAGATGAATGCTTTTAGGCTCAAGATACCTCACTACAAAATAGGGTTGTATGTGCCTAGCCATGCTCCTTTCAGATTATTGTTTCTTGCTCGAGAAATTTCTACCTTATTTTCCCTATATTCCAAAATACCTTACTCATATTTCGAGAATGATTCTTTTCGAAAGTATTTAACTCAAAAACTTAGAGTTTAGTTTCATAATTTAACTCATAATTTTAAATTTTTGAAAAAATTTGTTTGAAAAATTTGTTATTTGGGAAAACATTTTCTGAGTAATGCTATTTTGGACATAAAAATTGCCTAAAATTATCCAAGGTATTCTATACCTTGCTATCCCACACTTAGAGGAACATTGTCCCTAATGTTCTCTTGAGTTGAGTTTTTACTGGAGGTAAAATCCCACACTTAGATTTTGAACATGTAAGAAAATGTTTCTTAAGTGTTAAATTTGGGTTTGAATCCCACACTTAGTGATAAGCTCAGGATAGGGTATAGAATATAACAAGCTAACAAGACAGAATATATGTGGTCATGAAATGGATAGAAGGTTAAGAAACTCCCCAGATAACGTTTTGAAGCATGTGAAATTTTGCAGGAGAGAGAGTCGAAGTGAGCTTTCTTCTGCATTCTTCTTGAAGGACATCAAGCTTCATACGGGGTTATCCGGTGTCATGTATCCAACGTTATCAGAAATCAACTTCAATTCTTTTAAGTGGGGATCCTTATGGTGTGGAATCCCTTACTTTAGGTTTTGAAGAAGTTGGAGTGATTTTGATAAGTGTTTGCGGTGTGGGGAGTGATCCCACACTTAGTTCTTTGAAGTGCTTGGATACAAGGAAGTTTTGAGAAGAACGAGGCCCCTCCATGAGATGTTTGAATGTTCCGTAGTCTGCAAATATTGAAAACTGGTTCGGGTTGCCTTTTGACTTCACGGATTTTCTTCTTGAAAGTGCGTCATCTCGCTTTTTTCAACGTTCATACATCACAACATTTCTACTTATTAAACAGAAAGAAAATGAAACATAATAAGTAATAGCATAATGTAAATACGGATAGAGTGATCAACCAACTAGTGGCTGATACAAATAAGTTCCAAAAGTAAGGTTTAACAGTAGCCAAACAAACACAAGATAATAATAATGATAATGTCTGAAACCAAAGTCAGATGATGCAAATGGGGTAGAACTATGAGGCTGGGGATCCCTGGTCAGGTGCATCAATATGCTAAGTAGGAGCTGGTGATGTGGATGGTCCTACGACTGACTGCTGGCCACTAGATACTCTCTGTCCCTGTTCTTCAGCATTGATCAGTTTGAGCTGAATCAATATGTCTCTGAGGGTAGCTGCTGGCAGTCTCATCGGATCAGTGTAGCCCCACTCTAACAAAATAGCCGAAGTAACCCCTGCCTGCTCTAGTAAGGTCATGTAAGCCTGGCGTAGCATAGTCTCTGTCGGTACAGCTGAGGAAGAGATCGGTCCCAAGTTTAATAGCATCCCGGAAGTGTCAAAAGATACAGCATCAGTGCCCAAGTAGACTGTGTCAGCATGGTAAGATCCACTGGCGACTGGCTGGGCAGGATGAGGAATCACAGGTGCAGAAATCACTGGCTGAACTACCGGTATCTCGGTCTCAACTGACTGGACCTGCTCAGGTACTGGTGTGGTCCGAATAGCGGGTGATGGTGTATGGGTGGTATGTGCTAGGATGGATGTATGTGGTGGTGCTATGGCTGGTGGTGGTGGACCGCATTGGTACAAGTAAGGCTCTGGGTCAGGAATACCAAGTTTCCTGGAAATCAACAGCTGATGGGAACGGCTAACCTGAAGAGCATGCAAAAGATAATACTGTGTCAGCGAGGTCACTGGATCTGTGTTGTGAACAGTAGCCTGAGCTGGTGGCTCGGCTGTCTCAGCTCCTCTATGCGGGACACTAGCATGAGTGGTAGGTGCTCGGGCTCTATCAGATGGGCCATCCTCAGTATCTGCAAAAGGTGAGGATCCTCTAACACGCTTTCCAGGGAGACGACATCCTGGAATGATCTGTTTGGTGTTCTTCCATAAGCACTGTCTCTGCTCATCTACCTCAACAAGATGGATCAACTTGCAGTAGTCCAAGTTGAATGGCAAAGAATGAGAACAAACAGTAAACTCCTCAGTGTGGGCCTCAGTCAACAATCCCATACTATACAGCAATCTAGTAATGATCGACCCCATGAACATGTGCCTATCCATGTCTGTCTCAGCTCCAAGTCTCTCAGCGATCAAGAAAGCAACATTCAGATTCTTTCCTCCTATGATTGCTTCCATGAACTTCAACTCTTCGGCACTCACAGCACCACCCTCCTTCTTTCCAAATATAGAACATGCTAGCAACTTGTGAAGGATGTGATGAACCGGCTTGATGAAAGTGGACGACTTAACACAGCTCCTAAAGTTTGATCCTGCTAAATCCATCCAAATATCCTTATGGTTCCTGTTTGGTAGGCTGGAGATGTCTTGAACACTATTTCTGAACCATGCAGAGTTGACCTGAGACTCTGTATATAAACCAAGATACACTCCCAAGTCGGCAACTGAGATATGATGAATCTGTTCCTGAAACCTGAATGAAATCTTTCTTTTGTCGGATACGCTCATTTTTGGGTTCAGCTGGTAAGTCATCATGAACTCTGTCACTACTTCTCGGTATGCATACTCATCTATATCGAAGAGACGGAGAAAGGCATTGTTCACTTGACCATCGGTCTCATACATCAACAAACTCTTCAACTCATCCCTGATCCCTAGCTTAATCATGTCTTTCCATACCACATATCGATTACTGCCTATCGGTCGCTGCAACCACTGGCGAATGAGTGACCTATTCTTTGAAGATTTGGCCAAGTAGCTGAGTGAAGGTGGGCAATTTTCCATCTGTGATAAAAGACAAGAAAAGATTAGGCCATAATAGTGATATATTAATGGATATGATAAAGTACTTCCAAATTTTCAGAAAAAATTGGAAATGTAGGTTTTAGAAATGGGCATATCCAGAAATTTTAAAATTGCTAAACCTAACCGCAACCAATCACAAATCCAAAAACTTTTATCAACTTATGTCTAACTAAGGCGAAGTGGCACAAAGCTTCAAGTTTCTAGCATAATCAAAGCAAGTCAACAAGTTACCTAACTTAATTATCCCAAGCACTAAAAACTTAAATACTTCATGTTTATGGTTAATCAATCTAAATGAGATTAAATTCAAGGTCATATAATTACCTCAAGTAAATCAATTAATCGTAAAAAGGGCATATTACCAATTAAATATGCAATCCAATATTCCGCAATTTCCAAAAGACATAAAGCTTTATTCACATGATTTCAAGCAAATGACGGAAGTAAACTTATTTGACAAGATGGTAGTTTTTAGAAAATGGCGTTTCTGTGGGTATCATTTCAAAGTCATACACTTTATTAATTAAAGTGATAAACTTAAAAAATGATTGAATGAACCGAAGCTTGTTTTGATAATTTTTGTAAGCTTTTTAAGTTTAGAAAAGTCATAAACATGGTTTTAAAAATAAAAGTTTTAAGTAAAAATAATGTTTATGATTATTTTATTAAACATGAGCTTACTTTAATTACCAAAAACTAGCTTAACCCTTTTCTAATCGCAAATGATCAATCAAAACATGTTAACCTAGCATAACTCAATCAACAAAAGTCAACATAAGCAATTAATCAACCAAAAAGTCAAACTAGCCATAGTTCATCAAAAAGTCAACACTTTAATTCCCAATCTTGCAATCAAGCCAACAAATCACTAGATTAAGCTTGTAATCATGTTAAGCATCAAGATAAGCATGAAATAACACTAAAGATTGCAACTTTTAACCATGAAATCTATGAAAATGAGTTACAAGCCCTAATTTTTGAAGTTTCATGAAAATCACAAAAGTAGGTCAAGAATTACCTTAAACTTGATGTAATGATGTTGTGGATGCAAGAAAGATCATAAAATGATGAATTTTGAGCTTGGAATCATGCAAAATGGTTGAGTAATGAAGGTTTGGTGGTGATGGAGGTGGTGGCCGACGGTTTGGGTGTGGGGAGGAGGAAGAAGATGAAGTTTTTAATGTTTTGTCTTATGTGTGTGGCTAAAATCCATTTTTATACCCTTTTAAACGTACGCGATTTAAAATTCGCGAAAGATACGAAATATACAAGTAAAATTTCAAAGTTTAAAATTTTTTTTTTTAATAAAACAATTTTAAAAAGTATGTTCGTAATTTTCTGAATCTTTACGCTCGGTCTGAAAAGATATTGCGAATCGTATGCGAAATCGTATACGTTTTTATTTAAAACAAGACAATCTTTTTGTGTTCTTTAAAATTCAAGACAAATTCAAAATTAATTTTTCAAAATTTAAAAATAAACTTTTTCGAACTTTCTGAAAATGTCTGAAATTCGTTACCGTGTCGCGCGAATTTGGATTTTAAAAGAACGTTTTCTTGTGTTTTTAAATGTAAGCTTTTAAATTTAAAAATAAACTACTAATATTACTTAGCCTAAATACTTAAAATAAAACTAAATTAACTAAAGTTTGGGTTGCCTCCCAAAAAGCGCTTGGTTAAAGTCGGTAGCTTGACTTTTGGACAAATTTATTGAATATTGCCCAAGAGCAATTGTTTAAGTGAATTTGGTGCTCTTGGTTGAGGGAAAGTGTAGCGAGGAATAAAGTCACAAGTGAGAATCTTAATGACAGAATCAACTAGGTCTGCGGGATGTAACGAGAATCATTAGTGCTCAGTGAGAAACATACGTTCCTTTTTGCCTAAATCTAGAAGATTGTCAATAAACTTGTTAAATTCCTTTCTAACTTTCTTAGGGTTTGAAATTCCGTTTCGTGATCCGTCATCTATATGGTTTAAGTCATGAAGAAGCATTCCTAGGGTTTGTTGAAATTTCCGTTCTTCTCTCGAATCGGGATCTCCGGTGGTAGTATGAACTGACTCCGTGATTTCTTCGATTAAAGATGTTTGTGAAACGGTGAAAGGAAATTTTGACTGAGCAAATAACAAAGTGAGTGAGACATTAATATCCTTCCTTCCAGCAAAGAAAGTAGCTTCCATGTTATTGTCAGTGGCTCCAGGGAATATCTCTAACAACTTGTCGATCATATAAGTAGCGGGGTCAACGAAAAATGGAATTTTATCAGAAATGACGAGAGATATAGCGGGATCTTTGCTGATCCAGAACTCAAGCTCATAAATCATAGCCGCAACATGACGATTAATTAGGGTTTGGGAAACCGGTTGATAATCGGTGCAGGCGAATAGGTCCATTAGTAGGTCTATTTCTGATTTAAGCTTTAGTTCTTGCTCTCGATAATGTGTGAAGATACCTTCCTCCTTTTGATTTGGAAGATGGTGGAGAATACCAACCTGTTTCTTTATCCTACGAGCGACTTCTATTTGTTTAACTGAAAAAGGAAAGTCAGGCGTTTTGAGTTGTCTGGCAAATGCCCGACAAACATCTAATCTCCTATCAGGATCAAAAGAGATACCTACGTAGTGGATATTTTCTTCAGCTTTGATTGGTAAAGTCCTATCAACAACACGATAGATGGTGTACTCGGGTTCGGGTACAAGGTTCAAAAAGATAGGTGATTTTGGAGGGTACTCCTAAACTTCTTCGTCCCATGGTGGAAGACGTTCTTCAATGGGTGGAAAACGAAAGGGTTGAAGATGTTCAGAGTTACTCTCGACAAAACCAGATGAGGTAGGGAATTGAAAGAAGTTTTCTAAGGAATATGAAATCTCAGGAGCAGGTATAACCTGATAGCTTGGAATGCTAGATGCAGAAGTTGAGATCTTCTGATGAGAGTCATGGTTTCCTAAGTCAAGATCTAAGAATTGCCCTATGGTTCTAGATTCATCGTCTGAATTAGCGGAGATAACTTCGGAAGAGGATAAAGATGAAGAGTAGACTTCAGATTCCAACTCTTGTTCTAAGCAGGCGAAGAACTCAGCGTCATCCATGGCCATCATTTCTTCGGACGTCTTGAGGGCGAGTGGAGAAATGGGGCTAGACGGAAATGAATCATAGAAAGATGTTTTTGTATTTTTCATTTTTAATTAAACTATCTAAATTATTCTAAGGAAAGCAAATAACTACCAACTAAGTTTGGGAAAACCTAATTGGAAAGGATCTCCTAAAAGCTATAATATCTAAGGCGGCTTCAAATCGTAACGCTCTACGATCCCCGGCAGCGGCGCCAAAAACTTGTCGTCACCCCTATTGGTCGGTCGGATTTGACTCCGGTCGTTGTTCCAACAGCAACAGAAGCGGCGGACAGTGAGTTTTAAATTTATATGAGCTGGGGCTCAAACTATAAGTACTACCTACCTTGGGAGCAAGCAGTAAGTATAACTCGAGGTCGTTCTTAAATCGGAGCGAATTGAAATGAAGCGGGTCACCAAAGATAATGGTCGCAATTAGGATGGGGGTAGGTAGATAGATCTTGGATTGATTTGGTTTTCTAATTATCCTAAATGCAGAAAAGTAAATAACGAGAAATGAAATTAGGGTTTAAGCAGACAGGTAGAGATGTGATTGCTGAAACTTGAATACTAGGGTTTCGGGATGATGTTCATTATAAAATTTATTGGAGATTCACCAAATAAAGAGTAGACATACTTTCGGTGTAAACACTAGGACCTTACGTTCAGGTGAAACCCTAGAAACATATGTCACTGGAACCCTAGAAACATACTTTCGGTGTAAACACTAGGACCTTACGTTCAGGCTGTTTTCAAAACCTCCTGAGCCTTTGCTTAACTAAGACAAAGTCACCCTAAATGTTCTAGGGATCAGGCATAAGGCAACAGACCGCAATTGTATTTACTGACCTTTCTTAACACCTAATCGTCTATTTACTTTCATTATAGCAAATACTGATTGTATCCTGTGTATGTTAAACTATTGGTGTGATTAGGGTTTTGCATGTCTAGGTATATGATTGACACTACCCTGTATTGTTTCTATTGAAGCACATACTTAACCATCATAAATATAGACCCTCCTTTACAGTCAGGCGTTCATCCCTAGGAATAATCACGGTGTACAGGGCAATTAGGCATTTCCACAGTGTTCCAAACCCTAGATGTACTGACGGTGTACTGGGCATTTAAGCATTTCCACAGTGTTCCAGATCTTAGGTGTACTAACGGTGTACAGTGCAACAAGCATTTCCACAGCTTTGATTCCTAGACCACAGTTCTAGAAGGATCACTTCTAGGTAATTCACGATGAAACAATCCATGGCATTTCCTTAGCTTCCACGTATTTGTACTCCACACGAGGTGTTTCCAACGCTATACGAAGTACCGTGCCTTTTAAAGGAAAGTTCATAGTTTCATACTGTAACTGAAGATAACTGTATATTCATAGTATTAGGGTTGATCAGATCCTATCCTAGGGCAACAGTCACGTGAAAGTCTGGAAAGGGTGATGAGAGACTAGATCTATATTCAGGATAAGCTTAACCAGATACACAGCATAACAATTTCCAATCGTATAAATGAAACATTAATTTAACATCATCCCTACTCCTAATATCTACATTTCAACAATCACAATATTAAACTACTCTATAAACATGGCAATATACAGAATACAAACTGAAATAACATAAAGCACAAGCATTATAACAGTAAGTAAAGTTTAGATATCACCGGGAATACAGCAGCGTAATACTGAGGATTACAAATAGTCTGAACTTGAAAAACTCGTTACAACAAGATTACCAAGCTAAAACTTCCTCTAGACTCGAACCGTAAGCTCAACCCTAACCTTTCTCCTCTAACTCCTAAGAGTAGTGCTAGAGAGAAAGTTAGAGAGAGAAAGTGAAAGAAAAGAGAGAAATAAGAAAAGTGAGAGAATGAGAAATGTGTGAATGTGTTGAGGTGTGTAAAATGAGGAGGAGTGATCCCCTATTTATAGGCAAAGCTCAAAAATCGGCCGTACAACTCGCGAAACAGCACGTACAAGCAAACGATGCATGATACAGGGTACAGGGGGCCGTATACGGCCTTGGTAGGGCCGTATACGGTGTTAGGTAGGCCGTATACGGTTCCCAGGGCCGTATACGGTGTTCGTTTGATTTCGTTCGTTGCTTAAAACGCGCGTATCTCCTTCGTTATGCGTCCGTTTGACCTGATTCTTTCGCCTGTGGTTTCGTAATTCCGTTACACTTCTAATTAGTTCGCTCGCTTTGGCCATTGGTTTGCGGGTGATAAGCAGTACTCATATCCAGACGAGTACCAAGGGATTTCTGTAGTGATTGCCAAAAGTTAGAAGTAAAACGGCTGTCCCTATCCGAGATGATCGAGATAGGTACACCGTGTCGCGAGATGATTTCTTTGACGTAGATGCGAGTCAGACACTCCATCTTATCGGTTTCCTTGATGGCCAGAAAATGAGCAGATTTCGTGAGACGGTCCACGATCACCCAAATGGTATCGCAACCACTCGAAGTTTTTGGTTTTTTGGTAATGAAGTCCATGGTGATCTGTTCCCATTTCCATTGAGGAATTTCAGGTTGTTGGAGCAATCCCGAGGGTCTTTGGTGTTCGGCCTTTACTTTGGAACAGGTTAGGCATTTACTGACGTATTTGGCGATGTCAACTTTCATGTTAGGCCACCAATACAACCCTTTGACGTCGTGATACATCTTGTCAGAACCGGGATGTATAGAGTATCGAGATTTGTGAGCTTCAGCCATCACCAAATCTCGCAAGTTTCCGAATTTGGGTAACCACACCCGGTTATAAAAGTATCGAGTCCCATCGGGTTTGATTTCGAATTGTTTATCCAAGCCTCGTAAGGCTTCATTTTTCAGGTTTTCATCGCTGAGTGCTTCGAGCTGAGCGGTAAGGATTTGAGCAGGGAGCTCGTTACGAATTGTCATGGAAAGTGCTCGGACTCGAAGGGGTTTCACTCGTTCTTTTCGGCTTAAGGCATCGGCAACTACGTTAGCCTTGCCCAGATGGTATTTGATCTCGCAGTCGTAGTCACTAAGTAACTCAACCAAACGACGTTGCCTCATGTTTAGATCCTTCTGATCGAATATGTGTTGGAGACTTTTGTGATCGGTAAAGATAGTGCTTTTCGTACCGTAGAGATTATGTCTCCAGATTTTCAATGCGAAGACCACGGCACCTAACTTGAGGTCGTGGGTCGTATAATTTTTCTCGTGGATTTTTAGTTGTCGTGAGGCATAGGCAATGACTTTTTCCCGTTGCATTAACACGCAACCAAGTCCTTGGTGTGAGGCGTCGCAATAAACTACGAAATCATCGGTACCCTCGGGTAAGGACAAGATTGGTGCACTGCAAAGTTTGTGTTTCAATAGCTGGAAAGCTGACTCCTGTTTATCAGTCCAATCGAACTTCTTATCTTTCTGAGTCAGTGTTGTTAAGGGAACAACTATTCTTGAAAAGTTTTCAATGAATCGACGGTAATAACCAGCAAGACCTAAGAATTGTCTCACTTCGGTTGGAGTGGTCGGTGACTCCCAGCCCTTGATTGCTTCAATCTTGGCGGGATCAACATGAATTCCTTGGCTGTCAATCACGTGTCCGAGGAATTGAACGGTTCGAATCCAGAACTCACACTTAGAGAATTTGGCATATAACTCTTCGTGTCTAAGGAGTCCTAGAATGGTTTTCAGATGTTGAGCATGTTCCTGCTCATTGCGAGAGTAAATCAGGATGTCATCGATAAACACAATGACGAATTTGTCAAGATACGGTTTGCACACCCGATTCATAAGGTCCATGTATACGGCCGGTGCGTTGGTTAAACCGAATGGCATTACTTGGAATTCGTAATGCCCGTAACGAGTTCGGAAGGCTGTCTTCGGAATATCATTGTCGCGGACTCGGAGTTGATGATAACCTGACCGTAGATCAATCTTTGAGTAAACACTTGATCCCTGGAGCTGGTCAAATAGGTCATCGATTCTAGGAAGCGGGTACCGATTCTTTATGGTTAGCTTATTCAGCTCTCGGTAATCGATACACATGCGGAACGATCCATCTTTCTTTTTCACGAATAAGACTGGAGCTCCCCAAGGCGAGGAACTTGGTCGAATAAATCCTCTGTCCAGGAGTTCCTGTAGTTGGTTAGATAACTCCTGCATTTCGGATGGTGCTAAACGGTAAGGGGCTCGTGCCACGGGTGCAGCTCCTGGCACAAGTTCGATTTGAAATTCAACTTGTCTAGGAGGCGGAAGTCCGGGCAAGTCTTCAGGAAAGACTTCCGGGAAATCCCGCACGATTGGAACATCCTCAAGTCGCTTCTCCTCCGACTTCTTCTCCGTTACATGTGCGAGGATGGCTTGATATCCTTTTCGTAAATATCTTCTAGTTTTGAGGCAGGATACAATATTCAGATTCCGTCTGCCGGTCTCCCCTTGTAGGACTAAGGTTTCACCGGAGACAAGAGGTATGCGAACGAGTTTGTCATGACAGATGATTTCAGCTCGGTGCTCGGATAACCAATCCATACCGACAATAATATCGAAGCTGCCGATCTCGACAAGGATTAAATCAATGGGAAACGTTTCGTTCATAAGGTTAAGAGTACAGTTGCGTATGATGCTATCAGTCTCAATCAGTTTGCCGTTGGCTAGTTCTACAATGTATTTAGCATCTAAGGCAGTGGGAGTTATATCAAGTAAAGGACTAAATTTCTCAGAAATGAAACTTCTATCGGCACCAGTATCAAATAATACGGAAGCAGTAAGGTCGTTGAGAAGGAACGTACCCGTCACAACATTCGGGTCTTGTCTGGCTTCCCCAGCCTTGATAACAAATGATCTGCCTCGAGCAGGGTTGTTGTTGTTTTTCAGCCTTGGGCAATCTTTCTTGAAATGCCCTGAATTTCCGCACCCAAAGCAGGCCTTTGGGGCATTGTTGTTGGGGGTAGGAATGTTGGTTCGGCAATCCTTAGCTAGGTGCCCGAATCGTTTGCAGTTGGAGCAAGGGCAAGAACCGTCATGATGACGATTGCATTTGGGACAGTAGGGTCTGCTCCCGCTGTACCCTTTCTTCTCCGAATTCCCCGATGAATAAGCCTTAACAGATTCAGGCTTCTTGTTGGTGAGTTGGTTGGATGAGTTGGGGTTTCCTTCCCATTTGCGTTTGTTGTTTGCAGATGGGGTTGAAGTTGTACCACGGCGGACAGAATTTGCCGTTAGCTCATGAGCCATAAGAATGGCGCTCTGAATAGTACCCGGTTTGGATGAAGTCACCAGGTCTTGTAGTCTCTCGGGAAGTCCATCGACGTATTTCTCGATCCTCTTGTACTCAGGGTCGACCATGGTTGGGCACAGAAGTGCCAGTTGGGGGAAACGGTTGGTGTATCAGGTGATGTCATCACCTTGCATCTTGTGGTTCCAGAATTCCAATTCCAGCTGTTTCAATTCATCCCTGGGGCAGTACTCGCCCCTCAACATCTCCTTCAACTCCTCCTACGGGAGTTTGTAAGCATTAGCAACACCCACAGTCTGGGCATAGGTGTTCCACCAGGTGAGCGCGGTGTCATTAAAAGTACTAATGGAGAACTTAACCTTGTCTCCCTCCGCACAGTTGCAGATAAGAAATACAGATTCGACTTTCTCGATCCAGCGTACTAGACCGATAGCTCCCTCAGTACCTGCAAAGTTCAGAGGTTTGCAGTTCTGGAAGTGTTTGTAGGAACAGGGTTTGGGTTGTGGTCCATTGTTAGCTGTATCTTCGCTACCAGGAGTTGAGGTCCGGGTAGCTAGGGCTTGGGCCACACTACGGGCAATCAGACTCGCAATCTCGGCTTCGCTGAGGGTGATCTGTCGACGAGGAGGCATGATGCTGAACAAGAAAAGAACAAGGAAAGAGGAATAGGATATTTGCATGAAATTATGATATGTCACAAGTGTAAATGATGAGATACACGATAACAGTACGAAGTGACAATCACATTTCATTTAGATAAACAAGTTGAATACAAGGTACGGGTTTCCAAAAGATTACAGAGTAATAGTAGTACAAAAGTGCCGGGAATTGTTACATCCGGTTGGATTACATAGGCCCTAATAAAGTAGTTAGCTGGTTATAAGTAAAGACTGATCTAATCTTGATGCAGATTAATCTGTTCCATCAGCGCGACAAGGCGGTCCACGGTTTCTGCTAGTCTGTTGGTTTTCCTGGCGTTGTCTTCAACCAAGGCCAGTCGTTGTAATAGTGCTCGAGAGTGGTCCTCAGTCTCCTGTGAACGCTGTTCACATTCCTCTAGTCGGTTTCTTACAAGTTCGTCCGCACCTAATTCAGCGGTCATTGAATCCTGAATTATGCTTACAGAGAGGTTGGTATCCTCTTGTTCTCGCTGGAGTTGGGATATGTGATTAAGTGCTTGGCGAAGCAGGTAGGTCATTCGGTGTTGTTCCCGTTCGAGATGTTCAAGCCTTTGTTCCTGACGACGAAGTTGGGTAGCCAACGCTGGCATCGTGAGATGTGCCGAGTTCTGAGAGTTATGAACAGAATAGGGGCTGGTTCGAGGTGACCTTTTGTTCCTCCTGGCTACTCGTGGGTTTCGTGACCCGTGTGGGTGAGAGTGTGACGGATTAGGTGGTGTGTTTGCCATTTCTGTGGCAGAGTGTAAGTAAGACGAGGCTAATATATATAAGTATATAATATCTAGCCTAGTGTCTAGCACGTATCAAGTAATGGTCCGGTTCTCTCGTGGTCAGAGTCAACTAACGCATTCCTGTTCAACATAACCATTTCAGACCTCACATCATCTTTCCTTAATTGTACATAGTTGATCAGGCTATGTTAAATTAAAGTCATATGATGTAATTCCTGAACCAATCATGCCTAGTAAGGAAATACTGCCTAACGGTCATAGTCTAGGCCCACTAAATGCAACCTAGTTCACTATAACCTTAGGCTCTGATACCAATCTGTAACACCCCCGAAATTCACTGTTTAGCGGAAGCAGGTTTTGGGGTGCTACTAATCAAATATCACAGCACAAAGGTAAAGCAAACGACATCTATATGCAACGTTTGTAAATTAGTTACATTCCATAGATATAATGTTTGAAAACTTAGCGTTTTCGTATACAAAAATGTAGTTTCCTAGAGCCACGCGTATAGCGGGAGATTCTATTACATAATCAAAATATACAAAAGATACTGCTAAGAATCTCCGTTAATGCAGTTGTGTTGAAATCATGCGACTCTAGCTAAAGTCCTGGAGTAATCCTACTCCATCCGGGTACCTGAGAAAACATGCTAAAAAGGTCAACACGAATGTTGGTGAATCTCACAGGTTTGTAAGTAATATCAGATTTTGAACACGAGATTTTATCAGTAGTGCCCGTAGGCGTAAAATCAGTAATTACAATCCAGCAATCGTAAAACCAGTATTTGCAGTCCAGCAAATGTAAGTAAGTAAGTTATACCGTTGCCATGAGGCTCATAATCGAAGCTTAACCCGTAAGTAATAAGTTTGCTCCCGTGACATGCTCGAAATTGAGCAAGCATCAGTAACGAATAATTGTCGCCCATTTATACAGAACGGTTCGTGGTAGCGCTACTACCCCGGGCGGGGAGGGTCATTTCCCTAATGGATCCATTAACTAGTGTTCACGCTTAAGTCCATAACTAACGATATATGATGGAGAGACTTCAGTGAAAAGTAAGTAACTCATGCAATCCCGTATAGTAAAATGTATAGTTCGTACTTGTGTTCAAGAAAAGTAAGCAATGTATCTCACCCCGTATGTAAAACAGTAAAAGTGGGGCTGTAAGACTCACCTGAGTCTTGAAATAAGCCGTAGCAAATAGCAAGTAGTAAATATAGCAAGTTGGTTCTCCGAACCCGTAACCTTCAAATGCCTAATCATATGAAGTTATGTAAGTATGTGTCTCGTGAGACGTTTCATTTAGTTGTACACAACTAGTATATCCAATGTTTGTCCGTATGTTTGTAATTGTTTGTTTGTTGGAAAACATGTTTGGCCCGTTGGTGACCATTTGTTTGGAGTGTTATGCTTGAAAACATGTTTCAATGTCCCGTAGATGTTATATTGTATAATCGTTTGAAGTCCCAAATGTTTAACACTTAACTTGGAATTTAATTGTAAAACTGCTGTGTTTTACGACACAAAATGCGACACAAAAGTTTGTCATGCGACACAAGGGTTGTGTCGCATGAAGAATGCGACACAAGAGCTCTGCGACACAGTGGTTGTGTCGCAAAAGCTTGCGATGCTAATTTAATAGCGACATAAGGGTTGTGTCGTATACAATACGACATAATATGCGACATAGAGTGCGACACAATATTGTGTCGCAAGGGTTACGACACTAACAGTTTGGTACGACACAAGATGCGACATAACAGGCTTTATGCGACACAACATGCGACACAAGCGTTGTGTCGCAAAGATGAACACCAGCTCAGAAACTTTCGGATTTCGAGATTTTTTGACCAAAAACGCAAATCTAACCCATTTTTGAGCTGTAAAATCGTGTTTTCTTCATTGTTTAGGTTATAGCTATGTTGTGTACACAATATTTCATCAAAACATTACACCGAATTGAATAGATCTAAGATTTTAGAAATTTCTTACTTTTGCGAATCGAGAGAGATGGAGGCCGAAAATGATGATGATGCTTTTGCAAATCTTGTTCCTCTTGTAATGGTGATTCCGAAAATATAAATTTCGTGGGTCGGTTTGTGAATCCGAAAATTTGAGATAAATTGGTGAGAGTGTTTGTGTGTGTTTGTTTAAGAGAAAATGAGAGAAAGAGATGAGAGGGTGGTGGGTTTGGTGGTTGATTCCAAAAAGGAGGGGAGGGAAAACACTTCCCAAAATACAGTATTTACTCCGTGTCCTTATCGATTAATCGTTTGTTTTTAGTATTTAACCAACAGTTATATTTTTAAAATGTAATTGGAGTATTTAAATAAGATACTTTGAAATTAACAATAAAACTTTTGTCGAAATATTTAAATTATTAATTCGCGTTTAATACGTTTTTGCTGAATTATTTAAAATGTCGTCGCGGTAATATAATTAATGTTCGTTCAATTGTGTATTTTATATAACAAAAATACGTTCTCATTATTTAGGTAAATTTCTGTCACCAACGTCCAAGTAAATTTATGTCGGAATTCCATCCGGTTACTTTGTACGATTTAACCAAATCACGTGCGTACATATATATAAATCACCTTATATATATACAATTAGAGTCTGTAATTAGTCCTATTACATACTAATTACAACTAGTTACAAATAATTAGGCATAATTAATTATCCTAATTGTGCAGGTGTTACAGCTGAGGGCTTGACCGGGGCCTGTTCGCACGGGTTTAAGTGTAATCGGTTTCTAGCTCGAATTTTTGGACATAATCAGTTGATACAACACTAATACATGATATATTAAGCTTCCTAAACATGTAACTTTAAAAGAAAAATGAAGAATTGCTCACGGAGGAAGTGAAGCCGAGAGTGATGGTGATGATACTGTGAAGATGATGATGGTGCCGTGAAGATGATGACGATGAAGATTGTAACACCCCCAAATTTGATTATTTGCGGAAGCTTGATTTGGGTGTTACTAATCAATAACAAAGCACAAAGATATATAGTAAACGACTCTATATGCGTCGTTTTAACAAAATATATTGATAACTGGAATGTTTACAACATTTAAAGCTTTACATAGCTCGAGTTTAAATAAAATGAGATTTCAGTACATAAGTACTTGAACAAAATATACTAATGCAAGAAAATCTCAATCTTCAGTATGCTGACTCGAGCTAAAGTCCTGAAGCAGAAACATCCTACTGCTTGGTACCTGCGATATATGCTAAAATGTCAGCTAAAAGCTGGTGAGCTCACAGGTTTGAAATCAGTTAATATAGTATGACCCGCAAGATTTAAATAATGAATTGCATCCAGCAATTAAATAATGAATTGCATCCAACAATTAAATGATAGTCATCGTGTATACAGCCATGAGCACATAGTTGAGCTTAACTCGAGGGCCGGGTCCCCTTTCAAGAATTCCGGGCGAGGTGCCTCCACGAATGCCTAATCCACATTCGTCTTCCCAAATATTAGTACGTCTGTTTACCCGGTTAGTGCTTGCTAACCCGGACGAGGTGGGTCAATCCTATATGGTACCATATACTAATATTCACGCTACAACGTATTAACAACTATGCTGACGGAGGACTTTAAATGATTAGTTTCGAAAAACTCATGTAGTATATGAAATGTTTGTACTTGCGTTCACATGTTAAAATTGAGCAATATATCACACCCCTGAGTAAAACAGTAAAAAGAGGGGCTATGAGACTCACCTGAGTCTTGTGAGTTTAACTTAATAAACTTGAGTTGATTAGCCGAGTATGAAGTCCAAAGACTTGTAACCTGAGGGTGTCCACGACACGCGATGGTTATAAACATGATTGGGTATCTCAAAAGATCACCCTTGTAGTTGTTACACAACTATATATATGTCCAAATTACTACGATTTGGTTGATTTGTCAAGTGTTTGAAAAGTGTACGGCCCGCTGGTGACGGGTTTGAAATAATAAACCTTAAGTATTATTATCTTGTAATTGGCGTTTTTGCACTTAAAAGTGTGTCCCAAAGTGTTTTATAAGTCGTATCGTATAAGTGTTTGAGGTTATATAGTTTCGACACTTAGTGAAATTGAAATTTGAAAACCTGCTGTTTTATGCGACACAATCATGCGACACTAAATGGGTTATGCGACACAAGGGTTGTGTCGCATAGGAGTGCGACACAATGTCCATACGACACAAGGGTTGTGTCGCATGGATGCGAAATGCTGATTCAACAGCGACATAATGATTGTGTCGTATGGAGTATGCGACATAGTGGTTGTGTCGCAGGACTTGCGACACTGATTCTCGGGTACGACACAAGGTACGACACAAGGGATTTTATGCGACACAAAGGCCAAAATACGACACAACATGCGACACAAGGCTTGTGTCGCATGGATGAACACCAGCCCAGAAAGTCCGGCTGTTAAGGTTTTTCCGGCCAAAATTCCGTTTTAAACTCGTTTTCAGGCTATAATTTCGTGTTCTATACATTGTAATGGACATATACTAGTTATAATAACAACCGTAATTGAAAAATACTAAGAATCGAGAGATTTCGGGATTTTGTCGGAAACTTACAATTTGCCGAAATGGAAATCCGGAAAGGTAGAAATGTAGATCGTTGCGAGGTGATCGTGAATCTCTAAAAATATTTATGATCCGGTTGCGTTTCGTGGTGTTATTTGCGATTTTTAGTGAGTTGTGGTGATTTGGTGGTTTGGAGGAAAATGAGAGAAGAGAGAGAGAAGTGATAGAGAAATGAGAATAAGTGAGTGGGAGGTGGGGGTTATCCCCACTTTCTCAGTCTTCGTCCCGCGTTCCGCGCGGTGTTCGTTTTCTCCGTCTTTTAACTTTAAATAATTATTTTCTATATTAAATAGTAAGTTTTAAAATACAATTTATTACACGTTATCTTATTTAAATATTTTACAATTTAATTTATATTTGAGTTATAATATGTAAGTTTGTTTATTTAATTTGCGCGTTTTAACATTTTAAATTGTGTAAGGTTTGTTTGTACGATACGTATTGAATACGAAATATTATCATAATAATATTTTTGACATAAAAGCGTTATTTAAAAGAATTGGTCACCAACGTCCGTATTAAATTGAATCGAAATACATTCGATTTAAATTGCGTACGATTTAATCAAATCGCATTTTCGTATATATTCAACAATATATATAATTCGATACATTAATTAGCCTAACACAGAACTAATTACATGTATTAACGTATGATTAGGCACTAATTACTAGTCCTAATTTGGCGGGTGTTACATTCTCCCCTGTTAGAAGAATTTCGTCCCGAAATTTAGTTCGAAGTCGTGTTTGATGTAGAATCAGTGAATAGTTGAGGATATTTGAGTTGCATTTGGTCTTCCCGTTCCCAGGTGAATTCCGGACCGCGCCGCGAATTCCATCTGACCTTGACGATGGGAATACGACTTTGTTTTAGTTGTTTGACCTCACGGTCCATGATTTCGGCAGGTTCCTCAACGAAATGAAGTTTATCGTCAACACGAATCTCATCGAGTGGAATGATAAGTGTCTCATCAGACAGACACTTCTTCAGGTTAGAAATGTGAAAGGTAAGGTGCACGCTGCTGAGTTCGGATGGCAGCCGCAATCGATAAGCTACGGGGCCGATCCGTTCGAGAATCTCAAAAGGCCCGATGTACCTGGGATTTAACTTCCCGCGTTTGCCAAAACGGATGACGCCTTTCCAAGGCGATACTTTTAAGAGTACTCGATCCCCAACTTGGAACTCGAGTGGTTTGCGTCTCACGTCAGCGTAACTTTTCTGACGATCACGTGCGGCTTTGAGTCGGTTTTGGATTTCCACAATTTTCTCAGTGGTGGCGTGTATGAGTTCAGGACCAGTGAGTTGACTATCTCCCACTTCAGTCCAACAAATCGGTGATCGGCACTTACGACCGTACAGTGCCTCAAAAGGTGCAGCCTTAATGCTGGCGTGATAGCTGTTATTGTACGAGAATTCGCACAACGGTAGATGTCTTTCCCAGTTTGTACCGAAATCAACTACGCACGCGCGTAGCATATCTTCCAGGGTCTGAATGGTTCGTTCACTTTGGCCGTCGGTTTGAGGATGGTATGCGGTACTCATATCAAGATGAGTACCCAAAGCTTTTTGAAGTGATTGCCAAAAGTGAGAGGTGAAACGGGCATCTCTGTCAGAGATGATCGAGATTGGAACGCCGTGATGAGAAACGATTTCTTTGATGTAGATTTGTGTAAGGCGTTCCATTTTATCGTTTTCCTTGATTGCCAGGAAATGAGCAGATTTGGTGAGACGATCGACGATCACCCAAATGGTATCGCAACCGCTCGACGACTTGGGTAGTTTGGTTATGAAATCCATGGCAATTTGTTCCCATTTCCATTCAGGGATTTCAGGTTGTTGGAGTAAGCCAGGTGGTTTCTGATGTTCGGTTTTGACTTTTGAGCAAGTAAGGCACTTGCTGACATAAGTGGCGATTCCGGCTTTCATGTTCGGCCACCAATAAAATTCCTTGATACCGTGGTACATCTTATCGGATCCCGGATGGATAGAATATTTGGACTTGTGAGCCTCATCCATCACCAAGTCTCGTAGGTTCCCGAAATTAGGCAACCAGATTCGGTTTGAGAAATACCTAATCCCGTTAGATTTGGTTTCAAATTGTTTGTCAATACCCCGTAAGGCTTCATTTTTGATGTTTTCAGGTTTCAGGGCTTCGATCTGAGCGGTATGAATTTGAATGGTAAGATCGTTAAGAATGGTCATACTGAGAGCTCGGACTCGAAGTGGTTTCGGTCGTTCCTTTCGGCTGAGGGCATCGGCTACAACATTAGCCTTCCCTGGATGGTACTTGATCTCGCAGTCGTAATCGGTAAGCAACTCGACCCATCGACGTTGCCTCATATTGAGATCCTTCTGATCGAATATATGTTGGAGACTTTTATGATCGGTAAAGATTGTGCACTTAGTGCCGTAGAGATAATGTCTCCAGATTTTGAGAGCAAAAACGACAGCTCCAAGTTCGAGATCATGAGTGGTGTAGTTCTTTTCGTGAATTTTTAGCTGTCATGAGGCATAAGCAATGACTTTGTCTCGTTGCATTAGCACGCAACCGAGACCTTGGTGAGAGGCATCGCAGTATACCACAAAGTCATCGGTGCCTTCGGGTAAGGATAAAATTGGAGCACTGCAAAGCTTTTGTTTCAGAAGTTGGAACGCTGACTCTTGTTTATCGGTCCAATCGAACCTTTTGTCCTTCTGAGTCAGTACCGTGAGTGGTTGAGCTATTTTGGAGAAGTTTTCGATAAATCGCCGATAGTACCCAGCAAGACCCAAGAATTGTCGTACTTCAGTTGCAGAGGTGGGTGCTTGCCAGTCTTTGATAGCCTCGATTTTTGAAGGGTCAACGTGGATTCCCTGACTGTCGATCACGTGACCAAGGAATTGAACAGTTTGTATCCAGAACTCACACTTAGAGAATTTGGCATAAAGCTCCTCGTGTCTAAGTAGTTCAAGGATGGTTTTGAGATGTTGCGCGTGTTCTTGCTCGTTGCGCGAGTAAATGAGTATGTCATCAATAAAGACGATGACAAACTTATCGAGGTAAGATTTGCACACCCGATTCATGAGGTCCATGAATACAGCCGGTGCATTGGTTAGACCGAAGGGCATCACTTGGAATTCGTAGTACCCGTAACGAGTTCTGAAAGCAGTCTTTGGAATATCGGTGTCGCGAACTCGTAACTGATGATAGCCTGATCGCAGGTCGATTTTTGAGTAGAAACTTGAACCCTGAAGTTGGTCGAATAGATCATCAATGCGAGGAAGTGGGTATCGGTTTTTGACGGTCAATTTGTTCAACTCTCGATAGTCGATGCACATTCTGAATGAACCGTCCTTCTTTTTAACAAATAAGACCGGAGCTCCCCAAGGTGAAGAACTCGGTCTAATGAATCCTCTATCCAGAAGTTCCTGTAACTGGGCGGACAACTCCTGAAGTTCGGATGGGGCTAAACGGTACGGTGCGCGGGCCACCGGTGCGGCACTCGGCACGAGATCGATTGAGAACTCAACCTGTCTAGATGGAGGTAAACCAGGTAGTTCTTCCGGAAAGACTTCGGGAAAGTCTCTAACAATTGGCACATCCTCAAGTCGCTTCTCCTCTGACTTCTTCTCTGTGATATGTGCGAGTATTGCAGGGTAACCCTTTCTCAGAAATTTTCGGGTTTTTAAGCAAGAGATGATATTGAGTCTCGTCCCACCGGTCTCCCCCTGTATGATCAAGGTTCCACCGGCAGCGAGTGGAATGCGGACAATCTTATCGTAACAAACGATTTCTGCTCGGTGTTTGGACAACCAGTCCATTCCAATGATGACGTCGAAACTTCCGATTTCAACGGGTACAAGATCGATTGAAAAGGTTTCATCAGCTAGGTTTAAAGTGCAATTAGGTATCACACTATCGGTTTCTATAAGTTCCCCATTTGCTAGCTCTACAGTGTACTTAACATCTAAGGCAACAGGAGTGATGTAAAGTAGTGGGCAAAAGTCATCAGAGATAAAGCTTCTATCAGCACCAGTATCAAATAGAACAGAAGCATGTAAGTTGTTGAGGAGGAACATACCCAAGACCACATTCGGGTCTTGGCGGGCGTCCCCAGATTTTCTGACGAAGGCTCTGCTTCGGGTGTTGTTGTTGTTGCTGTTGCGGTTGTTGTTGTTGTTGTTGTTGTTGTTGTGGTTATTCTTCAGCTTTGGGCACGTATCCCTGAAGTACCCGGGTTTCCCACACTCAAAGCAGACTTTGGGTGGTCTGGTGTTGTTGGAATTGTTGTTGGCAGGAGAATTGCAATCTTTGGTGAGGTGGCCGAACCTCTTGCAATTCTTGCAAAAGGGACCACAGGAGCCTTCATGGTGGCGACTGCACTTGGAACAATAGGGTTTGTTCCCAGTGTAGCCCCGTGTGATGTCGGTGGTGGTTTTGTAGGCTTTGATGGTGTCGGGTTTCTTGTTTTGTTGGCTGGAGTGGTTATTGTGGTAGTCGGACCACTTTCGTTTGTTGTTGTGAGAGGACGAAGTAGGTGGTTCAGAATCTTGGCTCATTGACATCAGGTCTTGGGCCAGTAGGATTGCACCGTCAATGGTGGTTTGGTTTGAAGAGGCGACATGCCCCCGAACAGGCTCAGGAAGGCCAAGGATGTACTTCCTGATTTTATCAGGTTCGGTGCTTACCATGGCTGGGCGGAGGGCGGCAAGTTGTTGGAACCTGGTGGTATAACCATCGATATCACCACCCTGAACCTTTAGGTTCCAGAACTCCTCGTCTAGCTTTTGGAGTTTGGCGATTGAGCAGTATTTGGCAGTGAGTTTTGCTTTCAAGTCCTCCCAAGTTAGTTGGTAGGCAATGTCAGCACCCACTGATTGGGTATATGAATTCCACCACGAGTGGGCATCATCTTCGAGAGAGCAGGTGGCGAAGTTTACTTTGTCGTTCTCCGCGCATTTGCTGACACGAAAAATAGTTTCCATCTTTTCGAACCATCTGATCAGTCCGATGGCTCCTTCAGAACCCTTGAAACTTGAGGGTTTGCAACTTTGAAAGTCCTTGTAAGAACAAGGTTTAGCAGCAGGGGTTTCAGCAGCATCGCTGTTTCTCGTGGAGTTTTGAGGGGTATTCCGGGCCAAGGCTTCAGTCACAGCCTGGGTTATGAGCGATGTAAGCTGAGCATCGGTGTATGGTCTTGACTTTGGCGGCATGATTCTTCAATAAAAGAAATGAAGATACATGAGATTTTGTAAAAAAAAAAAAAATTGTGTATATCTCGGATGTACATGTATAAAGGCGGTAATACATAACATCAATACGAAAAAGAATTATGGCAATTGGTATAAGTAGAAACAACAAGGAACATTTGATAGATAATACGAGTTCAAAGGTTACATCCTACGGATGTATTACAAAAGGTGTCGGGAATTGTTACATCCGACCGAATTTTTAGAGTAGCGCATAGATAGTTACTGGATTACAGGATAGATTACAAGACAAAGACTACACTAGTCTTAACGTAGATTAATTTGTTCCATCATCGTGACAAGACGGTCAACAGTATTAGCAAGTCTGCTAGCTTGTCGGGCGTTATCTTCTGCTAGCGCTAGTCGTTGTGTTAGTCCACGGGCATACTCTTGTTCGATGCGTTCAAGAGATGTAAGTCGCCAGTTTTCGTTCGTTTCTTGCAACACGACATCCATGGTGCGAAGTCGCTGCTCGTGTTGGTTCACCCTAGCAGCTAAGGCCGGCAAGGTGAAGTGAGTGGGGTACGGGCCAGCTCGAGGCAATCTGGCGTTCCTCCTAGCTACCCTTGGGTTCTGCAACCCGGATTGAGAGCAAGATGAATTTGATGGTGTGTTTGCCATTTCTGAGACAAAGCGTTAGTAAGAGTGAGGCCTATATTCATATAGTTCCTATATAATATAGCCTATTGAGTGTCTAGCATAAACATGTTTAAGTCTCGGTTCTCTCGTGGTCAGAGTCTTCTATCGTACCCCGTTCAACCATAACTACTTTCAGATCTTACATCATCTTTGCTTAATTGTACATAGTTGATCAGGCTATGTTAAATTAAACTCGTATGATGTAATCACTGAACCAGTTATACCTAATAAGGAATACTGCCTAATGGTCATAGTCTAGGCCCACTAAATGCAACCTAGTTCACTATAACCTTAGGCTCTGATACCAATCTGTAACACCCCCAAATTTGATTATTTGCGGAAGCTTGATTTGGGTGTTACTAATCAATAACAAAGCACAAAGATATATAGTAAACGACTCTATATGCGTCGTTTTAACAAAATATATTGATAACTGGAATGTTTACAACATTTAAAGCTTTACATAGCTCGAGTTTAAATAAAATGAGATTTCAGTACATAAGTACTTGAACAAAATATACTAATGCAAGAAAATCTCAATCTTCTGTATGCTGACTCGAGCTAAAGTCCTGAAGCAGAAACATCCTACTGCTTGGTACCTGCGATATATGCTAAAAGGTCAGCTAAAAGCTGGTGAGCTCACAGGTTTGAAATCAGTTAATATAGTATGACCCGCAAGATTTAAATAATGAATTGCATCCAGCAATTAAATAATGAATTGCATCCAACAATTAAATGATAGTCATCGTGTATACAGCCATGAGCACATAGTTGAGCTTAACTCGAGGGCCGGGTCCCCTATAGAGAATTCCGGGCGAGGTGCCTCCACGAATGCCTAATCCACATTCGTCTTCCCAAATATTAGTACGTCCGTTTACCCGGTTAGTGCTTGCTAACCCGGACGAGGTGGGTCAATCCTATATGGTACCATATACTAATATTCACGCTACAACGTATTAACAACTATGCTGACGGAGGACTTTAAATGATTAGTTTCGAAAAACTCATGTAGTATATGAAATGTTTGTACTTGCGTTCACATGTTAAAATTGAGCAATATATCACACCCCTGAGTAAAACAGTAAAAAGAGGGGCTATGAGACTCACCTGAGTCTTGTGAGTTTAACTTAATAAACTTGAGTTGATTAGCCGAGTATGAAGTCCAAAGACTTGTAACCTGAGGGTGTCCACGACACGCGATGGTTATAAACATGATTGGGTATCTCAAAAGATCACCCTTGTAGTTGTTACACAACTATATATATGTCCAAATTACTACGATTTGGTTGATTTGTCAAGTGTTTGAAAAGTGTACGGCCCGCTGGTGACGGGTTTGAAATAATAAACCTTAAGTATTATTATCTTGTAATTGGCGTTTTTGCACTTAAAAGTGTGTCCCAAAGTGTTTTATAAGTCGTATCGTATAAGTGTTTGAGGTTATATAGTTTCGACACTTAGTGAAATTGAAATTTGAAAACCTGCTGTTTTATGCGACACAATCATGCGACACTAAATGGGTTATGCGACACAAGGGTTGTGTCGCATAGGAGTGCGACACAATGTCCATACGACACAAGGGTTGTGTCGCATGGATGCGAAATGCTGATTCAACAGCGACATAATGATTGTGTCGTATGGAGTATGCGACATAGTGGTTGTGTCGCAGGACTTGCGACACTGATTCTCGGGTACGACACAAGGTACGACACAAGGGATTTTATGCGACACAAAGGCCAAAATACGACACAACATGCGACACAAGGCTTGTGTCGCATGGATGAACACCAGCCCAGAAAGTCCGGCTGTTAAGGTTTTTCCGGCCAAAATTCCGTTTTAAACTCGTTTTCAGGCTATAATTTCGTGTTCTATACATTATAATGGACATATACTAGTTATAATAACAACCGTAATTGAAAAATACTAAGAATCGAGAGATTTCGGGATTTTGTCGGAAACTTACAATTTGCCGAAATGGAAATCCGGAAAGGTAGAAATGTAGATCGTTGCGAGGTGATCGTGAATCTCTAAAAATATTTATGATCCGGTTGCGTTTCGTGGTGTTATTTGCGATTTATAGTGAGTTGTGGTGATTTGGTGGTTTGGAGGAAAATGAGAGAAGAGAGAGAGAAGTGATAGAGAAATGAGAATAAGTGAGTGGGAAGTGGGGGTTATCCCCACTTTCTCAGTCTTCGTCCCGCGTTCTACGCGGTGTTCGTTTTCTCCGTCTTTTAACTTTAAATAATTATTTTCTATATTAAATAGTAAGTTTTAAAATACAATTTATTACACGTTATCTTATTTAAATATTTTACAATTTAATTTATATTTGAGTTATAATATGTAAGTTTGTTTATTTAATTTGCGCGTTTTAACATTTTAAATTGTGTAAAGTTTGTTTGTACGATACGTATTGAATACGAAATATTATCATAATAATATTTTTGACATAAAAGCGTTATTTAATAGAATTGGTCACCAACGTCCGTATTAAATTGAATCGAAATACATTCGATTTAAATTGCGTACGATTTAATCAAATCGCATTTTCGTATATATTCAACAATATATATAATTCGATACATTAATTAGCCTAACACAGAACTAATTACATGTATTAACGTATGATTAGGCACTAATTACTAGTCCTAATTTGGCGGGTGTTACAAAGATGGTGATGATTTGCTGCTGCTAATCCGAGTTGTTGTCGTTGTTGATTTTTGTTGTTGTTGTTTGAGTATAAACCGAGAGAGAAAGAGAGCAGAGAAAAGATAGATGATGATGAAGAAAATGGAAAGAAATGGAGGGTGCGTTTGGTGTCTGCATTATTTGGGGGGCAAGATCCACAAAATGTGGATCTTGTCCGGTAATTGTTCCCAACTCGTATTATTTTAGCCCGTGTTTATTTACCCGATCGTAATATAAAGTAATATTTTTATATCATAATTTTGTTTACACAAAATCGTATATATTTTTAATCAGAGTATTTTATAAAAATACTTTACTTGAGTTATAAAATATAACTTTGTTTTCGCGTGTTCTTTCAGATTTGTTTGTATGTGATTATTTAAATAATCATTTAACGTTATATATATATATATATATATATATATATATATATACATTTATATATATAATATCCGAATACTTTCGTTTTAACACGTACTGAGTACGAATGATTAAGGTTTAAATTAGGAGCTAATTTTGCCCTTTTTTTTTTGACCGGGTGTCACATTCTCCCCTTGTTAGGAGAATTTCATCCCGAAATTTAACCGAAACTAAGGTCCACGTGTTTTTAAGGTCGACTATGTGATATGCCTAATTCTAAGACATCCGACTTATCTGAGTCTTCTCCCCTTGTTAGGCTTGAGCCTACCGATCACTAAAGAAATGAGGGAGAATTCCGATTTCTACCCAACCGTTATGTCTTCGTGACAAGGTCGGTCCGCATTAACAAGTATTACTATGAATTGGATTTACGATCCACCGAACTTGATGAGTTCTACCGTATTCCTAGAGTTTAGCATAACTACCGATACCGTATTAGATCTATAACCGTTCTATATTAACATGTATAGATTTTTGATACCTAGACCGAATTATATCACTGAAATGGTAACCGAATTATATCTCCGAAGTGATAACCGAATTATATCACCGAAGTGATACCCGAATTATATGCCATATCATGCATACCAAATTAATTACCAAATTATATACCGTTTTAACTAACCGATTACTATAGCACACACTACTACCGATTTATCCGTGAGTAGAAAAACGATTAGTTTCCTCTGAATAAATGATTCCGAAAAAATGACCGATTTGCCGATATATATCAATAATGATATCCGAGTTATCGATCTCAACAGAAAGTCTAGCCGTTAAATTTTAAAGTGCAATTACGTATTACACTGCCGGACTCGATTAACTACCGTTTGCTAAACCGATTGTACATTTACCGTCAAAGGAAATAGAATAGACGTTACAAGACAAGGTACATACCCGTGTCAGGGTCTGGGCGAGTGTTCCTAGCATTTAGCACGAAGAACCTTCCTTTAGCATTGTTGTTATTTTTCAGCTTAGGACAGTCATTTCGGTAGTGTCCTACTGTACCACACTCGTAACAAGCTTTCACTCGGCAGTCCTTAGCAAGATGACCATAACGCTGGCACTTGTCACAGGGTGTGCCACAAGGAATGTCATGGTGTGACACCCGACGATTTAGGTTAACTGTTAAACCTAAGCTAGGACCCTAATTACTTGTATTTAGTTGTATTATGCTAAATAATTGTAATTACATGTATATTTGAATATACACTTACGTGATTATGTGTTTATCTATAATTGCGCAAAACGATCGGACGGAGTCCGACACGATACACAACGTTGGTGAAAACATTTCTATAAATAACTTAAATCTATTTTTAAAAGTTCTTTATCATATATTATTATTTTTATATAATAATACACGAAAAACCTAGACGTTTTGTTTAAAACGTAACAAACACGGTAAAAATGCGCGAATCGAATTCGGCAACCAAATGAAAGTCAATAAATATTTTGACAACTAAAAATAAAGTATTTTAACAATACTTCAATGAAAAATTATCCCAAATATATCTTCGATTCAACACAAAATAACGTTACGCAATTTATCGTTTTAACGAAAACGACGAGTAAACGAACACTGAACGTAACGCAGTCTGAGACTGAAAAATTTAAACACTAAACTCACTCCCATGGGGCCCCCATGGCCAGCTCCCATGTTCCACCACCCCCTAAACCCATACAAAATTCATGCAAAAGTAATGATCATCTCTTTTCTTACAACCTCCACTCACCTCACATGCACTCTCATTCACCACTCACTTTTCTCTCAATTTTCTCATCATTTTCTCTCAAAAATTCAGAGAATACTCCAGCCCCTAAACACCACCCTACCACCACCACAATCCACCCACAACCACCATAGCACCACCACCTCAAAAACCCTCTTTGTGCAAGGAAAGTTAGCTCAAGAGCACTAGCATCATCATCTCATCTCAAATTCATCAAATTCTTTGTAAGGAACTATATTCATACTCTTATTAACATGTATTAAAGTTCACTCAACTTGTATATAACAAAATGTGGCATGAAAATCATTTTTCTTAACCTTAAATTCATGAAAATACGTTTTTCAGCTTCTGTCCAGATTGTAACACGAAATGTACCAAACCATAACTCAGTCATTTTCTAATGAAATTGGACATTTTTATAGTCTAAAATCAAGTTCAAGAAGTAAGATTTCCAACCCCGTAAGCCTCATATTTCTATGAGCTCGTTTGATATTTTTAATAATTTATATAAACAAACATAGACAATCTGTTCTAGAAATCCAGAAACTTTACTCTTAGTATTTTGGCCATATCTCGAGCTACACAGCTCCAAATGACCTAAAACTACCGCCCAAATTTCACAAATTTCATTGGCTACAACTTTCATGTTGACCACTTTTACTTATTCCTTGTATATTTTGCCCAGAAATGATGATTGCTTGCATGTGTCCAAATCTAGATACAGGTCAGGAAAGTAATTTTTAAAAAATGGTTGTAGTCCCCTAAAATTCTTGGAAAATTACAAAAAGTAGCTAACATAGGGTGTAACAACCGGTATTTTTCGTGAATATAATTTCGGAATAGAATTATTTTTAATAAATACAACAATGAGATGTATTTTCTGGAAATGGTAAAAAGTGGACTGATTTTGATAACTTTTAAAAACCGACACCTATGGACCTACTATAAAGAGAAAGACTAACTTTTTGTGATCTATGAACATAACTAAGGGTTGGGTAAAAGTTTCGGGTCAAACCGAGTAGGTTTGACCAAGTCAACAAAAACAGGACTCGGTTCCTAAAAACGACAAACTTACTATTTTTGGGAAAATGGTAACAAAATGGGGTTGGGTGAATTAATTAATGACTATGACCAACCTTGACCAGTTTGACCAACTTTGACCAACTTTGACCAGTTTGACCAACTTTGACCAGTTTGATCAACTTTGACCAGTTTGACCAAGTTTGACCAGTTTGACCAAGTTTGACCAACTTTGACCAACGAGTTAACCAACTTTGACCTACGGTTTAAGGTTTTTACGAACTAAATAATCTGTTTACAACATACGATATGTACTAATAAATAATATACAACAAAACAAACTTAATAATAATGTCTAAATGAATTATTATTACAAACTTTCACCAACGGGTCGTACACGTATTTAATAAACAAACTTGAACAACTTACTTTGAACATACTAGTTGAGTGAACTAGCATAGGTGGACATTAACCCTCCACCTACATGATTAACCTAAGTGGACTTTAACCCTCCACTTACATAGATGGTCTTTTGAGACATCTACTTACCCAACCTTATACGTTTAGGATGTTAGAAGGTTGCGCTTTGGACTTTGCTTGCTATTTGATTATTGCTTGCTACCTGCTTAACTCTAGTGAGTTTCATAGCCCCTTTTTACTGTTTTCTAACTGGGGTGAGAATACATACAACTGTTTTATACAACTGCTTATATGATCACAAGTAACTTGAAACAACTTTTCGTACGGTTTGCATTAGACCTGAATAATCTACTAAAGCCCTCTACCCATCATAGTTCGTTAATATATGCGTGAATACTATTGGATAGTACTATCAGGGTTTGTGAAACGCCCATAAATTTATTTTTTTATTTTTTTAGCTAATACATTTAGGTCCCATTACTTCTTAATATTTCAAATTATGTTATCTCAGTTAACATCTTAATGATTTTAATAGAGTTTTCTTCTAAGTTTGTACAACAACCTGGATACCAATTTTTCACACACGAACGCGATCCCAGGAAAACCAGCCGGATCGCGTTCCCTAGTTCAAAAACATTCAGTAAAGGAAATACACTGACGAACGCGATCCTGACACCTTAGCTGGATCGCGTTTGCTAGTTCAAAACCGACTATGATGATTTTTCAAAGAGGAACGCGATCCCGGACTCGCAGCCGGATCGCGTTCACTAGTTTGTTTTCAATTCAGACCTCAACTCAGATTTTGACTAAATTCAATTGCACATAACTCATAAACCGTAAGGGATTAGATTCTGAAACTTTGCAGATATCTTCAAATGGTCAAAACCAAGGTTTCCCTTCTTTTACTTTTTAAATTTTCACAAAAATACAATATTTAGGCGTGTGACTCATTTTCACCCATTTTTGATACTTTTGGTAAGCAACTCAAATCACAATCCACCCAATTGCAGCTTTTACACCCTTTACCACTTTTCCAAATTGCCCAAACACACTTAAAGCAACTGACAAAGATTTCATAACCTCGGTTAAACTCGTTATACACACATGGGTTAATGTTGACCCATTTTGACACCTACGACCCATTAACCATTAAGTAACATACTAACACTTCTATTTCATTTTCAATACATAATTTACACCTGTTGTTGACTTTCAATGTCAACTAAATCCAAAACCACATATTACATACTTCTAATGTATTCAAAACAACTTGGGCGTATTTCACAAGTGGATAAGAAACGATAATTCAAAAGAGAACATGCTTGCTACTTACTAACATGCAAGCTAAATCCACGCTATTCCTTCTTTATTTCCTTATCCTTCCTTTGAGAGCTATTACCTATAATACATTAAAATAATACGGAGTAAGCATAAAATGCCTAGTGAATACATAGGTAACCAATTGAGCAATACAATCACACATATAATTCTTAGTCTATCAAATAATGAGCTTAATAGAGATAGATACCACTTGGATCCGCGGTCCTTAAGATACAGATTGTGCTTAGCACATATTTCGTAATATATATTTCATAACAATTGCATACAATAATACCAATAACAACAATAAACAAGTGTAACAACACTATCATGATTATGTAAAACCTCTTGCTCTTAAGCAATCCAGATTTACATAACCTTCACTTAATTGATTCACTATATACTCACCTTAATAGTTGATTGAAGATTTTAAGCAACACATATACAAGCTATTCCAAGTCTTTCACACGTATTTCAAGAGATACATAATAACATATTTAGAGTTCATACTCATATAATTCTAACTTACACTCCCCCACTTTGGTTAAATCTAAAAATTTCATAATTCTACTAATCCAAGTTACTTTCAATACTTATTTTCTCTAATTAATACTCCCATCAACATGATTAAACATATTCTAAGTTTACTAATTCAAACTTAAGCACTTTTAACAAAATTCATAATTTCACCAAGAACACTCTTGATAAATTCATAGCTTTCTTGAAGGGAAATAATTAATACTAGAGATAATCATGTTAATAGACACTAACTAACTGAATTTCATTTCCTAATTCAAATCAATTTGATGAAATCACCAAAATTCCTTAAAACCCCTTTAACCCTTGAAACCCTAGGTTAAATTTATGAAAAGAATACTTACAATAGGTTAAGGATGATGATGAAGAAGATAAATTCAATGATTCTAGAGCTTGAATCGAAGTAGAATTGAAAGATTGATAGAGATGATGATGGATGGCGAGTTTGGTTCCTCACGTACTGAGGTTCTGGAAATATTTGGAATATATCAGACAATTGATACGTATATTAACATATTACACCCAACTCTTTTAGTTAAATACAGTCTAGAACTGAGGAATTCAATTGCGTTTTATATTATATCTTTTTATTTCGATAATAATATTTCATAATATGTATATTTCTGTATACACTAAAATAATACCTCGAATTCTGGGGTGTTACAAGTCTCCCCCACTTATTCGGTTCGTGTCCTCACGAACCATTCTTGATACACGGCAGGGTAATACACCATCATCCATTCCTCAGGTTCCCAAGTAAACTCAGAACCTTTCCTATGTTGCCATTGCACTTTGACAATAGAAACCGTTTTATTTCTTAATTGTTTAACTTTTTGATCCAAAATCTTGACGGGTTCTTCTATATAATTCAATTTCTCGTTTATTTGGATTTCAGGAAGAGGTACATATGAAGCTTCGTCAATAAGACATTTTCGAAGCTGTGATACATGGAATGTATCATGAATACCGCTAAGCTCATCCGGTAACTGTAACCGATATGCTACACGACCAACACGATCAAGTATTTCGAAAGGTCCAATATATCTTGGACTTAATTTTCCTCTCTTACGAAATCGAATGATACCTTTCCAAGGAGAAACTTTTAACATTACTTTATCACCAACTTGGAATTCAATTGGTCGTCTACGTTTATCAGCATAAGATTTATGTCGGTCTTGAGCCATTTTTAGCCTTTCATGGATTTGATCAATCTTTTCAGTAGTCATTTGAACTACATCAGTACTGCCTAGCTCACGTTGACCGACTTCTCCCCAACAAATGGGAGTACGACACTTTCGACCATAAAGCATTTGATAGGGTGGCATCTTTATGGAAGAATGATAACTATTGTTATATGAAAATTCCACCATTGGGAGATGAGAATCCCACCTACCACCAAAGTCAATGACACATGCTCGCAGCATATCTTCTAGAGTTTGAATAGTACGTTCACTTTGTCCATCCGTTTGGGGATGAAAAGCCGTACTAATATGTAGTTGAGTATCCAAATCTTCTTGAAATTTCTTCCAGAATCGAGAGGTAAAACGAGTATCCCTATCAGAAACAATAGAAACTGGTACTCCATGGTGAGCAACAACTTCACGAATATAGATTTCTGCTAATACTTCAGAGGATGATGCTTCCTTAATAGGTATGAAAAGAGCACTTTTTGTTAATCGGTCTACAATCACCCAAATGGCATCATGCTGGTGAGGAGTTCTCGGCAGCTTTGTAACAAAATCCATGGTGATGTGTTCCCATTTCCATATTGGAATATCCAAAGGTTGGAGTTTTCCATACGGTTGTTGATGCTCAGCTTTTACTTGAAGACAAGTGAGACAATTTTGGACGTATTTAATGATATCACGTTTCATACCAGGCCACCAATAATCACATTTCAGATCACGATACATTTTGGTGGCACCTGGATGAACAGAATATTTCGATTTATGAGCTTCATCCAATAACAATTTCTTCACATCACTCGTTACTGGTATCCAGATTCTACCATAACGAGTTCTCAGCCCTCAAGAATCTTCAATTAATTCAGAAAGTTGACCCTTTAAGCGTTGCTTATTCAGGTCATTAGAAGATAATGCATCAATTTGAGCAGTTTTTATAGAATCAAGCAGTTGCGGAAACACAATCATGTTAAGAGATTTCACTGAAAGAATATAATGAATAGCCTTTCGGCTAAGAGCATCCGCAACGACATTAGCCTTACCAGGGTGGTAAAGAATGTCACAATCGTAATCTTTGACCAGATCAAGCCACCTTCTTTGTCTGTTATTCAAATCTCGCTGATCAAAGAAATTTTTCAAGCTTTTGTGGTCAGTATAAATGGTAGACTTGACTCCATATAGATAATGTCGCCAAATCTTCAATGCAAAGACCACAGCTACTAATTCAAGATTGTGAGTAGGATAGTTTTGTTCATGAGATTTAAGTTGACACGAAGCATAAGCTATAACCTTCCCACATTGCATTAATACACAGCCCAAGCCAAGCTTAGAAGCATTACAATAAACCACCATATCCTCAATGCCTTCCGGTAAAACAAGGATAGGAGCCTGACTGAGCTTTTCTTTCAACAATTGAAATGCTTTAGATTGTTCTTCACCCCATTTCCAAGATACACTCTTTCGAGTCAATTGAGTCAATGGGGTAGCAATCTTAGAAAAATCTTGAATGAAACGACGATAGTAACCCGCAAGACCAAGAAAACTTCTGACCTCAGTGGGGCTCGAAGGAGGATCCCACTTAAGAACTGCAGCAACTTTAGATGGATCAACTTGAATACCATGGACATTAATCACATGTCCAAGAAACTGGACTTCACGCAACCAGAATTCACACTTGGAGAATTTAGCATAAAGCTTTTCACGTCGAAGCATTTCCAGAACTTGTCTCAAATGAATTGAATGATCACTCTCACTTTTAGAATAAATGAGAATGTCATCAATAAAAACAATCACAATTTTATCCAGCATAGGACGACATACACGATTCATCAAGTCCATAAATGCAACTGGAGCATTGGTTAAACCGAATGGCATGACAACGAATTCATAGTGACCATAACGAGTTCGAAAAGTGGTTTTAGGAATATCATCTTCCTTTATCTTCAACTGATGGTAACCAGACCGAAGATCAATTTTTGAGAAGAAACTGGCACCTTGCAGTTGATCAAATAAATCATCAATTCGAGGTAAAGGATAACGATTCTTAATGGTCACCTTGTTTAATTCCCGATAATCGATACACATCCTTAAAGATCCATCTTTCTTTTTAACGAATAACACTGGAGCTCCCCAAGGCGAACTGCTAGGACGAATAAAACCTTTATCAAGGAGTTCCTGCAGTTGATTCATCATCTCTTGCATTTCGTTCGGAGCTAACCGATATGGGGTTTTAGCAATTGGAACAGCTCCAGGAATTAAATCAATTCTAAATTCAACTTGTCGATCAGGTGGAAGACCAGGGAGTTCATCAGGAAATACATCCGGGAATTCATTGACAACAGGGATATCAGAAAGAACAGCAACAGATTTATAGTTATCAATCACGTGTGCCAAAAAGGCTCGACACCCATGTGATAACAATCTTTTAGCTCGTGCATACGTACATACAGGAATAGTTCGATTGATACATTCGCCATAAACAGTTATATCCTGTCCGCTAGGTGCTTTCAGGAAAATAACTTTTTCATGACAATTGATTACACATTTATTTCGTCATAACCAATCCATTCCTATTACTATGTTGAACTCCCCCATTTGCATTGGGATTAGATCAACATTAAATTTATCACTTCCTATTTCAATGATACACCCCTTATACACATCAGAAACTATTACTAGCTTATTATCAGCTATTTCAACTTCTAAGGGATGATCAAGTTTAGATACAGAAATATTTAAACATTTACAAAACGAAAGTGATACAAAAGATCTGGAAGCCCCAGAATCAAACAAAACATGGGCAGGTATAGAATTTATAATAAAGGTACCTGTCACCACATCATGTGTAATTTGAAAAGCACGGGGTTTGGCTCCCGATCCGGCAGTTGTCCCTTTCTTCTCAGAATCTTTTCTTTGTTGTTGCTTTCTCTGTTCTTCTTTCTTAACGGGACAATCCGCCTGAATATGATCGCTTTTGAAACAGGTGTATGATGTGACTCAAAAAGTCATGTTTTTAAGGGCAATATTCCGCACTTTTTGGACGTATCTTTAGTGAAAACATTCCAAAATGATCATTATTTACTAAAATTCACTAAAGTAGTCTAAATATAGGCGTTGCTGTAAAAATCACCTAAAACGTCCAAATAACAAGCAAATCAGGACAAATAAACGTGCACAAAATCATCCGCCCTCATTTACCTTATATAGATCACATTATAACTTCATCATATGATAAAACAGGTAAAATCGAGACGGGAAAATCAAGAATCATGCAAATCGGATAAAGAACGGAGAAGACTGAGCAGTATCAGACCCTATAAAGTCATTTCGGGTATGCTTGAGCTATACACATCCAATTTCAGTGAAGTTGGCATCATTAGAAGCGTAACGGAATTACGAAGACACAGGCGAAAGAATCAGGTCAAACGGACGCATAACGAAGGAGATACGCGCGTTTTAAGCAACGAACGAAATCAGACAGACACCGTATACGGCCTTGGCAACCGTATACGGCCTACCTAAGACCATATACGGCCTACCTAACACCGTATACGGCCCTACCAAGGCCGTATACGGACCCCTGTACCCCGTATCATGCATCGTTTGCTTGTACGTGCTGTTTCGCGAGTTGTACGGCTGATTTTTGAGCTTTGCCTATAAATAGGGGATCACACCTCCTCATTTTACACACAACAACACATTCACACACTTTCACATTTCTCTCATTTTCATTTCTCTCATTTTATCTCACTTTCTCTCTCTAACTTTCTCTCTCTAGTACTATTCTTAGGAGTTAGAGGAGAAAGGTTAGGGTTGAGCTTACGATTCGAGTCTAGAGGAAGTTTTAGCTTGGTAATCTTGTTGTAACGAGCTTTTCAAGTTCAGACTATTTGTAATCCTCAGTATTACGCTGCTGTATTCCCGGTGATATCTAAACTTTACTTACTGTTATAATGCTTGTGCTTTATGTTATTTCAGTTTGTATTCTGCATATTGCCATGTTTATAGAGTAGTTTAATATTGTGATTGTTGAAATGTAGATATTAGGAGTAGGGATGATGTTAAATTAATGTTTCATTTATACGATTGGAAATTGTTATGCTGTGTATCTGGTTAAGCTTATCCTGAATATAGATCTAGTCTCTCATCACCCTTTCCAGACTTTCACGTGACTGTTGCCCTAGGATAGGATCTGATCAACCCTAATACTATGAATATACAGTTATCTCCAGTTACAGTATGAAACTATGAACTTTCCTTTAAAAGGCACGGTACTTCGTATAGCGTTGGAAACACCTCGTGTGGAGTACAAATACGTGGAAGCTAAGGAAATGCCATGGATTGTTTCATCGTGAATTACCTAGAAGTGATCCTTCTAGAACTGTGGTCTAGGAATCAAAGCTGTGGAAATGCTTGTTGCACTGTACACCGTTAGTACACCTAAGATCTGGAACACTGTGGAAATGCTTAAACGCCCAGTACACCGTCAGTACATCTAGGATTTGGAACACTGTGGAAATGCCTAATTGCCCTGTACACCGTGATTATTCCTAGGGATGAACGCCTGACTGTAAAGGAGGGTCTATATTTATGATGGTTAAGTATGTGCTTCAATAGGAACAATACAGGGTAGTGTCAATCATATACCTAGACATGCAAAACCCTAATCACACCAATAGTTTAACATACACAGGATACAATCAGTATTTGCTATAATAAAAGTAAATAGACGATTAGGTGTTAAGAAAGGTCAGTAAATACAATTGCGGTCTGTTGCCTTATGCCTGATCCCTAGAACATTTAGGGTGACTTTGTCTTAGTTAAGCAAAGGCTCAGGAGGGTTTGAAAACAGCCTGATCTGATCAGAATCATGATAACCTAGGATTCCAGTGACATATGCTTCTAGGGTTACACCTGAACGTAGGGTCCTAGTGTTTACACCGAAAGTATGTCTACTCTTTATCTGGTAAATCTCCAATCAATTTTATAATGAACATCATCCCGAAACCCTAGTATCCAAGTTTCAGCAATCACATCTCTACCTGTCTGCTTAAACCCTAATTTCATTTCTCGTTATTTACTTTTCTGCATTTAGGATAATTAGAAAACCAAATCAATCCAAAATCTATCTACCTACCCCCATCCTAATTGCGACCATAATCTTTGGTGACCTGCTTTATTTCAATTCGCTCCGATTTAAGAACGACTTCGAGTTATACTTACTGCTTGCTCCCAAGGTAGGTAGTACTTATAGTTTGAGCCCCAGCTCATATAAATTTAAAACTCACTGTCCGCCGCTTCTGTTGCTGTTGGAACAACGACCGGAGTCAAATCCGACCGACCGATAGAGGCCGCGACAAGTTTTTGCCGCCGCTGCCGGGGATCGTAGAGCGTTACGATTTGAAGCCGCCTTAGATATTCTAGCTTTTAGGAGATCCTTTCCAATTAGGTTTTCTCAAACTTAGTTGGTAGTTATTTGCTTTTCTTAGAATAATTTAGATAGTTTAATTAAAAATGAAAAATACAAAAACATCTTTCTATGATTCATTTCCGTCTAGCCCCATTTCTCCACTCGCCCTCAAGACGCCCGAAGAAATGATGGCCATGGATGACGCTGAGTTCTTCGCCTGCTTTGAACAAGAGTTGGAATCTGACGTCTACTCTCCATCTTTATCCTCTTCCGAAGTTATCTCCGCTAATTCAGACGATGAATCTAGAACTTTAGGGCAATTCTTAGATCTTAACTTAGGAACCCATGATTCTCATCAGAAGATCTCAACTTCTGCATCTAGCATTCTAAGCTATCAGGTTATACCTGCTCCTGAGATTTCATATTCCTTAGAAAACTTCTTTCAATTCCTTACCTCATCTGGTTTTGTCGAGAGTAACTCTGAACATCTTCAACTTTCGTTTTCCACCCATTGAAGAACGTCTTCCACCATGGGACGAAGAAGTTTACGAATACCCTCCAAAATCACCAATCTTTTTGAACCTCGTACCCGAACCTGAGTACACCATCTATCGTGTTGTTGATAGGACTCTACCAATCAAACCTGAAGAAAATATCCGCTACGTAGGTAACTCTTTTGATCCTGATAGGAGATTGGATGTTTGTCGGGCATTTGCCAGACAACTCAAAACGTCTGACTTTCCTTTTCCAGTTGAACAAAGAGAAGTCGCTCGTAGGATAAAGAAACGGGTTGGTATTCTCCACCGTCTTCCAAATCAAAAGGAGGAAGGCATCTTCACACATTATCGAGAGCAAGAACTAAAGCTTAAATCAGAAATAGACCTACTAATGGACCTATTCGCCTGCACCGATTATCAACCGGTTTCCCAAACCCTAATTAATCGTCATGTTGCGGCTATGATTTATGAGCTTGAGTTCTGGATCAGCAAAGATCCCGCTATATCTCTCGTCATTTCTGATAAAATTCCATTTTTCGTTGACCCCGCTACTTACATGATCAACAAGTTGTGAGAGATATTCCCTGGAGCCACTGACGATAACATGGAAGCTACTTTCTTTGCTGGAAGGAAGGATATTAACGTCTCACTCACTTTGTTATTTGCTCAGTCAAAATTTCCTTTCACTATTTCACAAACATCTTTAATCGAAGAAATCACGGAGTCAGTTCACACTACCACCGGAAATCCCGATTCGAGAGAAGAACGGAAATTTCAACAAACCCTAGGAATGCTTCTTCATGACTTGAACCATATAGATGACGGATCACGAAACGGAATTTCAAACCCTAAGAAAGTTAGAAAGGAATTTAACAAGTTTATTGACAATCTTCTAGATTTAGGCAAAAAGGAACGTATGTTTCTCACTGAGCACGAACGATTCTCGTTACATCCCGCAGACCTAGTTGATTCTGTCATTAAGATTCTCACTTGTGACTTTATTCCTCGCTACACTTTCCCTCAACCAAGAGCACCAAATTCGCTTAAACAATTGCTCTTGGGCAATATTCAATAAATTTGTCCAAAAGTCGAGCTACCGAATTTAACCAAGCGCTTTTTGGGAGGCAACCCAAACTTTAGTTAATTTAGTTTTATTTTAAGTATTTAGGATAAGAAATATTAGTAGTTTATTTTTAAATTTAAAAGCTTGCATTTAAAAACACAAGAAAACGTTCTTTTAAAATTCAAATTCGCGCAACACAGTTACGAATTTCAGACATTTTCAGAAATTTCGAAAAAGTTTATTTTTAAATTTTGAAAAATTAATTTTGAATTTGTCTTGGATTTTAAAGAACACAAAAAGATTGTCTTGTTTTAAATAAAAACGTATACGATTTCGCATACGATTCGCAAATATCTTTTCAGACTGCGCGTAAAGATTCAGAAAATTACGAACATACTTTTTAAAAATTGTTTTATTAAAAGTTTTTAAACTTTGAAATTTTACTTGTATGTTTCGTATCTTTCGCAAATTTTAAATCGCGTACGTTTAAAAGGGTATAAAAAGGGATTTTAGCCACACACATAAAAAAAAAAAAAAGTTCATCTTCTTCCTCTCCCCTACCCCAAACCATCGGCCACCATCATACCACCACCAAACCTTCATTACTCAACCATTTTGCATGATTCCAAGCTCAAAATTCATCATTTTATGATATTTCTTGCATCCACAACATCACCACATCAAGTTTAAGGTAATTCTTGACCTACTTTTGTGATTTTCATGAAACTTTAAAAATTAGGGCTTGTAACTCATTCTCATAGATTTCATGGTTAAAAGTTGCAATCTTTAGTGTTATTTCATGCTTATCTTGATGCTTAAGATGATTACAAGCTTAATCTAGTGATTTGTTGGCTTAATTGCAAGATTGGAGATTAAAGTGTTGACTTTTTGGATGAACTATGGCTAGTTTGACTTTTTGGTTGATTAATTGCTTATGTTGACTTTTGTTGATTGAGTTATACTTAAATATGATAGGTTAACATGTTTTGATTGATCATTTGCGATTAGAAAATGGTTAAGCTAGTTTTTGGTAATTAAAGTAAGCTAATTTTTAATAAAATCATCATAAACATTATTTTTATTTAAAACTTTTATTTTTTAAACCATGTTTATGACTTTTCTAAACTTAAAAAGCTTACAAGATTATCAAAACAAGTTTCGGTTCATTTAATCATTTTTAAGTTTATCACTTTAATTAATAAAGTGTATGACTTTGAAATGAAACCAACAAAAACGCCATTTTCTAAAAACTACCATTTTATCAAATAAGTTTACTTCCAATCATGTGAATGAAGCTTTATGGAAATTGCGGAATATTGGATTGCATATTTAATTGGTAATATGCCCTTTTATGATTAATTGATTTACTTGAGGTAATTATAGGACCTTGGATTTAATCTCATTTAGATCGATTAACCATAAACATGAAGTATTTAAGTTTTTAGTGCTTGGGATAATTAAGTTAGGTAACTTGTTGACTTGCTTTAATTATGCTGGGAACTTGAAGCTTTGTGCCACTCACCCTTATTTAGACATAAGTTGACAAAAGTTTTTGGATTTGTGATTGGTTGCGGTTAGGTTTAGCAATTTTAAAATTTCTGGATATGCCCATTTCTAAAGCCTACATTTCCATTTTTTTCTGAAAATTTGGAAGTACTTTAGCATATCCATTAATATATCACGGTTATGGCCTAATCTTTTCTTGTCTTTTGTCACAGATGGAAAATTGCCCACCTTCACTCAGCTACTTGGCCAAATCTTCAAAGAATAGGTCACTCATTCGCCAGTGGTTGTAGCGACCGATAGGCAGTAATCGGTATGTGGTATGGAAAGATATGATTAAGCTAGGAATCAGGGATGAGTTGAAGAGTTTGTTGATGTGTGAGACCGATGGTCAAGTGAACAATGCCTTTCTCCGTCTCTTCGATATAGATGAGTATGCATACCGAGAAGTAGTGACAGAGTTCATGATGACTTACCAGCTGAATCCAAAGATGAGCGTATCTGACAAAAGAAAGATTTCATTCAAGTTTCAGGAACAGATTCATCATATCTCAGTTGCCGACTTGGGAGTGTATCTTGGTTTATATACAGAGTCTCAGGTCAACTCTGCATGGTTCAGAAACAATGTTCAAGACATCTCCAGCCTACCAAACAGGAACCACAAGGATATTTGGATGGATTTAGCAGGATCAAACTTTAGGAGCTGTGTTAAGTCATCCACTTTCATCAAGCCGGTTCATCACATCCTTCACAAGTTGCTAGCATGTTCTATATTTGGAAAGAAGGAGGGTGGTGCTGTGAGTGCCGAAGAGTTGAAGTTCATAGATGCAATCATAGGAGGAAAGAATCTGAATGTTGCTTTCTTGATCGCTGAGAGACTTGGGGCTGAGACAGACATGGATAGGCACATGTTCATGGGGTCGATTATTACTAGATTGCTTTATAGTATGGGATTGTTGACTGAGGCTCACACTGAGGAGTTTACTGTTTGTTCTCGTTCTTTGCCATTCAACTTAGACTACTGCAAGTTGATCCATCTTATTGAGGTAGATGAGCAGAGGCAGTGCTTATGGAAGAACACCAAACAGATCATTCCAGGATGTCGTCTCCCTGGAAAGCGTGTTAGAGGATCCTCACCTGTTGCAGAGGATGGCCCATCTGATAGAGCCCGAGCACCTACTACTCATGCTAGTGTCCTGCATACAGGAGCTGAGACAGCCGAGCCACCAGCTCAGGCTACTGTTCACTACACAGATCCAGTGACCTCGCTGACACAGTATTATCTTTTGCATGCTCTTCAGGTTAGCCGCTCCCATCAACTGTTGATTTCCAGGAAACTTGGTATTCCTGACCCAGAGCCTTACATGTACCGATGCGGTCCACCACCACCAGCCATAGCACCACCACATACATCAATCCCATCACATACCACCCATACACCATCACCCGCTATCCGGACCACACCAGTACCAGAGCAGGTCTAGTCAGTTGAGGCCGAGATACCATTAGTCCAGCCAGTAATTTCTGCACCTGTGATTCCTCATCCTGCCTAGCCAGTCGCCAGTGGATCTTACCGTGCTGACACAGTCTACTTGGGCACGGATGCTGTATCTTTTGACACTTCCGGGATGCTATTAAACTTGGGACCGATCTCTTCCTCAGCTGTACCAACAGAAAGCATGCTACGTCAGGCTTACATGACCTTACTAGAGCAGGCAGGGGTTACTTCGGCTATTTTACTAGAGTGGGGCTACACTGATCCGATGAGACTGCCAGCAGCTACCCTCAGAGACATATTGATTCAGCTCAAACTGATCAATGCTGAAGAACAGGGACAGAGAGTATCTAGTGGCCAGCAGTCAGTCGCAGGACCATCTGCAGCACCAGCTCCTACTTAGCATACTGATGCACCTGACCAGGGATCCCCAGCCTCATAGTTCTACCCCATTTGCATCATTTGATTTTGGTTTCAGACATTATCATTATTATTATCTTGTGTTTGTTTGGCTACTGTTGAACCTTACTTTTGGAACTTATTTGTATCAGCCACTAGTTGGTTGATCACTCTATCCGTATTTACATTATGCTTTTACTTATTATGTTTTATTTTCTTTCTGTCAAATAAGTAGAAATGTTGTGATGTATGAACGTGGAAAAAGGCGAGATGACGCACTTTTAAGAAGAAAATCCGTGAAGTCAAAAGGCAACCCGAACCAGCTTTCAATATTTGCAGACTGCGGAACATTCAAACATCTCATGAAGGGGCCTCGTTCTTCTCAAAACTTCCTTGTATCCAAGCACTTCAAAGAACTAAGTGTGGGATCACTCCCCACACCACAAACACTTATCGAAATCACTCCAGTTTCTTCAAAACCTAAAGTATGGGATTCTACACCATAAGGATCCCCACTTAAAAGAATTGAAGTTGATTTCTGATAACGTTAGATACATGACACCGGATAACCCCGTATGAAGCTCGCTGTCCTTCAAAGAAGAATGCAGAAGAAAGCTCGCTTCGACTCTCTCTCTCCTGTAAAATTTCACATGCTTCAAAACGTTATCTGGGGAGTTTCTTAACCTTCTATCCATTTCATGATCACATATATTCTGTTTTGATAGCTTGTTATATTCTATACCCTATCCTAAGCTTATCACTAAGTGTGGGATTCAAACCCAAATTTAACACTTAAGAAACATTTTCTTACATGTTCAAACTCTAAGTGTGGGATTTTACCTCCAGTAAAAACTCAACTCAAGAGAACATTAGGGACAATGTTCCTCTAAGTGTGGGATAGCAAGGTATAGAATACCTTGGATAATTTTAGGCAATTTTTATGTCCAAAATAGCATTACTCAGAAAATGTTTTCCCAAATAACGAATTTTTCAAACAAAAATTTTCAAAAATTTAAAATTATGAGTTAAATTATGAAACTAACTCTAAGTTTTTGAGTTAAATACTTTCGAAAAGAATCATTCTCGAAATATGAGCAAGGTATTTTGGAATATAGGGAAAATAAGATAGGAATTTCTCGAGCAAGAAACAATAATCTGAAAGGAGCATAGCTAGGCACATACAACCCTATTTTGTAGTGAGGTATCTTGAGCCTAAGAGCATTCATCCTTAATGCTTCACTTTCATTTCTTGTGTGTGCCGATGTTTGCATCTCTGAATTAGAACTTGCTCCAGACATACGTTTCGAGACCACATTGGTGTGTACCGTACGCGGTATAGGTGCAGCTAGATGACCTCGACATTCCTTAGGATTTAAACCCAATTCTTACATATCTCTTCAAGCCCAAAACCCTTCCGATACTCATTTTCGGTATCGATGATCCGCCTAGTGAACCATGTTGAGCCTAAACCTTTCATTTCATAAAAACCCTCGTACTAAACCCCCACTCAACCAAAATTTCCAAAATCTTATCTTAGAATTTCTAAGGTCGTGAAAAACATCTTTTGGAACATCCTCTTCAATTATGCTCTAAAGTCTTCCTCTTCTGTGTACTCTAAAAAGTCAAAAGTGCGAAAAATTGGCACGACAAAAGAAATTGAAGTTCAAGATCAAAGATCATAGTTCCGAAAAGGATTTCTGAAAGGATCAACATAAAATATCCTTAGAAATTCTCTGGCAAAGAAGTTCTGAAGAAGAAAAGAAAAATAAAAAGTAGAAAAATCAAGAAAAGAAAAAGAAATAGTTCCATCAAATAAAGCTGAGTGCTTCAAGTATCACCTTCTCAAGGAAAATTTGATAGAAGACGAGCAGCTACAAGATCCTCCGTTCCGTTCTGAAATAAAGTTTTTCACTATCTTTGAGTTTTAAGATAAGTCAAAACCTTACAACCAAACATATACCACTATCCATACCCTTAAACCTCACCAAACACTACCACCCGTTCAACGTCTTGGGATAGTTAGCACCGTCCTCACCTAAGTGGTGGAGATCCGATTCTTGACCAAGCTTATGACGATGAGTGCTGCATGACTGGCTTATTTGAGCGATTTCATTTGTTCTAGATTGTTAGGGAACCCGATACACTTTGAGTGAATTGAGTGACCACCTTTAGTGAGATCGCCTAGTCATGTGTACTCCAAGATCACGAGAATTGGTAGTATGCTTGATGATAATTGCTTCTTGCATCTGAAAGGATCATCTTATCCCTTCCCTTATTCTTAAACAGTCTTAATCATGTTAGAAGTGGTATCATTTTGAAATTATTTTGACTCGCCCCTTAAAAAACCAAATTTTATATGTTTTTCTAACTGAGTGTTGCTTGAGGACAAGCAACGCCTAAGTGTGGGATAACTTGATGTGACTCAAAAAGTCATGTTTTTAAGGGCAATATTCCGCACTTTTTGGACGTATCTTTAGTGAAAACATTCCAAAATGATCATTATTTACTAAAATTCACTAAAGTAGTCTAAATATAGACGTTGCTGCAAAAATCACCTAAAACGTCCAAATAACAAGCAAATCAGGACAAATAAACGTGCACAAAATCATCCGCCCTCATTTACCTTATATAGATCACATTCTAACTTCATCATATGATAAAACAGGTAAAATCGAGACGCGAAAATCAAGAATCATGCAAATCGGATAAAGAACGGAGAAGACTGAGCAGTATCAGACCCTATAAAGTCATTTCGGCTATGCTTGAGCTATACACATCCAATTTTAGTGAAGTTGGCATCATTAGAAGCGTAACGGAATTACGAAGACACAGGCAAAAGAATCAGGTCAAACGGACGCATAACGAAGGAGATACGCGCGTTTTAAGCAACGAACGAAATCAGACAGACACCGTATACGGCCTTGGCAACCGTATACGGCCTACCTAACACTGTATACGGCCCTACCAAGGCCGTATACGGCCCCCTGTACCCCGTATCGTGCATCGTTTGCTTGTACGTGCTGTTTCGCGAGTTGTACGGCTGATTTTTGAGCTTTGCCTATAAATAGGGGATCACTCCTCCTCATTTTACACACAACAACACATTCACACACTTTCACATTTCTCTCATTTTCATTTCTCTCATTTTCTCTCACTTTCTCTCTCTAACTTTCTCTCTCTAGCACTACTCTTAGGAGTTAGAGGAGAAAGGTTAGGGTTGAGCTTACGGTTCGAGTCTAGAGGAAGTTTTAGCTTGGTAATCTTGTTGTAACGAGCTTTTCAAGTTCAGACTATTTGTAATCCTCAATATTACGCTGCTATATTCCCGGTGATATCTAAACTTTACTTACTGTTATAATGCTTGTGCTTTATGTTATTTCAGTTTGTATTCTGCATATTGCCATGTTTATAGAGTAGTTTAATATTGTGATTGTTGAAATGTAGATATTAGGAGTAGGGATGATGTTAAATTAATGTTTCATTTATACGATTGGAAATTGTTATGCTGTGTATCTGGTTAAGCTTATCCTGAATATAGATCTAGTCTCTCATCACCCTTTCCAGACTTTCACGTGACTGTTGCCCTAGGATAGGATCTGATCAACCCTAATACTATGAATATACAGTTATCTCCAGTTACAGTATGAAACTATGAACTTTCCTTTAAAAGGCACGGTACTTCGTATAGCGTTGGAAACACCTCGTGTGGAGTAAAAATACGTGGAAGCTAAGGAAATGTCATGGATTGTTTCATCATGAATTACCTAGAAGTGATCCTTCTAGAACTGTGGTCTAGGAATCAAAGCTGTGGAAATGCTTGTTGCACTGTACACCGTTAGTACACCTAAGATCTGGAACACTGTGGAAATGCTTAAATGCCCAGTACACCGTCAGTACATCTAGGATTTGGAACACTGTGGAAATGCCTAATTGCCCTGTACACCGTGATTATTCCTAGGGATGAACGCCTGACTGTAAAGGAGGGTCTATATTTATGATGGTTAAGTATGTGCTTCAATAGGAACAATACAGGGTAGTGTCAATCATATACCTAGACATGCAAAACCCTAATCACACCAATAGTTTAACATACACAGGATACAATCAGTATTTGCTATAATAAAAGTAAATAGACGATTAGGTGTTAAGAAAGGTCAGTAAATACAATTGCGGTCTGTTGCCTTATGCCTGATCCCTAGAACATTTAGGGTGACTTTGTCTTAGTTAAGCAAAGGCTCAGGAGGGTTTGAAAACAGCCTGATCTGATCAGAATCATGATAACCTAGGATTCCAGTGACATATGCTTCTAGGGTTACACCTGAACGTAGGGTCCTAGTGTTTACACCGAAAGTATGTCTACTCTTTATCTGGTAAATCTCCAATCAATTTTATAATGAACATCATCCCGAAACCCTAGTATCCAAGTTTCAGCAATCACATCTCTACCTGTCTGCTTAAACCCTAATTTCATTTCTAATTATTTACTTTTCTGCATTTAGGATAATTAGAAAACCAAATCAATCCAAAATCTATCTACCTACCCCCATGTTAATTGCGACCATAATCTTTGGTGACCCGCTTTATTTCAATTCGCTCCGATTTAAGAACGACCTCGAGTTATACTTACTGCTTGCTCCCAAGGTAGGTAGTACTTATAGTTTGAGCCCTAGCTCATATAAATTTAAAACTCACTGTCCGCCGCTTCTGTTGCTGTTGGAACAACGACCGGAGTCAAATCCGACCGACCGATAGAGGCCGCGATAGTGTAACATAAACGGAAAGGACTAGGCAATCCGGTGCCATATGTCCAGGCCTCCCACACTTGAAACATTTACAATCCCCAAGATGTCTTTTTCCACATTTATCGCATAATGGCCATTCACGAGTACGGGGTTGAGAAAACTGTTGTTGTGATTGAGATTTTTGTGAGGATTGTTGTGATGGTGATTTCGAATCATTTATGGTTTTCTTAAACGATGATGATTGAGATGGAGCAGATTGCTCGGCTTTTCTTTTACTGGCATATTCAGCACGCTTAGCTAGTAAATCTTTTTCTCTTACTAAGGCCCGATTCAATATCGTTGGAATATCCTTATAAAATGACTGATCAATAGATTCACGGATTTTGAGATTCAAATGACGATAGAAATGATCAGTCAATAGCTTCTCATTAGAAGTGTACTCCGGACAGAAACGAGATTTTTCATGGAAGGATTTGGAATATTCAGCTACAGACATCCTTCCTTGATTAATTGCAAGAAATTCACCCTTTAACTTTTCTAGTTCAGCTGGTGGTGAAAATTCACTTTTGAATAATTCTTTAAACTTGTCCCAAGAAAACTGAGATGCTGTTTCAAATCCATAGGTGTCAATCTTTGAATTCCACTATTCATGAGCATCACCTTTGAGTTGGTGAGTGTAGCACCCCCAAATTTACTGTTGGCGGAAGCATACTTTGGGGTGCTACTAATCAATACACAAAGCACATAAGATACATAATGAACGACCACTACATGCGTCGTTTTACAAATACATTGATTAACGTAAAAGTCTACATATGTTTTACAAAAGACGAGTTCGCATAGGTATTTGAGAGATTCTAATACATATCTAATTTTAGCAAAATATAGAAATGCAGGGAAATCTCTTGATGTTTATATGATTGTATGCGACTCGAGCTACAGTATCCTGATGGGCAGTCCAACCTACTGCTGAGTACCTGAGATAACATGCTAAAATGGTCAGCTATAAAGCTGGTGAGCTCACAGGTTTGATATGATAATATATGATTTGTGAACCGCAAGATTTAATGATTCGATTTACAAAGCATGTAAATAATTGGATGATGAGTATCACATGAATATTTGTAATTAAACAAATAAGTAAAGATTGATACAACTAACATGAGCACATAGTCTGAGCTTAACTGAGGGGTCAGGATCACTATCAAGTGCCTGATCGAGGGTGCCTCTATGCGTATGCCTAATCAACATACGTTTGAACAAATGATAATGCGTCCGTTTGACAGGTTAGTGCTTGCTAACTCGGACGGGGATTGTCAATCCCATATGGTACCATACACTAACATTCACGCTAAATCATATTAACAGAACTATGCTTCAGAGGACTTTGATTGATTAGATGAAAACAACTCATGCAGCATACGTGATAATTTGATACTTGCGTTCACATGTAAAACAAAACGAGCATGTATCTCACCCCTAGGTAAAAGCATTTAAAATAGGGGCTATGAGACTCACCTGAGTCTGATGAATTGTTAGCCAAAAATTATAATGATTCACAATGATTTGATGTCGTTACAACGACTGAACCTGCAGGGCGTCTGAGACGCGCAAGGTTTTGATAAATGATTAGATTCTTGAAACCTACCGGGCGTATTAAACGCGCAAGGTTTTGATTGATTAGATGACTCTACGGACCATCTATGCTAGTTGTTCCCTCAACTAGTTATGCCCAAATACTTTGGTTGTCGATTATGTTTGAGTTTTGAAAATGTATACGGGTCGTTGGTGATGGTTTGTACTAATAATTTCAAACTATTATTATTATACATGATTCGTTGGGCTTATAAAAGTGTATGTGTTTCATATATAAATCGTATCGTATAAGTTTAGTTGTTAATCAAGTTCATTATATCCGTTACACTTTATTTCATAATTTACAAAATTTGGTACGAGTCTGAAAACAGTAATATGCCATTTTCGGGCCCTAAACGACCCCGGATGGCCTAAAACTGACTAGGCTAAGGTACTTAGCATTGATTATTGGGTCGTTTCCAAGTGACCTTGCGAATTTGAGCTCAATCCGTTATAATAAATTTTTCATCGAGAAGCTACCCTAAAATATGTTCTGTTTTAGCTAGAATTCGCAGGGCTAGTTTATTGATTCGTTGGGTCATGAAATATAAGGGGGGAATCCGCCGGATTCCCTTGAATCCGCCGGATTGATGACAAATGAAGGGAATCCGCCGGATTCTATTGAATCCGCCGGATTCATGTTAATTTAAAGGACGCGCCGGGTACAGTCAGCACGCGCCGGGTTGTTCTTGGTTCTGGGTAGGAATCCGCCGGATTCACCATGAATCCGCCGGATTCAAAGGTCTGGTTCGAGTCTGCCGTTTCAAAATCATACCCAAACCAAATCTAATCCGCAAACTAACCAACATCCACCTATTCCAGCGTTACTATATGATAATACAAGGTATTTAAACACGAATTTACAAAGTAAAAGTTAGCGATTTTCCTTACAATGATTTATGATTGAAAACGAAGATGATGAACGGATGATGAACGGATGATGATGATTATGCTTGATGCTTCCGATTTTGTTGTTGTTAATGTTGTTGTTGTTTGTGGATTTAGAGAGAGAGCCGAGAGAGAGCTAGAGAGTTTGAGATGGAGGAATGAAAATGGGAAATGAAGGCAAAGGGTGTGTTGGGTTGGTATAGCCGGCTAACTCAATTATTTGAGTTAGTTGGCCTAATTTCGTAGTACAAAATACCCGTGTTTTTGTACCCGATCGTAAAAGTAGTATAATGTTTTAAAACGATAATTTTCTAAAAATGATATCGTACGTATTTTCATTTGAAGTATTTTATAAAAATACATTTAACGGGATATATAAATTATATCTTTGTTTTACGTTTGAGGGACGGATAGGATTCAATTGGTTTCGTCGCGTTTGAGTAAAATGATATAAAACGAAATATGTTTTATTTTATCTAATGTAAATAATAATTATCATTTTCCATAATAATATATTATTTATATGTTTTTGTCGCGAATCCTTTATATTTGTACGATACGAATACTTTATATATTATCAAAATAATATATAATAAATAATGAGTTATTAAATAATAGTTTCATATTACTTAATATTTGTTTTTCACCAACGCCGTATAATTGAATCGGAATTCGGCCGATTTGAAAATGAACGATTAAATCTAATCGAGTACTGATATATATATTCATCAATATATATTTTGATACATACAATTAGTCTAATACATAGCACTAACTACATGTATTACATAATGATTAGGAACTAATTTCTAGTCCTAATTTGACGGGTGTCACAGTCTCCCCTTGTTAAGAGAATTTCGTCCCGAAATTTAACTCGAAGTTGGCGTGTGAGTGGAGTCTGAGAATAGATGTGGATATTTGAGTCGCATCTGGTGTTCCCGTTCCCAGGTGAATTCCGGACCACGCCGCGAATCCCACCGAACCTTGACAATAGGGATACGACTTTGCTTGAGCTGTTTGACCTCACGGTCCATGACCTCCACTGGTGTTTCGACGAAATGAAGTTTGTCGTCTATTTGAATTTCCTCAAGCGGAATGATGAGTGTCTTGTCGGACAGGCATTTCTTAAGGTTAGAAATGTGAAATGTGGGATGCACGCTACTGAGCTCTGGAGGTAGCTGCAATCGATATGCGACTGGACCAATCCTTTCAAGGATCTCAAAAGGTCCGATGTATCTAGGGTTTAACTTCCCACGTTTACCAAAACGGATGACACCTTTCCAAGGTGATACTTTGAGCAATACTCGATCCCCAACCTGGAACTCGAGATGCTTTCGTCTCACGTCAGCATAACTCTTCTGACGATCACGTGCGGCCTTCAGCCGTTGCTGGATACCAACGATCTTTTCGGTGGTTTCATGAATGATTTCAGGACCAGTGAGTTGGCTATCTCCAACCTCGGTCCAACAGATGGGCGATCGGCACTTACGACCGTACAGTGCCTCAAAAGGTGCAGCTCCAATACTGGTGTGGTAACTGTTGTTGTATGAGAATTCACACAATGGCAAATGCTGTTCCCAATTCGCACCGAAGTCAATTACGCAGGCGCGTAACATATCTTCCAGTGTTTGAATAGTCCTTTCACTTTGGCCATCGGTTTGTGGATGATAGGCTGTACTCATATCTAAACGAGTACCCAATGACTTTTGTAATGATTGCCAAAAGTTAGATGTGAATCGGCTGTCTCTATCAGAGATAATTGAGATTGGAACGCCGTGCCTTGTTACGATCTCCTTCATATAGATTCGCGTGAGACGTTCCATTTTGTCGGTTTCCTTCATAGCAATGAAGTGAGCAGATTTGGTTAGACGATCAACTATTACCCATATAGTATCGCAACCACTTGATGTTTTCGGGAGTTTAGTGATGAAATCCATGGAGATTTGCTCCCATTTCCATTGAGGAATTTCCGGTTGCTGGAGCAAGCCGGAGGGTTTCTGATATTCGGCTTTAACCTTGGAACATGTGAGGCATTTACTGACGTACGTGGCAATCTCTGCTTTCATGCTCGGCCACCAGTACAGTCCCTTGATGCCATGATACATCTTGTCCGATCCAGGATGTATAGAGTACTTGGACTTGTGAGCTTCATCCATCACAAAGTCTCGAAGATTCCCAAACTTGGGTAACCAGATTCGGTTTGCGAAGTACTTGACCCCATTGGGTTTGGTTTCAAATTGATTCTCCATATTTCGCAAGGCCTCTTCCTTGATGTTTTCAGGTTTCAATGCTTCGAGTTGAGCAGTGAGGATTTGAATGATTAGATCATTATGAATGATAATACTGAGGGCTCGGACTCGAAGAGGTTTGGTGCGCTCTTTTCGACTTAGGGCATCGGCAACTACATTTGCTTTACCCGGATGATACTTGATCTCGCAGTCATAATCGGTGAGCAACTCGACCCAACGACGTTGCCTCATGTTGAGATCCTTCTGATCGAATATATGCTGGAGGCTCTTATGATCAGTGAAGATGGTACATTTCGTGCCATACAGATAATGTCTCCAGATTTTGAGAGCGAACACTACGGCTCCTAATTCGAGATCATGGGTTGTGTAGTTCTTCTCATGAACTTTAAGTTGTCGGGAGGCGTAAGCTATGACTTTCTCTCGTTGCATCAACACGCAACCAAGTCCCTGATGCGAAGCATCGCAATATACCACGAAGTCTTCGTTACCTTCGGGTAGTGATAGGATGGGCGCACTGCAAAGCTTTTGCTTTAATAACTGAAATGCTGACTCTTGCTTATCAGTCCAATTGAACTTCTTCTCTTTCTGAGTCAGTGTTGTGAGTGGTTGTGCTATTTTGGAGAAATTCTCAATGAAGCGTCGATAGTAACCAGCCAATCCTAAAAATTGGCGTACTTCTGTCGGCGTTGACGGTGCTTGCCAGCACTTGATAGCCTCGATTTTTGATGGATCTACGTGAATTCCCTGACTGTCAATCACATGACCAAGGAATTGAACAGTTTGCATCCAGAACTCACACTTGGAAAATTTTGCATATAACTCTTCGCGTTTGAGAAGTTCTAGAATGGTTTTGAGATGTTGCGCGTGCTCTTGCTCGTTGCATGAGTAGATAAGAATGTCGTCTATGAAGACAATGACAACAAACTTGTCGAGGTAGGGTTTGCACACTCGGTTCATTAGATCCATGAATACTGCCGGTGCGTTAGTCAAACCAAAGGCCATAACCTGAAACTCGTAATGACCATAGCGAGTTCGGAAAGCAGTTTTCGGAATATCTTCATCGCGAACTCGTAACTGATGATAACCCGATCGTAGATCTATTTTTGAATAGATGCTTGACCCTTGGAGTTGGTCGAACAGGTCATCAATACGAGGAAGTGGATAACGGTTCTTGATGGTTAATTTGTTCAACTCTCTGTAGTCGATACACATCCTGAATGAACCGTCCTTCTTTTTCACAAACAGGACCGGAGCTCCCCAGGGTGAAGAACTCGGTCTTATGAAACCCTTATCCAGAAGTTCCTGTAACTGAACAGACAACTCCTGAAGTTCTGAAGGGGCTAAACGATATGGTGCTCGTGCCACGGGTGCTGCCCCAGGCACAAGGTCAATTGAGAACTCAACTTGCCTCGGTGGTGGAAGACCAGGCAATTCTTCAGGAAAGACTTCTGGATAGTCTCTGACGACGGGCACATCCTCGAGTCGTTTCTCTTCCGACTTTTTCTCAATAACATGAGCGAGGATTGCCTGATAACCTTTCCTAAGGTACTTGCGAGTCTTCATGCAGGATATGATATTCAATCTCGTCCCACTGGTCTCCCCTTGTATAATCAAAGTACTACCAGTGACGAGAGGAATACGAACGATCTTGTCATGACATACAACTTCAGCTCGATGCTTGGATAGCCAATCCATGCCTACTACTATGTCAAAACTTCCAATCTCGATGGGTATGAGGTTTATGGGAAATAGTTCATTTGCGAGGTTTAGGGTGCAATTTGGTAACACACTATCGGCCTCGATCAACTTGCCATTAGCTAACTCTACAGTGTACTTAGCTTCTAAGGCAACTGGTGAAATGTCTAATAGTGGGCTAAATTCCTCAGATATAAAACTCTTATCAGCACCAGTATCAAACAAAATTGAAGCAGTTAAATTGTTGAGAAGAAACATACCCGTGACCACATTAGGGTCTTCACGGGCCTCTCCAGCATTCAGCACAAAAGCTCTGCCCCTAGCAACGTTGTTGTTGTTACCCTTGTTCTTTAGCTTCGGACACGCATTCCTGAAGTGTCCAGTGTTTCCACACTCATAGCATGCTCGGGGTTGGTTGTTGTTGGTGTTGGTGGTGGGGTTAGTTGCAGGTGTTCGACAGTCTTTGGTAAGATGTCCATACCTCTTGCAGTTGTTGCAGGGTGCACTACAAGGACCATCATGATGACGATTGCACTTTGAACAGTAGGGTTTACTTCCAGTGTACCCTTTTCTCTCTCCAGAACCTGATGTGTCATTCTTGACAGTCTCAGTCTTTTTGAAGTTCTGTTGGTTCTGATTCCCAGACCATTTTCTCTTGTTGTTGTTCCCAGAAGATGAGACAGGGTTTCCTTGGCTCTCTTGCATAGCCATGAGCTCATGAGCTAAACGAATTGCTCCCTGAATGGTGGTTTTGCCAGAAGAGGCAACGTTCCCCCGGACAGGTTCCGGAAGACCGCGAATGTACCTCTTGACCTTGTCGGTCTCAGTGCTTACTAAGGCTGGGCGGAGGGTTGCCAGTTGTTGAAACCTAGTGGTATAACCAACAATGTCGGTTCCTTGAACCTTAAGATGCCAGAACTCCTCATCTAGCTTCTCGAGTTCTTCAGATGGGCAATACTCATCTGTGAGCATTTTCTTCAGATCTTCCCAGGGAAGTAGATAGGCGGTATCTATACCCACAGACTGGGTATACGAGTTCCACCAGGTGAGGGCACCGTCAGCAAGGGTGCATGTGGAAAACTGAACTCTATCCCCTTCCGCACATTTGCTAATGCAAAAGACGGATTCCATCTTCTCAACCCATCTGATTAGGCCGATGGCTCCTTCAGTTCCTTTAAAGCTCAGGGGTTTGCAGTTTTGGAAATCCTTGTAGGAACAAGGCTTGGCAGTGGGAGGGGTATTGGCAGTACCACTATTCCTTTCGGGGGTCTCTGATGAATGTCGCGCCAAGGCTTCAGTCACAGCCTGAGAGATGATAGATGCCATCTGGGCATCAGTGTAAGTCCTTGACTTTGGCGGCATGATTTTCCTGAGAATAGAAGGATAGGGTTCGTGAGAGATTGTCCATAAATGATGATTATCATAGATGTAAATATACAAATGCGGTAATATACAACATCACAATATGACAATCAACATTATAGAACAATCAAGAGGAGTTGAATAACCATCTCTACTGACTAGCAACTACGTGCTAACTAGCCTGGTTATTTGAATTGTTTTGAGTTAGGTAAGGTCTCGCTCGAAGTGACTTGGTGGTCCTCCTAGCTACCTATGAGTTTCGTGATTACAAGAGATGTTGTCGAGAGCGGGATGAAATAGAAGATGTTTCGGTGGGTGTGTGTTGCCATCTCTATGACAAAGTGTTTGAATATGTGAGTGTCTATATATATAATATATAATAGACTAGCGTACTGTGCTTGATCGATGACTAACTATGTATATATACTTATATCACATAATAGTCTTATGAGTGTCTAGCACAAACAATTATGAGTCCCGGTTTCTCTCGAGGTCAGAGTCAACTAATGTATTCCTACTCCAGCATAACCATTTCAAGCCTTACATCATCTTTATTTAATTGTACATAGTTGATCAAGCTATGTTAAATTAAACTTGTATGACGTAACTCTTGAACCAATCACACTTAACAGAAAATACTGCCTAACGGTCATAGTCTAGGCCCACTAATGCAACCTAGTTCACTATAACCTTAGGCTCTGATACCAATCTGTAGCACCCCCAAATTTACTGTTGGCGGAAGCATACTTTGGGGTGCTACTAATCAATACACAAAGCACATAAGATACATAATGAACGACCACTACATGCGTCGTTTTACAAATACATTGATTAACGTAAAAGTCTACATATGTTTTACAAAAGACGAGTTCGCATAGGTATTTGAGAGATTCTAATACATATCTAATTTTAGCAAAATATAGAAATGCAGGGAAATCTCTTGATGTTTATATGATTGTATGCGACTCGAGCTACAGTATCCTGATGGGCAGTCCAACCTACTGCTGAGTACCTGAGATAACATGCTAAAATGGTCAGCTATAAAGCTGGTGAGCTCACAGGTTTGATATGATAATATATGATTTGTGAACCGCAAGATTTAATGATTCGATTTACAAAGCATGTAAATAATTGGATGATGAGTATCACATGAATATTTGTAATTAAACAAATAAGTAAAGATTGATACAACTAACATGAGCACATAGTCTGAGCTTAACTGAGGGGTCAGGATCACTATCAAGTGCCTGATCGAGGGTGCCTCTATGCGTATGCCTAATCAACATACGTTTGAACAAATGATAATGCGTCCGTTTGACAGGTTAGTGCTTGCTAACTCGGACGGGGATTGTCAATCCCATATGGTACCATACACTAACATTCACGCTAAATCATATTAACAGAACTATGCTTCAGAGGACTTTGATTGATTAGATGAAAACAACTCATGCAGCATACGTGATAATTTGATACTTGCGTTCACATGTAAAACAAAACGAGCATGTATCTCACCCCTAGGTAAAAGCATTTAAAATAGGGGCTATGAGACTCACCTGAGTCTGATGAATTGTTAGCCAACAATTATAATGATTCACAATGATTTGATGTCGTTACAACGACTGAACCTGCAGGGCGTCTGAGACGCGCAAGGTTTTGATAAATGATTAGATTCTTGAAACCTACCGGGCGTATTAAACGCGCAAGGTTTTGATTGATTAGATGACTCTACGGACCATCTATGCTAGTTGTTCCCTCAACTAGTTATGCCCAAATACTTTGGTTGTCGATTATGTTTGAGTTTTGAAAATGTATACGGGTCGTTGGTGATGGTTTGTACTAATAATTTCAAACTATTATTATTATACATGATTCGTTGGGCTTATAAAAGTGTATGTGTTTCATATATAAATCGTATCGTATAAGTTTAGTTGTTAATCAAGTTCATTATATCCGTTACACTTTATTTCATAATTTACAAAATTTGGTACGAGTCTGAAAACAGTAATATGCCATTTTCGGGCCCTAAACGACCCCGGATGGCCTAAAACTGACTAGGCTAAGGTACTTAGCATTGATTATTGGGTCGTTTCCAAGTGACCTTGCGAATTTGAGCTCAATCCGTTATAATAAATTTTTCATCGAGAAGCTACCCTAAAATATGTTCTGTTTTAGCTAGAATTCGCAGGGCTAGTTTATTGATTCGTTGGGTCATGAAATATAAGGGGGGAATCCGCCGGATTCCCTTGAATCCGCCGGATTGATGACAAATGAAGGGAATCCGCCGGATTCTATTGAATCCGCCGGATTCATGTTAATTTAAAGGACGCGCCGGGTACAGTCAGCACGCGCCGGGTTGTTCTTGGTTCTGGGTAGGAATCCGCCGGATTCACCATGAATCCGCCGGATTCAAAGGTCTGGTTCGAGTCTGCCGTTTCAAAATCATACCCAAACCAAATCTAATCCGCAAACTAACCAACATCCACCTATTCCAGCGTTACTATATGATAATACAAGGTATTTAAACACGAATTTACAAAGTAAAAGTTAGCGATTTTCCTTACAATGATTTATGATTGAAAACGAAGATGATGAACGGATGATGAACGGATGATGATGATTATGCTTGATGCTTCCGATTTTGTTGTTGTTAATGTTGTTGTTGTTTGTGGATTTAGAGAGAGAGCCGAGAGAGAGCTAGAGAGTTTGAGATGGAGGAATGAAAATGGGAAATGAAGGCAAAGGGTGTGTTGGGTTGGTATAGCCGGCTAACTCAATTATTTGAGTTAGTTGGCCTAATTTCGTAGTACAAAATACCCGTGTTTTTGTACCCGATCGTAAAAGTAGTATAATGTTTTAAAACGATAATTTTCTAAAAATGATATCGTACGTATTTTCATTTGAAGTATTTTATAAAAATACATTTAACGGGATATATAAATTATATCTTTGTTTTACGTTTGAGGGACGGATAGGATTCAATTGGTTTCGTCGCGTTTGAATAAAATGATATAAAACGAAATATGTTTTATTTTATCTAATGTAAATAATAATTATCATTTTCCATAATAATATATTATTTATATGTTTTTGTCGCGAATCCTTTATATTTGTACGATACGAATACTTTATATATTATCAAAATAATATATAATAAATAATGAGTTATTAAATAATAGTTTCATATTACTTAATATTTGTTTTTCACCAACGCCGTATAATTGAATCGGAATTCGGCCGATTTGAAAATGAACGATTAAATCTAATCGAGTACTGATATATATGTTCATCAATATATATTTTGATACATACAATTAGTCTAATACATAGCACTAACTATATGTATTACATAATGATTAGGAACTAATTTCTAGTCCTAATTTGACGGGTGTCACAGTGAGCAGCAAACAGCACTCTCAAATTATCAGGACATTTAGATAACTGAAACGTTTCCTCCATTCTACTTAACCACCTAAGACTAGCAACATGATTTAATTCACCTTCAAATTCAGGCGGTTTACAACCGGAAAACTTTTTGAAATCATAGCTTTCTGCCGACCCTTAAGCAGTCAAGAGTCCCGTGGCTACTAAATGATTCATTAGAATAGGGTGTTGTTGTTCAAATTCTTTTAACTTATTAGTTACCACTTGATTGACTTTAGAAGTCACAATATTATCTACCTTAGAGATTACAGTTGGGCCAAATTCTTTAAGGGCTTGCCCGATAATTTTCCTAATCACAACTTCATCCTCAGGGTTTAAACTTCTATCACCGGCATTCTCTTCATATTGAGGAGAATTTTCTTGAGGATTCCGATCACCTTGATTTATTGATTCCATTTACTACAAGGATTAACAATTTAATTAATATATTCCAATTTCTATATAATAATACAAGTTAAAGATATCCTATATAAACCATCAAGAACAATCATTCACCAAAGCCATATTACATTCAAGGGTATTGAATCACCCATGTGCACTAGTATAATACAACTGCGTTGGCCAGACGTAGACATATTATACTAATTACACACTTCTATTCATTCCTCTTGAACGTATTTAAGCAAGGCAACAATCATTCTTAAGGTTCCACATCAATTCACAAAACAAGATTCTATCACAATACAATTATCAACATAATCATAGATTCGAAATAGTTTAAGATTATGCAATCCTAATGTGGATTACGTAATTCTCTTAAACTATCGCTCTGATACCAACTTGAAACGCCCATAATTTTTTTTTTTTTAGCTAATACATTTAGGTCCCATTACTTCTTAATATTTCAAATTATGTTATCTCAGTTAACATCTTAATGATTTTAATAGAGTTTTCTTCTAAGTTTGTACAACAACCTGGATACCAATTTTTCACACACGAACGCGATCCCAGGAAAACCAGCCGGATCGCGTTCCCTAGTTCAAAAACATTCTGTAAAGGAAATACACTGACGAACGTGATCCTGACACCTTAGCTGGATCGCGTTTGCTAGTTCAAAACCGACTATGATGATTTTTCAAAGAGGAACGCGATCCCGGACTCGCAGCCGGTTCGCGTTCACTAGTTTGTTTTCAATTCAGACCTCAACTCAGATTTTGACTAAATTCAATTGCACATAACTCATAAACCGTAAGGGATTAGATTCTGAAACTTTGCAGATATCTTCAAATGGTCAAAACCAAGGTTTCCCTTCTTTTACTTTTTAAATTTTCACAAAAATACAATATTTAGGCGTGTGACTCATTTTCACCCATTTTTGATACTTTTGGTAAGCAACTCAAATCACAATCCACCCAATTGCAGCTTTTACACCCTTTACCACTTTTCCAAATTGCCCAAACACACTTAAAGCAACTGACAAAGATTTCATAACCTCGGTTAAACTCGTTATACACACATGGGTTAATGTTGACCCATTTTGACACCTACGACCCATTAACCATTAAGTAACATACTAACACTTCTATTTCATTTTCAATACATAATTTACACCTGTTGTTGACTTTCAATGTCAACTAAATCCAAAACCACATATTACATACTTCTAATGTATTTCAAAACAACTTGGGTGTATTTCACAAGTGGATAAGAAACGATAATTCAAAAGAGAACATGCTTGCTACTTACTAACATGCATGCTAAATCCACGCTATTCCTTATTTATTTCCTTATCCTTCCTTTGAGAGCTATTACCTATAATACATTAAAATAATACGGAGTAAGCATAAAATGCCTAGTGAATACATATGTAACCAATTAAGCAATACAATCACACATATAATTCTTAGTCTATCAAATAATGAGCTTAATAGAGATAGATACCACTTGGATCCGCGGTCCTTAAGATACAGATTGTGCTTAGCACATATTTCGTAATATATATTTCATAACAATTGCATACAATAATACCAATAACAACAATAAACAAGTGTAACAACACTATCATGATTATGTAAAACCTCTTGCTCTTAAGCAATCCAGATTTACATAACCTTCACTTAATTGATTCACTATATACTCACCTTAATAGTTGATTGAAGATTTTAAGCAACACATATACAAGCTATTCCAAGTCTTTCACACGTATTTCAAGAGATACATAATAACATATTTAGAGTTCATACTCATATAATTCTAACTTACACTCCCCCACTTTGGTTAAATCTAAAAATTTCACAATTCTACTAATCCAAGTTACTTTCAATACTTATTTTCTCTTATTAATACTCCCATCAACATGATTAAACATATTCTAAGTTTACTAATTCAAACTTAAGCACTTTTAACAAAATTCATAATTTCACCAAGAACACTCTTGATAAATTCATAGCTTTCTTGAAGGGAAATAATTAATACTAGAGATAATCATGTTAATAGACACTAACTAACTGAATTTCATTTCCTAATTCAAATCAATTTGATGAAATTCACCAAAATTCCTTAAAACCCCTTTAACCCTTGAAACCCTAGGTTAAATTTATGAAAAGAATACTTACAATAGGTTAAGGATGATGATGAAGAAGATAAATTCAATGATTCTAGAGCTTGAATCGAAGTAGAATTGAAAGATTGATAGAGATGATGATGGATGGCGAGTTTGGTTCCTCACGTACTGAGGTTCTGGAAATATTTGGAATATATCAGACAATTGATACGTATATTAACATATTACACCCAACTCTTTTAGTTAAATACAGTCTAGAACTGAGGAATTCAATTGCGTTTTATATTATATCTTTTTATTTCGATAATAATATTTCATAATATGTATATTTCTGGATACACTAAAATAATACCTCGAATTCTGGGGTGTTACAAGTCTCCCCCACTTATTCGGTTCGTGTCCTCACGAACCATTATTGATACACGGCAGGGTAATACACCATCATCCATTCCTCAGGTTCCCAAGTAAACTCAGAACCTTTCCTATGTTGCCATTGCACTTTGACAATAGAAACCGTTTTATTTCTTAATTGTTTAACTTTTTGATCCAAAATCTTGACGGGTTCTTCTATATAATTCAATTTCTCGTTTATTTGGATTTCAGGAAGAGGTACATATGAAGCTTCGTCAATAAGACATTTTCGAAGCTGTGATACATGGAATGTATCATGAATACCGCTAAGCTCATCCGGTAACTGTAACCGATAAGCTACACGACCAACACGATCAAGTATTTTGAAAGGTCCAATATATCTTGGACTTAATTTTCCTCTCTTACGAAATCGAATGATACCTTTCCAAGGAGAAACTTTTAACATTACTTTATCACCAACTTGGAATTCAATTGGTCGTCTACGTTTATCAGCATAAGATTTATGTCGGTCTTGAGCCATTTTTAGCCTTTCACGGATTTGATCAATCTTTTCAGTAGTCATTTGAACTACATCAGTACTGCCTAGCTCATGTTGACCGACTTCTCCCCAACAAATGGGAGTACGACACTTTCGACCATAAAGCATTTGATAGGGTGGCATCTTTATGGAAGAATGATAACTATTGTTATATGAAAATTCCACCAATGGGAGATGAGAATCCCAGCTACCACCAAAGTCAATGACACATGCTCGCAGCATATCTTCTAGAGTTTGAATAGTACGTTCACTTTGTCCATCCGTTTGGGGATGAAAAGCCGTACTAATATGTAGTTGAGTATCCAAATCTTCTTGAAATTTCTTCCAGAATCGAGAGGTAAAACGAGTATCCCTATCAGAAACAATAGAAACTGGTACTCCATGGCGAGCAACAACTTCACGAATATAGATTTCTGCTAATACTTCAGAGGATGATGCTTCCTTAATAGGTATGAAAAGAGCACTTTTTGTTAATCGGTCTACAATCACCCAAATGGCATCATGCTGGCGAGGAGTTCTCGGCAGCTTTGTAACAAAATCCATGGTGATGTGTTCCCATTTCCATATTGGAATATCCAAAGGTTAGAGTTTTCCATACGGTTGTTAATGCTCAGCTTTTACTTGAAGACAAGTGAGACAATTTTGGACGTATTTAATGATATCACGTTTCATACCAGGCCACCAATAATCACATTTCAGATCACGATACATTTTGGCGGCACCTGGATGAACAGAATATTTCGATTTATGAGCTTCATCCAATAACAATTTCTTCACATCACTCGTTACTGGTATCCAGATTCTTCCATAACGAGTTCTCAGCCCTCGAGAATCTTCAATTAATTCAGAAATTTGACCCTTTAAGCGTTGCTTATTCAGGTCATTAGAAGATAATGCATCAATTTGAGCAGTTTTTATAGAATCAAGCAGTTGAGGAAACACAATCATGTTAAGAGATTTCACTGAAAGAATATAATGAATAGCCTTTCGGCTAAGAGCATCCGCAATGACATTAGCCTTACCAGGGTGGTAAAGAATGTCACAATCGTAATCTTTGACCAGATCAAGCCACCTTCTTTGTCTGTTATTCAAATCTCGCTGATCAAAGAAATATTTCAAGCTTTTGTGGTCAGTATAAATGGTAGACTTGACTCCATATAGATAATGTCGCCAAATCTTCAATGCAAAGACCACATCTGCTAATTCAAGATCGTGAGTAGGATAGTTTTGTTCATGAGATTTAAGTTGACACGAAGCATAAGCTATAACCTTCCCACGTTGCATTAATACACAGCCCAAGCCAAGCTTAGAAGCATCACAATAAGCCACCATATCCTCAATGCCTTCCGGTAAAACAAGGATAGGAGCCTGACTGAGCTTTTCTTTCAACAATTGAAATGCTTTAGATTGTTCTTCACCCCATTTCCAAGATACACTCTTTCGAGTCAATTGAGTCAATGGGGTAGCAATCTTAGAAAAATCTTGAATGAAACGACGATAGTAACCCGCAAGACCAAGAAAACTTCTGACCTCAGTGGGGCTCGAAGGAGGATCCCACTTAAGAACTGCAGCAACTTTAGATGGATCAACTTGAATACCATGGACATTAATCACATGTCCAAGAAACTGGACTTCACGCAACCAGAATTCACACTTGGAGAATTTAGCATAAAGCTTTTCACGTCGAAGCATTTCCAGAACTTGTCTCAAATGAATTGAATGATCACTCTCACTTTTAGAATAAATGAGAATGTCATCAATAAAAACAATCACAATTTTATCCAGCATAGGACGACATACACGATTCATCAAGTCCATAAATGCAGCTGGAGCATTGGTTAAACCGAATGGCATGACAACGAATTCATAGTGACCATAACGAGTTCGAAAAGCGGTTTTAGGAATATCATCTTCCTTTATCTTCAACTGATGGTAACCAGACCGAAGATCAATTTTTGAGAAGAAACTGGCACCTTGCAGTTGATCAAATAAGTCATCAATTCGAGGTAAAGGATAACGATTCTTAATGGTCTCCTTGTTTAATTCCCGATAATCGATACACATCCTTAAAGATCCATCTTTCTTTTTAAAGAATAACACTGGAGCTCCCTAAGGCGAACTGCTAGGACGAATAAAACCTTTATCAAGGAGTTCCTGTAGTTGATTCATCATCTCTTGCATTTCGATCGGAGCTAACCGATATGGGGTTTTAGCAATTGGAACAGCTCCAGGAATTAAATCAATTCTAAATTCAACTTGTCGATCAGGTGGAAGACCAGGGAGTTCATCAGGAAATACATCCGGGAATTCATTGACAACAGGGATATCAGAAAGAACAGCAACATATTTATAATTATCAATCACGTGTGCCAAAAAGGCTCGACACCCATGTGATAACAATCTTTTAGCTCGTGCATACGTACATACAGGAATAGTTCGATTGATACGTTCGCCATAAACAGTTATATCCTGTCCGCTAGGTGCTTTCAGGAAAATAACTTTTTCATGACAATTGATTACACATTTATTTCGTCCTAACCAATCCATTCTGTAACAACCCCAAAATTAGGGCCAATTTAAAAATTTCCCAAATTACGTGTTTATTACTTGTATATAATATGAAATAGGATTATATACATTATCTACTTATTATATATATATATATATGGATGGAATATATGTATATACGCGCGTATACGATTCGTACAAATCGTATAAAACAACAATTGTACAAACATACGGACGATGGTAAAATAATTATTAAATAATGTGAGATTATTTAATTACTTTGACTACTACTTTATATTATGTTTATAATATAACGAAAACGTACGTTTTAACCAAAACGTTACCGAACTCTCCGAAAACCCGACCAACCGACAAAACAAAACAAAGTTATATTTTATAACTTAAAAACAATTAATTTGGTAAAATACTTCAACTAAATTATCGGATATTATTTCGTATTTTTAAACGTATATTTAATCGCGTATAAAATGATTTTAAAGTCTAAACGACCCGGGAAACGAACACCGCACGGAGCGCAAACGCGAGGGAACGAAAAGTTGGTGAGACCACACCATGTGGCCCCACCATGGACCGGCCAAAGACATGGGGCACCACCCCCATGCCTCTTTGATGAAAAACATAACCAAAACACACCCTTACCCAATCTCTCTCAATCTTCTCTCTAAACTCTCATCTCTCTCTCTCAATCGGTTCTCACTCTCTCTCTAGAAAAACACCACAAAAACTCCCTAAAACACCTAGCTCGTTTGGAGGAAAGTGATCACCGCAACGAGGACTACAACTTCATCTTTTCGGTTTCGCGATACGACGACTTGTAAGTTTTCCGGCGACCCGAAACTTTTCCGATTACATTTATTTTACTTCCATGTTGTTCCCCTAGCTAAATGATGTCCGAATATGTAATTAAAACTCGTTTTTGAACACGTTAACGGAAATGTCGGTTTTGGTCATTTTAAAGAAAACGACACCACAAACCTTAAAAACAACCACCAATAGTTACTATGAACTCATTATAACATATTAAAACTAGTATAAAAGTTCTAGACCCAACGGAAACCGGAAAATACGTTTTCGGAAACTTAAATTCCGAACAGACCTCTTGTGTCGCATCGGACCAAAATTTCATGCGACACAACACTATGTCGCATGTTATGTTGCACGTTATGTCGCAATGTATGCGACACAACGCTTATGTCGCACTATATGTCGTATCATCTGCGACACAAAGTTTACCTATCGCTTGATTGCGACACAACGACTATGTCGTATCGTTGTGTCGTACCCTTGTCTGCGACACAACCATTGTGTCGCATAAACACTAAATCAGAAACCAATCCTTACGACACAGACCTTATGTCGCATGTGGTCTGCGACACAAGCCTTGTGTCGCAGATAGCTCAGATCAGAAAACAAAATATTATATAAGTGTTGGAATCACTTTTCAACTATTAAATCAAATACGATACGACTTATACATGAAAATACTATACTTTTGGAAGTATACAACAATACTTGAATACGTACAAGACTATACTAATCTGAACGTGAGATTTCACTCACACACGCACACGAGATTACACTCAAAATACTTAGGAGATTACACTCCAACGAACTTACACTTGTATACTACTTACGTGCGGGATTACACGTTAACTTATACGAGGTTTCACTCGTACCCTTTGGGGATTAAGCCATTGGAACTTACTCGAACACTACACGTTGTAACACAAACAAACAATTATACGAGTATACTTTACAACTGTACAATTACTACGAATACATAATAATAATGGATGGAATTATTATTACACATCGATACCAACGGGCCGTACAACTTTTCTACAAACTACAACTTACAAACAAATACAAACGTACAAACAACAAATGGACATTTACTAGTTTGGGAACAACTAGCATGGATACCTTACAAGTATTCCATTTACTTACTAAACCTTATGCGTATTAGGATGCTAAGGGTTGCTAGTTCGGGATACTACTTTGCTTGCTTACTGCATTGTCTGCTAGACTCAGGTGAGTCTTACAACCCCTATTTTACTGTTTTATACCCAGGGGTGAGATGCATTACATGTTTTCATAAAACTAATGATGGCCGAGTTAACGCATGATTAGCATGACCTGCAATCATGGTGACCTAGGACATTTTCTTACTTGTTTTCATAATACTGATAATGGCCGAGTTATCGCATGATTAGCATGACCTGCAATCATGGTGGCTTGTGGCATTTTCTTACTTGTTTAATATGAATGTAAGACTACATTCACAGGAGTACTATTATCTACTGTATGTTAAGTTTCTATTATGATAGTTCGTGGAAACGCATGATTTGCATGACCTGCAATCATTACGGAGTGAACGATTTGTATGACCTACGATCGTTACTCATTACGGTTAGCAAGACCTGCAACCACTCACGTACAAACGGTTAGCATGACCTGCAACCACTCATTTACACATGATTAGCATGACCTGCAATCATTACTTAAGTGAACGATTAGCATGACCTGCGATCGTTACTTACTGGCTGGCTTACAATTTACAAATACTACTTGTGTATTCAAATTATTTACTTACTTACAAACCTGTGAGATTCACCAACCTTTTTGGTTGACCGTTTTAGTAATGCTTCTCAGGTACACAGCATCAGTAGGGATGCCCAGCAGGATAAGCTTACTTAGCTCGAGTCGCATGCATATACAAGCTTGGAGATTTTATTACATTACTTTTGTACTTACTGTTATGTATTAGAATCTCTAGGAATTTACTCGAAACTCGAGCTTGTATTTTGAATTACTTATGTATTAATGTAATACTTTTCGAACGTCTCATTTAGAGTCGTTCACTGTATCCTTTGTGCTTGTGATTATTGATTAGTAACACCCAAAACATCGCTTCCGCAAACTGTTAAATTTGGGGGTGTTACAGATTGGTATCAGAGCCTAAGGTTATAGTGAACTAGGTTGCATTTAGTGGGCCTAGACTATGACTGGTAGGCAGTATTCCTCAGTAGGTATAACTGGTTCAGGAATTACAGCATACAAGTTTAATTTAACATAGCCTGATCAACTATGTACAATTAAATAAAGATGATGTAAGTTCTGAAAGGGGTTATGTTGAACAGGAATGCAATAGCTGACTCTGACCTCGAGAGAACCGAGACTTTACTTGATTGTGCTAGACACACACTAGGCGGTTATGTGATACATATATATATACATAGGCCTCTTTCCCCGATACGATACTCTCTCTCGACTGCTGCGAAATTAATATTTTTCAACTTACATCAAACGAACAACAACTCGACTCTCGTCATTCTGTCCTTATTCAACTTTTATGAATTCACGAATACCGACATACTTCCGAAGGCCTCGATTTCACACTGCTCTCTAGGATATTATATACTGAAGGTATAGGGATAGGCCTTGTCCGATGATATTTTGTTTACCACCCACACCATTATAACTGACAAACATAGCTACTCCAACATCTTTCGATATGAAGATCGGGACTTTGTTTTCATTCGCTACTCCTACCAAATTCTACGTTTATCACATTCTACAACATACACCACTGTACCGTTAGGTGTATCCTAGTAAAAACATTTCCAACAAATTTCAACATGCTTATACCATGGAACTTTTCATAACTTCTGTTTTTGAACAGTTTTTGTTAAACAAAAATTCCAAAACTTTGTCGCTGACCATAATTTCAACCGAACCATTTTCAACTCAAGTTTTCATCAGACTTCAAATTTTGCAACCGACTTTCATCGTCAAAATTTTATAACAAACGTATTTCTATCAAACCTGTTACAAAATTTCTTACAAAATGTTTTATAAAATTTTCAGAATTTCAAAACCGTATAAACTTACTTATAGTACACAACTTTAAACAATTTTCAAACTCGGGATAGTCAAAAAAAAAAAATTACACAGTATACAATGACCTCCATGCTTTATGAGAACAAAACCTATCGAGACCTGAATGCGAACTAGGATACATTCATTCTTAGACAAACTGATTTACTTCGATTTATTTCTTAAAATTTCTCGTCAAATAACTTTTATCTGATTGTCTCATATTTCATGTATACTCTCTTAGATCCTAAGTACCCAATAGGATTAGAGAACGACTGACTACTTGAAATTCCGAAAGCGTAACTTACAATGCACTTTAAATACAGCAACCAAATTTCCTTCCCATTTATCTCACACTGGTTGAGACCGGGAACTCATCTACTATTCGTTATTTTAAACAGGTCATTCAATAAAACTTTACTTACTTGAGACATTTCTTAAATAGAACACTTATTTCGTAGGAAATGACAACTCACTCCGTCAACACCCGTACATTGGATGATAAACTGCTCAGTGAGGAACCAGCGATGTTTCCTTACCTACTCGAACTCGAGTGTGATACCGAACCTTTCGTTGAATCAGCAACAGCACCTGCCTCTCCTATTGCTCTAACCGCTGCAAAAGCACCAGTTAATGTAACCCTGACTGCTGAATCAGTCAGCCACCTCAACCAAACTATTGAATCGCTGCGAAAACAACTAACCGAAGCACGTGAAGACATAGATGACCTACGACGAATTGCTTTCCAGAATAACGTACGTATGCATGAATACGAGTTACGTTTGATAGCCTTAGAAAATCCTGTTTCACCATCAACTTCACATGGTACTCCTACTGAAGAGGATACCGACACTGACTGTACACCACCTCCAGCAAAAAGGGTGAAGATTACTCCCTCCAACTCTTCAGGAAATTACTTGGGAAAGAAACCTTTCTGTTCCCGATGCACTCGGCATCATGAAGGACCGTGTACCATACCCACCGGTCGATGCAAATCCTACCCTAAAGGTACGAACCCTCCCAAGGCGAAGCTGTGCTTCAACTGCGGGAGTGCTGGCCATCTCAAGGCCCAATGCCCACTACCTTCAGGCAACAAAATTTAGGGTACGTTACCACCTGACAACTACCTTACTACGAACTCTGTAGGACCTACCCTACTACTGTAGGCTACTAGTACACATTGTAGCTACCTGACGAATATCGAACTACCGATTACTACTCCGAACAAATTTCGGGACGAAATTCTCCTAAGTAGGGGAGAATGTAACAACCCCAAAATTAGGGCCAATTTAAAAATTTCCCAAATTACGTGTTTATTACTTGTATATAATATGAAATAGGATTATATACATTATCTACTTATTATATATATATATATGGATGGAATATATGTATATACGCGCGTATACGATTCGTACAAATCGTATAAAACAACAATTGTACAAACATACGGACGTTGGTAAAACAATTATTAAATAATGTGAGATTATTTAATTACTTTGACTACTACTTTATATTATGTTTATAATATAACGAAAACGTACGTTTTAACCAAAACGTTACCGAACTCTCCGAAAACCCGACCAACCGACAAAACAAAACAAAGTTATATTTTATAACTTAAAAACAATTAATTTGGTAAAATACTTCAACTAAATTATCGGATATTATTTCGTATTTTTAAACGTATATTTAATCGCGTATAAAATGATTTTAAAGTCTAAACGACACGGGAAACGAACACCGCACGGAGCGCAAACGCGAGGGAACGAAAAGTTGGTGAGACCACACCATGTGGCCCCACCATGGACCGGCCAAAGACATGGGGCACCACCCCCATGCCTCTTTGATGAAAAACATAACCAAAACACACCCTTACCCAATCTCTCTCAATCTTCTCTCTAAACTCTCATCTCTCTCTCTCAATCGGTTCTCACTCTCTCTCTAGAAAAACACCACAAAAACTCCCTAAAACACCTAGCTCGTTTGGAGGAAAGTGATCACCGCAACGAGGACTACAACTTCATCTTTTCGGTTTCGCGATACGACGACTTGTAAGTTTTCCGGCGACCCGAAACTTTTCCGATTACATTTATTTTACTTCCATGTTGTTCCCCTAGCTAAATGATGTCCGAATATGTAATTAAAACTCGTTTTTGAACACGTTAACGGAAATGTCGGTTTTGGTCATTTTAACGAAAACGACACCACAAACCTTAAAAACAACCACCAATAGTTACTATGAACTCATTATAACATATTAAAACTAGTATAAAAGTTCTAGACCCAACGGAAACCGGAAAATACGTTTTCGGAAACTTAAATTCCGAACAGACCTCTTGTGTCGCATCGGACCAAAATTTCATGCGACACAACACTATGTCGCATGTTATGTCGCAATGTATGCGACACAACGCTTATGTCGCACTATATGTCGTATCATCTGCGACACAAAGTTTACCTATCGCTTGATTGTGACACAACGACTACGTCGTATCGTTGTGTCGTACCCTTGTCTGCGACACAACCATTGTGTCGCATAAACACTAAATCAGAAACCAATCCTTACGACACATACCTTATGTCGCATGTGGTCTGCGACACAAGCCTTGTGTCGCAGATAGCTCAGATCAGAAAACAAAATATTATATAAGTGTTGGAATCACTTTTCAACTATTAAATCAAATACGATGCGACTTATACATGAAAATACTATACTTTTGGAAGTATACAACAATACTTGAATACGTACAAGACTATACTAAACTGAACGTGAGATTTCACTCACACACGCACACGAGATTACACTCAAAATACTTAGGAGATTACACTCCAACGAACTTACACTTGTATACTACTTACGTGCGGGATTACACGTTAACTTATACGAGGTTTCACTCGTACCCTTTGGGGATTAAGCCATTGGAACTTACTCGAACACTACACGTTGTAACACAAACAAACAATTATACGAGTATACTTTACAACTGTACAATTACTACGAATACATAATAATAATGGATGGAATTATTATTACACATCGATACCAACGGGCCGTACAACTTTTCTACAAACTACAACTTACAAACAAATACAAACGTACAAACAACAAATGGACATTTACTAGTTTGGGAACAACTAGCATGGATACCTTACAAGTATTCCATTTACTTACTAAACCTTATGCGTATTAGGACGCTAAGGGTTGCTAGTTCGGGATACTACTTTGCTTGCTTATTGCATTGTCTGCTAGACTCAGGTGAGTCTTACAGCCCCTATTTTACTGTTTTATACCCAGGGGTGAGATGCATTACATGTTTTCATAAAACTAATGATGGTCGAGTTAACGCATGATTAGCATGACCTGCAATCATGGTGACCTAGGACATTTTCTTACTTGTTTTCATAATACTGATAATGGCCGAGTTATCGCATGATTAGCATGACCTGCAATCATGGTGGCTTGTGGCATTTTCTTACTTGTTTAATATGAATGTAAGACTACATTCACAGGAGTACTATTATCTACTGTATGTTAAGTTTCTATTATGATAGTTCGTGGAAACGCAAGATTAGCATGACCTGCAATCATTACGGAGTGAACGATTTTGTATGACCTACGATCGTTACTCATTACGGTTAGCAAGACCTGCAACCACTCACGTACAAACGGTTAGCATGACCTGAAACCACTCATTTACAGATGATTAGCATGACCTGCAATCATTACTTAAGTGAACGATTAGCATGACCTGCGATCGTTACTTACTGGCTGACTTACGATTTACAAATACTACTTGTGTATTCAAATTATTTACTTACTTACAAACCTGTGAGATTCACCAACCTTTTTGGTTGACCGTTTTAGTAATGCTTCTCAGGTACACAGCATCAGTAGGGATGCCCAGCAGGATAAGCTTACTTAGCTCGAGTCGCATGCATATACAAGCTTGGAGATTTTATTACATTACTTTTGTACTTACTGTTATGTATTAGAATCTCTAGGAATTTACTCGAAACTCGAGCTTGTATTTTGAATTACTTATGTATTAATGTAATACTTTTCGAACGTCTCATTTAGAGTCGTTCACTGTATCCTTTGTGCTTGTGATTATTGATTAGTAACACCCAAAACATCGCTTCCGCAAACTGTTAAATTTGGGGGTGTTACACATTCCTATTACTATGTTGAACTCCCCCATTTGCATTGGGATTAGATCAACATTAAATTTATCACTTCCTATTTCAATGATACACCCCTTATACACATCAGAAACTATTACTAGCTTATTATCAGCTATTTCAACTTCTAAGGGATGATCAAGTTTAGATACAGAAATATTTAAACATTTACAAAATGAAAGTGATACAAAAGATCTGGAAGCCCCAGAATCAAACAAAACATGGGCATGTATAGAATTTATAATAAAGGTACCTGTCACCACATCATGTGATTCCTTAGCCTCCTCCGCTGTAATTTGAAAAGCACGGGGTTTGGCTCCCGATCCGGCAGTTGTCCCTTTCTTCTCAGAATCTTTTCTTTGTTGTTGCTTTCTCTATTCTTCTTTCTTAACGGGACAATCCCCCTGAATATGATCGCTTTTGAAACAGGTGTAACATAAACGGAAAGGACTAGGGCAATCCGGTGCCATATGTCCAGGCCTCCCACACTTGAAACATTTACAATCCCCAAGATGTCTTTTTCCACATTTATCGCATAATGGCCATTCACGAGTACGGGGTTGAGAAAACTGTTGTTGTGATTGAGATTTTTGTGAGGATTGTTGTGATGGTGATTTCGAATCAGTTCTGGTTTTCTTAAACGATGATGATTGAGATGGAGCAGACTGCTCAGCTTTTCTTTTACTAGCATATTCAGCACGCTTAGCTAGTAAATCTTTTTCTCTTACTAAGGCTCGATTCAATATCATTGGAATATCCTTATAAAATGACTGATCAATAGATTCACGGATTTCGAGATTCAAATGACGATAGAAATGACCAGTCAATAGCTTCTCATTAGAAGTGTACTCCGGACAGAAACGAGATTTTTCATGGAAGGATTTGGAATATTCAGCTACAGACATCCTTCCTTGATTAATCGCAAGAAATTCACCCTTTAACTTTTCTAGTTCAGCTGGTGGTGAAAATTCACTTTTGAATAATTCTTTAAACTTGTCCCAAGAAAACTGAGATGCTGTTTCAAATCCATAGGTATCAATCTTTGAATTCCACCATTCATGAGCATCACCTTTGAGTTGGTGAGCAGCAAACAGCACTCTCAAATTATCAGGACATTTAGATAACAGAAACGTTTCCTCCATTCTACTTAACCACCTAAGACTAGCAACAGGATTCAATTCACCTTCAAATTCAGGCGGTTTACAACCGGAAAACTTTTTGAAATCATAGCTTTCTGCCGACCCTTGAGCAGTCAAGAGTCCCGTGGCTACTAAATGATTCATTAGAATAGGGTGTTGTTGTTCAAATTCTTTTAACTTATCAGTTACTACTTGATTGACTTTAGAAGTCACAATATTATCTACCTCAGAGATTACAGTTGGGCCAAATTCTTTAAGGGCTTGCCCGATAATTTTCCTAATCACAACTTCATCCTCAGGGTTTAAACTTCTATCACGGGCATTCTCTTCATATTGAGGAGAATTTTCTTGAGGATTCCGATCACCTTGATTTATTGATTCCATTTACTACAAGGATTAACAATTTAATTAATATATTCCAATTTCTATATAATAATACAAGTTAAAGATATCCTATATAAACCATCAAGAACAATCATTCGCCAAAGCCATATTACATTCAAGGGTATTGAATCATCCATGTGCACTAGTATAATACAACTGCGTTGGCCAGACGTAGACATATTATACTAATTACACACTTCTATTCATTCCTCTTGAACGTATTTAAGCAAGGCAACAATCATTCTTAAGGTTCCACATCAATTCACAAAACAAGATTCTATCACAATACAATTATCAACATAATCATAGATTCGAAATATTTTAAGATTATGCAATCCTAATGTGGATTACGTAATTCTCTTAAACTATCGCTCTGATACCAACTTGAAACGCCCATAAATTTTTTTTTTTTTAGCTAATACATTTAGGTCCCATTACTTCTTAATATTTCAAATTATTTTATCTCAGTTAACATCTTAATGATTTTAATAGAGTTTTCTTCTAAGTTTGTACAACAACCTGGATACCAATTTTTCACACACGAACGCGATCCCAGGAAAACCAGCCGGATCGCGTTCCCTAGTTCAAAAACATTATGTAAAGGAAATACACTGACGAACGCGATCCTGACACCTTAGCTGGATCGCGTTTGCTAGTTCAAAACCGACTATGATGATTTTTCAAAGAGGAACGCGATCCCGGACTCGCAGCCGGATCGCGTTCACTAGTTTGTTTTCAATTCAGACCTCAACTCAGATTTTGACTAAATTCAATTGCACATAACTCATAAACCGTAAGGGATTAGATTCTGAAACTTTGCAGATATCTTCAAATGGTCAAAACCAAGGTTTCCGTTCTTTTACTTTTTAAATTTTCACAAAAATACAATGTTTAGGCGTGTGACTCATTTGCACCCATTTTTGATACTTTTGGTAAGCAACTCAAATCACAATCCACCCAATTGCAGCTTTTACACCCTTTACCACTTTTCCAAATTGCCCAAACACACTTAAAGCAACTGACAAAGATTTCATAACCTCGGTTAAACTCGTTATACACACATGGGTTAATGATGACCCATTTTGACACCTACGACCCATTAACCATTAAGTAACATACTAACACTTCTATTTCATTTTCAATACATAATTTACACCTGTTGTTGACTTTCAATGTCAACTAAATCCAAAACCACATATTACATACTTCTAATGTATTTCAAAACAACTTGGGCGTATTTCACAAGTGGATAAGAAACGATAATTCAAAAGAGAACATGCTTGCTACTTACTAACATGCAAGCTAAATCCACGTTATTCCTTCTTTATTTCCTTATCCTTCCTTTGAGAGCTATTACCTATAATACATTAAAATAATACGGAGTAAGCATAAAATGCCTAGTGAATACATAGGTAACCAATTAAGCAATACAATCACACATATAATTCTTAGTCTATCAAATAATGAGCTTAATAGAGATAGATACCACTTGGATCTGCGGTCCTTAAGATACAGATTGTGCTTAGCACATATTTCGTAATATATATTTCATAACAATTGCATACAATAATACCAATAACTCCAATGTTTTTGGGTAACAGTTGTAAACATTTGATTATGGCAATGTAACTATTTTTCAACGTCTCATGTAGAGGTCGTTTGGTGTAATCTTTGTGTGATAATATTTAATATGGTCGTAGCCCCTGTGACACCTCATACTTCCGCTGCCACGTGTTTTGGGGGGTGTGACAGATTGGTATCGGAGCCTAAGGTTATAGCGAACTAGGATTGCATTAGTGACCTAGACTATAACCATTAGGTTAGTATTCCTTGTTTGGTATGACTGGTTCAGCGATTGCATCATTTGAATTTAATTTAACATAGCCTGATCAACTATGTACAATTAAAGGAGATTCAATGCAAGACCTGAAATGGTTATAGTGAACGAGAGTACAGTAGCAGACGTAGAACGAGGATAGAACCGGACCAACCTTTATATGTGCTTATGTGCTAATGTAACACCTGGTCAAAAAGTCAAATTTCGCGCCAAATTTAAACTTCAAATAATCGTATTTAGTACGCCTCAGATCCCTAGTATTCCAAGAATTTTATAAATAAATAAATAAATAAATATATATATATATATATATATATATATATATATATATATATATATATATATATATATATATATATATATATATATATATATTTATAACCAAAAATAAACTAGCACGCGCGAAATAAAGTTATAAAAACTTTGGTCCCAAAAATATTTCAAAAGCATTTCGAAACATATAAACAGAATTATAAAGTCAAAATATTAAATTTATTTTACAATTGAGTACAAAAACACGGGTATTTTGTACTGCATTTTGGGAGACAGTGTCCCCACCGAGTCAACCAAAAAGGGGGAAACACCCCTCTTCCTCCTCATTTCCACCTCCTCACTCTCTCTCTCTCTTCTCTCATTTCCTCTCATCTCTTTCTCTCTCTACAACCCACCACCACACCACCGCCACCATAATCCGCCAAAAACTACCGTCAAACGACCTCCAATCTCGAAGCTCATTTAGGGAAAAACGATCACCACGTAACGATCTACAATCTTATCTTTTCAGATTCTCCTCGCGCGGATTTGTAAGTTTCCGACAATTCTCGAAATCTCTATAATCTTTGTTATTTTGCTTGTTTGCGGTTTAGATAAGCTTAAAATACTCTAATATGGTTTGGGTAAAAGAATCGGACTCAACGGGAGCCGGAAAACTCGTTTCCGACTCAAACTCCGGCGAACAGTCCGTTATGTCGCAGGGACCAAAAACAGTGCTGTGACGTCGCAGCCAACATCGCAGCCAACGTCGCAAACCATTCCAATGTCGCATGTTGTGACGTAAGCCCCAATGTCGCATTAAATTGCGAACGTCGCACGTAGCGACGCAAGACCCTACGTCGCACCTAACGTCGCATCTGACTTCGCACCTAACGTCGCAGGTCACAGAAACTTAAAAACCTATGTTTTTCACTAAGTGTCGAGACCAAAATTTTACCACTTGATTTTACTCCGAATTTGGATTTCGGGTGCGTTTTTACTAAAGCAATGTAATAGAAATAAAAATTTTCCAAGCTGACTTGGCAGCTCGACCCCAACCAGGGGCTCTGCCCCTTGGACACCGCCAGGGGTTGCCACCCCTTGGACCCCGCTATCAGGGGCGCTGCCCCCGAACCCCCGTATAAAATCTTTGAAACCTAGCAACAAATAAACATTCGAACGACTTACTCGGTCAAACTATTTGATCTCATACTTATATAACCTCGCGTGTTTAGGACACTAGGAGGTTACCTATCGGACGACGCGCGTATCATCGTATCGCTAACAACTCACAGGTGAGTTTCATAGCCCCACTATTTCAACTGTTTTTTTGTGTTCGGGGTGAAACACATGCTCAACAATTGTTTTCGAATTATATTAATAAACTTTTATAATTCACACTTGCTTATATTACTGTTATGTAATACAAATGTGTAATACTTAGGAATTACACCCATCATATCGTTATGGAACAATGTCAATACCTAACCGAGATAGGTTACAATCGTACACTGTTAGATGGTTGGAAAACAATTACCAATACATAACTTGACTAAGTTATCACTATCCAATGACCATATTGTCACGGGACAATACTATCACTATACTAGAACTGATTAGTTCTACCCACATGACAACGACTAGACTTTTACAGGATTAGTCTTCCTTTTAGGAACTAAAACTGTTGACACACTCCATGATCATTAGAATGGAAATTGTACTTAGGTGAACATTTTCCCGAGACCCCAAATATACTTGCTAGGCTTAAGGCTAGGAGTATACAATTGTAACATACGTTAGTATAGACTCCTTATACTAATACAACTCAACTAGGTGATGAGTCTTCATACCTAGGTTCAACGTGCTACTTAATATCTAAGTATTTGTTTATACATATTTAGATACAATCAAATATTTTCATGCGTGGCATGATTGTTACATGTGTTTGCTGATTCGACAAATATATATATATATATATATATATATATATATATATATATATATATATATATATATATATATATATATATATATATATATATGTATATATATATATATATATACATACTTGTATATCATCTTGAGCACAGGGTGCTATCTACATTACTACATATGTATATTAGTATACATACAATTATACAAACACGAATACTCAAGTCGGACATGTCGTTGTACTGTCGGCTCAATTACTTTAGCTAGCATATCGTAGTACTGCTGGCTCTACATTTCACCAGTCGGGCTCGTCGTGGTACAGCCGGCTCAATTTCATACTTTGCTTTCGAGCAATGCGAACGATGCCTGTTTAGGCACAAAATGATGCCACGGTAAAGTGGGCACAAAACGATGCCACGGTATTGTACTGGGCACAAGTACGATATCGCGGTAAAGCGATACACTCGATGGATGGGCGGGCTTATGCTCGTGATCCACACACGATCAATCAATGGATCAGCGAGTTATACTCAGGATTCACAATAAGTTAACGGGTCGGTGAGGTTATCACTCGAGGCCGTTAGCTCAATACGTCCGGGTTAGCTTACACTAACTGGGTAGACGGACACACTAAACATTTTCAATTATGTCCGGGTTAGCTTACGTTAACTGGTCAAACGGACAAACTAAAACATTTTCAATCATAGTTCTGCGGAACTACAATCATTTTCAATTATGTCCGGGTTAGCTTACACTAACTGGTCAAACGGACACATCATAACACCAAGTCATAGATCTGCGGGTCTACAATTAACTGTTGCTGGATGTAACATGCTATGCCAGGTGGCACAATAATTATTACTCAACATCTTATGACGTGGTCATACAATTACTCGGTTTACAACTTAGGCATGTATTGCCTCACATTGTTAGATTTAATTAATACCAGATAGGTATCTAGGCATGGAATGCCACAATCTTTATGTATTTAGATACATACCACTATTACTTAGGTAATAGTAACCTCGTTAGGAGTATACATATTGGTATTACAAAAACATGACAATACAATTCGAATTGTGTATTTTGAAATCATTTTCAAAACATACAAGGTTTTATACTTTATGTTTTCAACTAACAATCCTATGAACTCACCAGCTATATAGCTGACTCGTTTTAGCATGTGTTCTCAGGTGCCCAACAGGATTAGGATTGCTACAAGATTATGCTAGCTCGAGTCGCATATTTTCAAACAACGGGATTTCTCTGCATAACTTTTGTATTACGAACTATGTATTGAAATTTTTTTGCGAACTTGCAACTTGTATACCTTTTATTTTGGGAAATGTAATAACTATTTTCAAACGTCTCATTTAGAGTCATTCATTATGTATCTTATGCTGTGATATTTGATTTGGTAACACCCGACCCGATCGCTTCCGCAACCCGAAATTTGAGGGTGTTACAGCTAAGCTTTTATGTGTATATATATGTATATATATGTATAACCTTACGTACACTAAACTTATTTGCCACCCTTCACGGCAACCACTCCCACAGCTACGTCACCCAACTCTAAAAACGAGACTCAACTCTTATGTACCACTAAGGAGACTTCCACGGTACCACTTGCCCAACCGTATAGGGTAACTACATAATCGAATAGGACTCACTTGAGAAGGATCTACCTGAGGATTCGCCAACCAAACAAGTCACATCTACTTCAACCTCTTCTTTCCGCTTGCAACCTAATCACTCGGGAACACGTATAGAACTTAAACCGTACGATACTTCGTCACTTAGACGGACTATACCTACTTCCGCCACTTCACTTTTTCCACCCGCTCTCGACCTAGATATATGAATCGCATGTGTTTTACACCACTAGAAGGAATGACTGATAGACCTCCTCGGACTAGACCTTATCCTATTCATACTATTTCTACTTGATCATGTTTGGTCACTATTTCGACACGTTCGTCAAAAGATTTACCCATAACTTGATTCGCGACTTTGACTGCTCCGAACACCTTTATCAAACATTCGTTCATTTTGAAACAATAACATAGTCATGATTGACTACTTCAAGAACACTACTCGGTCATTGTCATGACTACTATTTGAAACTACGATTTGGGTATTAACAACTCTTGAGACGCGGAGAATCTTCCGACATGAATACCTCTCCATACGCATAGAAACCCGCACATCATACAGTTCTGGTACTAGCTGCTAGGCTACGCCGCCACGAGAATAGAATAGACAATATGAATTTTTTACAGACGAAAACTTTCAACCGATTTTTGACAAAACATAATTTTCAACACTTTTCAATAACCAGAGCTTTCAACGAATTTTTGTTACACAGAGTCTTTCAACGTGCTGACAAGAGTTTCCAACGTATTTTGATTGACATTAAGTTTTTAACAGATATTATGATGACATTTTTAACAAATAAAAACCTTACCTATAAACAAACATTTGATTCTCACTTAATTTTTCTCAAAGATCTATGTTTTCTAATGAACGATAACGACTTATACTTCGAAACACCTACGGGTCTTCTAACGATTTACATATTGGAGATACATTTTCAACGATTTATATTGGATGTGATCCAACGAATTACTCATAACTTGCGAATTGTTTACAAACTGGTTTATTGAGAGTTTTAACAAACTATTTATTGGAATCTAATTACTACTTTCAATTTTCTTTTATCAAGATTTGATCACTACTTTGACTTGTACGTCAACGAATTACCCAATACCCGAGACATAATACACGCTTCCAACTACGATTCCTACAACGAACCACATAGGAATGTTTTCTTACTACGAACCCTATAGTAAACGACCTTACTACGACCAACTATTTAGGAATATTTGTCCTACTTATAGTACACGGGGATAATTTTTCCAAACGTATACGAACGGATGTGTTTACATCACGAAATAACAACCAGAACAACAACGCTCGACAGAACCCATAAAGTTGTTACGGGTACGTTACCTCTCAATAACTTGACTGCTTTCAATCTTATTCGGTACTAAATTACGCAATCACGCCCCACAAACTTAGAAGCTAAGAATAACGCAGAAATAACAGATTGATTTTAGCCGTGAAATCGTAATTCAGAACCTCATTTCGAACTTAGCAGACAAAACTTTTCTCCTTAGACCTAATAAACCATCGGAACTTCCATTCCCTTTCCTTTCTTGATGCTATCTAAGAATCCCATCCGAATCGTTGCCATGAGAAACCTATTGTATTCTTACTGGTACCAGTAGAACATTGATCTAACGAGGGGAGAAAAGGTAAAACAAGATCACTTCGGTAAGAAACCTACAGAAACCATAAAACGGAAAACCAAGAACCTAGACCATGATGGCTTACCCATCATCAAGGCCAGGTGAATCTCAATACGAGGTATTGAATTCACTTGTGGATAAGAAACTTAGATACGATAGAAACACGCACTTACTCTCTCACAGACCCCACACAGACCGTAACTGCAAACTAATTTCGGGACGAAATTCTCCTAACAGGGGGAGAACGTGACACCCGACGATTTAGGTTAACTGTTAAACCTAAGCTAGGACCCTAATTACTTGTATTTAGTTGTATTAGGCTAAATAATTGTAATTACATGTATATTTGAATATACACTTACCTGATTATGTGTTTATCTATAATTGTGCAAAACGATCGGACGGAGTCCGACACAATACACGACGTTGGTGAAAACATTTCTATAAATAACTTAAATCTATTTTTACAAGTTCTTTATCATATATTATTATTTTTATATAATAATACACGAAAAACCTAGACGTTTTGTTTAAAACGTAACAAACACGGTAAAAATGCGCGAATCGAATTCGGCAACCAAACGAAAGTCAATAAATATTTTGACAACTAAAAATAAAGTATTTTAACAATACTTCAAGGAAAAATTATCCCAAATATATCGTCAATTCAACACAAAATAACGTTACGCAATTTAACGTTATAACGAAAACGACGAGTAAACGAACACTGAACGTAACGCTGTCTGAGACTGAAAAATTTAAACACTAAACTCACTCCCATGGGGCCCCCATGGCCAGCTCCCAGGTGCCACCACCCCCTAAACCCATACAAAATTCATGCAAAAGTAATGATCATCTCTTTTCTTACAACCTCCACTCACCTCACATGCACTCTCATTCACCACTCACTTTTCTCTCAATTTTCTCATCATTTTCTCTCAAAAATTCAGAGAATACTCCAGCCCCTAAAAACCACCCTACCACCACCACAATCCACCCACAACCACCATAGCACCACCACCTCAAAAACCCTCTTTGTGCAAGGAATGTTAGCTCAAGAGCACTAGCATCATCATCTCATCTCAAATTCATCAAATTCTTTGTAAGGAACTGTATTCATACTCTTATTAACATGTATTAAAGTTCACTCAACTTGTATATAACAAAATGTGGGATGAAAATCATTTTTCTTAACCTTAAATTCATGAAAATACGTTTTTCAGCTTCTGTCCAGATTATAACACGAAATGTACCAAACCATAACTCAGTCATTTTCTAATGAAATTGGACATTTTTATAGTCTAAAATCAAGTTCAAGAAGTAAGCTTTCCAACCCCATAAGCCTCATATTTCTATGAGCTCGTTTGATATTTTTAATAATTTATATAAACAAACATAGACAATCTGTTCTAGAAATCCAGAAACTTTACTCTTAGTATTTTGGCCATATCTCGAGCTACACAGCTTCAAATGACCTGAAACCAACGCCTAAATTTCACAAATTTCATTGGCTACAACTTTCATGTTGACCACTTTTACTTATTCCTTGTATATCTTGCCCAGAAATGATGATTGCTTGCATGTGTCCAAATCTGGACACAGGTCAGGAAAGTAATTTTTAAAAAATGGTTGTATTCCCCTAAAATTCTTGGAAAAATTACACAAAGTAGCTATCATAGGATATAACAACCTTTATTTTTCGTGAATATAATTTCTGATTAGAAGTATTTTTAATAAATACAGCAATGAGATGTATTTTCTGGAAATGGTAAAAAGTGGACTGATTTTGATAACTTTTAAAAACCGACACCTATGGACCTACTATAAAGAGAAAGACTAACTTTTTGTGATCTATGAACATAACTAAGGGTTGGGTAAAAGTTTCGGGTCAAACCGAGTAGGTTTGACCAAGTCAACAAAAACGGGACTCGGTTCCTAAAAACGACAAACTTACTATTTTTGGCAAAATGGTAACAAAATGGGGTTGGGTGAATTAATTAATGACTATGACCAACCTTGACCAGTTTGACCAACTTTGACCAAGATTGACCAAGTTTGACCAACTTTGACCAGTTTGACCAAGTTTGACCAACTTTGACCAACGAGTTAACCAACTTTGACCTACGGTTTAAGGTTTTTACGAACTAAACAATTTGTTTGCAACATACGATATGTACTAATAAATAATATTCAACAAAACAAACTTAATAATAATTTCTAAATGAATTATTATTACAAACTTTCACCAACGGGTCGTACACGTATTTAATAAACAAACTTGAACAACTTACTTTGAACATACTAGTTGAGTGAACTAGCATAGGTGGACATTAACCCTCCACCTACATGATTAACCTAAGTGGACTTTAACCCTCCACTTACATAGATGGTCTTTTGAGACATCTACTTACCCAACCTTATATGTTTAGGACGTTAGAAGGTTGCGCTTTGGACTTTGCTTGCTATTTGATTATTGCTTGCTACCTGCTTAACTCTGGTGAGTTTCATAGCCCCTTTTTAATGTTTTCTAACTGGGGTGAGAATACATACAACTGTTTTATACAACTGCTTATATGATCACATGTAACTTGAAACAACTTTTCGTACGGTTTGCATGAGACCTGAATAATCCACTAAAACCCTCTACCCATCATAGTTCGTTAATATATGCGTGAATATTATTGGATAGTGCTATCAGGGTTTGACAAACCTTGTCCGGGCTAGTCGCTCTAGCCAATCCACGGGCGCAATATTATTTGTGAATTAGAAGTGTATCGGATTAGTACACTTACTGGAGGCAAACAACATTAAGCTCGAACTATGAGACTCATTTAAATGGTATACTTATATTGCATTATGCAATACTTTTTACTTATCATTGACGAATGATACATCTTTGTAACCTTGTGGATCATACATATAAATGTTTGCTTACAAACCTATGAACTCACCAACTTTATGTTGACCCTTTTAGTATGTATTCTCAGGTTTACAGACGCAGTAGGACTACCTACAGGAAACAAGATAGTAGGATGCTTTTTGAAAGCATAGTTCGAGTCGCATATTTTCAAACAAGAGATTTGATTGCATTACGATATTTTGTATCAACGACTATGTATTAGAAATCTCTAGACTATTTTTTTGCAAACTCCAATGTTTTTGGGTAACAGTTGTAAACATTTGATTATGGCAATGTAACTATTTTTCAACGTCTCATGTAGAGGTCGTTTGTTGTAATCTTTGTGTGATGATATTTAATTTGGTCGTAGCCCCCGTGACACCTCATACTTCCGCTGCCACGTGTTTTGGGGGGTGCGACACATGGTGACGTTTACACTTTGAGCAGAAGGGTTTGGTTCCAGTGTACTCCTTCTTGTTCTCAGATCCAGAGGCATTGACCTTGGTGGTGCAGGCTTTTTGTTGGTTTGGCCTTGGGTGTCAGGGTTTCCGTCAGCTTTTCTTTTGTTATCCTTCCCGTCGCGGACAGCCTGTGCCATGATGTTGTGAGCCATACGAATAGGACTTTGGATAGTCCTCGGTTTGGATGCAGTTACCATCCATTTGATGCTTGCGGGAAGTCCCCAGATATACCTCTCGTCCCTTTTGAACTCAGGATTGACCATGGTTGGACACAAGAGGGCTAGTTGATGAAAACGGGTGGTGTATCCAGCTATGTCGTTGCCGTTGATAGTGTGATTCTAGAATTCAGTCTCCAGCTGTTGTATTTCCTCTCTAGGACAATACTCCTCGGTCATCATCTTTTTCAGATCATCCCAGGGTAGTTTGTAAGAAACATCGAGACCTACAGTCTGGGCGTGAGTGTTCCACCAGGTGAGTGCACCTTCCATCAGTGTGCAGATAGAGTACTTGACCTTACAGTCATCAGGGCAGTTGCAGATGCGGAATACGAATTCCATCTTCTTAATCCACTGCAGTAGGGAAATGGATCCTTTCGTGCCCTTGAAGTTCAAGGGTTTGCAGTTGAGGAAGTCTTTGTAAGTACACGGTTTTGTCGGAGGGGCGTTATTGTTGACCTCTTCGCTCCCTGGGTTTGGGCCTGATCCGCTGCTGGGAGGAGTTTGTCGAGCGGCTAGTGCTTCAGCTACTCGCAGAGTGATTAGCTGTTCCAGTTCAGCAGGAGTGAAGGATTGTCGTTTCGGAGGCATGTTCCTTCAATAAAAATAAGGGACATGTCAGAGTTTGAATAGAAGAAAGTGATTATCATAATCGTATGAACACTGAACAAGTGAACCGACGTATGAAATGTCAATTGACAATAAAAGATAATAGGATTGTAATCAGTTAACATGCGTGTCCAAAAGATTAGAAGAGTTGAAGTTTACGAAAGTGCCAGAAATTATCACACCCGGAGGGATATTTGAGAATTTGTTCGTTATCCGACGCAGGGTCATCCGTTGTGGGGTTTGCCGTTTCAGTTCGAGGGAATTTGTTAGGAATGATAGGAAAAGATTTCAGTCCTTAGAGGAATACCGATTCTGAATGTTAAACAAGACGACGAACGAATGATGATCAATATACCGTCTAAAATGTCGAAATTCCCGGATTCCACCGAGGTAAGTCCTATGATGTATTTGTTGTGATAAGGAAATCGGCTATTACTATTGCGAGTGTATTACCGAGTATGTAAAAGATTATCCGAGGCCTAATCATATATATACAATATATATAATAGCCTAATCATGTATGTATATACCATATATACATATATATCCGCCTAGTTGTGTCTAGCACAAAACAATTATGAGTCCCGGTTCTTTCTTGGTCAGATTCAACTAGTGCATTTCTGTTCAATATAACTCCTTTCAGATCTCACATCATCTTTATTTAATTGTACATAGTTAGCTAGTCTATGTTAAATTAAACTCGTATGATGAAATTCCTGAACCAGTTATACCTAATGAGGAATACTGCCTAACGGTCATAGTCTAGGCACACTAAATACAACCTAGTTCGCTATAACCTAAGGCTCTAATACCAATCTGTCACACCCCCTATTTCATGATTTGCGGAAGCGACGATTTTGGGTGTGACTAATCAATAATCAAAGCGCAGAGGTACAAGCAAACGACTCTACATGAGACGTTTATACATTTTACAAAAGTAATACATGGTTTCAAGTCATAAATACATCATTTGAGAGTTCGCATACTAAGATCCTGAAGATTCTAATACATAACCATTATACAAAATATAATGCAAGAAAATCTTCATATATATGTAGATGCATGCGACTCGTACTAGATAGCTTATCCTGCGGGCCATCCTACTGTTGCTGATTACCTGAGAATACAACACTAAAAGGGTCAGCTATCAAGCTGGTGAATCTCACAGGTTTAACATAAAATATGATGTGATCAACATGATTATCTGACGATTTGATACCGACAATAATTAAACTGCATAACCGAACAATGATAAACCAATTAAGGTTTCCGAACAATGATTAAACCCATTAAGGTTTCCAAATTAAATATACCGACACTGACATTGCACTGAGCTATGGTTCAAGGCCTAACCCGATTTTCTGCCTCCCGAACGGTGTCAACACCCATAACAATTACTAAAATGCCCGTTTGTACGTGGTTGTAGCTAGCAACCCGGACGGGGACGTCACTCCCATGATAGATCTATCTTTTAGTAATCGCCCCTTATTAAGTTAATGAACCATACACTGATGAGGACTTTACCGAATTAAAACACTCATGCAATAACCGAACAAATCAATACCGACAATGATAACCGAATATAATAACCGAGTTAAAATCAATTTAACTAACCGAATAATTGTGATCACAAAAACAAGTAAGCATTGTATCTCACCCCGAATTTAAAACAGTAAAATAGTAAAAAGGGGCTGTGAGATTCACCTGAGTCACCGAGCAATGAATATATCCGACGTGGAATAGACAATCCCCGAATCTCCTAGTGTCCTAAGCACGCGAGATTTTGAATGATTAATTGGATTGTTTAATATATTTCCGTATTAATGTTTATCCGATTAGATTATGTCCAAATGTTCAATTCGTATTTCCGTTTAAAGTTTTTAAAAGTGTACGGCCCCGTTGGTGACGGTTTGTAATAATAATTTCTAAAAATATCATTATTATATTTGTTTTATTGTACTTTAAATAAGTGTGAAATTGAGTACGGTGGTCCGAGGGCAGCGCCCCTGGTAGCGGGGTCCAAGGGGTGGCAACCCCTAGCGGGGTACAAGGGGCAGAGCCCCTGGCTGGGGTCGAGCTGTCAGGTCAGCTTGGAAAATTTTTATTTCTACTATATTGCGTTAGTAAAAACGCATTAAAAAATTCATATTCGGAGTAAAACTAGGTGGCAAAATTTTAGTCTCGATACTTAATAAAAATCTCTATTTTTACACGAAACCCGATCGGCTGGAGGTAGTTACCCGATCGGCTGGAAAGAGCACAGCCGAACGGCTGGGAATGATTACCCGATCGGCTGGAGTAGTGATACCCGATCGGCTGGATGAGCATAGCCGATCGGATGAGATCTTATACCCGACCGGCTAGATTGAGTCAGCCGATCGGCTGAGGGCTTGACCAGGGCCTGTTCGCATGGGTTTAAGTGTAATCGGTTTCTAGCTAGAATTTTTGGACATAATCAGTTGATACAACACTAATACATGATATATTAAGCTTCCTAAACATGTAACTTTAAAAGAAAAATGAAGAATTGCTCACGGAGGAAGTGAAGCCGAGAGTGATGGTGATGATACTGTGAAGATGATGATGGTGCCGTGAAGATGATGATGATGAAGATGGTGATGATTTGCTGCTGCTAATCCAAGTTGTTGTCGTTGTTGATTTTTGTTGTTGTTGTTTGAGTATAAACCGAGAGAGAAAGAGAACAGAGAAAAGATAGATGATGATGAATAAAATGGAAAGAAATGGAGGGTGCGTTTGGTGTCTGCATTATTTGGGGGGCAAGATCCACAAAATGTGGATCTTGTCCGGTAATTGTTCCCAACTCGTATTATTTTAGCCCGTGTTTCTTTACCCGATCGTAATATAAAGTAATATTTTTAAATCATAATTTTGTTTACACAAAATCGTATATATTTTTAATCAGAGTATTTTATAAAAATACTTTACTTGAGTTATAAAATATAACTTTGTTTTCGCGTGTTCTTTCAGATTTGTTTGTATGTGATTATTTAAATAATCATTTAACGTTATATATATATATATATACACATTTATATATATAATATCCGAATACTTTCGTTTTAACACGTACTGAGTACGAATGATTAAGGTTTAAATTAAGAGCTAATTTTGCCCTTTTTTTTTACCGGGTGTCACATTCTCCCCTTGTTAGGAGAATTTCATCCCGAAATTTAACCGAAACTAAGGTCCGTTTGTACGTGGTTGTAGCTAGCAACCCGGACGGGGACGTCACTCCCATGATAGATCTATCTTTTAGTAATCGCGCCTTATTAAGTTAATGAACCATACACTGATGAGGACTTTGCCGAATTAAAACACTCATGCAATAACCGAACATATCAATACCGACAATGATAACCGAATATAATAACCGAGTTAAAATCAATTTAACTAACCGAATAACTGTGATCACGAAAACAAGTAAGCATTGTATCTCACCCCGAATTTAAAATAGTAAAATGGGGCTGTGAGACTCACCTGAGTCACCGAGCAATGAATATATCCGACGTGGAATAGATAATCCCCGAATCTCCTAGTGTCCTAAGCACGCGAGATTTTGAATGATTAATTGGATTGTTTAATATATTTCCGTATTAATGTTTATCCGATTAGATTATGTCCAAATGTTCAATTCGTATTTCCGTTTAAAGTTTGTAAAAGTGTACGGCCCCGTTGGTGACGATTTGTAATAATAATTTCCAAAAACATCATTATTATATTTGTTTTATTGTACTTTAAATAAGTGTGAAATTGAGTACGGGGGTCCGGGGGCAGCACCCCTGGTAGGGGGGGTCCAAGGGGTGGCAACCCCTGGCGGGGTCCAAGGGGTAGAGCCCCTGGCTGGGGTCGAGCTGTCAGGTCAGCTTGGAAAATTTTTATTTCTACTATATTGCGTTAGTAAAAACGCATTAGAAATTCAGATTCGGAGTAAAATTAGGTGGCAAATTCTTAGTCTCGATACTTAATAAAAATCTCTATTTTTACACGAAACCCGATCGGCTGGAGGTAGTTACCCGATCGGCTGGAAAGAACACAGCCGAACGGCTGGGAATGATTACCCGATCGGCTAGAGTAGTGATACCCGATCGGCTGAGATCTTATACCCGATCGGCTAGATTGAGTCAGCTGATCGGCTGAGGGCTTGACCAGGGCCTGTTCGCACGGGTTTAAGTGTAATCGGTTTCTAGCTCGAATTTTTGGACATAATCAGTTGATACAACACTAATACATGATATATTAAGCTTCCTAAACATGTAACTTTAAAAGAAAAATGAAGAATTGCTCACGGAGGAAGTGAAGCCGAGAGTGATGGTGATGATACTGTGAAGATGATGATGATGGTGCCGTGAAGATGATGATGATGAAGATGGTGATGATTTGCTGCTGCTAATCCGAGTTGTTGTCGTTGTTGATTTTTGTTGTTATTGTTTGAGTATAAACCGAGAGAGAAAGAGAGCAGAGAAAAGATAGATGATGATGAAGAAAATGGAAAGAAATGGAGGGTGCGTTTGGTGTCTACATTATTTGAGGGGCAAGATCCACAAAATGTGGATCTTGTCCGGTAATTGTTCCCAACTCGTATTATTTTAGCCCGTGTTTCATTACCCGATCGTAATATAAAGTAATATTTTTAAATCATAATTTTGTTTACACAAAATCGTATATATTTTTAATCAGAGTATTTTATAAAAATACTTTACTTGAGTTATAAAATATAACTTTGTTTTTGCGTATTCTTTCAAATTTGTTTGTATGTGTTTATTTAAATAATCATTTAACGTTATATATATTGATGCGTGTGAAAGCTTCTAGTTTATTAATTTATAAAATGGAAATACCTTATATATACTTCTCACACAACCAGGCAAGAATTCCCGATCGAATGTTAGTATAGACTTGGTAAGTCCGAGTCGAACACGAGGAACGGATGTCAATATTAAATAAATTGGAAATTAATACAAATAATTAAAACTGTAAATTTTAGGGGGGCGTTTTAGTTCCGATCGAACAATTGACTAACAATTATGAAAAGTGATTGATTAAATAAAACTTAAAAGAAAATAATTAATAAACAATTAATTAAATAAAATTACTTGATTCAAATGATAGAAGAAATGCATTTGCTTAGACTGCTTTTCTTAGAATCTGGTTATCACTTGATTGAATTGCTAGAACATGGATTTTATTGCGATATAACTATTAAGATAATCCCCTTTCCTAGGTAGATTAATCTAACACAATTAAGAAAGACACATATGTTGTTTTCAACACGCTAACAGTTCAATTTAACGTTGCCCACCGAATTATGTTCTAAATTAAACCTACGCCGTCTATGTGATTTACTTTCGCGACTTGAATCAACAAATCTATAACTTATTTGCAGTTATCATGTTCATTAACAATTACTCATAATTATTTACCCCAGCCTATCAAACTCAATTTATCTAGCAATAATTATCAATATAAATCAACAATCATCAATAATTCTCTACTAACAAGGAAATCAATCTCAAATTAATAGAAAACCACGCTAGGTAACTATGGATAATCAATTAATAACCGTGGATCAACAAGTAAACACATAGACATTCATAAAATTCAACATACTTCGCAATTCAATAATCAAACCATCATCTAAGTATCATCATCTAAACAAATGCAATAAAGATTTAGCTACTCATAATGTTCCAGAAAATCAGAAACGAAAACATAACCGAAATCATAATCAAATGAAAAGGATTAAAGTATTCGAACCGAAAAATCGAAAGAATGATTGAACAATCGAAAGGGCTTCAAATCTTCTTGCTTTCTACCTTCAAAATGCTCCCGAAATGAGGGAAAACCCCCCTCTAATCGTCTCTGGTCGAATGGTTTTTGTTTGTGTGAAGTTATGAAGTGAAAACCCTAAAATTGGACTAAAATAGCTGAAAAAGTCATCCATACGGCGTATGGAATTCCATACGGCGTATGGATGTAAAAGCCCATCAGTCCAGCCCGCGATAAGAGGTTTCAGGCCAGTTTTTCAATCCATACAGCGTATGGACATCCATACGCCGTATGGATGCATTTTCAGAAAAAATGGAAAAAACGAAAGTTGTAGCCCTCTGTGTTAGCTAAATTCTCCAAGTTGAATCACCTCAATCGGAGTTCGTATGAGAAAGTTATGACCAAAATACTAACAGCTGTCTGAAAACTCAGCTTTTACATTCTTCCTCCATTTTCAGCTCATCTTTCATTCTTTTTCCGATTCGAGCTTCATTTACACTTCAATCCAATCCAATCTTGCATATCTTCATTCTTAGCTTCTTTTCTTCGATCCAATCTTCTATTGTCCAATGTTTTATTCTTTTAGCAACTTTTCTTCCAAATAAGCTCGTTTTCCGTTTCTTTTCAATCCAAGCTCAAAATAAACTCCTAAATGCAAATATGAACGAAATAAGTATCTTATTCACACAAAATGCATTAGAAACCTATCAAACAAAGGGGTAATTAGTACTATAATTTAGTATATTTTGACGTTTATCAAACATCCCCCACTTGAATCCTACTTGTCTTCAAGTAGACTGTCGGTTAAAATCATAAACTAGCAAAATATTAGAAATTAGGAACTTACATACTAACTAGCATTTACCAACCTAAATCTTACTCTTAAAACTAATTTTACCTTAAATCTTGCAATCAAGAAACTCTATCAGGAAATCAAATTCTTCATGAGTTATTATTAGACATGTAAGATGATTCATTAGGATTATCGATATTGTTGTCCACTTAAACAATCTGAATTACAGCAGATGAGCTTAACATTATTATTCTAGCAGGCTTTTACCTTTGAATCTCAATAGCAAAATACTCTTATATAATTAACAAGCCACAGCTTTCCTCATCAAGAAATCCAAATAAATCCATCATTTTTCAAACCAAGACATTGGTGACAGGTCTGTACCTCAGTACAACAAAGTGACATAACTTGGCTTTGGTAGATATATCTATACATTATTCATTTTCATTTTTTTTTATTTTAGATAAAAGCAAATATACTGACGGAAACCAGGTCTGTACTTACGTACAACAGAGGAGACATCACCCAGTATATTCCCAAATGAGGATCACAAGATTTTTCAGAATGAGGACTATGACAAGCTAACATATAAGATTTAAAACCAAAGTTATACCTTGCTAAAAATTTCCTTAGGCAATTACCTACTTCATTCATTAATTTCTTAAGAGCTCAACTACCTTCATACAGACTGCCTATCGATACATCACAAAATGAACTATCCTATATTTAAACATTTAAGGTTAATTTATTCCTTTGAATTCCCCAATATTGTTACAAGATTACTAAACTTAAGAAAAATTTAAATTTTAAAAGAAAAATTTAGACTGAAAATTGACTAATACAGAATGCCCCTTTTAAAATGATATCTACCAATATTTGCACTCTGATCAGTTAGGACAAATAGACTTCTTTTCCCCTATCCCCCACTTAGAAATATGCAATGTCCTCATTGCAAAAAGAAACATAATATTAGGGAATAGAAAAGAAGTGAAACAGAAAAACTCCCCTGATTAAGAAGAAAAATTCATGAATGAACTGGTTCTGAAATAAAATACAACAGCACACTTCCGTAGGCATCACGGTTGCATTTAGCGTATGCAACAAGCCTTTAAACCCCTCAGTTTCCTGAGTGGACGAGTTGTAGTCTCGTGAGGGTTTCCAGGGAACATACCCACAAAGTTCAAACCTGCAAGCAAAAACAATAAAACGAAATAACGGGTTGTCTCCCGAAAGCGCTTTTGTTTATCACGTCGGTAAGCTCGACATCTCGCATCATATCTTAAATACGATCCATCTCCAAATCACGCTTGGAGCCCCTTGCATCACCATAGTACGACTTCCATTAACCTTGAAAGTTTTTCCAGAATGACCTTGCAGATCAACAGCACCAAAAGGATAAACTTTCTCTACCACAAAAGGTCCTGTCCAGCATGTCTTCAACTTACCAGGAAGAAAATGCATACGAGAACTGTATAGGAGAACCTTACCACCTTTTTCAAATAAACTCTTAGATTTAAAACGTGAATCATGCCATTTCTTGGTGCGCTCCATATATAATCGGGCGTTAACATAAGAATTCATTCCTAACACTTTCTCCAATTGTGCATTCGTAAGATGCGATTCAATATCACTGATCCAAACCTTCTTTCTTGAATATGGGATACTATGCCTAGTAATTCGCGTCTCCGTTTTAATCGAAATTCCATTTGTCAAAATCGACTCTTCACTCTCCCTTAACTTAATGCCTTCATTTTCTAAATCTTTCTCGCACGTTGTCTCGATCTCCACAGGCAATTTATCGAACTTGTCGATGTCACGGATTGTCGCGAGGCTTCCCTTCCATCCTTCAAGAATCATTGGGTCTAAATCTACGTCATCCTTCAAACTTTGCAAACTCTCGTCATCCTCAGATAATTCTCTCATGCTAGCAAAGTAACAAGTCTCATCCACTGATTCTGGATATTGCATAGATTCATTCACATTAAATACAACCTTCTCATCCCCCAATCTCATGGTTATTTTCCTATCAAAAACATCGATCAATGCTCTGGAAGTGGCAAGGAAGGGTCTACCTAGAATAATCGGCACGTTAGGATCCTCTACCATGTCGAGAATCACAAAGTCACACGGAAACACAAACTTATCAACCTTGACTAAAACTTTCTCAACCATCCCTTTGGGGTATTGAACAGAGTGATCAGCCAACTCGATGCACATTCGGATGGACTTAGGTTTTCCTAGCCCAAGTCTAGCGTACATAGTATAAGGCATAATAGATATGCTAGCCCCGAGATCCGCTAGTGCATTCGCGATGTCTAACTTACCAATTAAACAGGGAATAGTGATACTCCCCGGATCCTTAATTTTTGGTGGTAACTTGTTTTGCATCACGGCCGAGCATCGCTCGTTCATTGTTACAGTGGTTGCTTCAGGCAACTTGCTCTTATTAGTCAAAAGCTCCTTCAAATATCTTGCATACTTAGGTATTTGAGCAATGACCTCCACAAACGGAATGTTAATGTGGAGTTGCTTCAAATTCTCAAGAAATTGATGGTCATGAGCTTCATATTTTCCTCTCCTCAAAGCTGCTGGGTAAGGTGGGGGTGGCGCATGATCCTGCGCATATTGCTTATCCCTAGCAATTTGATCAGCTTTTGTGTCCACCCTTGAATTTCTGTCAACCTCAGCTTCCTTCTCCTTTTCAGGAAAAAGCTTCGACACATGATTCTTTTGAAACTTAAGGTTTTCATGAATATTTCCACTTCTGGTAGTCACTACCTTTGCATGATCTCGTGGGTTGGTTTCGGTGCATCCTGGTAAAGTTCCCGGGCGTCTCTCTTGGAGAACTTTAGCTATGCTGGAAATGGTTCCCTCAATTTGCTTGATCGCCGCTCCTTGATTCCGAACTAATGCTTCAATGGCGTCCATCCGCTGTCCATACTTCGCAATAAAATTCTCGTTAGCGATCAAAAACTTCCCCATCACTTCTTCCAAATTGGGTTTCTTGTCAGGGAAGGTTGCCGAGGGTAGTTCCTTAGTGAAAAACTCTGGCTGAGCCTGGCTGAACTGGCGACCTCCTTCCTGGTATGGTCTTAGGAAAAATTCCTTTCTGCCTTGGCAGTAGGTTCCGTGAATTTCCACACATTTAACTTCCTCTCTCACTTCTACCGAATTCATTTCGGGACAATCCTTGACTAAATGCGTTCCTCCACAGTTGTCACACCCTACTTGGATTGCATGGACAGTCTCAGTCACTTTTTTTATGTCTCTTCCCATGCTGTCCAGCTTGGCGGTTATGACGGCGAGTCCATCGTCATTGCTAATTGACCTCATTCTCCTAGAGGAACCATCATCCCATAACCGAGAATGCTTTGCTTGGTCGCGAATAGCTGCTAAGGCGTCCCTAGGAATCTTCTTCGGGATATGTCCTTGAGCATCTAATTGCTGTCTTGTAGCACGATCCACTCCTCTGTAGAATACCATTATAATTTGTTGGTCGTTTAGGTCGTGCTGTGGACATTTATGCATCAAGTCCTGGTACCTTTCCCACGCTTGGTGTAGCGACTCATCAACGTCTTGCTTGAAATTCCTAATCTCGTCGATCATCTTCAAAGTTTTGGATGGCGGGCAGTACATCTTTAGAAACTTTATGCGGAGATCTTCCCACGTGGTGATGGATCCAGCTGGTTCATTAGTAATCCATCTTTTTGCGGCTCCCTTGAGTGTTCTTGGGAACATGCGGAGCATGACTTGATCGCTTGTAATGTTAGGGATGCTGAACATATCGGCAATCTCCTCAATCTTTTCCACGTGCTCGTTAACATCTTCTCTCTCCTCTCCTCGAAACGGGTTTTCCCTAAGCTCTTTTAGGAATTGTCCCTTTATCTCGAACTCGACGTTTTCTGCAATTGCGGGCCTAACAACTCCTGGGCCAAGGTCGCTACGCCTTCTGCTCGAATATTCCTCGAGAGTCATATTGGCAATGTCGTCTGCCATTTCTAAATCTGGTTCCGATTGATCGATGAGTGGTTCAAAGATATATTGTAAATATTCTCCGAAATCGTCCTCCAAATACGAAGGGTAGAATAAGACTCTTAAATATAAAACAACTTATCAACTAATCTCTAGCACAAGATAATACAAATAAACACGAAAACAAAACTACATTCAAACAAATAATATACAGAAAACAAATTCCAATTTATCAAATTGAATCAAACTGTTCCCCGACAGCGGCGCCAAAAACTTGATGCGTGTGAAAGCGTCTAGTTTATTAATTTATAAAATGGAAATACCTTATATATACTTCTCACACAACCAGGCAAGAATTCCCAATCGAATGTTAGTATAGACTTGGTAAGTCCGAGTCGAACACGAGGAACGGATGTCAATATTAAATAAATTGGAAATTAATACAAATAATTAAAACAGTAAATTTTGGGGGGGCGTTTTAGTTCCGATCGAACAATTGACTAACAATTATGAAAAGTGAGTGATTAAATAAAACTTAAAAGAAAATAATTAATAAACAATTAATCAAATAAAATTACTTGATTCAAATGATAGAAGAAATGCATTTGCTTAGACTGCTTTTCTTAGAATCTGGTTATCACTTTATTGAATTGCTAGAACATGGATTTTATTGCGATATAACTATTAAGATAATCCCCTTTCCGAGGTAGATTAATCTTACACAATTAAGAAAGACACATAGGTTGTTTTCAACACGCTAACAGTTCAATTTAACGTTGCCCACCGAATTATGTTCTAAATTAAACCTACGCCGTCTATGTGATTTACTTTCGCGACTTGAATCAACAAATCTATAACTTATTTGCAGTTATCATGTACATTAACAATTACTCATAATTATTTACCCCAGCCTATCAAACTCAATTTATCTAGCAATAATTATCAATATAAATCAACAATCATCAATAATTCTCTACTCACAAGGAAATCAGTCTCAAATTAATAGAAAACCACGCTAGGTAACTATGGATAATCAATTAATAACCATGGATCAACAAGTAAACACATAGACATTCATAAAATTCAACATACTTCGCAATTCAATAATCAAACCATCATCTAAGTATCATCATCTAAACAAATGCAATAAAGATTTAGCTACTCATAATGTTCCAGAAAATCAGAAATGAAAACATAACCAAAATCATAATCAAATGAAAAGGATTAAAGTATTCGAACCGAAAAATCGAAAGAATGATTGAACAATCGAAAGGGCTTCAAATCTTCTTGCTTTCTACCTTCAAAATGCTCCCGAAATGAGGGAAAAACCCCCTCTAATCGTCTCTGGTCGAATGGTTTTTTTTTGTGTGAAGTTATGAAGTGAAAACCCTAAAATCGGACTAAAATAGCTGAAAAAGTCATCCATACGGCGTATGGAATTCCATACGGCGTATGGATGTAAAAGCCCATCAGTCCAGCCCGCGATAAGAGGTTTCAGCCCAGTTTTTCATTCCATACGACGTATAGACATCCATACGCCGTATGGATGCATTTTCAGAAAAAATGGAAAAAACCAAAGTTTAGCCCTCTGTGTTAGCTAAATTCTCCAAGTTGAATCACCTCAATCGGAGTTCGTATGAGAAAGTTATGACCAAAATACTAACAGCTGTCTGAAAACTCAGCTTTTACATTCTTCCTCCATTTTCAGCTCATCTTTCATTCTTTTTTCGATTCGAGCTTCATTTACACTTCAATCCAATCCAATCTTGCATATCTTCACTCTCTTAGCTTCTTTTCTTCGATCCAATCTTCTATTGTCCAATGTTTTATTCTTTTAGCAACTTTTCTTCCAAATAAGCTCGTTTTCCGTTTCTTTTCAATCCAAGCTCCAAATAAACTCCTAAATGCAAATATGAACGAAATAAGTATCTTATTCACACAAAATGCATTAGAAACCTATCAAACAAAGGGGTAATTAGTACTATATTTTAGTACATTTTGGCGTTTATCATATGTATATATATATATATATATATATATATATATATATATATATATATAATATCCGAATACTTTCGTTTTAACACGTACTGAGTACGAATGATTATGGTTTAAATTAGGAACTAATTTTGCCCCTTTTTTTTGACCGGGTGTCACAATACATGTGTGAGCAAGCTCCGTATTAACGACTGCATTCCTCCAGAAAGAACCAACGTGATTTTTGTAAGTATCAATAGTGGCCGTGATAGCATGAAATGTACGATGCAGGAGGGAAAACACTGTTTTCATCAATGTCAGGCCATTCTAGTTGGGTTTTGAGTGTTGATGTGAGCCCAGATGGGGCAGTAATTGCATCAGGATCCAGTGACAGGACCGTCAAGTTGTGAGACCCTTAAATGAGGGCAGCAGTCCAGACAATGACTAACCATACGGATCAGGTTTGGGGAGTGACGTTTGAAGCTACCGGAGGTGGAATTAGAGGGAGTTTGCTTGCAAGTGTATCAGATGATAAAAGCATCTCACTATACGATTATACCTAGTTGTTGATTCTCTTCTTTGGTCCTCTTTTCCCCCATTTGGATTTCATCATAGTGTTTAGCGAGTAGTTTGTTTGCAAAATAGACTTAAACCTGAACTGGCTGAGCCTAGCCAATTGTATGTTTTTCTTTTTAATCTGGAAAATTATTTAAGCATTTGATTGGGAAACATTTACTATTGGTCTCTATAATTAATGGTAGCTAGCATCCTAATGGCCTTGAGATCCTAATGGATGACCTAACAGACTTGAATATGATCGTATAAAGTTTGTTATGCTGTATAGGACTATAGGTATGTTTAGTATATTACTTACAGATGGCACGTGTTTGCTGGTATCAAGACAGTGACCAGTCACATTTTCAGGTGACACTGCAGTCAGTGATTAGGCAATAATATTTTTTTTCTTTCTAAAGTAAATATTTGAGAGAATATTCTGTATGTTTCAGATTTTGGCTGCAATTTAAGATAGTCACGTAGGCTATAAAAAGCATTTGTGCTTAGCCAGTTTGTTCTGCTTACATTATCTTAGGAGACATTGTATTCTGGCTGTAGCAGTTACTGTTCAGGGCACAATACCTCTTGTACATGCATATTGTTGAGACATAGATTGTGACAACAGATCTAGCTTGAAATAGGACTGGTGTAATTATTATTGCGTTTGTACATTGGTTTAGATTTGTAAATAAATATTTGTTTTGTTAGTAATATTCGTTAAACATATTATTTTGTTAAGTTAGACGAATAATTAAATACGAAATAAATATATACGATTGATGCGAGTCGAGTTCTCAAGTCGCTGCGAGTTGAGCATCGAGATGAGAACTGAACTCGTGGATAGGCATAACGAGCCAAAGCATAATGGGCTTGGGCTTGCAGAACGAGTCGAGTCAACTCGCAGGCCCAGCGGCAGCGAGTTGAGACGACATATTTAATGTTTTTCAATCGTGAAAAACATGACACTTTTAACACTTTTGCATTATTCATTCCAGCAAACTCAGAATACCAGAGAAAACAAAACCTAAGGCTAGACTTTGACGATTCATCGTTTAAAGTTAAGCTTTATTAAAACGCAATTCGAACATATTCGTTGTTAGTAAGATAACATCGTATTGAGGGATTCCGCACCTTAATACTACAGATAACGAAGTTATCGATCCTAAGAACTAGGGACTTACATCTGGTATCAGAGCTTTCGGGCTAAATACGAGATTGTTCGAGAGTTTTAGTGATAATTGCGTTTTGATTCGGATCGTTTATACGTGCATGAGTACATATTAACTATCAAAATCATTCTTTGGACGTTTTAGGGTTAGTTTACGGTCGAAATTTACTGTTTAAATCGTAAAAAATACCTTGAATTTTTGTTTTTCAGGTTTTCCAGCCGTTTCGCGAGTCGAGATTAGGGTTTCAGCGTAGCCTACGAACCGAGTTGAACTAGCGAGTCGAACTGAGACTTGCGAGTCGAACTGAGATTTCTCGCGAATCGAAATCACTTGCGAATCGACATCACAGCAATCCGAACTGAGACTTACGAGTTGAGCTGAGTCTTGCGAATCGAGTTTTTTTTGAATTCGCGAAACAGTTTTACTTTACGTTTTTAAGATGTATGATCTTAGTAGAATAATCGAGATGGAACATGAGGTGGGAAAATCAAATGTTCCACCTAAGTTGTTGAAGATCGAAGATTACTATAACTGGAAGGACAGATTTGAATCTTACTGTAGATTCCATGATTTGTCGATCTGGATGTGTATCAAGAATGGATACACTGCACCTACTCAAACGGTTAATAATGCAACTATTACTCTTGCTTATAACCGGATGAGCGATCAACAAAAGAAGGACTATGAATTGGAGAATAAATCCCATTCTGCAATTAAGATGAGTTTACCAAAGGAAATAAACCATCAACTCAAGTCTTTTCAAACTGCTAGAACGCTCTGGGAAGCGTTAGAGAAAAGATGTGAGGGGAGTCCTCAAGTGAAGGCAAGCAGGAAGAATCTTCTCAAGAAACAGTTTACTGTTATAAAAGCTTTAAAGGGAGAAGATCTTGATGCTTACATCACTAGATTCTACCACTTGTTAAGTGAGCTTGACAACCATGAGATTGTTACTACTGAGACTGAAAGAACCGACAAATTTATTGAGGGTTTGCCGTCTAAGTGGGAAATGTATGGTGTAATGCTCAAAGACAACGATGAAAGGTATGCAACCATGACCTTAGAGCAGGTCATTGACAAGCTAAAAGGTTATGATTTCACAAAGAAATCGAGAGAAACTGATTCTGATCAGGTTCAGAATCCTGGGCTATATCATGGGAAAACGAATCTCTCAACTTCTTCATCTAGTTCGACCACTGCACTTTTAGTTGGTAATACTGATGAAAATGGTGAAATGATAACTGACGACGTGTGCCTTCTTACCTCATCAGGTAATGAAACTAAAGGTACACCTGCTGAGAAGTTAACTCAAGGACATCAAAAGATGCCAATGAGTGTGAAATCTGCTGAGCAACAATTATCTGTCCTTGCATCCTTTGTTGCTTCTTATGAAAACTACATTCAGGGTAAAATCAATGATCCGATTATGTTTGATGAAGATTATGATCAGATAGACCCTGATTATCTTGAGGAAATAGATCTCCAGGATCAACTTGCAATGTTATCAAGGAGAGTTAAAAATTTCTTGAAGAAAACTGGTAGAAAAGTGGTGGGAAATCGATTAGGGTTTGATAAAACCAAGATCAAGTGTTTCAACTGTCAAGGTTATGGACACTTTGCTCGTGAGTGTCAAAGACCTAAGGTTGAAACTGGCAATAGCAAACAAGGTTCGGGAAGTACCTTAGCTTCCAAAGCCTTAGTTGTGAAACAGTTAGATGGATCTTATGATTGGCAAGCTCAGTCTGAGGAAGCTCTCATGGCTGAGATTGAAGATCAAGAGATAGCTGCTGAGTCCAATAGCTATATGCCTATTGATGTTGAAATAAAGGTGCCGGAGATTCATGAGAAAGCAAGTGATGATGACGTGCTCTATATGGATTCAACTGCTAATATGAGTCCAGATGACTTTGTAGCACACATGGCTGAAGTACAAACTGACAAGAAAAGGGTATGTTTGGATATTCTTACTCTTGCTGATATTTGTTATCTAGTTACTGATCTACAATCACAATTAAGTGTTTTAACTGTGTCGAATCAGAATTTGTCATCTCAAGTTAGCATTTTTAATGATTCTAATAAGACTATAATATCTGAACTTGAACAAGCTAAAAGTGATGTCCTTAGGTTAAGTACAGATAAGGTAGATCTTAAGAATAAGATTAAGTCTGACAGTTCTGATAAGATTGCACTTAGAGATACCATAAATGAAAAGGCAATAATCATAGATGGTCTCCATATGAACATTGATGACTTAAATCGAACAATAGATGATAGGGATAGAGAGTTAGCTGAGCTTAAGCATAAGTTAGTAGAACAAAATCGTAAGATTGAGTCCTACAGAACTTTAGATTTGGATAAAATGCTTGATGCTCAACGTAGTGTAAAGGACAAGACTGGGATAGGATACAATGATGTACCTCATCCTTTTAATGCCAATTACACTAGTAACTCGATAGATTCTGAAATGACAGATGCTAATCCTGAGATTTTAGTAACTAATGACCCTGAAAAGTTAGAGGCACAAAAGGATGTTGTTAAGAACCAATCATCGAATAATAGTAAGGTGTCTCATTTCACCAAAATACAGTTTGTATCGGGTGGAGTGATTAACGATGCTAAGACTGATGATAAGGTTAATAAGGAACAAATACCTGAACCTTTAGTGCCTAATACTCCGAGTAGTAATGCAAAAGTTCCTAAATCACGCAAGCAGATGTCATGTTTCAAGTGTCACCAAAAGGGACACGTGGCTTCGTGTTGTCCTAACAAAAAGCCTGAAACACCACATAAGCTTGTGATTGATGAAAAGACACAAACCGACTCTAGTATGACTGTAGATAGGTAAGATACCAAACCTAAGTTAGGTAATAAACCTGTTAACATTCTTAAAAGAGACGGTAAACATAGCGTCTCCCCACCTAAACCTAAACGGCCATATATTCAAAGTGATAATTTTATCCATAAGTCTAGGGATGTGACACCGTCGAGGTTTAGAACTCCAAGTAGAGGCCATAGTCATTATGAGAGTGGTACTACTTCGCGATCACATGAGTTTAATTATAATTATCATAATAGAGCTCATAATTATGTGCCTAGGAGGTTATCCTCAAATTCACCTCTTAAGGCTGATCGTCCACAAACTCAAGCTACTTCGAAAGTAACCAAAGCTCCTGAAGGGAAGGATGGTTATTTTAAAGAGCTTAAGTTTGTTGATGATAAGGGACAAACCAAGACCGTAATGGCTTGGGTCCCTCTTGATAACTGATAGTATTTTGTGTTATGTGCAGGAGCATGCTGTGAACAAGGACAGCTGGTGGTATGTAGACAGTGGATGCTCAAGGCACATGACCGGAGAAAGAAGTCTACTGAAGGACTTCAAGGAGAGTCTCAAGCAAAAAGTAAATTTTGCAGGAGATAAAGGAGGAGTAATTTCGGGAAAAGGAAAAGTTTCAAATGGAACTTTGACTCTTGAGGATGTGAACTATGTTGAAGAACTAACTCACAACCTAGTGAGTGTTTCCCAAGTCTGTGATAAAGGTCATCCAGTTTACTTTAATGAAAAGGAGGCCTTAGTCCTGAAGCCAGGTTTCAAAATTCCTGAAGAATGGATATTGATGAGGGCATCAAGGAAGAAGGACATCTATGCTATTAACATGGGTGTTCCTAACTCTTGAATGGTGTCTACATGTTTATTATCCAAGGCTTCGGAAGCAGATGCTTTGTTATGGCATAGGAGAATGGCACATCTGAACTGGAGAAAGATGAATTACATAACCAAAAATGGTTTGGTTCTAGGTGTACCACAAAAACGTTTCGAGTCTGAAGATAAGTGTGTTCCTTGCATGAAAGGAAAGCAGCACAAGAAACCACACAGACCTAAGACTGAAAACTCTATCTCCTCGCCATTTGAATTGCTACATATGGATCTCTTTGGCCCTATAAGCAAGAGAAGTCTAGGTGGCAAATGGTACTGTTTGGTTGTCACAGATGATTATTCTAGATTCTCATGGGTATTCTTTTTGGGATCAAAGGATGAAACTCCTGGAATTCTAATTGAGTTCTTTGATCTAGTAGAGAATGTCTATAAAAAGAGAGTTAAGCGTATTCGTAGTGACAATGGAACAGAATTTAAGAATTCAACGTTGAATATCTATTGCTTAAGCAAAGGGATATTACATCAATTCAGTGCACCTTATGAACCTCAACAGAATGGTGTTGCTGAAAGGAAAAATAGAACGTTGATTGAAGCTGCTAGAACAATGCTTGCTGATTCAAAGCTTCCGGACATCTTTTGGGCAGAAGCAGTGAATACAGCATGTTATGTTCTTAATAGGGTTCTTACGGTTAAGAGACATAACAAGACTTGTTATGAGCTTTTGAACAATAAGAAACCTAACTTAAAAGGGTTTGAACCCTTTGGAGTTTCATGCACCATATTAAAGACTGGACATCAAGCAAAATTTGGTGAGAAGGCTGACGAAGGATTTTTCCTAGGTTATATGCCCAATTCGCCAAACAAGAGAGTCTTTAATTGTGACAACCGTCAATTTAGGACTATAGTTTAGTGCCTAATCAAGGGTAATACATGTAATTAGTTCTGTGTTAGGCTAATTAATGTATCAATTATTATATATATATTGTTGAATATATATCTACAATTATGCGATTTGTTTAAATCGTACGAGTTTCAAATCGAATGAATTTCGATACAATAAATACGGACGTTGGTGAACAATTGATTTAGGTGATACAAGGATTTTTAATAACGTTATTGTACTTAAAAATATTATGTCAATAATATTTAGTATCCAAGCTTATTCACACAATGTATATAAACGCGAATCAAATGTAACTTCGCAAACAAAACGATACAAAACACCTTTTATAACATGAATTCTAAGTATTTAGTAAAAATACTTCAACAAAATATTGGAATAAACTTTTGTAAATTAAAACGAAAAGTTAAATTTATAAAATAAATATTTAACATTAAATAATCGGGAAAACGAACACCGCACGGGGCACTTCGCGGAGACTGAAAAAGGTGGGGATTCCACCTTAATCACCTCCCATTTTTCCATCTTTCTTTCATTTCTCTTTTAACTCTCTCTCTCTTCTTTCTCTTTTTCTCTCAAATATCATCATCACCACCATTTTCATCAACCATCAAATTCACAAAATAAACACCTTAAACGACCTCGGATCTTCAAGCCCCTTTGGAAATAAACGACCACCACGCGACGATCTACACTCCTATCTTTCCGGGATTTTATTTCGGCGATTTGTAAGTTCCCGACACAACTCCGAAAACTCTCGTTTTTAAGTTTTATAACTTGCTAGTTGTTTGTATAACCTTGTAATGTCCTAAAATGGGTTGGGTAAAAATATTAGGCCGATCGATGGCCGGAAAATGCGTTTTTGGGGTTGAAACTCCAATCAGACCCCGTACGTCGCATTTGGCCTGGAGCAAATGCGACGCAGCGACCTACGTCGCACTATATCCCCAACGTCGCATATAGCGACGCAGCCTAGTACGTCGCATTGACTTGCGGACGTCGCATTTAGCGACGCAGACCCTTACATCGCAGAAATCAACTACGTCGCCTATAGCGACGTCACGTTCAACGTTGCATTAAATTGCGAAGGTCGCACATAGCGACGTCATGCCCAACGTCGCAGTCCGGATCTGCGACGTAGCACCCTAAGTCGCACAAAACAGAATCTTCAAAACTTAAAATTTTCGAAGTCAAAGTTACTGTAGCAATTTTACTGTAGCAATTCACTGTAGCGATTCACTGTAGCAACAATATAATAACATTTTAGAACTATCGATACAACCGTCACCAACGGGCCGTACACCCTTTCAAATGCACAATTAAATCAACTAAGTCGTTGAAACTTAGATAATTCAATCAAACAAGTCGTTGTAACTTGTACCAATTTATTCAAACAAGTCGTAGTAACTTGTAACAAAACAATCAACCAAATCGGGGTAATTTGGACATTAAGTTAGACAAACAATTCAAATGGTAGTCTTTCGGGATACCAATACAATTAATGACAATTTAAGTGTCGTGGACACGTCCAGGTTTCAAGCCTTTGGACACCAACTCACAGCTAATTACTCCAAGCCCATTAAGTTAAACACTTCAAGAACCAGGTGAGTTTCATAGCCCCATTTTCACTGCTTTACAATTAGGGGTGTGATATTACTACTCGATTTTGTTTTACAAGTAGAACGCAAGTGCCAAACTTCAAATACTACATGAGTTTCAAGCTAATCAATTTAAAGTCCTCCATAAGCATAGTCTCTAGTATTTTATAGCGTGAATGTTAGTATATGATATCATATGGGATTGACAATCCTCATCCGGGTTAGCACGCACTAATCGGTCAAACGGATGTATTAGCATTTGGGAAGACGAGTGTTGATTAGGCACTCGTAGGAGGCATTTCAAATTAGGTTTCCTTAATTGGGCCTGACAAATCAAGTTAAGCTCAGACTATGTGCTCATGGACAGTATAACTTTTATCTTGCTTAATTGCATTTTAAATTCAATATAAATCTTGCGGTTCTTACAACTATACATTGACATACAAACCTGTGAGCTCACCAGCGTTTTCGCTGACCCATTTTAGTATTTATCACAGGTACCCAGCAGTAGTTTGGCTACACAAGCAGGAATTATTAGCTCGAGTCAGCATACATACAACTAGAGATTGGACTGCATTATTATATTTTGTAAAAGTAATTATGCTATGTAATCTCTCAATTTCAGGAACCGAGCTAATGTAACTATATTTTTGATGTAAACATTTACTTTATTTATACAAGTTTAAAACGACGCATATAGTGGTCGTTCATTATATCTTATGTGCTTTGTATATTGATTAGTGACACCCAAATCAAGCTTCCGCAAATCGTTAAATTTGGGGGTGTCACAGATTGGTATCAGAGCCTAAGGTTATAGTGAACTAGGTTGCATTTAGTGGACCTAGACTATGACCGTTAGGCAGTATTCCTTATTAGTTATGACTAGTTCAGGGATTACATCATACGACTTTAATTTAACATAGCCTGATCAACTATGTACAATTAGAGAAAGATGATGTGAAATCTGAAAGAGTTATGTTGAACAGGAATGCATTAGTTGACTCTGACCTCGAGAGAAACGGGACTCAAAACACGTCTGTGCTAGACACTCAATAGGTTATTATGTGATATACATATATACTTACATAAGTAGACCTCATTGCCACTTTAGGCTATATTATTATATGAATATAGGCCTCTTTCTCTCTAACGCTTTGTCTCGAAATGACAAACACACCACTAGTTCATCATACTCGGACTAGCATCTTATTTCATTTCCTTGTTCTTTCTTACTCAGCATCATGCCTCCTCGCCGTCAAATTACCCTTAGCGAAGCTGAGATCGCGGGAATCATTGCCCGCAGTGTGACCGAAGCCTTGGCTACCCGAACACCACCCGGTAGCGAGGACACAGCAACCAATACTCCACCACCCAAACCCTGCTCCTATAAGGACTTTCTTAGCTGTAAACCGCTATACTTCAAGGGCACGGAAGGTGCCATTGGCTTAATTCGTTGGATTGAGCGCATGGAATCTGTTTTCAGTCTCTGCGATTGCACTGAGAACAACAAGGTCAAATTCGCTGCTTACACCTTTCAGGAAGGTGCACTCACGTGGTGGAAAACCCACGCAAACTCTGTAGGCCTCGAGATTGCAAACCGACTTCCTTGGGCCGAACTGAAAAAGAAACTGACAGAAAAATACTGTCCTGAAGAGGAATTGCACAGGCTGGAAGAAGAATTCTGGCATCTGGAGGTGCAGGGAAATGATGTTGCTGATTATACCACTAAATTTCAGCAGTTTGCTTTATTATGCTCGGGTTTAGTCGAACCAGAAAGCAAGGGCATTAAGAAATACATTCGTGGACTCCCCGAGAACATCCAGGGCAACGTCGCCTCATCCAAACTAACTACTACTGAGAGTGCCATTCGATTGGCCCACGAACTCATGGCTCTAGTTGTCAGCCGTGAGACCTCCAACACCTCATCCTCTAACAACAACAAACGCAAATCCACTGAACACCACCACCACTCAAACAAGAAAAACAACACCATCCAAGTCTATAACACCAACTCTGAATCCAACCGCAGCTACACCGGGGACAGACCTTATTGTCCCAAGTGCAACTACCACCACTTTGGTCAGTGCAACCCCCCTTGCAACAACTGCAGGAGGTACGGGCATTTGACTAAGGATTGCCGAGCCCCCAAATCCAACAACCCTTCTGACAAAAATACCCGACAACCTAAGTCCTGCTATGAATGTGGAAACCCAGGACACTTCAGGGATTCTTGCCCAAAATTGAAGAATAAGGGCAACAACAACAACAACCACCGCAACAACAACAACACCAAAAGTAGCGCCTTCGTGATCAACTCAGGGGACGCCCGTCAGGACCCGAATGTGGTCACGGGTATGTTCCTCCTCAACAATTTAACTGCTTCCATACTGTTTGATACTGGTGCCGATAGGAGTTTTATTTCCGATGAATTTTGCCCTCTACTTGACATTACACCTGTTGCTTTAGACGTTAAGTACACCGTAGAGCTAGCAAATGGCAAGTTGATAGAAACCAATAGTGTGATGCCTAATTGCACCTTAAATCTAGCCGACGAAACCTTCTCCATAGATCTTTTGCCTGTTGAGATAGGAAGTTTCGATGTCATCGTAGGCATGGACTGGTTATCCAAACATCGCGCCGAAATCATCTGCTATGACAAAATTGTTCGCATACCTCTCACTGTCGGTAGAACCCTAGTCATACAGGGGGAGACCGGAGGGACGAGGCTTAACATCATATCTTGTCTTAAGACCCGAAAATTTCTGAGAAAGGGTTATCCAGCAATCCTCGCGCACATCATGGAGAAAAAGTCGAAGGAGAAGCGACTTGAGGATGTTCCAATTGTTCGAGACTTTCCAGAAGTCTTTCCTGAAGAACTACCTGGTCTACCACCACCAAGACAGGTTGAGTTCTCAATCGATCTTGTACCAGGTGCTGCGCCTGTCGCCCGAGAACCATACCGTTTAGCTCCATCCGAACTTCAGGAGCTGTCCACCCAGTTACAGGAACTCCTGGAACGAGGATTCATCAGGCCGAGTTCTTCACCTTGGGGAGCTCCGGTCCTATTTGTTAAGAAGAAAGATGGTTCTTTTCGAATGTGTATCGACTATCGAGAGTTGAACAAGTTAACTATCAAGAACCGGTATCCACTCCCTCGAATCGATGACCTGTTCGACCAACTTCAAGGGTCGAGTTGTTATTCAAAGATTGATCTCCGATCCGGTTATCACCAATTGCGTGTTCGCGATGCCGATATTCCAAAAACCGCTTTCAGAACTCGTTACGGGCATTACGAATTCCAAGTGATGCCATTCGGCCTAACCAATGCACCGGCTGTATTCATGGACCTTATGAATCGGGTGTGTAAACCTTACCTTGATAAGTTTGTCATTGTCTTCATCGATGACATCCTCATATATTCACGAAGCCAAGAAGAACACGCGCAACACCTCAAAACCATCCTTGAATTACTTAAACACGAGGAGCTCTATGCCAAGTTCTCTAAGTGTGAGTTCTGGATCAAAACCGTTCAATTCCTTGGTCACGTGATTGACAGTCAGGGGATTCACATCGACCCGTCAAAAATCGAGGCTATCAAAGACTGGCAATCGCCAACCACTCCGACCGAAGTACGGCAGTTTCTAGGACTGGCCGGATACTATCGACGTTTCATTGAAAATTTCTCCAAGATAGCCATACCACTTACGACTCTGACCCTGAAAGACAAAAAGTTTGACTGGACTGATAAACAAGAATCGGCATTCCAACTCTTAAAACAAAAGCTTTGCAGTGCTCCTATCCTCTCATTACCCGAAGGCACCGATGACTTCGTGGTATACTGCGATGCTTCACATCAAGGTCTCGGTTGTGTGCTTATGCAACGAGACAAAGTCATAGCTTATGCTTCCCGACAGCTCAAGATTCATGAAAAGAATTACACCACCCACGACCTCGAGCTAGGAGCTGTCGTTTTTGCCCTCAAAATCTGGAGACATTACCTTTACGGTACCAGATGCACAATCTTTACCGACCATAAAAGCCTTCAACACATATTCGATCAGAAGGATCTCAACATGAGGCAACGTCGATGGGTCGAGTTGCTTACCGATTACGACTGCGAACTCAAATATCATCCAGGCAAAGCAAATGTTATTGCTGACGCCCTCAGTCGAAAAGAGCGAGTGAAACCACTTCGGGTTCGAGCCCTCAGTATGACCATTCACAACAATTTAAACATTCAAATCCTCACTGCTCAACTCGAAGCCTTAAAACCCGAAAATGTCAAAGATGAAGCCTTGCGGGGCATGGATAAACAATTCGAAATCAGACCTAACGGGATTAGGTATTTCTCAAACCGAATCTGGTTGCCTAAATTTGGGAACCTACGAGACTTAGTGATGGATGAAGCTCACAAGTCCAAATATTCTATCCATCCGGGATCCGATAAAATGTACCACGGTATCAAGGACTTCTACTGGTGGCCGAACATGAAAGCTGAAATCGCCACCTATGTCAGCAAGTGCCTTACTTGCTCCAAAGTTAAAATCGAATATCAAAAACCTTCTGGTTTACTTCAACAACCCAGTCTTCCTGAATGGAAATGGGAACAAATTGCCATGGACTTCATAACCAAACTACCCAGATCCTCGAACGGTTGCGATACCATTTGGGTGATCGTGGATCGTCTCACAAAGTCTGCTCACTTCCTGGCAATCAAGGAATCCGACAAAATGGAACGCCTCACCAGAATCTATTTGAAGGAAATCGTGACCAAACACGGTGTTCCAATCTCAATTATCTCCGATAGGGATAGTCGTTTCACTTCACAATTTTGGCAATCACTTCAAAAATCCTTGGGTACTCGACTTGATATGAGTACCGCATACCATCCTCAAACAGACGGTTAAAGTGAACGAACCATTCAAACACTTGAAGACATGCTACGGGCCTGCGTAGTAGACTTCGGTGTAAACTGGGAAAAACATCTACCATTGTGCGAGTTCTCGTACAACAACAGTTATCATACCAGCATCAAAGCTGCACCGTTCGAGGCACTGTACGGTCGTAAGTGCCGGTCACCTATCTGTTGGACTGAGGTTGGGGATAGCCAACTCACAGGTCCAGAAATCATACACGAGACAACCGAGAGAATCGTAGAAATTCAAAACAAACCCAAAGCCGCGCGTGATCGTCAGAAAAGTTATGCTGACGTGAGACGCAAACCACTCGAGTTCCAAGTTGGGGATCGAGTTCTACTCAAGGTATCGCCTTGGAAGGGCGTAATCCGATTTGGCAAACGAGGGAAGTTGAATCCCAGATACATAGGACCATTCGAGATCCTCGAAAGAATTGGTCCAGTGGCTTATCGATTGCAGCTGCCATCTGAACTCAGCAGCGTGCATCCCACATTTCATGTTTCAAATCTGAAGAAGTGTCTGTCTGATGAGACACTTATCATTCGACTCGATGAAATTCGAGTTGACGAAAAACTTCACTTTGTTGAGGAACCCGCTGAAATCATGGACCTTGAGGTCAAACAACTTAAACAAAGTCGTATTCCTATCGTCAAGGTTAGGTGGAATTCGCGGCGCGGTCCGGAATTCACCTGGGAACGGGAGGACCAAATGCGACTCAAGTATCCTCAACTCTTCACTGATTCAACGTCAAACACGACTTCAACATAAATTTCGGGACGAAAATCTTCTAACAGGGGGAGAATGTGACAACCGTCAATTTAGGACTATAGTTTAGTGCCTAATCAAGGGTAATACATGTAATTAGTTCTGTGTTAGGCTAATTAATGTATCAATTATTATATATATATTGTTGAATATATATCTACAATTATGCGATTTGTTTAAATCGTACGAGTTTCAAATCGAATGAATTTCGATACAATAAATACGGACGTTGGTGAACAATTGATTTAGGTGATACAAGGATTTTTAATAACGTTATTGTACTTAAAAATATTATGTCAATAATATTTAGTATCCAAGCTTATTCACACAATGTATATAAACGCGAATCAAATGTAACTTCGCAAACAAAACGATACAAAACACCTTTTATAACATGAATTCTAAGTATTTAGTAAAAATACTTCAACAAAATATTGGAATAAACTTTTGTAAATTAAAACGAAAAGTTAAATTTATAAAATAAATATTTAACATTAAATAATCGGGAAAACGAACACCGCACGGGGCACTTCGCGGAGACTGAAAAAGGTGGGGATTCCACCTTAATCACCTCCCATTTTTCCATCTTTCTTTCATTTCTCTTTTAACTCTCTCTCTCTTCTCTCTCTTTTTCTCTCAAATATCATCATCACCACCATTTTCATCAACCATCAAATTCACAAAATAAACACCTTAAACGAACTCGGATCTTCAAGCCCCTTTGGAAATAAACGACCACCACGCGACGATCTACACTCCTATCTTTCCGGGATTTCATTTCGGCGATTTGTAAGTTCCCGACACAACTCCGAAAACTCTCGTTTTTAAGTTTTATAACTTGCTAGTTGTTTGTATAACCTTGTAATGTCCTAAAATGGGTTGGGTAAAAATATTAGGCCGATCGATGGCCGGAAAATGCGTTTTTGGGGTTGAAACTCCGATCAGACCCCGTACGTCGCATTTGGCCTGGAGCAAATGCGACGCAGCGACCTACGTCGCACTATATCCCCAACGTCGCATATAGCGACGCAGCCTAGTACGTCGCATTGACTTGAGGACGTCTCATTTAGCGACGCAGACCCTTACGTCGCAGAAATCAACTACGTCGCCTATAGCGACGTCACGTTCAACGTCGCATTAAATTGCGAAGGTCGCACATAGCGACGTCATGCCCAACGTCGCAGTCCGGATCTGCGACGTAGCACCCTACGTCGCACAAAACAGAATCTTCAAAACTTAAAATTTTCGAAGTCAAAGTTACTGTAGCAATTTTACTGTAGCAATTCACTGTAGCAATTTGCTGTAGCGATTCACTGTAGCAACAATATAATAACATTTTAGAACTATCGATACAACCGTCACCAACGGGCCGTACACCCTTTCAAATGCACAATTAAATCAACTAAGTCGTTGAAACTTAGATAATTCAATCAAACAAGTCGTTGTAACTTGTACCAATTTATTCAAACAAGTCGTAGTAACTTGTAACAAAACAATCAACCAAATCGGGGTAATTTGGACATTAAGTTAGACAAACAATTCAAATGGTAGTCTTTCGGGATACCAATACAATTAATGACAATTTAAGTGTCGTGGACACATCCAGGTTTCAAGCCTTTGGACACCAACTCACAGCTAATTACTCCAAGCCCATTAAGTTAAACACTTCAAGAACCAGGTGAGTTTCATAGCCCCATTTTCACTGCTTTACAATTAGGGGTGTGATATTACTACTCGATTTTGTTTTACAAGTAGAACGCAAGTGCCAAACTTCAAATACTACATGAGTTTCAAGCTAATCAATTTAAAGTCCTCCATAAGCATAGTCTCTAGTATTTTATAGCGTGAATGTTAGTATATGATATCATATGGGATTGACAATCCTCATCCGGGTTAGCACGCACTAATCGGTCAAACGGATGTATTAGCATTTGGGAAGACGAGTGTTGATTAGGCACTCGTAGGAGGCATTTCAAGTTAGGTTTCCTTAATTGGGCCTGACAAATCAAGTTAAGCTCAGACTATGTGCTCATGGACAGTATAACTTTTATCTTGCTTAATTGCATTTTAAATTCAATATAAATCTTGCGGTTCTTACAACTATACATTGACATACAAACCTGTGAGCTCACCAGCGTTTTCGCTGACCCATTTTAGTATTTATCACAGGTACCCAGCAGTAGTTTGGCTGCACAAGCAGGAATTATTAGCTCGAGTCAGCATACATACAACTAGAGATTGGACTGCATTATTATATTTTGTAAAAGTAATTATGCTATGTAATCTCTCAATTTCAGGAACCGAGCTAATGTAACTATATTTTTGATGTAAACATTTACTTTATTTATACAAGTTTAAAACGACGCATATAGTGGTCGTTCATTATATCTTATGTGCTTTGTATATTGATTAGTGACACCCAAATCAAGCTTCCGCAAATCGTTAAATTTGGGGGTGTCACATTAATAAAGTCACAGGACGTTTGGAGGTGGTTTATAATATTGAGGTTACGAGCTACTCACCTGATGTTCATAAGGGCTTAGATTGGCAATTTGATTATTCTGATCTTTTTGCATCATTTAAAGTTCCTATTAGTGACTATGTCAGTGATTCAGAGATAGCTGAACATTTATTGTTTGAAGATGGGGATATTGGTCCCGATTCAACATCAAGTGTTAAGCAGTCTGGAATTAAGACTAATGTTGACTCAGATAAAGCTTCTACAAGTGAGTCACAACAACCTTCAGAGGATAAGTCTCAAGAAACAGAAGATCTTGATGATCTTCCTACAAAGTTTGATGATATACTTACTCCTTTGAAACACTTAAGGATATCTTCTGCTCGTACGGAAGATGTACCTTTATTGGAAGATATTGGTACTAATTTAGGAGATGATATACCGGTTGAACCAGTTACTACAACTAGAACGAGTAAGAATCATCCCGTTGAAAACATCATCGGTGATATTAATACTCCGGTTCAAACTAGGCATCAATCCAGAACTAGTACATCTGAAAACCTAGAATACCACAGCTTGTATACTGCAATGAAAGAGACAGGGATTCCTAATCAATGTCTATATTCATGCTTTATCTCACAAGTCGAGCCTAAAAATGTTCAAATGGCTTTAAAAGAAAGCTCGTGGGTAGAAGCAATGCAAGAGGAACTATCACAGTTCTCTAAATTACAAGTATGGGAGTTGGTTAACCTACCAAAGGGAGAATATCCAATTGGAACTAGATGGGTATTTAAGTGCAAGAGAGATGATAAGGGAATTGTTACTCGCAATAAAGCTCGTCTGGTGGTTCAAGGTTTTAATCAACAAGAAGGTATAGATTACAATGAAGTGTTTGCACCAGTTGCTAGGCTAGAAGCAATTCTAGTATTCTTAGCATTCGCATCATATTATGGTATAAAGGTTTATCAGTTGGATGTTAAGAGTGCCTTTTTGTATGGCAAAGTGGAAGAATTGGTGTATGTTTCACTGTAACACCCCCAAATTTGATGATTTGCGGAAGCTTCATTTGGGTGTTACTAATCAATAACAAAGCACAAAGATATATAGTAAACGACTCTATATGCGTCGTTTTAACAAAATATATTGATAATAGAAATGTTTACAACATTTAAAGCTTTACATAGCTCGAGTTTAAATAAAATGAGATTTCAGTACATAAGTACTTGTACAAAAATATACTAATGCAAGAAAATCTCAATCGTCTGTATGCTGACTCGAGCTAAAGTCCTGAAGCAGAAACATCCTACTGCTTGGTACCTGCGATATATGCTAAAAGGTCAGCTAGAAAGCTGGTGAGCTCACAGGTTTGAAATCAGTTAATATAGTATGAACCGCAAGATTTAAATAATGAATTGCATCCAGCAATTAAATAATGAATTGCATCTAGCAATTAAATGATAGTCATCGTGTATACAGCCATGAGCACATAGTTGAGCTTAACTCGAGGGCCGGGTCCCCTATAGAGAATTCCGGGCGAGGTGCCTCCACGAATGCCTAATCCACATTCGTCTTCCCAAATATTAGTACGTCCATTTACCCGGTTAGTGCTTGCTAACCCGGACGAGGTGGGTCAATCCTATATGGTACCATATACTAATATTCACGCTACAACGTATTAACAACTATGCTGACGGAGGACTTTAAAATGATTAGTTTCGAAAAACTCATGTAGTATATGAAAAGTTGGTACTTGCGTTCACATGTTAAAATTGAGCAATATATCACACCCCTGAGTAAAACAGCAAAAGAGGGGCTATGAGACTCACCTGAGTCTGAAAGTGTTTAAACAAATGTAAGTTGATTAGCCGAGTATGAAGTCCAAAGACTTGTAACCTGTGGGTGTCCATGACACGCGATGGTTATAATCATGATTGGGTATCTCAAAAGATCACCCTTGTAGTTGTTCATTCAACTATAATGTCCAAATATCCACTATTTGGTTGATACGTTTAAGTGTTTGAAAAGTGTACGGCCCGTTGGTGACGGATTTGTAATAATAATCTCAACTATTATTATTTTGATTTCGTGGCGTTTTACTTGAAAAATGTGTTTTGATTGTGTTTTAGAAGACGTTATGGAATCTAAGTATGGGGGTCCGGGGGCAGCGCCCCTGGTAACGGGGTCCAAGGGGCGGCAGCCCCTGGCGGGGTCCAAGGGGCAGAGCCCCTGGCTGGGGTCGAGCTGCCAGGTCAGCTTGGAAAATTTTTATTTCTACTATATTGCTTTGACGAAAAACGCATTTTGATCCGAATTTGGGTAAAATCGAGTGATAAATTTCGAGTCTCGACACTTAGTAAAAATCCGTGTTTTTGAGGTTCTGGTTTGTGCGACGTTGGGTGCGACGTTGGGTGCGACGTTGTACGTGGCGTCGCTATAGGCGACGTTGTTGATTTCAGCGACGTAAGGGTTTGCGTCGCTAAGTGCGACATTCGCAAGTCAATGCGACGTAATAGGCTGCGTCGCTATAAGCGACGCTGAGAGATATTAGCGACGTTGTAGCTGACGTCGCAATCGGGCCAAGCCAAGTGCGACGTCGGGGTCTGTTACGATTTCGGTGGCCGGAAAAACGGCCGAGAGGCTTCCGTTTGGTCTAAATCTTTTACCCAACCCATTTTTGGACATAATAAGTTGATACAAACCATAAAAACGTAAAAATGAGTAAAAACGGAGAGTTTCGGGTTTTGTCGGAAACTTACAAATTGCCGAAATGAAAATCCGGAAAGATAGCGTTGTAGATCGTCGCGAGGTGGTTGTGAATCTCTAAAAATATTGGTGATCCGGTTGCGTTTCGTGGTGTTTTTGAATAATAGAGAGAAAATAGGAGAGAGAGAGATAAGAAAGATGATGAAATGAAAAAGAAAAGTGGGAGGTGGGGGTTTATCCCCACTTTTCAGTTTCTCGCCCCGCGTTCCGCGTGGTGTTCGTTTGCTCCGTCGTTTAAACGTTAAATAATTATTTACATTTTAATTATGAGTTTTAAAATACGATTTATTACGCGATATATTGTTTAAATATTTTACAAATCAATTTATATTTGTGTTATAAAATGTAAGTTATTTGTTTTGCGCGTTTTACATTTTTAAATCATATAATTTTTGTTTGTATAATCCGAATGAATACGAAATATTATCTTAATAATATTCTTGATATAAAAGCGTTATTTAATAAAATTGGTCACCAACGCCCGTATTAAATTGAATCGAAATACATTCGATTTAAATTGCGTACGATTTAACCAAATCGCATTTTCGTATATATTCAACAATATATAATTCGATACATTAATTAGCCTAACACAGAACTAATTACATGTATTAACATCTGATTAGGCACTAATTACTAGTCCTAATTTGGCGGGTGTTACATTCACAACCGCCGGTTTGCTGATCCTGAGTATCCAGATAGAGTATATCGTTTGAATAAGGCTCTATATGGATTACCTCAAGCACCTAGGGCATGGTATGGAACACTATCAACGTATCTACTTGAGAATGGATTTACAAGAGGATCGATTGATAGCACACTGTTTGTGAAGTGGAAAAAGAAAGACTTTCTTCTCGTGCAAGTTTATGTTGATGACATTATCTTTGGATCGTCTGATGAAAAGATGTCAAGAATTTGAGAAATTCATGAGGAAAAGATTTGAAATGTCTGCGATGGGAGAGTTGAATTTCTTCTTAGGATTACAAGTTGATCAAAAGAAGGATGGATTCTTTATTCATCAATCTAAATATACATATGAGCTATTAGAACGCTTTAAGATGGATGAATGTAAGGTCTACAATACTCCAATTCCAGTCAATCATGGACTAGGTCCAGATACATCGAGTGATAGCGATGTGGATCCAACTCTTTATAGAGCCATGATCGGATCACTAATGTATCTCACAGCCTCTAGGCCTGACATAATGTTTGCTGTTTGTTTATGCGCAAGATATCAGGCCAATCCGAAAGAGTCACACATGCAAGCTGTTAAACGAATCTTTCGTTACCTCAAAGGGAAACCTAAGCTGGGTCTTTGGTATCCGATTGATGGAGACTTAGATCTCGTAGCTTATACTGATTCTGATTACGGAGGATGCAATCAGAATAGGAAATCTACGACCGGAGGATGTCAATTCCTAGGAGGTAGATTAGTATCCTGGCAGTGCAAGAAGCAAACCTCGGTAGCCATTTCTACATGTGAAGCTGAGTATGTTGCAGCTGGCAGCTGTTGCTCTCAAGTACTTTGGATTCAACAGCAACTGCGGGATTACGGGTTAAATATAACCAATACTCCTATGATGATTGATAACGAATCTACTATGTCGATCACCAATAATCCGGTAAAGCACAATAAAACTAAGCATATTGATATTCGACATCATTTTATTAGAGATTGTGCTGAGAAGAAGTTGATAAAGTTAGTTAAGGTTCCATCATTGGATAACTTAGCAGACTTATACACAAATGCGTTCGACAGAGCAAGATTTGAGACGTTGGTTCAACTAAACGGAATGAGAAATCCAGAGTGATTAGTCTTCCAAGGGTATTTGTTGTAATAGTTAGTATTTCCATATGTTAAAAAAAAAAAAAAAAAAAAAAAAAAAAGGATGCGTATGGCATTCATTTGCTTGTTACCTAAGGGGAATCGCCTTCATTAAAGAATATAAACATAATATTCTTTAAAATATTTTAAGTTTTTATCTGCAAAAACTAAGGGAAATGATAGTACATTAGGAGAATAAGCTTCACAATAATAAGCTTAAGTCCTAAGTATGATATGGTAGTAGGTTCAAATAAAGTTGCTTTAGAACTACAGCGGTTCTATCAGGTATGTGTTTATATTTATTTGATTATACACCTATATCCACAAGTTATAATTTGTCTATTTTTAGTGAAAACTTTAGATGGCTTCATCATATGATATACTGGTAGGCAAATTATATAAAATTTTCTAAGCCTTAAAAAGTTAATTAACTACTTGTTTATTATTTTGTGTTACTATTCTATGATGTATGACATTAAGTCTTAATTGTTGAATGATGGTATTGCCATACACTATTATCATGCATTTTTAATTGACAAATAGTAGAAATATGGGTATTAACTTAATTACTGGTAACTTTGTTGTACTAAGTACAGATCTAAAACCTTTAATTAAATTAATATTCTCAAATATATTTTGAATTATGCTAGAAGGGATCCTCTGTTGTACTACGTACAGACTTGGATAACATAGCATATTCAAAGTATGTCTGATATTTGTCTAACCTTAAAATTCAAGTGTATGTTATATGTTTCGAAAAGATACATCATTTAGTAACCACTACCTTGAAATTTAATGATGTAGTGTTATGCGTTTTACTTGAATTCTTCAGTATGTCCTATAATAGGAAGCACTTGATAATATTCATACCAACAATAAAGTGTTTGCTTAGAAAATTGAGTATAATTTGTTTATGTGGATCATAATACCGGTAATCGTCTTGGACTGTCTATAAATAAACTATTCACTTTATGTGAGTAATGCATTTATTAATTATGCTATGTGGATAAAGGTACCTAAGATATAGTTTTATAAATATAAATGTATAAATGATAAATTTTAGTTGTAATTTTATAGTAATTTATTTGAATTTCATAAGGTATGTATACTAACAATCAACTTAGACTTTTTAATAAATACTTAATTGCTTATTCTTTCTAATATGATCCCTAAGCAGATAAATTCTTATTCATTTTCATTTTGTTTATGTATTTTTTTTTGCTCAAGTGATTAATAAAATGGTACTTGATACCAATGTTTACATAATTGTGTTTTTATCTTATTTTAGTTTATGTTTAATTTAAGTTTTTGTGTTTATTAGATTTTACCATTCGGAATTAAATTATACTGAATATCTTTGAGTTGAACAAACGTAACAAATACAAGGGAAAAATAATTTTATTTTAGACTTGTACAAATGATGGGTTTTTAATTTATACTAAGTATTTAATTCGCGTTTTTATTTATTCCTGCGAGTCGACTTAGTCAACTTGCGGATTCACTTCAAATGTCGCGAATCGGATACAGAGTATAAAACGGGAGGTCAAACGAGTCAACAGATCACCGGATCCACAGCATTCACGAGTTCACTTCAACTTGGCGAATCCGCATACTGGCGAAAACGAGATGAAAAGTGATTTTCGTTTGATTTCGATTTTACGAGTACGAAGAACGAGTTTTTGATCCGTAGATTTTATTCACCTTTAGATTGCGAACATTTTGAGGTAAAATACAACGGATTTCACCGTTTAATTCACGAGAAATCGAAGTTTTTATGCACTTAGGGTTTCGGTTTCAATTTTGATCGATTCATGTAGATTAAAGGCTTGTTAGAACACGAATCCTTAGGATTAATGTTAAACGAACCTTAATAAACGTAAATATATCGTTTGATCGTGTTAAAACTAACAAAATCATCGATTTTAAGTTTAAACTCGCGACGGCTGTTCATCGAACGAGTTGAACCTTCGATTCAACTCGCAGCGAGTTGACTAGTGGATCGAGTTGATTAGCGGATTGACCAACGAGTTGACCTGCGGATCGACATGATTAGCGAGTTCACTTGGCTGCAGTTCCAATAGCGATTTGATAAGCGAAACGAGTTGAACTCGATTCGCTTAGGTGTCTTATGCGAATCCAGAACTTAAATTTTAAAAAAAAAAAAAAAATTTTAAGAGTTACGACTTTTTAAGTAATAACTAGTATATTTTTGGATTCCTATGACAATGTATATATATATATATATATATATATATATATATATATATATCGAAAGTCTACCGATTCAAAACGTAATCGAGTGGCGTGTTCTAATTTTATATTAGCAGTATATTATATAACATTAACGACTTGAGATTTTTAAAGTTACAAGTAATTAATGGAAATTACATATTGGACTTACGACTTATTAGTTATAAGTTATATATGTTTTATATATATACGACTTGAGACAATTATGTAACAAGTTATATATATTAAATTAAGATGTTTGATGAATACATCTTCATAATACATAATAGTTAACATGCTTTAAATTGTTGTTGTCATTTGTGTTTTTACAGATATGGCTCGACAATTCGACAAAGGTCACAACATTCTAGTTGATCTGGATGTACGTGCAAAGGGAGCTAGTAAAGTAGCTCAGGTGCTTACATTTTTGGCACGCTCACGTATTCGATATGCTGTTACAGCATCTCCACCTATTTCTCAGGCAATTCTGAATGATTTCTGGAGGATATAGTGCATGACGAATCGGTCAATCCACCAGAGATTCGAGCAACGGTTAACGGCCAACATGTTACATTTTCGGCTGGAAATCTCTGTGAGATTTTGCAGCTAGGTACAGAGGAACAGGAGAATGGGGATGTGGAGTATCCCATGGATTTTATAGAGGGAGCTATCGGACGTATGGGTTATACGGGAGATAGACGCGGACGTCAATTCCAGAAGCCTCTGGTTATTGGTCAGTCGAGGTTTCTGTGGCACGTGATGAATACCATTTTTGCACCAAAGAAGGGCGGTTTTGATGAGTTAAGCCATGCTATACTATCGGCTGCACTGTCCCTGGTTTACAATAAACCATACAGTTTCTGCGATTACATTTTTAGAGAGATTGTGAGACAGATATCGGGTTCTGTCCGATCACGATTTATGGTTTACCCGCGATTTTGTATGCTGATTATTAGAGCTCGTCTGCCAGAGCTTGCTATTCCTGAGCCACACTTGCGTGTAGATACTATTGGGCTCAGAGGGTATAATGCTATGTTTCAGCAGACTGTGAGAAGGGAAGGGCTTGTGAAGCCTGAGGAGCGAGATCTTTTTGAGTATATTGTCGACCCAAACTACGTGACGCCACCAAATCATGGTTGGTTAGATGTTGTTGCTCCTGCTGCTGCTGTTCCAGAGCCTCTAGCTGATGTGGGTCCTGCTGAAGGTCCACAAGAGCTTTTGGAAGACGTATTGGAACAACCTGGACGTGCTGGGGAACAGGTGAACCCAGATGTTGCTGCCCAGGTGATACAGGAGGTGCTGGTTGAGCATGATTATGCTACTGATCCCATGCTACGGGATATTGATAGTTATTTTGCACCACCTGAGGTAATATTTTATTTATATAATAATATAGATGCTTAGTTGATAGATTGTTTTTATTAATCATAAATGCATAATATTATTATATAATGATTATGATATAGATATTTAGTTGATTAGGTAACATTACTAATTATAAAATATGAATATCATTATATACAGGAAGCTGAGATTGCAGACCCAGAGGTCATTAGACCTGAGGTTGAGCAAAGGCAGATTGATAGTTCAGCAGTTTTACCTGCCAAGGTATTAAAGCTGAATAATCTTAAATATATATTTATCTAGTTTGATAGAGTTTTATATTAATCATAAATGGTAAATATATTTAGGAACCAGTTGGTCCATCTGGCAAATATGATGGACATACAACTGACGATTCCAGTGATACCGAGGATGATCTTGTTGATCTGTCCACGAGTATTCCGGCTGGAATGACTAAGCAACGATCAAGGCTTGAGGTTGATCCTGCTCAGAAGCTGAAGCTCAAGCGTAAAGTCAATGAACCAGATCCAGATTTCATTTTTCATGATTTGGATGCTGAGGAGACTGTTACTCAATTGATGAAGCGTCCGAGGACGTTGACTATTAGAGAAGGTTAGTATTTATTATAAAAGTTAAATAATCTTAACTTGTTGTTTATCAGGAGTTAAACTGAGACAGTTAATTCTGTATACAGTTGCTCAAGATACACCACAGGTGGAGAAGGATACACCGGTGGTTTCTGAACAGATATCTATACCGCTTCAGGTATGAGATATAAGTTCTATAACTATAAGTGTTATGCAATTAATTAGAGTTTGAGACAGAGTCATCTGTAACAATAACTGATTTTAATTGTGTTTAACTTTACAGCATGAGGTTGCTGATCTAGTTCGTGCGGCAAAATTTCCGACGAATAAAGGAGCTAGATCTGCGGCAAACTTGCTTACGCAAGCTTTGTCTCAACCTCATACACCACTGACAAGAGACTGGCATATTGAGTCTCTTACACCGCCTGGACCTAGAACGATACCTGTTACTCCGACGACTGATGCTGAAAGGATTACGTCCTTAGAGTCGAGAGTAAAGGATTTAGAGAAGCTTACTTCTCAGATTCCAGAGCTGGTGTCGAATAATCTTCTTCTTGCTCAGCAGATGCTCAAACAGAGTGAATCTTACAATCTACTGATGAAGACTCATGATACTTTGCTTGCGGACTTCAATGTTCAGAGACTGAAATTATCTTCCTTGGAGAGTTTGGTCTTGAGAACGCATTCAGGACAGTCTACTCAGGGGGAGATATTGGCATACCTGGAGTCTTGCAAAGAAGATGAGCTGAAGAGGAAGAGAGATTCAGACAAAGACGATGATCCCAATGCACCAGAAGGTGGTGAGCAGACTGGTCCTTCAAAGACTGGTGAGCAAGCTACAATTCAGGGGGAGTCTGGTGGTGATGCAGGTGGTGCTGGAGCTAGTAGAAGTAATGATAAGACTGCACAGGTTGATACAGAAGCTGGTAAGATAGCTTAGTATTAGCATAGTGTAGAAATTATTGGTGTTAATTTGTACAGAATAATTGTAACTTAATATTTTGGTAATATATTCGGCTTAAGATTGTAATTACAAGTTAAATGTATTAGATATTATTAAGTTATTTGATTTTATATATGTTAAGATAAAATTGTGATCGAAAGACTTCCGACTCATTAAGTAGTCGAGCGGCGTGTTCCGAATAATATCGGCGGTCAAAATTTTATAATAACATATGCATTTTAGACTTGAGAGTTTGCATACTGACAAGTTAAAAATGTATTAGTTTTAACTAGACAAATGATATATAATTTAAAGGTTAAATTGATAATGAATTAGATCAATTAACACTTGGAAATTATATAAGGTAATTAATAGTAAATTTAAATGTTTGGTGATTATTCACAATGCATTAGAATTTAAAATTAATTATTATTTGTTAAGTAGGTTATAAGACTTAAGAGATTTTTTGGATTGATTCAGGGTAATCGATAAAAGATTTTATAAGTTATATGTAAATTGCGTTTATATTTTAGGTTAAAACATACAAAAGAATTAATAAAGAAATTCTTAGATTGGTTCAGGGAAATCAATGAAGAATTTGAATTATTAATATATTTGTATTTACATTTTTTTTTCTAGGAATGGAAATGCTAGATCTATCAGATTCAAAAGATGATATTTTGGATGAGATAGATGAAGAGATTGATTATGATATTGAAGAAGGAGAGTTCAAACTTCCTGAAGACTGGACTGCAGTATTTGAATCTGTGATAGATGAAGGTGTTGATCTGGATGCAAATGTAGATGAACATGTTGTGAATCCATCAACGACTGAATTTGTTTTTGTAAATGAACAAGGAGAATCAGTTATTGATTTAGAGGCTTTTGAGAATGCTTCTGAAGATTCAGATACTGAAGTTGAAGAAATAGAGGACAAATACAAACATATGGTTGGTAATCCTATGTTTATCCAAGAAATGCTTAAAAAGAAAAAGGAAAAGAAGCCACGCATTTTGAAAGAAGTTGATATTACTAGAAAGCGTGTACTTAAAACTGGCATTATTGGATGGTATTATGACTCTGATCTGAAGCTCTTCGCGATCAAAAGGTTTGACGGGGTTCAATATTTTGAGAAGAAGCTTGCAGTGTTTAGTTCGTTGCCTCGATATGAGATTCGAGACTTGGCTAGATTAGATATGATAAATCCGAGTAATGATGATTATGCTAAGTATGTTGAGCGTATTATCAGGACTGAGGGATTATCTATGAATTTTTCAAAGATTAAGCCAAGGAAAGGAAAAACGATAAAGCTGAACGAGAAAAGTCAGAGAACAGGAAGAAGAAGAAGGAAGAAGGTTTATCCAGCGGTCAATTGTATTAAGCAAATACCTATGAAGACTATGCCTCAGAATATTTTGGGAAAGTTGAAATATTGGGGGGTAGATGCTGGATCAGGAGAAGCCTTTATGATTGAAGCTGATGATGAGTATCCTGATGGAGAAAAAGAGATTCTTCGTGTATATGATCACAGACACCTGATGAACTTATCAAAGGAAGATTTGATTATGTTGTACAAGAACAAGATCATATCTACTATTGGTTGGGGTGATTTAGCACGAGATTATCATAGGATGGTTAAAACATGCATCAAGCTTAAAATTTTTGTAGGTAGTAAGATTTACTCTTGAAAATCAAAGACAACGTGAAGATAGAGACGCTAGAGCTATTGTCAAGGGGGAGTCTGTTGAGACATAGATTGTGACAACAGATCTAGCTTGAAATAGGACTGGTGTAATTATTATTGCGTTTGTACATTGGTTTAGATTTGTAAATAAATATTTGTTTTGTTAGTAATATTCGTTAAACATATTATTTTGTTAAGTTAGACGAATAATTAAATACGAAATAAATATATACGATTGATGCGAGTCGAGTTCTCAAGTCGCTGCGAGTTGAGCAGCGAGATGAGAACTGAACTCGTGGATAGGCATAACAAGCCGAAGCATAATGGGCTTGGGCTTGCAGAACGAGTCGAGTCAACTCGCAGGCCCAGCGGCAGCGAGTTGAGACGACATATTTAATGTTTTTCAATCGTGAAAAACATGACACTTTTAACACTTTTGCATTATTCATTCCAGCAAACTCAGAATACCAGAGAAAACAAAACCTAAGGCTAGACTTTGACGATTCATCGTTTAAAGTTAAGCTTTATTAAAACGCAATTCGAACATATTCGTTGTTAGTAAGATAACATCGTATTGAGGGATTCCGCACCTTAATACTACAGATAACGAAGTTATCGATCCTAAGAACTAGGGACTTACACATATTGAGTTTATAATAAGATAAATTCGTTCATAACCTGGCAATTCCTCACTCATACACAATGACATTTGTATATTCGATGCATTTTCTTTGTTCACCTATATCCGTCTTCAAGTTTTCTGTCCAGGTTCAGCAACATTATTGGAAAGAATTGGCTCTTTCACGCATGCAAATTGTAGATCTGTATCTGGAGGTATCTACTTTTCATGTAGATTAGAAGTGGGATATTTCTTTCATTTACCACTGTATCTTTCACATGGCCCATGGGTCACACATTTGGGACCAGTTGTGTGACACCCGCTAATTTAGGACTATGATTTAGTGCCTAATTACTTGTAATTACGTGTATTTAGTATTATATTAATCTAAATATACGTGACTTTTTGTGTAATTACATACACGTTTCTACGATTTGTTTAAATCGTACATTTACGAACCGGACGAGGTCCGACACTATTTACTATGGACGTTGGTGACAAACTTTTAAAATAATGTGGATTTATCCAAACAAACATCATTTACTTTAATATATTACGAGAATATATTACACGATTATACGTTTTGTTAAAACGTAACTTTACGCGACGAAAGTACACGAAACGCGCCCGACACATGAAATAAACTCAAGTTATATTTTATAACTTCATAATAAGTAGTTTGATAAAATACTTTGGCTAGAAATATCGCGATTACACGCGTACGGTAACTCGTTTAAAAACGTTACACAATTCGAATAAACGCACGATTCGCGACCAATGAACAAACGAATCTCGAATATTATTTTAGTAACTTAAAATATGATATTTGAGTAAAATTTTTATTTAAAATATCGGGTTTTAAATCGTTAACAAAGCGTATTATATAAAACGTTATACGATTAATTAAAACGCAAAACGATCGGGTAAACGGAACACGAATTTGGGAAAGCAAGTAAAAAGACCAAACCACCCCTTGTGGGACCCATGGGGGCCGGCCACATGTGGGTGGAATGGCCTCCCCATACCCTTTGACTTACTTCTTGATCTTGCTTTCCATACACTTCAAACCACCACTCTATTTCTTCCATTTCTACACTCCAACTCTCTCACTCTTTTCTCTCTTTTCTTGGTGAAGAACCACGACCAAAACCAGTCCCAAAACACCCCTAAATCACTACAAGAACACCACAAAAACACCTTAGATTGCTAGGAGCATTTGGAAGAAAACGACCACCTCACGAGCCTCTACGTTTCTATCTTCTCGGTTTTTCAAACCGACTATTGTAAGGACCTCAAACATTTCTTGAATATGCTTTTATGATGCTTATTTACATGTTATGTTGCTTGTTCAACTCGAAAATGTCCAAAAACCTTAACGAAAGACGTTTTTGAAACAAGTATATACACACTGTTTTCTGGCCAGGAAAAACGACCTCACTAAAACGACCATAACTCGAGTTGTAGGTTGAATAAACGTGTGAGACCACTTGGAAAAGTTTTTTATTTTCGTCTTGAGAAAAAAGTTCTTCTTTAGCTACTTCCAGAAATACACCCATTTTCGGCTATTACTTGATCTTTGGACATAGGTCTGTTCTGGACCGAATCCGACCCCTCGACATATTTATTTTTGTTTAAAATATTAAACGGACATATGAAAATACCATAAAATGCAGAAATGAACATTACATATAGGAGAACATGTGTGATTTTTGGTTAGGCTTGAATCGGAATACAAATGGGTTAAATCGAGGGTTGTAACCGAGTAAAAAAATTCTGGAACCAAAAGCTAGGGCCTGTTTTTGTCATTTCACAAAACCGACCCTTCGGGACGACCATAAAACGTAACGACAACTTTCTAAAGCTTATTTAATATATTTAAGACTACTGTAAAAGTATCGAGTCAAACCGAACTCGTTTGACCTAGTTAACAAAAGCGAACACTTAAACAAAATTCCGTAAATTCTAGTGTGGGATGAATAGTACTCCGTAAATTCTAGTGTGGGATGAATAGTATTCCGTAAATTCTAGTGTGGGATGAATAGTACTCCGTAAATTCTAGTGTGGGATGAATAGTACTCCGTAAATTCTAGTGTGGGATGAATAGTACTCCGTGAATTTAGTGTGGGATGAACAGTAAACATTGACTTTTGTTGACTGTCGGACTTAGTAGTTTCAGACTTAGTAGTTTCAGACATAGACACTGTCGGACACATACACACTCTCGGACCTATATATATATATATATATACATATTCGGATATATGTATATATGTACGTGCATTCGGACTTATACACTTTCGAAAACTCATATATACATATATATATATACACTTGGAATACAATTACTTATTACGAGATTACACTCACAACAATTACTACTTATATGTATAAGTACATGAATACGAGTTTACACTCGCACGGACTTACATTCAGACAACGGTTACACGTCACAATACAAACGGTTAACTAATGTATATACTTTCCAAGATATACAACACTATGATTTACAAAATAATAATACTTGAATTATTATTACACCTCCGTCACCAACGGGCCACACTTAACTACAAGCAACTACAAACGTACAAACGAATATTTGGACATTTCCTAGTTGAGTGGACAACTAGCATGGGTGATCCTTCGTGACACCAACTTACTTACAACCTTGTGCGTTTCGGACGCCAGAAGGTTGCAGGGTTCGGAGAACCAACTTACGGACTTACAATTGCTATACTTGTTTGCTTACACAAACATACTTGCTAGACTCAGGTGAGTCTTACAGCCCCACTTTTACTGTTTTTACTTGGGGTGAGATATTTGCTATTGTTTTACGTATGAACACAAGTAGTGAACTGCTTACACTGCTTTTACATACATTACATGAGTTGCTTTTATCCATTGAAATCCTCCTATCATAAGTTGTTAGTTATGGACTTAAGCGCGATTACTAGTAGATGGATCCATTTGGGACTGACAATCCATGCCTGGGGTGGTAGCGCCATCACGGATTACACCGTAGAAAAAGGCATATTAGTATTTGTTACATATGAGTGTCCGGATAGCACTCACGGGGGTACGTGATGCTGTACTTAAATGTACCATTCACACTACACTGTTAAGCTTCAACTTGTGAGCTCATGGTAATTGTGATTGGCCTACTGATTTACTGAGTTACTGAATTACTTACTATGCTCGAGGGAATTACTGGTACTTTACTTGTGGTTCATAACTGATTACTATACTAAACCTGTGAGATTCACCAACCTTTTTGGTTGACACTTTTTAGCATTTATCTCAGGTACATTACAGCAATAGGACTGCACACCCTAAGGGGACTGATAGCTCGAGTAACATGCATACTACTTTGGAGATTCTGTCGCATTATTTTTTATTATGATTATTATGTAATAGAATCTCTAGGAACTACTTTCGAACTCGGAGCTTGTACTAGGATTTAAAAATGTAATACTTTTGTACTATTGTACGACGTTGCATATAGATGTCGTTTGCTTTACTTTGGTGCTTGATTATTGATTAGTAACACCCAAAACTTGCTTCCGCTAATCATTAAATTTGTGGGTGTTACAGATTAGTATCAGAGCCTAAGGTTATAGCGAACTAGGTTGCATTAGTGAGCCTAGACTATGACCGTTAGGCTGTATTTCCTTATTAGGTATGATTGGTTCAGGGATTACATCATACGACTTTAATTTAACATAGCCTGATCAACTGTGTACAATTAGATGAAGATGATGTGAAATCTGAAATGGGTCATGTTGAACAGGAATACGCTAGTTGACTCTGACTACGAGAGAAACGGGACTACTACTTACTTGTGCTATACACACTAGGCTATTATGTGATATATGTGAATATATACATGGATAGGCCTCGCTTACATACTACGCTTTAGGCTATATTATATGTTGTAGATATATGAATATAGGCCTCATACTTCTTAACGCTTTGTCACAGAAATGACTGACAACTCTCCCGTAACACTTACTGTTTCGGACAATGAAGTCCAAGCACCGCAAACTCAAGAGAGGACAACTGTTCCGTCCGTCTCTCCAAACCGGGATGTTCCCGAACCACTGTTTTACTCATCTGGAGAAGCTCGAGTGATCCGTACTCGCCGTAGGGGTGTAGGATCGTCCCGAGCTGACCCTTACACCAACTACACGGGCAACCCTACTACTAGGATGCTTCGTCCTCAAATTGCCCGCAAGTGGGACTGGTTACCCACAACACTAAACACATGGAGGTCTGAGGAAGAGATTCAGATTCCTGCTGACTCCATGAACATCTCCCCGTATACTCAGGAACCGATACATCACATAACACCAGTGTTGGCTGCTCGCCTCCACCGTCATGAGCAAAGGCTCGAGGACCTTGAACGGGAGCAACACATGATGACAACTTACCTATTACGACAAGCCTATGATCGCGTGGCTCAACTACAACAGGAACTGGAAGAAACAAATCAAACTTTGGACATGGTACACCAACAAGTGATTGACGACAGAGGTGCGTCTGATCTCTTGCAAGCAAGGTTAGAGGAATGTGAACAGCGTTCACAGGTTGCTGAAGAGTACACTCATGTACTGGAACAACGGTTGACTTTGACCGAGGACGGCACTCAACAAGCCAGCAGACTTGCTGAAACTGTCACCCGTCTTACCACTACGATATCACGACTAAACCTACGCCAGAATTAGTGTAATGTCTATTGTAGTCTATTATGCTATCGTAGAACTCTTGTAATTCAGCTGGAAGTACCATACCCAGCATCCCTTGTAAAACATCTATGGTTGTAACCTTTTGGACCTCATATTATCAATCAACAACCTACTTCTATTACCATGCTGTGATGTTTTACAATTACTGCATTTATTTATACAACTATAGTAATCATCATTCTGATGCATATTCTAATGTACCTATTATTCCTTTTCTTGAAGAATCATGCCGCCAAAGAAGAAAGGTTATAGCGATGCCGAAATCAATGCTATTGTCTCCCGAGCCGTGGCCGAAGCTTTGGCTGCCCGGGAATCACCACGAGGCTCTAGGAGGAATACTGATACTGCTGAGACTAGTCCTGTCATCAAGCCTTGTCCTTACAAGGATTTCATCAGCTGCAAACCATTGAACTTCAAGGGCACGGAAAGTGCCATTGGTCTAATCAGGTGGATCGAAAGAATCGAATCAGTCTTCAGTTTGTGCAACTGCACGGAAGACAATAAAGTCAAATTTGCTGAATACACCTTTCAAGAAGGTGCACTCACATGGTGGAATACTCATGCTAATTCTGTGGGCATTGATGTAGCAAACCAACTCCCCTGGGCGGATCTGAAGAAAATGCTAAGGGACGAGTATTGCCCCACCGAGGAACTCCACAGGTTGGAGGAAGAGTTCTGGCACCTAACCGTTCAGGGCAATGATATCGCTGGTTATACCACCAAATTCCAGCAACTTGCTCTTCTATGTCCAGGTTTGGTGGACACGACTGAAAAACGCATCAAGAAGTATATCCGCGGCCTTCCGGAAAACATCCAAGGAAATGTCGCATCATCTAAGCCAACTACCATTCAGAGTGCTATCCGATTGGAACACGAACTCATGGCAATGATTGTTAGCCGTGAAACACCAGCCTCACCTTCTGGCAACAACAAGAGAAAATGGTCTGGAAATTCTAGCAACCAGCACCAAAACCAACAACCATCCAAGAACCTTGAAACCATCAAAGCTTACACTTCTCGCTCTGATGATAGAAAGAGCTACAAGGGGGACAAACCCTACTGTCCTAAGTGCCAACTTCACCATGATGGTTCTTGCCCCTGCAGCAAGTGCAAACGATTCGGGCACTTTGCTAGGGAAAGCAGAGCCAATACTGCCAACTCCAACACCAAACCCAATGCACCCAGAACCTGTTACGAATGTGGTGTTGCTGGGCATTTCAGGAATGATTGCCCCAAGTTAAAGAGCAAGAAAGGGAACAACAACAACAACAACAACAACAACAATGCTCGAAGCAGAGCTTTTGTGATCAATGCTAAGGAAGCCCGCCAGGACCCAAATGTGGTCACGGGTACGTTCCTTCTCAACAATTTGTCTGCTTCGGTGTTGTTTGATACTGGTGCTGATAGAAGCTTTATATCTGATGAGTTTTACCCACTACTTGACATTACGCCCATTACCTTAGATTCTATGTACACAATAGAATTGGCAAACGGAAAATTCATTGAGGCCGATAATATGATACCTAAATGCATGTTAAACTTAGCTGATGAGCTATTCTCTATTGACCTTATACCTGTCGAGATCGGCAGCTTCGACATAATCGTCGGTATGGATTGGTTATCCAAACACCGCGCTGAGATTATCTGTTGTGAGAAAACTGTCCGCATTCCTCTCGTCACCGGTGGAACTTTAATCGTACAAGGGGAGACCGGTGGGACGAGACTCAACATCATTTCTTGTTTGAAACCCCAAAAATACTTGAGAAAAGGGTATCAGGCAATCCTCGCACATGTTATGGAGAAACAGCAGGAGGAGAAGCGACTCGAGGATGTGCCTATTGTTCGAAACTTCCCAGAAGTCTTTCCTGAAGACTTGTCTGGCCTTCCGCCACCTAGACAAGTCGAATTTTCTATTGACCTTGTGCCCGGCTCAACACCCGTGGCACGAGCACCCTATCGTTTGGCACCATCCGAACTTCAGGAGTTGTCTACACAACTACAAGAACTCCGGGACAAGGGATTTATTCAACCGAGTTCCTCACCTTGGGGAGCCCCGGTCCTCTTATGAAGAAGAAAGACGGTTCTTTCCGCATGTGCATTGACTATCGTGAACTCAACAAGTTAACTGTTAAGAACCGTTACCCACTACCTCGCATTGATGACCTGTTTGACCAACTTCAGGGGTCGAGTTTTTATTCGAAAATCAATCTACGGTCTGGTTATCACCAACTCCGAGTTCGTGAAGAAGATATTCCTAAAACAGCTTTTCGAACTCGTTACGGGCATTACAAATTCCAAGTGATGCCATTCGGCTTGACCAACGCACCGGCAGTATTCATGGATCTTATGAATCGGGTGTGTAAGCCTTACCTCGACAAGTTTGTCATCGTTTTCATTGACGACATTCTGATTTACTCGCGCAATGAACAAGAAAACGCGCAACACCTGAGAACCATCCTAGAACTACTCAAACACGAGGAGTTATATGCCAAATTCTTCAAGTGTGAGTTCTGGATGCAAACTGTACAATTCCTTGGACACGTGATTGACAGTCAAGGAATTCATGTTGATCCTTCAAAAATTGAGGCTATCAAGGGATGGCAAGCACCTACTACACCTACTGAAGTACGCCAATTCTTAGGACTCGCCGGATACTACAGGCGATTCATTGAGAATTTTTCAAAAATAGCACAACCTCTCACTGCACTGACTCAAAAAGAAAGGAAATTCGATTGGACTGACAAACAAGAGTCAGCTTTCTAGCTACTCAAACAGAAACTCTGCAGTGCACCTATCTTATCCTTACCCGAAGGCAACGATGACTTCGTGGTATACTATCATGCTTCATACCAAGGTCTCGGTTGCATGCTGATGCAACAGGACAAAGTTATTGCTTACGCCTCTCGACAACTCAAGGTCCACGAAAAGAACTACACCACTCATGACCTAGAGTTGGGGGCAGTTGTATTCGCTCTCAAAATCTGGAGACACTACTTATATGGTAGCAAGTGTACAATCTTCACCGACCACAAAAGTCTCCAACACATATTCGACCAGAAAGATTTAAACATGAGACAACGCCGTTGGGTCGAACTACTTACCGATTACGACTGTGAGATCCGTTACCATCCGGGCAAGGCAAACGTTGTTGCTGATGCCCTAAGTCGTAAGGAACGAGTTAAACCCCTTCGAGTCCGAGTACTTGCCATGACTATACACAACGATCTTATTATTCAGATTCTTACCGCTCAACTCGAAGCATTCAAATCTGAAAATGTTAAACACGAGGCCTTGCGAGGCATGGATAAACAGTTTGAAACCAAACCCAACGGGGCCAAGTACTTCTCTGACCGACTCTGGTTGCCCAGCTACGGGAACTTGCGAGACTTGGTGATGGACGAGGCACACAAGTCTAAATACTCTATACACCCTGGTGCCGACAAAATGTACCATGGCATCAAGGAGTTGTATTGGTGGCCCAACATGAAAGCCGACATTGCTACCTACGTTACCAAGTGTCTTACTTGTTCTAAGGTTAAAGCCGAACACCAGAAACCTTCCGGTTTGCTACACCAACCGGAAATTCCTGAATGGAAGTGGGAACAAATTACCATGGATTTCATTACCAAACTCCCGAAAACCCCTAGCGGTTGCGATACCATTTGGGTGATCGTAGACTGACTCACCAAATCTGCTCACTTCCTAGCCATCAAGGAAACCGATAAGATGGAACGTTTGACACGGATCTACCAGAAAGAGATCGTGTCAAGACACGGCGTGCCCATCTCGATTATCTCTGACCGAGACGCTCAATTCACTTCTCGCTTCTGGCAGTCACTGCAAAAATCTCTTGGTACTCTTCTAGATATGAGTACAGCTTACCATCATCAAACTGACGGCCAGAGCGAACGAACTATACAAACACTGGAGGATATGCTACGAGCCTGCGCAGTTGACTTCGGTACAAACTGGGAACATCACTTACCGTTGTGCGAGTTCTCGTACAACAACAGCTACCATACCAGCATTAAGGCTGCACCCTTCGAGGCACTGTACGGTCGTAAGTGCCGGTCACCTATCTGTTGGACTGAGGTGGGGGATACACAACTCACCGGTCCGGAAATACTACATGAAACAACTGAAAAGATCGTCGGCATACAAAACCGACTGAAAGCTGCGTGTGATCGTCAGAAAAGCAATGCTGACGTGAGACGCAAACATCTCAAATTCCAGGTTGGGGATCGGGTACTTCTAAAAGTCTCGCCTTGGAAAGGCGTTGTCCTCTTTGGCAAACGTGGGAAACTAAATCCCAGATACATTGGACCGTTCGAAATCCTTGAAAGGATTGGTCCAGTTGCATACAGACTGCAGCTACCTCCTGAACTCAGTAGCGTGCACCCTACTTTCCACATTTCTAACTTGAAGAAATGTCTGTCTGATGAGACACTGATTATGCCGCTCGACGAGATACACATTGACGATAAACTACACTTTGTCGAGGAACCCGTGGAAATCATGGACCGTGAGGTCAAACGTTTGAAACAGAGTCGTATTCCCATTGTTAAGGTCAGGTGGAATTCGAGGCGTGGTCCTGAATTGACTTTGGAACGGGAAGAACAAATGCGACTGAAATATCCACACCTGTTCACAGACCCTACTCACACCGCGACTTCGAGCTAATTTCGGGACGAAATTCTCCTAACGGGGGGAGAATGTGACACCCGCTAATTTAGGACTATGATTTAGTGCCTAATTACTTGTAATTACGTGTATTTAGTATTATATTAATCTAAATATACGTGACTTTTTGTGTACTTACATACACGTTTCTACGATTTGTTTAAATCGTACATTTACGAACCGGACGAGGTCCGACACTATTTACTATGGACGTTGGTGACAAACTTTTAAAATAATGTGGATTTATCCAAACAAACATTATTTACTTTAATATATTACGAGAATATATTACACGATTATACGTTTTGTTAAAACGTAACTTTACGCGACGAAAGTACACGAAACGCGCCCGACACATGAAATAAACTCAAGTTATATTTTATAACTTCATAATAAGTAGTTTGATAAAATACTTGGCTAGAAATATCGCGATTACACGCGTACGGTAACTCATTTAAAAACGTTACACAATTCGAATAAACGCACGATTCGCGACCAATGAACAAACGAAATCTCGAATATTATTTTAGTAACTTAAAGTATGATATTTGAGTAAAACTTTTATTTAAAATATCGGGTTTTAAATCGTTAACAAAGCGTATTATATAAAACGTTATACGATTAATTAAAACGCAAAACGATAGGGTAAACGGAACACGAATTTGGGAAAGCAAGTAAAAAAACCAAACCACCCCTTGTGGGACCCATGGGGTCCGGCCACATGTGGGTGGAATGGCCTCCCCATACCCTTTGACTTACTTCTTGATCTTGCTTTCCATACACTTCAAACCACCACTCCATTTCTTCCATTTCTACACTCCAACTCTCTCACTCTTTTCTCTCTTTTCTTGGTGAAGAATCACGACCAAAACCAGTCCCAAAACACCCCTAAATCACTACAAGAACACCACAAAAACACCTTGGATTGCTAGGAGCATTTGGAAGAAAACGACCACCTCACGAGCCTCTACGTTTCTATCTTCTCGGTTTTTCAAACCGACTATTGTAAGGACCTCAAACATTTCTTGAATATTCTTTTATGATGCTTATTTACATGTTATGTTGCTTTTTCAACTCGAAAATGTCCAAAAACCTTAACGAAAGACGTTTTTGAAACAAGTATATACACACTGTTTTCTGGCCAGGAAAAACGACCTCACTAAAACGACCATAACTCGAGTTGTAAGTTGAATAAACGTGTGAGACCACTTGGAAAAGTTTGGTATTTTCGTCTTGAGCAAAAAGTTCTTCTTTAGCTACTTCCATAAATACACCCATTTTCGGCTATTACTTGATCTTTGGACATAGGTCTGTTCCGGACCGAATCCGACCCCTCGACATATTTATTTTTGTTTAAAATATTAAACGGACATATAAAAATACCATAAAATGCAGAAATGAACATTACATATAGGAGAACATGTGTGATTTTTGGTTAGGCTTGAATCGGACTACAAATGGGTTAAATCGAGGGTTGTAACCGAGTAAAAAAATTCTGGAACCAAAAGCTAGGGCCTGTTTTTGTCATTTCACAAAACCGACCCTTCGGGACGACCATAAAACGTAACGACAACTTTCTAAAGCTTATTTAATATATTTAAGACTACTGTAAAAGTATCGAGTCAAACCGAACTCGTTTGACCTAGTTAACGAAAGCGAACACTTAAACAAAATTCCGTAAATTCTAGTGTGGGATGAATAGTACTCCGTAAATTCTAGTGTGGGATGAATAGTACTCCGTAAATTCTAGTGTGGGATGAATAGTACTCCGTAAATTCTAGTGTGGGATGAATAGTACTCCGTAAATTCTAGTGTGGGATGAATAGTACTCCGTAAATTCTAGTGTGGGATGAACAATAAACATTGACTTTTGTTGACTGTCGGACTTAGTAGTTTCAGACTTAGTAGTTTCAGACTTAGACACTGTCGGACACATACACACTCTTGGACCTATATATATATATATATATATATATATATACATATTCGGATATATGTATATATGTACGTGCATTCGGACTTATACACTTTCGAAAATTCATATATACATATATATATACACTTGGAATACAATTACTTATTACGAGATTACACTCACAACAATTACTACTTATATGTATAAGTACATGAATACGAGTTTACACTCGCACGGACTTACATTCAGACAACGGTTACACGTCACAATACAAACGGTTAACTAATGTATATACTTTCCAAGATATACAACACTATGATTTACAAAATAATAATACTTGAATTATTATTACACCTCCGTCACCAACGGGCCACACTTAACTACAAGCAACTACAAACGTACAAACGAATATTTGGACATTTCCTAGTTGAGTGGACAACTAGCATGGGTGATCCTTCGTGACACCAACTTACTTACAACCTTGTGCGTTTCGGACGCCAGAAGGTTGCAGGGTTCGGAGAACCAACTTACGGACTTACATCCGCTATACTTGTTTGCTTACACAAACATACTTGCTAGACTTAGGTGAGTCTTACAGCTCCACTTTTACTGTTTTTACTTGGGGTGAGATATTTGCTACTGTTTTACGTATGAACACAAGTACTGAACTGCTTACACTGATTTTACATACATTACATGAGTTGCTTTTATCCACTGAAATCCTCCTATCATAAGTTGTTAGTTATGGACTTAAGCGCGATTACTAGTAGATGGATCCATTTGGGACTGACAATCCCTGCCTGGGGTGGTAGTGCCATCACGGATTACACCGTAGAAACAGGCATATTAGTATTTGTTACATATGAGTGTCCGGATAGCACTCAAGGGGGTACGTGATGATGTACTTAAATGTACCATTAACACTACACTGTTAAGCTTCAACTTGTGAGCTCATGGTAATTGTGATTGGCCTACTGATTTACTGAGTTACTGAATTACTTACTATGCTCGAGGGCATTACTGGTACTTTACTTGTGGTTCATAACTGATTACTATACTAAACCTGTGAGATTCACCAACCTTTTTGGTTGACACTTTTTAGCATTTATCTCAGGTACATTACAGCAATAGGACTGCACACCCTAAGGGGACTGATAGCTCGAGTAACATGCATACTACTTTGGAGATTCTGTCGCATTATTTTTTATTATGATTATTATGTAATAGAATCTCTAGGAACTACTTTCGAACTCGGAGCTTGTACTAGGATTTAAAAATGTAATACTTTTGTACTATTGTACGACGTTGCATATAGATGTCGTTTGCTTTACTTTGGTGCTTGATTATTGATTAGTAACAACCAAAACTTGCTTCCGCTAATCATTAAATTTGGGGGTGTTACAAGTTAATTGTTCGTTACTTCACGTAATGCTTTAGTTCATATGAATCATGAACTGACTTAGGGTAATAAGGTAATTCTTTTATCCAAAACTAGCTCTCCTGAATCGTTGATATTGCAAGTTACTTTTCTAATTGATGAAAAACTATGCTGCTGTTGTTGCAGATAAGTTGTCATGACTAATGAGGGGTGGATTCTTGCTTAATAAGAGGAATAAGATTTGTGGAGCCAGATTTGTTCACTATATTCTGTTGTCCCAGGGGAATCAAGAACAAAAGAAAACTATGATATATACATAACTGAATTGTTATTATTTCTGTTACATTTGTTCTACAGATACATACATATATATACATAACGAATGGTTACGAGTGAACCATTGCATCGTTTCGGTGGTGGTGTTTGGTGGTAACCGCCACCCTTCATATGGTGGTCAACGGTTGTATCTCTTGATCAACCATTGCACCTTTTCGTTTTAATCTATTTACCATCTAATCCCTAAACTAATTTGTAATTACAATTTACATATTAAATATGTTTAGTTTAATTTCCAACATTCTCCCCCTTAAACTAAACATAGTTTAAGTGAGGTCTTCAATTCTTCACTTTGGCTTCAGATTTGCCTTCTTAACCTTTACTCTTTCTTCGAATGTTTTCAATCTACCAATAGCTTCGTCTAGAGTCACTTCATCTAGATCGGAGTATTGCTCTATGGATGCGACTATTTGAATAAACCTCTCGGGCATGGAATTTAGCAGTTTTCGTACACGGGTTGATTCATCAAGCGTTGATCAAAGGCTTGTCATCTTTGAAGTAATACTTGTCATCTTTGCGGTGAATGAATCAATGTTGTCATCTTCCTCTATATGCAACCTCTCAAATTCGGATTTGAGGGTTTGTAGTTTTGCTTTTTGTACTCGATCCACTCCAATATTTCTATTCTTTAATGTATCCCAAACTTCTTTTGCACTTTTGCTATTTGCCACTTGCAATGTCATATCTTCGGATAGTCCTTGAAATAGATATACAATTGTAGTCTTGTCTCGCTTTTCATCGATTTGAGTTCCAAGCGTAGGTTCAATCATATCCCATAGACCATTTGCTTGTAAAATGATCTTCATTCTTATCGACCATATCGTGTAATTTGTTGCATTCAACAACGGGCATTGAAAAAGATTTTATAAGTTATATGTAAATTGCGTTTATATTTTAGGTTAAAACATACAAAAGAATTAATAAAGAAATTCTTAGATTGGTTCAGGGAAATCAATGAAGAATTTGAATTATTAATATATTTGTATTTACATTTTTTTTTCTAGGAATGGAAATGCTAGATCTATCAGATTCAAAAGATGATATTTTGGATGAGATAGATGAAGAGATTGATTATGATATTGAAGAAGGAGAGTTCAAACTTCCTGAAGACTGGACTGCAGTATTTGAATCTGTGATAGATGAAGGTGTTGATCTGGATGCAAATGTAGATGAACATGTTGTGAATCCATCAACGACTGAATTTGTTTTTGTAAATGAACAAGGAGAATCAGTTATTGATTTAGAGGCTTTTGAGAATGCTTCTGAAGATTCAGATACTGAAGTTGAAGAAATAGAGGACAAATACAAACATATGGTTGGTAATCCTATGTTTATCCAAGAAATGCTTAAAAAGAAAAAGGAAAAGAAGCCACGCATTTTGAAAGAAGTTGATATTACTAGAAAGCGTGTACTTAAAACTGGCATTATTGGATGGTATTATGACTCTGATCTGAAGCTCTTCGCGATCAAAAGGTTTGACGGGGTTCAATATTTTGAGAAGAAGCTTGCAGTGTTTAGTTCGTTGCCTCGATATGAGATTCGAGACTTGGCTAGATTAGATATGATAAATCCGAGTAATGATGATTATGCTAAGTATGTTGAGCGTATTATCAGGACTGAGGGATTATCTATGAATTTTTCAAAGATTAAGCCAAGGAAAGGAAAAACGATAAAGCTGAACGAGAAAAGTCAGAGAACAGGAAGAAGAAGAAGGAAGAAGGTTTATCCAGCGGTCAATTGTATTAAGCAAATACCTATGAAGACTATGCCTCAGAATATTTTGGGAAAGTTGAAATATTGGGGGGTAGATGCTGGATCAGGAGAAGCCTTTATGATTGAAGCTGATGATGAGTATCCTGATGGAGAAAAAGAGATTCTTCGTGTATATGATCACAGACACCTGATGAACTTATCAAAGGAAGATTTGATTATGTTGTACAAGAACAAGATCATATCTACTATTGGTTGGGGTGATTTAGCACGAGATTATCATAGGATGGTTAAAACATGCATCAAGCTTAAAATTTTTGTAGGTAGTAAGATTTACTCTTGAAAATCAAAGACAACGTGAAGATAGAGACGCTAGAGCTATTGTCAAGGGGGAGTCTGTTGAGACATAGATTGTGACAACAGATCTAGCTTGAAATAGGACTGGTGTAATTATTATTGCGTTTGTACATTGGTTTAGATTTGTAAATAAATATTTGTTTTGTTAGTAATATTCGTTAAACATATTATTTTGTTAAGTTAGACGAATAATTAAATACGAAATAAATATATACGATTGATGCGAGTCGAGTTCTCAAGTCGCTGCGAGTTGAGCAGCGAGATGAGAACTGAACTCGTGGATAGGCATAACAAGCCGAAGCATAATGGGCTTGGGCTTGCAGAACGAGTCGAGTCAACTCGCAGGCCCAGCGGCAGCGAGTTGAGACGACATATTTAATGTTTTTCAATCGTGAAAAACATGACACTTTTAACACTTTTGCATTATTCATTCCAGCAAACTCAGAATACCAGAGAAAACAAAACCTAAGGCTAGACTTTGACGATTCATCGTTTAAAGTTAAGCTTTATTAAAACGCAATTCGAACATATTCGTTGTTAGTAAGATAACATCGTATTGAGGGATTCCGCACCTTAATACTACAGATAACGAAGTTATCGATCCTAAGAACTAGGGACTTACACATATTGAGTTTATAATAAGATAAATTCGTTCATAACCTGGCAATTCCTCACTCATACACAATGACATTTGTATATTCGATGCATTTTCTTTGTTCACCTATATCCGTCTTCAAGTTTTCTGTCCAGGTTCAGCAACATTATTGGAAAGAATTGGCTCTTTCACGCATGCAAATTGTAGATCTGTATCTGGAGGTATCTACTTTTCATGTAGATTAGAAGTGGGATATTTCTTTCATTTACCACTGTATCTTTCACATGGCCCATGGGTCACACATTTGGGACCAGTTGTGTGACACCCGCTAATTTAGGACTATGATTTAGTGCCTAATTACTTGTAATTACGTGTATTTAGTATTATATTAATCTAAATATACGTGACTTTTTGTGTAATTACATACACGTTTCTACGATTTGTTTAAATCGTACATTTACGAACCGGACGAGGTCCGACACTATTTACTATGGACGTTGGTGACAAACTTTTAAAATAATGTGGATTTATCCAAACAAACATCATTTACTTTAATATATTACGAGAATATATTACACGATTATACGTTTTGTTAAAACGTAACTTTACGCGACGAAAGTACACGAAACGCGCCCGACACATGAAATAAACTCAAGTTATATTTTATAACTTCATAATAAGTAGTTTGATAAAATACTTTGGCTAGAAATATCGCGATTACACGCGTACGGTAACTCGTTTAAAAACGTTACACAATTCGAATAAACGCACGATTCGCGACCAATGAACAAACGAATCTCGAATATTATTTTAGTAACTTAAAATATGATATTTGAGTAAAATTTTTATTTAAAATATCGGGTTTTAAATCGTTAACAAAGCGTATTATATAAAACGTTATACGATTAATTAAAACGCAAAACGATCGGGTAAACGGAACACGAATTTGGGAAAGCAAGTAAAAAGACCAAACCACCCCTTGTGGGACCCATGGGGGCCGGCCACATGTGGGTGGAATGGCCTCCCCATACCCTTTGACTTACTTCTTGATCTTGCTTTCCATACACTTCAAACCACCACTCCATTTCTTCCATTTCTACACTCCAACTCTCTCACTCTTTTCTCTCTTTTCTTGGTGAAGAATCACGACCAAAACCAGTCCCAAAACACCCCTAAATCACTACAAGAACACCACAAAAACACCTTGGATTGCTAGGAGCATTTGGAAGAAAACGACCACCTCACGAGCCTCTACGTTTCTATCTTCTCGGTTTTTCAAACCGACTATTGTAAGGACCTCAAACATTTCTTGAATATTCTTTTATGATGCTTATTTACATGTTATGTTGCTTTTTCAACTCGAAAATGTCCAAAAACCTTAACGAAAGACGTTTTTGAAACAAGTATATACACACTGTTTTCTGGCCAGGAAAAACGACCTCACTAAAACGACCATAACTCGAGTTGTAAGTTGAATAAACGTGTGAGACCACTTGGAAAAGTTTGGTATTTTCGTCTTGAGCAAAAAGTTCTTCTTTAGCTACTTCCATAAATACACCCATTTTCGGCTATTACTTGATCTTTGGACATAGGTCTGTTCCGGACCGAATCCGACCCCTCGACATATTTATTTTTGTTTAAAATATTAAACGGACATATAAAAATACCATAAAATGCAGAAATGAACATTACATATAGGAGAACATGTGTGATTTTTGGTTAGGCTTGAATCGGACTACAAATGGGTTAAATCGAGGGTTGTAACCGAGTAAAAAAATTCTGGAACCAAAAGCTAGGGCCTGTTTTTGTCATTTCACAAAACCGACCCTTCGGGACGACCATAAAACGTAACGACAACTTTCTAAAGCTTATTTAATATATTTAAGACTACTGTAAAAGTATCGAGTCAAACCGAACTCGTTTGACCTAGTTAACGAAAGCGAACACTTAAACAAAATTCCGTAAATTCTAGTGTGGGATGAATAGTACTCCGTAAATTCTAGTGTGGGATGAATAGTACTCCGTAAATTCTAGTGTGGGATGAATAGTACTCCGTAAATTCTAGTGTGGGATGAATAGTACTCCGTAAATTCTAGTGTGGGATGAATAGTACTCCGTAAATTCTAGTGTGGGATGAACAATAAACATTGACTTTTGTTGACTGTCGGACTTAGTAGTTTCAGACTTAGTAGTTTCAGACTTAGACACTGTCGGACACATACACACTCTTGGACCTATATATATATATATATATATATATATATATATATACATATTCGGATATATGTATATATGTACGTGCATTCGGACTTATACACTTTCGAAAATTCATATATACATATATATATACACTTGGAATACAATTACTTATTACGAGATTACACTCACAACAATTACTACTTATATGTATAAGTACATGAATACGAGTTTACACTCGCACGGACTTACATTCAGACAACGGTTACACGTCACAATACAAACGGTTAACTAATGTATATACTTTCCAAGATATACAACACTATGATTTACAAAATAATAATACTTGAATTATTATTACACCTCCGTCACCAACGGGCCACACTTAACTACAAGCAACTACAAACGTACAAACGAATATTTGGACATTTCCTAGTTGAGTGGACAACTAGCATGGGTGATCCTTCGTGACACCAACTTACTTACAACCTTGTGCGTTTCGGACGCCAGAAGGTTGCAGGGTTCGGAGAACCAACTTACGGACTTACATCCGCTATACTTGTTTGCTTACACAAACATACTTGCTAGACTTAGGTGAGTCTTACAGCTCCACTTTTACTGTTTTTACTTGGGGTGAGATATTTGCTACTGTTTTACGTATGAACACAAGTACTGAACTGCTTACACTGATTTTACATACATTACATGAGTTGCTTTTATCCACTGAAATCCTCCTATCATAAGTTGTTAGTTATGGACTTAAGCGCGATTACTAGTAGATGGATCCATTTGGGACTGACAATCCCTGCCTGGGGTGGTAGTGCCATCACGGATTACACCGTAGAAACAGGCATATTAGTATTTGTTACATATGAGTGTCCGGATAGCACTCAAGGGGGTACGTGATGATGTACTTAAATGTACCATTAACACTACACTGTTAAGCTTCAACTTGTGAGCTCATGGTAATTGTGATTGGCCTACTGATTTACTGAGTTACTGAATTACTTACTATGCTCGAGGGCATTACTGGTACTTTACTTGTGGTTCATAACTGATTACTATACTAAACCTGTGAGATTCACCAACCTTTTTGGTTGACACTTTTTAGCATTTATCTCAGGTACATTACAGCAATAGGACTGCACACCCTAAGGGGACTGATAGCTCGAGTAACATGCATACTACTTTGGAGATTCTGTCGCATTATTTTTTATTATGATTATTATGTAATAGAATCTCTAGGAACTACTTTCGAACTCGGAGCTTGTACTAGGATTTAAAAATGTAATACTTTTGTACTATTGTACGACGTTGCATATAGATGTCGTTTGCTTTACTTTGGTGCTTGATTATTGATTAGTAACAACCAAAACTTGCTTCCGCTAATCATTAAATTTGGGGGTGTTACAAGTTAATTGTTCGTTACTTCACGTAATGCTTTAGTTCATATGAATCATGAACTGACTTAGGGTAATAAGGTAATTCTTTTATCCAAAACTAGCTCTCCTGAATCGTTGATATTGCAAGTTACTTTTCTAATTGATGAAAAACTATGCTGCTGTTGTTGCAGATAAGTTGTCATGACTAATGAGGGGTGGATTCTTGCTTAATAAGAGGAATAAGATTTGTGGAGCCAGATTTGTTCACTATATTCTGTTGTCCCAGGGGAATCAAGAACAAAAGAAAACTATGATATATACATAACTGAATTGTTATTATTTCTGTTACATTTGTTCTACAGATACATACATATATATACATAACGAATGGTTACGAGTGAACCATTGCATCGTTTCGGTGGTGGTGTTTGGTGGTAACCGCCACCCTTCATATGGTGGTCAACGGTTGTATCTCTTGATCAACCATTGCACCTTTTCGTTTTAATCTATTTACCATCTAATCCCTAAACTAATTTGTAATTACAATTTACATATTAAATATGTTTAGTTTAATTTCCAACATTCTCCCCCTTAAACTAAACATAGTTTAAGTGAGGTCTTCAATTCTTCACTTTGGCTTCAGATTTGCCTTCTTAACCTTTACTCTTTCTTCGAATGTTTTCAATCTACCAATAGCTTCGTCTAGAGTCACTTCATCTAGATCGGAGTATTGCTCTATGGATGCGACTATTTGAATAAACCTCTCGGGCATGGAATTTAGCAGTTTTCGTACACGGGTTGATTCATCAAGCGTTGATCAAAGGCTTGTCATCTTTGAAGTAATACTTGTCATCTTTGCGGTGAATGAATCAATGTTGTCATCTTCCTCTATATGCAACCTCTCAAATTCGGATTTGAGGGTTTGTAGTTTTGCTTTTTGTACTCGATCCACTCCAATATTTCTATTCTTTAATGTATCCCAAACTTCTTTTGCACTTTTGCTATTTGCCACTTGCAATGTCATATCTTCGGATAGTCCTTGAAATAGATATACAATTGTAGTCTTGTCTCGCTTTTCATCGATTTGAGTTCCAAGCGTAGGTTCAATCATATCCCATAGACCATTTGCTTGTAAAATGATCTTCATTCTTATCGACCATATCGTGTAATTTGTTGCATTCAACAACGGGCATTGAAAATAGGGTGTCGATCCCATCCCCTTAATCATAGTGTTATTTGAACTATCACCTTGTTCTCCTTCTTTTCCCACAGTCATTTTTGAAAGTGTCTATTCAAGCTTAATTCCAAACTTTGTAAAAATACTTTATGAATCTTTACAATTTCTTTTTACAAAAAAAATATTTAACAATAGTTAAAACTTAATTTCCTTTTCTAACCACAATATTTCAATTTCTAATTCTATATACAAAGTATATAAATGGAGGGTGGTTTTTGTAACTTTTTTAAACTTAAACAATGAAACCTGATGGATCCTATTTGACCCGATGCTTTCCTTCTCGGTTCGTTTGTGGTGTCGATTCAAACAACAATTCTTTCTTCTTCTTCACTGGATACTGCCGGCGCTTCCTTCTTCCGGTTAATCGGCGGCGTAATCGCCCCTTTTCTCTCTTCTCTTCTTTCAATCGGCGGAGGTTGTTCTTAAATCGTTGGAATCCTCTTCAATTCCTTGATGTTATGTCGTACGAAACTTAGGGTTTCGGTTTATTTGCGATTTCTTGTTGCGGTTCTACTTTCTGGACGATTATCGTGCAGCGGTGTGGTGGTTTCTTTCTTTGTTTTTCTTTTTTCGGCAACAAAAAAAAGCGGTGGTTTATGATTCTTGATCCTTTTTCCTGCGACGATGGCGGCGTATGACCGGTATGTTTATTTCTCTCCCTTTTTCTTTTGATATTCTGTTGTTCGGTAATCGGCGAACAAAATCTTCAAATACTAACTTCTGATTTCCTGTTGTTTGGAAACGGCAAACAATTACTAACTTTTGGAATGGTCTTTTTCAAACGGCGATTGAGAAACGGCAATCGTATAAACACTGAAAATGGCGATTGTAAACGGAAATCGTAAAAACACTTAAAAACGGCGATTGGAAACGGAAATCGTAAACACTGAAAACGGCGATTGGAAACGGCAATCGTAAAACGGCAATTGAGTAAAACGGTACTCGATTGTAAGGTATGTGTCTGAATCTGTGAAAACAAAATAAACTGGTTCACAAACGGGTGAACAAACTGGTGGTTGATTCTGAACCACGGTTGTGTCTGTGCTTTGATACCACTTTTGTCCCAGGGGAATCAAGAACAAAAGAAAACTATGATATATACATAACTGAATTGTTATTGTTTCTGTTACATTTGTTCTACAGATACATACATATATATACATAACGAATGGTTGCGAGTGAACCATTGCATCGTTTCGGTGGTGGTGTTTGGTGGTAACCGCCACCCTTCATATGGTGGTCAACGGTTGTATCTCTTGATCAACCATTGCACCTCTTCGTTTTAATCTATTTACCATCTAATCCCTAAACTAATTTGTAATTACAATTTACATACTAAATATGTTTAGTTTAATTTCCAACATATTCGATCATTTTTCTAGTAGCATATCTGATCGACTGCTAGACATATTTTTGATATGTGAATCATGGTATATTTCGTATGTCTAACACTCTAACTACTTCATGTTTTGAGTTGCATTCTCAGTACTGCTGTTTTATTGAATTTTAGAAATTGTAAGATAGCTTTCATTAATTATGGGATTACCTTTAGTTATTAACGAGGTTTCTTAGCCCACGCGTTGCCGCTGGTTTTTTGAAAAATACAACTTTTGTAGCAGGAAGGAACTATTATTTGGTTTGTTTCACTTTGTCATACATTAAGCTAGATTATTTCAGTTAAAGTAAAATTAATGTATAATTGAAAGCTATGAACTATATAGTTTATGATAAAATAGAATTACATGAAAGTATTATTGAGTGACATAGATATATATGATTGTTTCCAAAAGCAACCATTATTTCACCATGTTTTATGTGTAAAACATTATATGAATTGAAAATTGTTTTGTTATACTCACTAACTTATAAAAGACATAATTAATACAGTTGAGCTTTGGAATTGAACATCTAGTTCAATTTTAAAACAGGGTATTTTTCTTACTAAGGTTATACCGAGAACTCCAGTGTTATTTAGATAGTCTCCTTGAACGTACTCTCAAATGAAACATATAGTACTAATCAGAAACTAATCAGAAAAATAAGAAAGTATTTGACGCACCAATAGGCGATACAAATCATATTACCACGTACACGTTAGTTTGTACGTTACATTGCTTGGTAATCATTTGTTAAAGTTGTCTTCATACTTAAAAGGAGTAGCAAACAAATGCAGCTTGTCTACTTGATCTTTCATTTTTAGTATAGCAACATATTTGAAGGTTAGTTATTCTAAGTAGCAAATTAATGCAGCTTGTCTAGTTAATCCGCCCAGACTTTCCATCATACTCGATTACATTACATATGGACCACGAGTTACTTGATCCTCTTTCATTCATTTTTAAACTCAACCAACCATGCCTCTCATTGTTTCAATTTTTTACGGTCCACGTCATACTTCGTCTTATAATCTTGATCAACTTAATTATTTAACTATATAAACATATTTCATGGTTGATGCTATTGTACGTACAAATATATATCGGTTTTTTATTGTTCGGGATTATAATTATAAATAGTTACCTCAGACGCATGTACATGACCGAGCAGACAGAAGCAAGTCACAAGTAGCAGCTAGGAATAGACCGAGAAGTATGCCATATGGGGGTAGTTGTGGTGGAGATGAGGATTCTGCCTTTTTTATAGTATAAATATAACTGTATAATAGTAAGCTACTCCGTGTATGCTTCTATTTAATATGCCCTATGGGGAGGCTTAGCACCTCGCATTTGCATATTAACCATTTAACATGACTCAATAAGCCTCATAGCATAATTCTGTATCAAGAATAAGCCTTCTGTTGGCGAATGCAATTTTTTTCTTTTTCTTTTAGAATCAGCAGATTATATTATAAAGCATCCACCGGAGGTGAGAAACAAAATTAATAAAGACAACAACTCGACGAAGGAGCAGGGGAAGCTAACTAAAATTCACTGAACCATACCCATAGATGAGGTGCCAAGAAAACCTAACTAAAATTCACTGAACCATACAGCAAACTGTTGGATTGGTAATCCAAGAATTCCACGGCATCTTGATCTTTGAGCACATGTTAAATATTCACAAAAGTGACAACTTATGAACCATAGGAAAAATGTCTTCTTCAAAATGTCTTCAAGGATTGAAACAATCGAATCAATAGATGTACGAAGAATATGTATCGACACTTCCAAATAACCCAAATAAGCACCATGTACACACCACGAAAAGCTTTTGACACCCACTTAGATCCTCTAGGAGCAAAAGATTCGCTAATGACTTCGTTGAAAGTCATTGAAACCGGAAGTGGATATTCCAACAACTATAAGCTTTTAACACAACCTTTTGACTCGAGGGCAATGAATGAAACGATGATCAATAGACTCCAACGCCGAGTTGCAAAAACAAAATTGAAGTGATGAAACTGGCACACCCCGATCAGCAAGATTAGGATGAGTAGGCAACCTGTTATTGAAAGCTCTCCAAGCGAAAGCATTGAGCTTTCAAACAAATATAATTAATGATAATATTCAATAACTAGAAATACGCAACTGAATTAATTGAATATATCATATGGTAAACATAAAGGAACACAAACAATTTAAGAACAAAAAGACTCCTAAAACCCCGTAATGGACATATGGAAAATCCCTTGGGCCTTTGGGCTCCGGGGTGAGGAGTTTTACCCGCTTCGCCCAGCAAGCGCATCGAGTCCACTAGCTTGCCTAGTGGCCGTAACCGCCCGGGACGCTGTTGGGCTTTCTTCTCGAGGGTGCATCATGGTGAGATGATCGGGTGGTGCCTAAGTGGCCCGTCAGTGATTCCAAACTGTCTTTCAAAAAAAAAAAAAGACTCCTAAAACGACAACGTTATGAAACGTACATAGCCTTAATAATTTATAAATCCAGTGGGTCTATCTATAATTAGCAGAAATTGGTAAATCTGGAAGTAGTTGCACGATCACTTGACGTGTTATTACTCCAAATGTTTTGAAGAATGTCACAAGTAGGAGTTCCAATACTTGAGTATCCTCTCTGAGAATAGACTTTATACCTCCAGAGTTCCTCAGCACAATTTCGTTGGAGTGTTGGTAAATTTTCTTTGATGATGGCATTCTCAATTTCAACTCGTGCAGAAGTTCCAATCGGATATCGGTCATCATACTCACGCCATGATTTCACATAGAACCAGATGTCAAATTGCCCGATCTTCAACAGTTCCTGATGATCATCATCTTTCTGGAATGAATAAGGTAGCGGCTGACTCTTAAATATATAGAGAAGATATAAAGAACATAGGATGGCCCATACAATGACAATCTTAATCAGCACGACGCTCATGATCTTAAATGCCTTCTTTTCATCATAAAACTTATAGGATCCTTGCGCGTACTCATCCATGATCGATGCAAACAATAGGACCCTTGGTATGTAACAAAATAATCCTCCCGAATTTATAGTCAATTTTTCCATTTTGGGATGTCCCAATTTTATTGTCCACTTTGTACTTTGAACCAATCAAATTATTTGAATGTGGTGAGAGATTAAATCTTATTGGTTGTACAGTACGACTAGTACACTTTTCTTAAACTGTGTGTTTTTTTGTCTGTGGACAATAAAATTGGGACGGAGGGAGTAATTAGTTTACATAATAAAACTTAGTATTTCCAATAAAGCTTTTAACAGTAAAAGTAACAATTTAATCGGTAAGCAAACAACTCTATATCCTCGGTTCTATTTTCAGTTCGAATTTTTATTCTCCCCAAAAACTTTACTTACAATAACATTTATAGAGTATATAGATTATTATTTATGTATTCGATTAATCAATATTCTTAATTCTTAACTCAATCACACACGACAACTAGTGAAATCTATTCTATAATTAACAGTAAATTTTACCTTGAATCCTTCACCTCCTTTGTCTTGCAGATGACAATACCTAAAGTTGCTTTGTAGGTCGACTATCAATCAATATTATAAATTATATATAGGAAACACTTGATATCATCGAAAATTCAATTAACCAATCAAATTGTTCAATTTAATTAATTTTATCAGGAACAATAACATCATAAAATTATGAATTAAAAAATAAATAAAGTAAATTAATTTTTTTTACGATAGGAACGTATCTTGTATCTATATCTATTCCCATCTAAATAAGAATTCCTAATACATTATGAGTGTTATCATATTAAAAAATTATTTCAATTTATTGAGCTCCAGGTTTCTAAGATCTAAGATACGTATTAAAAGATTATTTATTTTCTAATTTTTTTTAATCCGAGCATTGTGTATCATGGTGCATTATACTTATTATCATTATTATTTATATATACATTATCGTTACTTATATATACTGGGTGAGGACTCGCGATAATGCAGGTTTCGATATTTGATTTTGTAAATTGTACAACTAAAATTTGAAGTAAAATGAAACTGTACCATGAAAAAGACTTTTATATAAGACGACGCGGCCTACTAAATTAAAGTGTTTATATATATATATAGAATTAGGATCAAGGAAGAAGAAAGAAGGAAATTTAGGTGGAGAAGAGAGAGAAGCAATATTGATTCAGTATTTTATTACTATGATTCAATTTTTTATTACATAAATTATAATAATAAAAAAATGAATCATAGTAATAAAAATACTGAATCATATTGTTTCTCCCTCTTCTCTACCTAATTTTTCTTCTTTTTTGATCCCGTATATATAGTCCCAGGTTTAAATGAGAAGGTTAATTTTCTTGAGAACGTGAGAAACACTTTAAAATCACTTTTTAATTATCCAAACCACGTTATTTTACAAAATTTTCTTCGTAGCTTTTTTTCAAATGACTTTTAGAATCTATTTTTCAAATAAAAAAAAAATTTGACGTTTTTTTATTTTTTTATTAATTTTTTTTATTCACAATAATCACATTTTATAACTTGATAATCACATGAATAATATGTGATTATTATGTCATATCTTGTATCTCGAACACATGATAATCACATTATATTAGAGAATAATCACATGTTATTATCATGTTATATTTTATGATTATCTTAAATAATCACAACAGTAACGACTGTAAAAAAAGTTTGAAAAAAAAGTTAATATTTTTTATTTATATTTATATCATAGCTTCCAAAAGTTATTTTAATCGTAATCATTAAAAAAGTTTTGAAGAATAGTGTGTTTTGTATAGTTAAAAAGTGATTTTGAATGATTTCCTACGTTCTCACGAAAATTAGCCTTCTTATTTTAACCCACCTCTCTCTCTCTCTCTCTCTCTCTCTCTCTCTCTCTCTATATATATATATATATATATATATATATATATATATATATATATATGAGTAGTGTTCAAATGACTACATCAATTTTGAGTGAAAAATAGGGGAATCAATCTCAACCACTCAATTTCATCAAATACCAATTTCCCCACATTTTTGAAACTCAAATATCTTACAAACGGTAAGTCGAAAAATCATAAGAATTGCACCATAAAATTCAGCGTTTTCTCCTCTTCGATTTGCCATCCCTCAAGGCATACTTTCGACAATTTTTTTTTTCATTTTTTGGTGGGTTTACAAATTAGTAACACATGTGTTAGTGATTGGTTGTATATTTGATTTGTGGTTAAGGTTAGGGTTTAGGGTTAGGGTTTAGCAGGGTTTAGGGTTTAGGTTTTAGTAGGGTTTAGTATGATTTAGATTTAGAGTTTTGTAAATCGTGGGGTTTGGGGGTTAGGGTTTATGATTTAGGGTTTGGGATTTCACATGTGTTACTAATTTGTAAACCCATCAAAAAATGGAAAAAAAAAAAGTTGTCAAAAGTGTGCCTTGAGGGACGTCAAATCGAAGAGGAGAAAACACTGAATTTTATGGTGCAATTTTTATAATTTTTCGACTTGTCATTTGTGAGATATTTAATTTTTAAAAAGTTGGTGGAAATAGGTATTTGATGAAAATGAGTGGCTGAGATTGATTCCCTCATTCTCACACTAATTCATATTCTCATTTGAACCCCACCCATATTAAGTTATATTTTTTTAAATGATTTTATAGGATATCAATTTGTATGCTCTGTTACTGCTCCGTATAAATATACAATACACCAATGTAATTGACAAAGTCTTTTCAATTCCCGTACACTAATGTAAGCTTATGTATGGTCGATAGTATACCCATCATATCTTAAATATAAATATAATATTCAAATAACCTTTATGATATTATCAATTTTAAATTTTTAATTAACCAATTTAGCCCTTAATTTTACTAAAGTTTTATAATAAAACCCTTGAATTTCTAAAAAATTATTTGTTTATTTAATTTTAATACCTAAGTTTGGTTAGATACGATATTGATTAAATTATACTAGTTTCGAAACCCGTGTATACACACAGGCCGTTTACTGTTGTTATTATAATATGATAGATTTCTAGCATTTCGATAAAATGGGTGAAACATTGATTAATAGATATTTTTTTATATGATAAAAAATTTCATCGAAAATAATGTAATACCAATATATATAAAATTAAGTATCGACTAATGACCATATACAAAATAATTTGAATCCTCTCGTTTTGTTTCAAAATGACCAAAATTTATATTGTTTATTATCTCTACGATATTCTATTTCCGTCGATTACTCCCTCCGTCCCATAAAAATGTTGACCATCAAAAAGATTTCAAAATCCTACATAGTAGATGTTCTAAGAAGAAAGCAATGACGTTTTTGCTAAATTATAGATAAAAGCTCATCATACGGTAGCATTAAGGAAGCGTTCATTACCAAATAAAACAAAAACAAAATCATGTTTAGTTTGGCCTTAGCGGTAAATGATTTTTTCATCATAACTTTTGCCGAATCCACCAAACTATGCAAATAGTTGTTCTTTATACATAAATAGTAGTATTTTTTGGTGGATATATCAAAAAACATGGTGAAAATATCATCGGTCTTAACATAAATTTGCAAATGCAATCACTACATTTGCGAATAAATTATATAAACTTTTCTGTGACGGCTTTGAGTTAACTAATAAAAAATAGAATATGGTTTATTGGATTAGAACTTATCATTAAATTATCATCAAATAATATATATCACCGTAAACGTTTAAATTTTTTTTCTCAACTCAATAATGTTAGACACCATCAAGATATATAAAAATTCGTCTTAATTTGGTGGATATATAAAATGTACATGATACTTCATCCGTCCCAAATTAATTGTTCATCTTACTGTTTTTATTTGTGTCAAAATATGTCCACATCTAATAATAAATATGCATTAATAATTATATTTTCATATTACCCTTAAATATAAAACTACACAAACGTTAAAAAAGACATTTTATTAATGATCAAGGGTTAAAATTGTCTTTATACTAAGGTCAAAGATACAATTAAAGTTCTTTTTTTAAAATGTGTTTTTTCAACTTAGTGACTAATAATTTGAGATAGATGGAGTATTACATGCTAATTGATGGGGTGGAGGTACAGTAGGCAGTCGTCAACACAAAAATTTTAAAATTACGTAAAAAAAGAAATTTTTTGAAGGTATTAATAACATTTTAAAATTTCCACCTCCACTAAACTACAAAAGAAATAAAAATAAAATTTTTTTTTGCTCCTTCTATTTAGGATTTTCTGGCTCCGCCCCTGGCTAATTATATACTTTGCATTTATAATAATAATAATTATGAAGTATAATAATAATAAATGTGATATTTAAGAAGTTGTACGTAATAATGACTATATTTATTTTATTAGGATTTTTATATAATAAGGAATTATTAAAGTAGATGATTTTCATCGACATACTTCATCAATAGATCTCCAAATTAACTTCCTTCCATTATTTTATCCTATTAAAATAAGAGAAGTCTTACGGGGTGTTTAGGATGCCTTCAGGAAAATAAATAAATAATTATATTAAGCACGGATTAGCTGCATTATTAAATTAATCAAATAAAAATTAAATAATAATAAAATAATAAATACTGAATTCTGATTGGTTAATTGGACTCCAATTTTGAAATTGGATGTCATAACCCCGCTTCCTATATTATATTTACTAGCCCTTAAACCCGTGTATACACACGGGGTTATTTAAGGTAAAATTAAAAAATTTTAGTATCGAATTTTTTGTTAAACATTAGTTAATTTTGTGATTAAAAGTAAGGATATAATTGAAAGAGGAGAAAAATAAATTAATAATCTATATGCGATTGTTGGTAAGAAGAAAATAGGAATCCTATATATAGTCAAATAGCTACCATCTTATATTTAATTATTATTATTATATTATTATATTATTGAATTTGATTAGGATTAAATAATTTGGTAAAGTTAGACAATTTGAATTTGATTAGGATTAAGATTATGAAATAATTAATTATGATGTCATCATTTTCCTAAATTTTAGCAATTTGATAGAATTAGACAATTTGATTGGCTAATTGAATATTTGATGATATCATCATGTGATTCTTATATATAATTTAAGATAAGATATTATAGATAAATTTGAATTAAATATTATCATACAATTCAAAGTCAAATCTTATAAATTATATACAGGAAAAACCTTTATGATGTCATCATGCAAATTAAGTTTCAATTTGTCATCAAAGTCCTTTAATTTTAATAAATTTTAAAATAAGATCGCTAAGTTATTAAAAAAAAAATTGCTTTAATCAACTACTCATGCGACACCCGTCAAATTAGAACTAGTTATTAGGTCCTAATCATTTGGTTAACACATGTAATTAGTTCTATGTTAGGCTAATTTTGTGTATCATTACGTGTATTGTTATATACATGCATTAACATGATTAATGAAATCGTGTCACTTTATATCGGCCAAATTCCGATTCATTTATATGGACGTTGGTGAACCTATTTTATTAAATAATACGAATTTGTTTAATAAACATATTTGTTATCAAATATTATTTTGATAATATTTCATAAGTATTTCGTATCGTACAAATAAGTTATACGCGGCAAAAATGCGCAGAACACGCCCGATCATTGAACAAAAGTCAAAATATATTTTAGTTGGTAAAATATATCATTTTAAATGAAAAGGTTCATTTAAAACATTTTGTATAAACCGATAACAAAACGTTTAGTTAAAACGTCACAAAGTTTAGTAATCGTAACACGATCACACAAACTATTACGACACTTTGCCAAAACATTTTATAAATGTTTCCGAGTATTATTTGAGTAATACTACAATCCAAAAATATCGAAAACCTTTCGTTATTTATACCTCGTACGTATAACATTTAAACGTCTAATTATACGTTTACACGACCGGGGAAATGAACACCGCACGGAGCGCACACTCGAGGAACAAATTTGAGACAACCACCACCTTGTGGGACCCACCCACAACCGATTTTCAAAGCTTCCTAAACATGCTCCCCAAAAAGTAAATTTTGTTGTGGAAGACTCAAGATCAAAACCATCACCAACCTCATTTCATTTCATTTTCAATTCTCAACTTCTCCATCTCTCTCTCTATCATCGGCTCTCTCTACTCTCTCTAGAACTACACTTAAAAACCATCATTGATCATCATCTACTTGAAGAAAATCAAAGGAGAAGGAAGCTAGGACTAATCGAGCATCATCATCGTGTTTACCTCCTCTAGATCGATTTTAACACCCTTTGTGAGCAATCTTTTTCTCTAGATTTCTTTGCTTTAACTATATGTACATGTTTGGTTGTTCATATGACTTCTTAATGTCCAAATATTAGCATTAAAAACGTTTTTACAAACATATACATACATATATACAATCTGCCCAGATTTTCTAGCTCACGAGAAAAATCATATAAAATCGGTTATTTCGAGTTAGACCATGAATCTTATGTCAAAATTTGCATGAGTGTTGACTACAATTTTTGTGTTGACCACTTTGACCAGAACCTCACGGAATTAAGTGTAGAAGCTGATCTTTGAGTGTTACTTGTTCTTGGAGCAAATCTGACCAACTCACACCTTCATTTTTGTTTAAAATAGCTAAGGGCCTTCTAAAATCATGATAAATTGCAGAAATGAATTAGATCCATAGGGGAACATGCTGGATTTTTGTTGAGACTAAACTCGGATTAAAAAGTGGTAAAAATGAGAGATCTATCGAGTTAAAAATCTGGAGAACATTTATATTAGGGGCTGTTTTGGTAAATTTGTGAAAATGACACTTCGAGAGGCCCACGAAACATAACGGCAATTTTTATGAACTTATTTTACCATTTTAATGGTTGGGTAAAAGTTGCGGGTCAAACCGAGACCGTTGACCACATTTTCGACATTGACCAAAAACTATTAAGTGTCGCCAAACATGGAACACTTATAACTTATTTTTACACTAAGTGTCAAATGACATAATACCTTCAATACTTATACGATACGAATACTAAACATTTCAAATATACTTTATAAGTATATCACTACAACATTCTAATAATAATGTTTTAAGATTATTATTACAATTAATCACCAACGGGTCGTACATATTTTTTCAATCATACCTAATCAAATCAAATCGTTGGACATTACTAGTTGGATGAACAACTAGCATAGATGATCTGTTAGGGTATCTAATCATTATTATAACCTTGCGCGTCTAAGACGCCCAGCAGGTTTCAGTCGTTGGAGACGACATCATTTCCCTTGTATACCATCATTAGTGCTTGATAACATCTCATCAGGTGAGTCTCATAGCCCCACTGTCACACCCCGTCTAAAGCGGAAATAACGGGATACGACGCGCGACTAGATCATAAAACATTGATATAATAGAACAACACTATATGCAATTCAACAACGTGTCATGATATTACCGAACACAAAGGTGACTTGTGCCGCGGTCAGTCAATAACCCGAGTACATAGTCTCATATAGATAAGAAACCAATGGTCACATCACAACTAAACATAACTACATAAGATCAATGTTCAATCCACCAAGTCTCAATGCAACCTATAATTCTTGCTAAAGCCACTATCCTCAAGCTCCTTAGTTCACTATTCTGATTACCTGAAAAGATATGCTCAAAAACGTCAACACGTATGTTGGTGAGTTTCGTAGGTTTGAAACGAGACACCAGAAAATAAACATTTTGCCGTGATAATGAACTGTGTAGGACAATGCAATAGAAATGTATACATATGTGAAATAATGCAACCAATATGTCTCAATGCATGGCAAATACCCCACAAGGAAGTAAAGCCGACTGTACACAACAAGTCTCAATGCACGGTAAATACTCCACAAGGAAGTAAAGCTGACTGTAAGCAATAAATCTCAATGCACGGCAAATACTCCACAAGGAAGTAAAGCCGACTGTAAGCATCAAATCTCAATTCATGGTAATTACTCCGCAAAGAAGTAAAACCGAATGTAAGCAACAACCAAAAGCACATAAGTCACATAGTGTCACACATTTCAAGCATATGTCCAAAAATAGTTAAGAATACGTTCACAACATAAAACCATTGATAAACATGTGAGCATACTTGTAACACCCCCAAATTTACGGTTTAACGGAAGCAAGCTTTGGGGTGCTACTAATCAAGTAATCAAGCACAAAGGTTACAGTAAACGACTCTATATGAGACGTTTGAAAACATTATATTAATTTAATAAGTATTACAAATACATAGCTCAAGTTCGAATAATATCTAGTGATTCTAACACATAACATCTATTACAAAAGTCATGTAGAAAATCTCCAAGAGTGTGAATGCATGCGACTCGAGCTAAAAAGTAGTCCTGCTGGGCAATCCCTACTGTTGCTGTGTACTTGAGAATGCATCACTAAAAGGTCAACCAAAAGGTTGGTGAATCTCACAGGTTTGTAGTAAATAATCAATTTGAACACATTCAGTGATAAAAGTATTTGTACAGTTTAACCAAGTAGTAAGTAATGACTGCTCGAATGCAATCGGGTTGATATACATTGCCATGAGCATCATAGTCGAAGCTTAACACGTCAGTAAAGTACAATCAAGTACAAGTAATTTGCCCCCGTGAGTGCTAATCCAAAAACACTCATAAGTAACGAGTAAGAAACGCCCGTTTATACAGTACGGTTCGTGATAGTGCGTGCTACCCCGGGCGGGGATTGTCAGTCCCATATGGATCCATATACTAAAACTCGCGCTTATCCTATAATTAACAACTATGATTCAGAGGCCTTCAGTGGATTAATTGTAACCCATGCAATATAGTATATCAGTAAGTCTGTAAGTCTGTAAGGTCTGTAGAGTCTGTACATGTGTTCAAGTAAAAACAAGTAATGCATCTCACCCCTGAGTAAAAACAGTAAAATAGGGGCTGTGAGACTCACCTGAGCCTAGTAAGTACGTATGGAAATCAAGCAAGTAACGCGGATGTAAGTCCGTAAGTAAGTCGGTTCTCTGAACCCTGCAACCTTCTGGCATCCGAAACGCACAAGGTTGTAAGTAAGCAAGTAAATAAGTTGGTGTCTTGAAGGATCACCCATGCTAGTTATCCACTCAACTAGTTAATGTCCAATGTTTGTTTGTTTAGTATTTCGTTTGTAGTTTGAAAACAAGTATGGCCCGTTGGTGACGGTTTTGTAATAATAATCCAAGTATTATTATTATATATCTCGTTGTGTCATATCCTTGTAAGGTATATTTGTAAGTTTGTCATTTGTATCGCGATGTGAAAGTGTTTTTCGAAAGTAGGTTCGAGCGAGTGTAAGCTCGTATAAGTGTGAGTGATCTCATATGTATGTAGTGTATACTTTTCAAAGTATAAGTGTTTGTATGTCCCGGTATTATCGTATAAAGTTTGGTTCGTATGCGTTCAACACTTAGTGTAAAAAGTATTTACAAGTTCCTGGATGACGGGGGTCCGGGGGCAGCGCCCCTGGTAGCGGGGTCCAAGGGGCAGAGCCCCTGGCTGGGGTCGAGCTGCCAGGTCAGCTTGGAAAATTTTTATTTCTACTATATTGCTATATCGAAAATGCATTTGAAATCTAATTTCGTTGTAAAATCAAGTGATAAATTATAGTTCATATTAGTGCTTTTATTATCGAATTCGGGTTCGAAAGACAAGGTGGGCTGCGAACCGAGCTGGGAGAACTCGACTCGCAGGCCAACTCGACTCGCAGGTCAACTCGACTCGCGGGTCAACTCGACTCGCGGGTCAGTTCGGTTCACAGAGCAACTCGACTCGCAAGTCAACTTCGACTCGCAGGTCAACTCGCGGGTCAGTTCGGTTCGTAGGTGATTCCGATTCGCAGGATGACTTCGCGAGTCGAATCTCGACTCGCCTCGTTGGACGAACAGATCTCGACTCGCGAGATGAACTGTCAGCGATTTTTAGATGGGTTTCGATTTTTTTAAAGCATTTTCAACGGAATTTTCGGGCATAATCTTGTTGAGTAGACTCATAAACATGTAAATAAACGTTTCTCAAGTAATTAAAAGAGTTCTAGAGCTCCATACCAAGAAATCGAAAATGGGGAAAATGAGGATGGAGATGGTGATGATGATCCTTATGCTTGTGTTTTGATGATGATGATGAACGATTATGATGATGATGATTCCGACGGTGGTGGTGGTTCGGCGGTGGTGTGGTGGTGGCTCTTGGAGCCGTTTTGTAGAGAGAGAAAGGAGGGGAGTTTTTGTTTTTAGAGAGAGAGATGGAAGATGAGAATGAGGTGGGTGTGGGTGTAGAAAGGGAGAAAAGGGAGAAGGTGGGGCTGGGTCCGCGGGTTAGGGTCGACCCGTTTGGGTCTCGGCTCGCGTGGTCGTGTTTCCGAATTTTGTATCACGAGTTGTAGTCGGTTAAATCCCGTAGTTGTTTAAATGTTAATTCACGTTATTTGTTAAAGTGTGTCGAAAATATTTTTAGCCGAAGTATTTTCTCAAGATACTCCATTTCAAGTTATGAAATTACAAAAACATAATTTTTGTTATTAATAGCTCGTTGGGGTGTGTTTTGCTTGCTTTCGTCGTGTTCAGAGTGTTTTTATCAATAAGTAATACTTGTAATACATTCTCAAAATGTATTAATGTAAATAACGTTTGTTTGGATAATTCCACATTATTTATAAATTTGTCACCAACGTCCCTATTTGTTAATGGCGGACTTCGTCCGGTTCATCCGTGTACGATTTGTTCAAGTAGTATGTCGTGTATATATATATGTATCTACAATCATCATATATATATAATTAATTAAGTACTGTACTTAGTCCTATTTCGTACTAAATACACGTAATAAGCACCTGATTAGGTACAGTAATGATAGCCTAAATTGCCGGGTGTTACAATACTTTTCCCCCAATTCGAAAATATGTAAATGAAAACGGGGCCACGAAGACTCACCTGAATAGCAACTTAAAGCAAAGTAAGTATCACACACAAGCCGTAGTGAAATATGAGCTACCTATAATATTTAGGTGAAACGTTCATAAGTTATGTATCTCAAGAATTATGTACACGAGTCGAGTCAAGGGTTCCTATATGTTTATGTCCGTCTCATATTTATATCCATATGATATATTTCCCACAAATTCCCAATGAACTAAGTCCTATAGTTACTCAAGCTTATGTCTACACATTACTAGTGATAACCGTTCCAATTCAATTCTTTCATAACTATTCACCAACCCGTTATCAAGATTCCTTATCTAACCTAAACTTAGAAAATATTTTATAAACCATGCTATATAGACATCACTCATGAAAATGTTAATTTAATAGAATTAAGAACACAAGATTACAATTTAAACAATTTAGATTTTAAAACATATTAATTTAACTAATACATTTAATTAAATTCATTTAATTAATTAAATTTAAGATTATGAAATATAAGTTTTACACAGAAAAGTTCATGTTTTAACATAATTTAAAGATCTCAAAGTAATCAAAAAGTAATTAATCCATTCAATTCAAACTAACCAAAGTTTTCCGAAAATTTATAATACACTGCATCAGTTTATTGAATAATTTTTATAAAATAATCTGCTTAGTTTCAGAGGCCGAAACCTTGATAGTTTATGTAAAACATTGAGATCTACAACTTTCTAGTTTTGGCTGAAGCCTGAAAATGATTCTAAAAGGATCGAAACGGCCTCTGAAGTCGACTGTAACAATTCAATCAGAAATCAAAATTCATTTGCATAAACTAGGGTTTACGGATTATGTCTTTAACTAAGGTCAAATCATAACATCAACTCGTGATTACATCTAGATCAGGTCTGGAATTTATAAAGAATTAAATAATGTTAGTTTATGATTTTATACGAATACGAATAGCTATCATATGATCGAATCGAATGTCGAAAACTTACCAACGAAACCGAAATGAAAACAATAACGTTTGCTAGACTTGAATAGATGATTAAACCCTTTGATTTGATGTTTTTTGGGAGTAAAAATGGCTGCAAAAGAGAGAGGGGGTCGTTTCTAGGGTTTTGAGAGAGTTTTAATGAAAAACATATTGTGAACATATATGATAATTTTTGAGAAAATCTTCCTTGCTCCCTAATACAAGCCTTGGCCGAATTTTCCATGGCATTATGGGTTGAAATCTAGATATATTGAAGCCCAAGGAGTTTAGAGATCATGGGCTTTGAATTCAAATCATTTGGAGCCCGGATGAGAGAGTTATGGCTCAAACCGTGAAACTTTTAAGAAAATTCAGCTTTTATCTTTTTAATGTGTGATATGTTTTTACTTAGCTTATTATTATTGTATTACAATTACTAATATTCTTATTATTTATAAATTACTTATCATTATATTTTATTTATCATACTTCGCACATTCACTTAAGTTTCGAAATTATGAACGCATTTACGTTTTGCCTTGTATCTTTTTCGTTACACATCCGATTGCGATGATTCTTTTTGCATTGGATTCGATCTTTGAAAACGAAGACTTTGATGTAAACAAATCCATGTGATGAGTCCTAACACAAGAATAAGTTTCAATATATTCACAATACGTGGGCCCCCGTATTCTAAATATATCCTCCATTAGTTTCCTCACTACCAGCATTGTACGTCACAATGTATATTAGGTATGTCAATTATTTGTCTTATCGACTCTCCTTTCACTATTGTGATATTCGTAATTCTTCTTCATATTTAGCTTGTGGCATTACCACCGCGCGATATACTTTTCAATGCTTAATTGCAAATCATTATACTTAAAATCTTGCGGTTCATACATTATACTTTATCATTAAACCTGTGAGCTCACCAGCTTTTAGCTGACCTTTTAGCGTGTATTCTCAGGTTCGCAGCAGTAGGTCTGCTCACTCAGGATACCCATTAGCTCGAGTCTCATGCAAACATCAGGAAATTGTCATGTATTACTATATTTTGTAAAATTAGTTATGCCATAGAATTTCTTTCAGTAATCTCGAGCTTTTGTATACGATTATAACAGTGTAAGACTTTTATAATATCAATGTATTGTAAACGACGCATATAGAGTCGTTCATTATATCTTATGTGCTGTTGATATTTGATTAGTTTCGCCCCGACCCGAATCGCTTCCGCATCATAATTTGGGGGGTGCGACAAATTGGTATTAGAGCCTAAGGTTATAGTAAACTAGGTTGCATTTAGTGGGCCTAGACTATGACCTTTAGGCAGTATTTCTTATTAGATATAACTGATTCAGGGATTACATCATACAAGTTTAATTTAACATAGCCTGATCAGATATGTACAATTAAATGAAGATGATGTGAGAGCTGAAATGGCTTATGTTGAACAGGAATGCACTAGTTGACTTTGACCTCGAGAGAACTGTGACTCCTAATTGTTTTGTGCTAGACACTCTAGACTAATATATGTACTGTAGGTATATATGAATAGGCCTCACACGATAATATACTCGCTAACGATCACACCACTGAAGACGACAAGTATAGTTACTACAACGTCACTCGATATAAAGAACGGGATTTTGTTCTCAACTAATACCGTCTACCTATTTATACGCGTATAACATTTTGCAACACATTCCGCTATACCGTCATGTGCTCACGAGGAAGATTATCATTTCGTATTCCTTCCACCATTTCTATCCTTCGGAATCACGATTGAAACCTATTGCTAGTAGAACTTCTAGGTCTCCATAAGCTAAGCGTTACCCCACTCAAACTTTCGATAGCACCACTTTCATCCGGACGAATTCCGAATCTTGATGCACTAATTCCCGACATCTTTTGTAACTCTATACTCTGTAATCTTTTGGAAAACTCGCATCTTGTTTTCAACTTTATCATCTATGGAATTATGATTATCACTTGTGCTATTGTATATTACCTCATATATATATATATATATATATATATATATATATATATATATATATATATATATATATATATATATATATATACATATGTGATATATCATGATTTTGTACAAACAACTCATTTATTCTTTCTTTGCCTTTTTCAAGAATCATGCCGCCGCGACGAATGTACACTCAAGCTGAAGTTGATCAACTGGTTGCTGATGCACTAATTGCTGGGCAACGGCGATCCGAAAGTGCTGAAACACCACCAAAAACCACTCTGGTAAAACCTTGTACATACAAGGACTTCCTTAGCTGCAAGCCTCGTAACTTCAAAGGAACTGAAGGTGCTATTGGATTATTGCGCTGGCTAGAAAAGATGGAGTCAGTTTTTCACATCTGTAACTGTCCCGAGGACTGCAAAGTCAAGTTCTCCACCTACACCTTTATGAATGATACTCTGACCTGGTGGAACAATTATGCTCAATCTGTGGGCATTGACATTGCTCTCAAAACTCCTTGGGATGAACTGAAGAAAATGCTCAAGGACAAGTATTGTCCTGGGGATGAGATTCAAAAACTCGATGCTGAATTTTGGCAACTCACTACTCAAGGCAATGACATTGCTAGTTACACCTCTTGATTTAATCAGTTGGCACACATGTGTCCATCTATGGTTGATCAGGAATCCAAGCGTATTGAACGCTATCTCTGGGGACTTCCTCCACAAATTCAGGGGATGGTTACTTCATCCAATTCTCCCACATTTCATGGTACTGTGCGTATGGCACACAAACTGATGGTACAAATGGTTCGCCAAGGAACATCTGTTGCCAAAAACACTGGAACAACTTTGGGGATAACAAAAAAAAGTGGTCTGGAAACCCCAATCAAAACCACCCATCATCCAAGAGGGCTAATTCTGATAAGGTCTCCAACCCTGGTTTTGAGTCCAACAAGGGTTACACTGGGAATAAACCCTTCTGTGCAAAGTGCCGCCGACATCATGAAGGTCCTTGCGGTACTCCTTGTTGAAAATGTCAAAGGTATGGGCATCTGGCCAAAGACTGCAGATATACCAATGCCAACACCACCACTGGAAAACCTAAGTCCTTCTATGAGTGTAGTAGGAATGAGTGCCCAAAGCTGAAGAACAAGGGCAACAACACTGCTAAGAGAAGAGCTTTCGTGCTGAACTCCAAGGAAGCCTGTCGGGACCTGAATGTAGTATCGGGTACGTTCCTTCTCAACAATCTTACTGCCTCTGTTCTATTTGATACTGTTGCTGATAGGAGTTTTATATCTGATGAGTTTAGTCCGTTGCTTGACATCACTCCTATTTCTTTAGATGTTAAGTACATGGTAGAGTTAGCTAATGGTAAACTCTTAGAGACCGACAGTGTCATACCTAATAACACTCTAAATCTATCCGACGAGCTCTTTTCTATCGACCTTATACCTGTTGAGATCGGAAGTTTCGACGTCATTGTTGGCATGGACTGGCTGTCCAAGCACCGAACTGAAATCGTCTGCTACGATAAAATTGTCTGCATGAAAACCTGAAAATATTTGAGACAAGATTGAATATCATTTCCTGCATGAAAACCTGAAAATATTTGAGAAAGGGTTATCAGGCAATCCTCGCAAATGTAATGGAGAAAAAGTCAGAGGAGAAGCGACTTGAGGATGTGCCCATGGTTCGAGACTTTCCAGAAGTCTTTCCCGAAGACTTGCCTGGTCTTCCACCACCGAGACAAGTTGAGTTCTCAATCGACCTTGTTCCCGGAGCAGCACCTGTGGCACGTGCACCTTATCACTTAGCCCCATCCGAATTGTGGGAGTTATCCACTCAATTGCAGGAACTTCTAGACAAAAGATTTATTAGACCGAGTTCTTCACCTTGGGGAGCTCCGATCCTGTTTGTGAAAAAGAAGGGCGGTTCATTCAGCATGTGTATCGACTACAGAGAGTTGAACAAATTAACCGTCAAGAACCGCTATCCACTACCTCTTATCGATGATCTCTTCGATCAACTACAGGGGTCAAGTTTCTATTCGAAGATAGATCTACGATCAGGTTATCATCAGTTACGAGTTCGCGACATCGACATCCCAAAGACTGCTTTCCGAACTCGTTACGGACATTATGAATTTCAAGTGATGCCATTTGGTTTAACAAACGCACCGGTTGTATTCATGGACCTTATGAACCGAGTGTGCATACCATACCTCGACAAGTTCGTCATTGTCTTCATCGATGACATTCTTATTTACTCGCGTAGTGAACAGGAACATGCGCAACATCTCAAAACCCTTCTAGAATTTCTTAGACACGAAGAGTTGTATGCTAAGTTCTCCAAGTGTGAGTTTTGGATGCAAATCGTTCAATTCCTTGGTCATGTGATTGACAGTTAGGGAATTCACGTAGATCCATCAAAGATTGAGGCTATCATGTGCTGGCAAGTACTAACAACGCCGACCGAAGTACGCCAATTCTTAGGACTGGCTGGTTACTATCGACGTTTCATAGAGAACTTCTCAAAAATAGCCCAACCTCTCACGACACTGACTCAGAAGGAAAAGAAGTTCGATTGGACTGATAAGCAGGAGTTAGCATTTCAGCTATTGAAACAAAAGCTTTGCAGTGCACCCATTCTCTCATTACCCAAAGGCAACGATGACTTCATGGGATACTGTGATGCCTCACACCAAGGTCTTGGTTGCGTGTTGATGCAACGGGACAAGGTTATTGCCTACGCCTCTCGACAACTCAAAGCTCACGAGAAGAACTACACCACTCATGATCTCGAACAAGGAGTCGTAGTGTTTGCACTCAAAATCTAGAGACACTATCTGTATGGCACAAAATGTACCATCTTCACCGATCATAAAACTCTTCAGCATATATTAGAGCAGAAGGATCTCAACATGGGGCAACATCGCTGGGTTGAGTTGCTTAGCGATTAGGACTGCGAAATCAAGTACCATCCGGGCAAAGCAAATGTTGTTGCCGATGCCCTAAGTCAAAAAGAGCGCACCAAACCACTTCGAGTCCGAGCCCTCAGTATTACCATTCATAATGATTTTATCATTCAAATCCTCGCCGCTCAACTTGAAGCATTAAATCCTGAAAACCTGAAAAATGAGGCCTTGCGCAACATGGAGAAACAGTTTGAAACCAAACCCAATGGGGTCAAGTACTTCGCGAACTGGATCTGGTTGCCTTATTTCGGAAACCTTCGAGACTTGGTGATGGATGAAGCTCACAAGTCCAAATACTCTATACATCCTGGATCGGATAAGATGTATCATGACATCAGGGAGTTATACTGGTGGCCAAATATGAAAGCTGAAATTGCGACCTACGTCAGCAAGTGTCTCACCTGCTCTAAAGTCAAAGCTGAATATCAGAAACCCTCCGGCCTACTCCAACAGCCAGACATCCCCCAGTGGAAATGGGAGCAAATCGCTATGGATTTCATCACTAAACTCCCAAGAACATCAAGCGGTTGCGATACCATTTGGGTGATCGTGGACCGGCTCACCAAATCTGCTCATTTTGTTACCATCAAGGAAACCGATAAAATGGAACGTCTCACACGAATCTATTTGAAGGAGATCGTATCCTGACACGGCGTTCCAATCTCAATTATCTCTGATAGAGATATTCATTTCACATCTCACTTTGGGCAATCATTACAAAAATCCTTGGGTACTCGTTTGGATATGAGTACAACCTATCATCCACAAACCGACGGCCAAAGTGAAAGGACAATTTAAACGCTGGAAGATATGCTACGCGCTTGCGTAATTGACTTCGGTGCAAATTGGGAACATCACTTGCCATTGTGCGAATTCTCGTACAATAATAGTTATCATACCAGCATTGGAGCTGCACCATTCAAGGCACTGTATAGTCGTAAGTGCCGATCACCTATCTGTTGGACCGAAGTGGGAGACAGCCAACTCATTGGTCCTGAAATCATTCATGAAACCACCGAGAAGATCGTTGGTATTCAACAACGGTTGAAAGCCGCGCGTGATCGTCAGAAGAGTTATGCGAATGTGAGACGTAAGCATCTCGAGTTCCAGGTTGGGGATCGAGTATTACTCAAAGTATCACCTTGGAAAGGTGTCATCCGATTCGGCAAACGTGGAAAGCTAAATCCTAGATACATTGGACCTTTTGAGATCCTTGAGAGGATAGGTCCAGTGGCATATCGATTGCAATTACCACCTGAACTCAGCAGCGTGCATCCCACATTTCACATTTCTAATCTTAAGAAATGCCTATCTGATGAGACACTCATTATACCTCTCGATGAGATTCTAATCGACAACAAGCTTCATTTTGTCGAGACACCAGTGGAGATCATGGACCGTGAGGTCAAACAGCTTAAGCAAAGTCGTATCCCCATTGTCAAAGTTCAGTGTAATTCGCGGAGTGGTCCGGAATTCACCTGGGAACGGGAAAACCAGATGCGACTCAAATAACCACACCTATTTTCAGACTCCACTCACACGCCGACTTCGAGCTAAATTTCGGGACGAAATTCTCTTAACAAGGGGAGAATGTGACACCCGTCAAATTAGGACTAGTTATTAGGTCCTAATCATTTTGTTAACACATGTAATTAGTTTTATGTTAGGCTAATTTTGTATATCATTACGTGTATTATTATATATACGCATTAACATGATTAATGAAATCGTGTCACTTTATATCGGCCAAATTCTGATTCATTTATATGGGCGTTGGTGAACCTATTTTATTAAATAATACTAATTTATTTAATAAACATATTTGTTTCTAAATATTATTTTGATAATATTTCATAAGTATTTCGTATCGTACAAATAAGTTATACGCGACAAAAATGGGCAGAACGCGCTCGATCATTGAATAAAAGTCAAAATATATTGTAGTTGGTAAAATATATCATTTTAAATGAAAAGGTTCATTTAAAACATTTTGTATAAACCGATAACAAAACGTTTAGTTAAAACATCACAAAGTTTAATAATCGTAACACGATCACACAAACTATTACGACACTTTGCGAAAATATTTTATAAATGTTTCCGAGTATTATTTGCATAATACTACAATCCAAAAATATTGAAAACCATTCGTTATTTATAACTCGTACGTATAACATTTAAACGTCTAAATATACGTTTACACGACCGGGGAAACGAACACCGCACGGAGCGAAAACTCGAGGAACAAATTTGAGACAACCACCACCTTGTGGGACCCACCCACAACCGATTTTCAAAGCTTCTTAACAAGCTCCCCAAAAAGTTAATCTTGTTGTGGAAGACTCAAGATCAAAACCATCACCAACCTCATTTCATTTCATTTTCAATTCTCAACTTCTCCATCTCTCTCTCTACCATCGGCTCTCTCTACTCTCTCTAGAACTACACTTAAAAACCATCTTTGATCATCATCTACTTGAAGAAAATCAAAGGAGAAGGAAGCTAGGACTAATCGAGCATCATCATCGTGTTTACCTCCTCTAGATCGATTTTAACACCCTTCATTTGTGAGCAATCTTTTTCTCTAGATTTCTTTGCTTTAACTATATTTACATGTTTGGTTGTTCATGTGACTTCTTAATGTCCAAATATTAGCATTAAAAACGTTTTTACAAACATATACATACATACATATATACAATCTGCCCAGATTTTCTAGCTCACGAGAAAAATCATATAAAATCGGTTATTTCGAGTTAGACCACGAATCTTATGTCAAAATTTTCGTATGAGTGTTGACTACAATTTTTGTGTTGACCACTTTGACCAGAACCTCACGGAATTAAGTGTAGAATCTGATCTTTGAGTGTTACTTGTTCTTGGAGCAAATCTGACCAACTCCCACCTTCATTTTTGTTTAAAATAGCTAAGGGCCTTCTAAAATCATGATAAATTGCAGAAATGAATTAGATCCATAGGGGAACATGTGACACCCAGTCAAAAAGGGCAAAATTAGCCCCTAATTTAAACCTTAATTATTCGTACTCGGTAAGTACTAAAACAAAAGTATCCGAATATTATATATGTATTTATATATATAATACAATGAATATGAAATAATCACTTACAAATAAATCTGAAAGAACGCGCAAACTAAAATACGGACGTTGGTGAAAAACATTTTTAAATAATGTATTATTAACGAGAATAACAATTATTTACTTGGTTGAAATTTTAAATACATTTTGTACATTGAAAAATATCCGTACATCTAAAGTAAAACAATGTTATATTTTTATAACTCACTAAAAGTATTTTTATAAAATACTTCAATGAAAAATATATCCGATTTCATTTTTAGGAAATTATCATTTTAAAACATTATACTACGTTACGATCGGGTATGCAAACACGGGTCCAAAAATCACCAACCACCATCAATTATTGGAGCTGGTTAAAACCGACTCCAATAATGCAAAACACACACAAGCACAAACTCAAACTCTCGCTCTCTCATCTCTCGGTCTCCCTCTCCTTTCTTTGATCATCGGAAAACAACAACAACAACACAATCAACATCATCTTCACCATCATAATCATCATCTTCGATCATCACCATCATCGTGTACATCATCATCTCACGGCTTCAAACTTTAAATTGTAAGAAAACTTAAACTTTGTTTAAATTTGTATTTTACAAACGTATATTATCATGTATCGAAGTTATATTTATGTATTATATCCGAAAATTTATGTTACAAACGGGTTTGGGATGAACTGCACGAACTGATCTGATAGAAACAAACCACCCGTCCGGGTGAAGGAAGACACCCGGACGGGTATCAACTCCCACCCGGACGGATATGGGGCCTCACCCGGACGGGTGTGTGGCCTCACCCGGACGGGTCACTTGCATTTTGTAGCCCTCTGAGTCACGGTCGTTTAGGTAGCTTGATTGCCTAAATCCGAATTCGTATGAGGGAGATATGACCAAAACGGTGCAGCCCTGTCAAATCGGTTTAACAACAAAGTTTTATCATATATATATAATACGAGATGGATATTTTTATAAAAACAAATCATATTAGATTTTGTAACACGAATATACGAGTTATATTCATACAAACAAACATACCTTATGTTTTAGAACATTATATATATATATATATATATATATATATATATATATATATATATATATATATACACGATGAATATTTCTACGAAAACAAAGCAAGATATGTTTTTGAAACATAATCTCATGTCACCACCAACGGGCTATACATTTTTACAAACTTTGAAATGGAAATACAAACATAAACATTCGGACATAATTTAAACGGATAAACATTGATTCGGAATACATTAGACAAACGAATGCTCATTAGAATCTTGCGTGTTTAGGACACTAGGATACTTCGGGGGATTGTCTATTCCACGTCAGATATACTCATTGCTCGGATAGACTCAGGTGAGTCTCACGGCCCCATTTTCAATGATCACTGTTTTTTTTAAATTCGGGGGAGATGCAACACAACTTATTTTCATGATCACTGTTATTCGGTTAGTTAATTTAGTATTGACTCAAGTTATCTGCATTGTTATTTAATTCGGTTAATCACATTGGTTACATTGCTTGGTTATCATTGTCAGTCTTGATTTTCATTGTACGGTATATGCACGAGTGTTTTAATTCGGTAAAAGTCCTCAACAGTGTATGATTCATTAACTTAATAAGGCGCGATTACTAAAGGATAGTACTATCATGGGAGTGACGTCCCCATCCGGGTTGCTAGCTACAACCAAGTTAAAAACTGGCACTTTAGTAATTGTTACGGGTGTATCACCAAAACGGGAGGCAAAGATCGGGTTATGCTTTGAATCATAGCTCAGTGCAATATCAGTGTCGGCCAATCATTGTTCGGTAACCTTAATGGTTAACTCATTGTTCGGGAACCTAATTGGTTCATCATTGTTCGGTTACATTACATATCACTGTTCGGTTTACATTGTTTACTCATTGTTTGGTTATAAATTCGTCGGATAATCATGTTGATCACATCAATGTTTATTTGAAAACCTGTGAGATTCACCAGCTTTATAGCTGACCCTTTTAGTGTTGCATTCTCAGGTAACAACAACAGTAGGGTTGCTCAGTAAGGATGGCCCGCAGGATATGCTAGTTAGTATGAGTCGCATGCTTGCAAACAGAACGAAGATTTTCTTGCATTATATTTTGTTAATCGTTATGTATTAAAAATCATTTTCGCGAACTCATTTAACGATGTATTATTATGACTTAAAACCTTGTATTACTTTTGTAATGTAAAGTATTTTTGAAACGTCTCATTTAGAGTCGTTTGCTTGTACTTTGGTGCTCTTATTATTGATTAGTCACACCCAAATCGTCGCTTCCGCAAACCATGAAATTGGGGGTGTGACAGATTGGTATCAGAGCCTGAGGTTATAGCGAACTAGGTTGCATTTAGTAGGCCTAGACTGTAACCGTAAGGCAGTATTCCTCATTAGGTATAACTGGTTCAGGAATTTCATCATACGAGTTTAATTTAACATAGCGTAGCTAACTATGTACAATTAAATAAAGATGATGTGAGATCTGAAAGGGGTTATATTGAATAGGAATGCATTATTAGACTCTGACCATGAGAGAACCGGGACTCATGATTGTTTTGTGCTAGACACAACTAGGTGGATATATGTACGTATATATGGTAAATACATATATGATTAGGCTATTATATATATTGAAGATATATTGATAAGCCTCATTTATTGGGTACTATACATGATATGTATATCAATTGGTTTCAGATGTTCGGTAATATACTCGGTATATGTATATATATGGTATATGTACATATAGGTCTCGGATACACTTCAACATATTCGGTCACAATGTACGGTTATTTAACTGGAATAAAGGATCGGTTATCACTTCGATGATCTTGTTCGGTTATCACTTCGGTAATCTTGTTCGGTTGACACTTAGGTGATCTAATTCGGTTAACACTTTGGAGATATAATTCTGTAATATACTCGGTATGTGTATAATGTATATAAAACTCGGATATTCAGAAATATACTTGGTATACCTATTAATAGGCCTCGGACACGGGATATACTATAGGCTATTGTATATAGTATAAATATTTGTAGACCTCGGATACTAGGAAACATATTCACTATTCGGATACATCATAGGACTTACCGGTTTTAAGTGGATCGAATCAGGATAAATAGTACCGGGATGTACCCTAGCTTTAGAGGGTCATCTCTTCGAGATAGACTTACCACGGTAGAGTTAGGAAGTTACAACATCATAGTTGGCACATTGATCATCGGCAAATCGCCCTTCACTCGCTATCGTAATTAACTTTCGGAAATTGGTATTCCTCTAAGAACTGAAATTTTTCCTATCATGTCTATCAAGTTCATTTGAACAGTAATGGCAAACCCTACGACGGATAACTCTGCGTCGAATGACGAACCAATTTTGAAAATATCCCTCCGGATGTGATAGCTTCCGACATTTTTGTAAACTTTGACTCTTGAAATCTTTGGATACATATGTTTAATAATTTTCAACTTTGATTCCATCTATGGTTAAACTTCGGTTTTAGAAATGGCATACTTTGATTTGGCATATGTGCCAACTTTGAAAACTCTGACAACTTAAAAAAAAAAAATAAATTCTGACAAACTTTGAAAACTTAGGGATTTAAACTATGATTTTTACTATGGTTTTAACAGTGATTCTTACTATAATTTCAACCACGAATTCTACTATAGTTTCGACTATCATTGAAAATCTGCATACTCTGTTTTGGCATTTGTACAAACTTTGGAAATATGTGATTCATACTACGTATTTGAACTAAGATTTGAACTATGATTAGAACTACGATTTTTACCTACGATTTCAACTACAACCTCAACTACAGTCTTTACAATGTTTTCAACTATGATTTGTAACTATGTTTTATAAACTACTTGTCTCTCTTTTATGAACTATTTGGAACTGTTTTACGAACTACGTTAGATAGTACATGAGTTTTAAATCGGGCGTAATAACTATTTTATTCCTCGACGTTAAAAATATAACTAGATTAGCAAATGGTGGCTAGTCGAATCCGGTAGTGTAATTGTTGGTGCATTTTGTGTGTCAGTCAGTTGGTCAAACTATTGTAATTGTTAAAGTCAATTAGTCTGCATATGTATAGTGTTCAGTGTGTAAACGAAAAGTAATTATATAGAACATACATAGAGATGCGACGTTGGTTATGTCGTAATGGGCTGGGCCTGCGACGTTGGGCCTAACGTCGCAGGGCCCAATAGGCTTCATATAAATAGAGAAGTTAGAAGTCAGTTTAGGGTTAGCAAAATAGAGAGTGAGGTGAGCCGTTTTTGGTGTGAGAGAGACAGAGAGAAACGAGTTTGTATTCTGTAATCGTTTATATTTCAATTGTGAATATATACAAGATTATAGAGAATCGTTTGGGTGTTCGTGAATCATTATCGTTTGTTATTCATTGATTAAGCGATCCGATCAGATCCCACGAGTAAGGGACTATCAACTGGTATCAAAGCTTACCAATGAAACTGTAAAGGTTTCAAATACAAAGGGTAAAAACAAGGTTGAAAATGAATCCAAAAGGGTTCAACATCAAATGAAGGATTCAAATGTAAAATCTAAAAGTGAACAACCTTCAACATCAACTTGTTCAACTTCTGAGGCTTCTACATCAACGTGTACACATAAGTGTTCACGTCCTGTAAATGCCTCATCTTCTAAGCTTCCAACAGTTCATTCTCCACCTCAACCTTTTGTGGGTAATCATTGGAATAGATCGTACATTGAACGACGTTCTTGTTTCCATTGTGGACAACAAGGACATATAATTAGGGATTGTCGGTTATTATCCCTAGATAGGTTTGGTAGAGGGATGCCAAGAACTTCCTCCTTTAGGAATTCTTATTCAAAATCGTTTTCTAGGCGTGCTTCGTATTCGCCTATATCAAGATATGCATCCTCTTCTCCAAAACCCGTGGCTAGAGTAAACAAAGTTGTGCCTAGTAAACCTCAAGTTCAACAGCACAACATTGTTGAAAACAACTCATCTGAACCTAAACAGGTTTGGAAACCAAAATCCACAAACAACACATCAATGAAATCTTCTGAGTTTTTAAAATATCATAAACTCATTGATGTGATGATTATGGATGACCATGGACAACCCAAGTCAATTAAGGCTTGGGTGTCCCATAAGTACTAACGTTTAATTGTTTGTGGTGGTGCAGTCAGGTTATTGAAAGCTAACATTTTTAGTGACTGCATGGATGTGGATATTGTTGGAAGAATGCGATGATGATTTGTGATGGATGAGATTTTCGATGTTATGAGGTGGTAAAAGTGCTAAAAGTCATTTGACTTGACTTGATATGTGATTTTGAAACTTTTATTTAAATTGTATTTTTTTATATTTTTTTTTGTGCAACAGCCATTCTTTATACTTTTTAGTATTAAAGAAATGCAATGTTGCGAAATTTATTCAATTAAAAAAAAAAATACAAAAATATGTTTAATGTTTAAGGGGAGTATTTTTGGATTGGATATAAGAATTTGCTGTTAAGGGGGAGTAATTCTGAATATTAAAAATTCTGATTATTTAATTCAGAAATGTGAACAGCAAGATTCTTATTTCTTGAAAAGATGTTGGATTGTATCGGTAAACAACTTGGGATATGATAGTACATCGGGTGACATGCATAAAACTTGAAATTTTAAGGTTTATGTTTGATGTGTCAGTAGATTTATCTGGCATATTTAAAATAGCTTCTATAAACATTGGTTTCATTATATGATGTATCGGTAGGCATGGTACACACCGGTTTGTGAGTGAGTAAGAAGTAATAATTAAAACTTGTCTATTACTTTGTGAAAAATGTTATATGATGTATGACATAAGTCTTAATTGATAAATGGAGGTACTGCCATACACTGTCATAATCATTATGTAAATGCAAAATGGCATATAGTAATAATATGATTATTTGCCTAACTAATGGTGACTATTGTTGTACTCACGTACAGACCTGAATCCATTAGTTATGCAAATAGTCTCAAACTTGTTATGTTCATACTAAGGGACCCTCTGTTGTACTAAGTACAGATCTGGGGCCACTAGTATCTTCATAATCAGTTTGATGTATGCCTAAATTTGAAGGTCAAGTGTATGTTACGAGATAGCCGAGATAAACTTGGTCTTGTAATATCTACCTTGTCTGCAAAATATGCAGCGTTATGCGTTTTACTAAAGTTTATCAGTATATCATATAATAGGTTTCACAAAATTAATATTCATACTAACAATAAAGGTTAGCTCACAGATACGGATGTAACATGTTTAAGTGGACAAACAATACCGATGATCGTCTTGAACTAATTTTTATAAAAGGTGCTTTAAATATGCTAAGTAAATTTAAAGTGGACAAATATACTGGTAATCGAAATAACACTTACTATTTCCTAATAATTGCATGTTGGCCTGATATGATCCCTAAGCAGACCTAAAACAATTCTATCCCCAATTTATTTTAATCTTCGTTCTTTACTTTTCATTTATAAAGAAAAATACAAAAAGATTTTATTTCTATGTTATTTTCTTCAAACATCACATATCTTGTTAAAGTAAAATATTGAAGATGTAAAGGATGTCGGTTATTCTCCAAAGATTGTGAAGATAATTCTATCGGAGAAGCTGCTGATGATTGAGAGATGGTCACTGAGTTTGAAGATCTTATTGTATGATAAATTTGTGTCAGTCACATGAATTTGGACATCAAGATTTCTTGGAAGACCATGCTATCTCAAAGGGGGAGTTTCTGATTGACCAAGACATGAAAGAGTTTGTTAATGAAGACTAATTGAAGACTTATTTGACCAAGCTGCTGACAAGGGGGAGTTTGTTGGTGCATTTTGTGTGTCAGTCAGTTGGTCAAACTATTGTAATTGTTAAAGTCAATTAGTCTGCATATGTATAGTGTTCAGTGTGTAAACGAAAAGTAATTATATATAACATACATAGAGATGCGACGTTGGTTATGTCGTAATGGGCTGGGCCTGCGACGTTGGGCCTAACGTCGCAGGGCCCAATAGGCTTCATATAAATAGAGAAGTTAGAAGTCAGTTTAGGGTTAGCGAAATAGAGAGTGAGGTGAGCCGTTTTTGGTGTGAGAGAGACAGAGAGAAACGAGTTTGTATTCTGTAATCGTTTATATTTCAATTGTGAATATATACAAGATTATAGAGAATCGTTTGGGTGTTCGTGAATCATTATCGTTTGTTATTCATTGATTAAGCGATCCGATCAGATCCCACGAGTAAGAGACTATCAGTAATACGTAATTACATTTTAGAATTTAATGGTGAGGCTTTCTGTTGAGATCGGTAATTCGGATATTATAGGTAATATACATGGGCAAATAAGCCATCTTGTCGAAATCTTTCATTCGGAGGAAAACTAATTGTCTTCCTAATCATGGATAAACCATTGATAGTGTAAGCTATAGCATTCGGTTAGCTAATACGGTATATAATTCGATATACATGATTATGTATATAAATCGGTTAAGATGTAAGTTCGGTATTCACTTCGGTGATCCGGTTCGGTGATATTATTCGGTTTAGGTATTTGAAACCTATACATGTTAACATAGAACGGCTATACATCTTGTACGGTATTGATAATTTACTAGAAATACTTGGAATACAGTAAGATTTGCAAAGTTTGGTGGACTATAAGTTCAATTCAGAGTTAAACTCAGTAATGTGACCGACCCTGTCATGTAGACAATGGTCGTGTAAAGATCGAAAATCTTACTTGCTGCTTGATATCTTTTATGTGTTCCCTAGATTCTGACTGCACGATAGGGTTAGGGAAAAACGACGATTTAGTTTCTATAGTTTCTATATGAGACGAGGGTTAGCTTACATATGTATAGGAATAACATATCCTACTCTATATTATACTGGAAAACATACCGGTTAACTTTTACACTCTGGATAACATCTCACATAAAACTAATGTATGCTAAACCACTTAGTTTCTATAGGGGACTGATAGAGTCTAAATTATGCTACGACACTACTGACCGTCACAAACTATATGAACACAGTAAGACTCAGTGGATCCTGGGAATTAGTAATCCAAAACATAGTAATACTTACGGGACGACCTGGTCATGTAGACATAACGGTCGGGTAGAATTCGAACCTCCCCATTTCTTGAGTAAACGGTAGGCTTAAGTCTAACAAGGGGAGAGGACTTGGATGCCTTAGAATTAGACATATCACATAGTCGGCCTTAGAAACACGCGGATCTAGGTTTCACTTGAATTTCGGGATGAAATTCTCCTAACAAGGGGAGAATGTGACACCCGGTCAAAAAGGGCGAAATTAGCCCCTAATTTAAACCTTAATTATTCGTACTCGCTAAGTACTAAAACAAAAGTATCCGAATATTATATATGTATTTATATATATAATACAATGAATATGAAATAATCAGATACGAATAAATCTGAAAGAACGCGCAAACTAAAATACGGACGTTGGTGAAAAACATTTTTAAATAATGTATTATTAACGAGAATAACAATTATTTACTTGGTTGAAATTTTAAATACATTTTGTACATTGAAAACTATCCTTACATCTAAAGTAAAACAATGTTATATTTTTATAACTCACTAAAAGTATTTTTATAAAATACTTCAATGAAAAATATATACGATTTCATTTTTAGGAAATTATCATTTTAAAACATTATACTACGTTTCGATCGGGTACGCAAACACAGGTCCAAAAATCACCAACCACCATCAATTATTAGAGCCGGTTAAAACCGACTCCAATAATGCAAAACACACACACACGCACAAACTCAAACTCTCGCTCTCTCATCTCTCGGTCTCCCTCTCCTTTCATTGATCATCGGAAAACAACAACAACAACACAATCAACATCATCTTCACCATCATAATCATCATCTTCGATCATCACCATCATCGTGTACATCATCATCTCACGGCTTCAAACTTTAAATTGTAAGAAAACTTAAACTTTGTTTAAATTTGTGTTTTACAAACGTATATTATCATGTATCGAAGTTATATTTATGTATTATATCCGAAAATTTATGTAACAAACGGGTTTGGGATGAACTGCACGAACTGATCTGATAGAAACAAACCACCCGGACGGGTGAAGGAAGACACCCGGACGGGTATCAACTCCCACCCGGACGGATATGGGGCCTCACCCGGACGGGTGTGTGGCCTCACCCGGACGGGTCACTTGCATTTTGTAGCCCTCTGAGTCACGGTCGTTTAGGCAGCTTGATCGCCTAAATCCTAGTTCGTATGAGGGAGATATGACCAAAACGGTGCAGCCCTGTCAAATCGGTTTAACAACAAAGTTTTATCATATATATATAATAAGAGATGGATATTTTTATAAAAACAAATCATATTAGATTTTGAAACACAAATATACGAGTTATATTCATACATACAAACATACCTTATGTTTTAGAACATTATATATATATATATATATATATATATATATATATATATATATATATATATATATATATATATATATATATATACACACACACACACACACACACACGATGAATATTTCTACGAAAACAAAGCAAGATATGTTTTTGAAACATAATCTCATGTCACCACCAACGGGCTATACATTTTTACAAACTTTGAAATGGAAATACAAACATAAACATTCGGACATAATTTAAACGGATAAACATTGATTCGGAATACATTAGACAAACGAATGCTCATTAGAATCTTGCGTGTTTAGAACACTAGGATACTTCGGGGGATTGTCTATTCCACGTCAGATATACTCATTGCTCGGATAGACTCAGGTGAGTCTCACGGCCCCATTTTCAATGATTACTGTTTTTTTAAATTCGGGGGAGATGCAACACAACTTATTTTAATGATCACTGTTATTCGGTTAGTTAATTTAGTATTGACTCAAGTTATCTGCATTGTTATTTAATTCGGTTAATCACATTGGTTACATTGCTCGGTTATCATTGTCAGTCTTGATTTTCATTGTACGGTATATGCACGAGTGTTTTAATTCCGTAAAAGTCCTCAACAGTGTATGATTCATTAACTTAATAAGGCGCGATTACTAAAGGATAGTACTATCATGGGAGTGACGTCTCCATCCGGGTTGCTAGCTACAACCAAGTTAAAACTGGCACTTTAGTAATTGTTACGGGTGTATCACCAAAACGGGAGGCAAAGATCGGGTTATGCTTTGAATCATAGCTCAGTGCAATATCAGTGTCGGCCAATCATTGTTCGGTAACCTTAATGGTTAACTCATTGTTCGGGAACCTAATTGGTTCATCATTGTTCGGTTACATTACATATCACTGTTCGGTTTACATTGTTTACTCATTGTTTGGTTATGAATTCGTCGGATAATCATGTTGATCACATCAATGTTTATTTGAAAACCTGTGAGATTCACCAGCTTTATAGCTGACCCTTTTAGTGTTGCATTCTCAGGTAACAACAACAGTAGGGTTGCTCAGTAAGGATGGCCCGCAGGATATGCTAGTTAGTATGAGTCGCATGCTTGCAAACAGAACGAAGATTTTCTTGCATTATATTTTGTTAATCGTTATGTATTAAAAATCATTTTCGCGAACTCATTTAACGATGTATTATTATGACTTAAAACCTTGTATTACTTTTGTAATGTAAAGTATTTTTGAAATGTCTCATTTAGAGTCGTTTGCTTGTACTTTGGTGCTCTTATTATTGATTAGTCACACCCAAATCGTCGCTTCCGCAAACCATGAAATTGGGGGTGTGACAGAACATGCTGGATATTTGTTGAGACTAAGCTCAAATTAAAAAGTGGTAAAAACGAGAGATCTATAGAGTTAAAAATCTGGAGAACATTTATATTAGGGGCTGTTTTGGTAAATTTGTGAAAATGACACTTCGAGAGGCCCACGAAACATAACGACGATTTTTATGAACTTATTTTACCATTTTAATGGTTGGGTAAAAGTTGCAGGTCAAACTGAGACCGTTGACCACCTTTTCGACATTGACCAAAAACTATTAAGTGTCGCCAAACATGGAATACTTATAACTTATTTTTACACTAAATGTCAAATGACATAATACCTTCAATACTTATACGATATGAATACTAAACATTTTAAATATACTTTATAAGTATATCATTACAACATTCTAATAATAATGTTTTAAGATTATTATTACAATTAATCATGTAACACCCCCAAATTCACTGTTTTAGCGGAAGCAAGCTTTGGGTGTTAATAATCAATAATCAAGCACCAAAGTAAAGCAAACGACATCTATATGCAACGTCGTACAATAGTTCAAAAGTATTACATTGTTTAAATCAGAATAACAAGCATCGAGTTCGAAAATAGTTTCCTAGAGATTCTAATACATAACTGATATACAAAAAGTAATGCGAAAGAATCTCCAAAAGTAGTATGTATGCATGCGACTCGAGCTATCGGTCAAGTGGGTGTGCAGTCCTACTGCTGCTGTAAACCTGAGATAAATGCTAAAAAGTGTCAACCAAAAGGTTGGTGAATCTTACAGGTTTAGTAAAGTAAATCATTAATGAACCACAAGTAAGTACCAGTAATACCCTTGAACAAGGTAAGCAATTCAGTAACTCAGTAAATCAGTAAGTCGACACAATTACCAAGAGCTCACAAGTTGAAGCTTAACAGTGTAGTGTGAATGGTACAATCAAGTACAATTTCACGTACCCCCGTGAGTGCTATCCGAACACTCATATGTAACAAATACTAATATGCCTGTTTCTACGGTGAAATCCGTGTGTCACACCCCCAAATCGGTAATCACGTTTAATAATAGTTTAGCGGAAGCTTTTTGTTAATTAGCGGAAGCATTTTTGTAAATGTTAAGCGTCGGGGGCGTACAGATTTTGTAGTGCATTCATCGTATCAGAGTATATGATCATACAGAACATACATATATATTTAAGATGCCATAAGTTTAAAGTTATTACAAAAGATACGACCTATAAAGTCGTACATAAGTAGGGTTGTCAAAGACAACTTAAGTATTTGAAAATACAAGTTTAATAAAGAGGGATTTCATAAGTATAACCAATCAGATTGATAATACAAAGGAAATCCAAGTGTCCCAAAAGTGGCATCATAAATAGTCAGGTTGCCTACGTCCTTTATGCATGCAGGAGTACCTGAGTCCTAATTCCCTGAAAAACATAGTAAACTGTCAACATTGAATGTTGAGTGAATTCACAGGTTTTAGTTTTTGTATAAATCATTCATGTACACAAACATAATGTTTATATGTAAGTAGGAAACACGAGTATTCTAATTAAAGAAAACATTTCCTAAATATGTAAGAATGTCATTCTTACATTAATAATAGCAGTGTAGGAAACACAAGTTTAATCATAAACATTTCCTAACAAGTAGTTGCAGGATATACAGGTTTATCACTTAAGTAAACATATCCATTTCAATAGTTAAGGAAAATCAGGTTTAGCAGTCAAGCAAACATTTTCCAACAGATAGTTAACAGGAACTCAAGTTTAACAATAAAGTAAACATTCCAATAATAGTTATAGTAGGAAACACAGGTTTAACATTTAAGTAAACATTTCCTATGAATAGTTGTTTTTGTGGGAAACCAAGTTCAACCATTTAAGGTAAACGTTTCCTAGTAATAGTCTCTCAAGGAACACCTGTCCTATTTGTCATCACAGGGAATACCCTTCCCAAACCAAGTTGTTGTTTAGTTGTTTAGTTTCGTTTAGTTTTGTGGGAAATATAGACTATAATCCCTCCAAGGTGAGCTAAACCTTTAGAGTTAAAGTAACGACACTAGTACTATAACCAAACCACGACTAGTTGTTTTGTTTTTGCCTCAGTAACACGGTAAGTATACACTCCTCGTTACGACTATCGTCGATGTGGTTGGAATGACCAACGAGTAATATCCTGGGAGGGTTGTCAAATCGATAGTACTATCTGTATACTCAGTGGCTAGAGTCACCTAGCTAATGGTTATAGGTTGCAAGCACTGGGACTTATGTGCACTACAACTACCTCGCGTAAACCTAGAATCGTACCAAGATCTGCTGTCTTATTCCCAAAATGTTGTGAAAACGTTTCATATAATTACTTCAAGTTAATTCAATATGAAAACATTTTATAGAAATAGTTCAAGTTCAACAATATAATATGAACACCTTTCATATTAACAATCCAAGTTTAATAGCATGAAAACGATCATGTTAATCAGTTCACATAATAGCATGCAGCGCAATACAATAAAGCATATAGCATGTTATCACATTGTACTATGTTTTCCACCCCTGGTTTTAAAAGCATTTAAAACAATAAAGATAGGGGCTGTGAACTCACGGTTTTGCAATCTTCAGCAAAATATACAGCTAGCAAATAATCCCACAGCGTCGATCAAATACCTAGACGCAATTAATAATACTTGTATAAGTATACGGATTATTTGTTAATTTGTAAAGTTTATAATATTTCAGTTGCTGATAAGGTTTGCGTTTCAATTAGTCGTTGAGTTCAAGTATGTATATTTATATACACATTAGTTGAATATATATATTCTAATATATACATTAGTTGTCGTCGTTGTTAGTGTCCATGTATACATATATCATAAATGTCGAGTGTATGTATATAGATATAAATATAGTTGTCGTTGATTATGTTTTTCAAAACATAATTATAATAGTTATAAAAATAACTTGGTTATATCGAATATATATGTCGTTTGTTAATTGTCGCGAATAAAACTTAATTGTCGTTTATGTCTCAAAACATAGCTTGATTAGTTATACAAAATATAACTTGTTTTCGTTTGTCGTATATTGTTTGTACTAGATAAGTTAAATCGTTCCATTTTTATACGTCTAGTTGTATATATATACATTGTCCGTTAGTATATATATAATATTTGTTATCGTATTAAGTTTTGCCGCATTCTAATTGTCCGTATTAAATAATGTCTCATAGTCATGTCCAATTTACAAAGTCTCGTTGTCGCATAATTTTGTACCATTTGTCGTATAATAAATAACATAAGCCGTGTAACGTTTGTTTGTTTGTACATATGTAAAAATACAAAAGTCAGAAGTTGGACCAGTGGGGAATACGCCGTATTCTGGTGAATACGCCGTATTCGAGACAAATAGGGGAATACGCCGTATTCTGATGAATACGCCGTATTCATTCGAGTTTAAGAGGATCCAACGGATCACCGATGATCCGCCGGATCAACGTGTCTTTTACTCGTTCATCGTTTCTGCCGAAAGTTTGTATGCGGGTCAAAAGTGGGAATACGCCGTATTCTTGTGAATACGCCGTATTCGAAGTTTAGGAATTTGGGAATCCGCTGTATTCCCGTGAATACGCCGGATTCATCTGAGTTGATTCAAGGTGTACGAGTTTTAAATGGGGAATACGCCGTATTCGAAGGAATACGCCATATTCGACTAAATTCATCGGATCATCTAGTGTTACAAAGTGGGAATACGCCGTATTCATCGGAATACGCCGTATTCCATAGTTTTCAGCAGCGAGTTCGTTCTCTGTTATTGCAATTTCATACGGGTTTTGATATTAGCTTCGTTTTTAACATGATCAATCATCATAATATGTTGTATAAATGCATTATAACAAGTTTTAACAAGTTTATAACAACAATCATCAACATAATTCATAATTTAAGAAAATCATAAAAATGAAGAAAATGGTTAAAATGTTCCTCACAATGATTTAGATGAAGATGATGATGATTTCTGATGTTGTAGATGATCTCGAACGATGATGATGATCAAGAAACCATTTTGTTTGTGAGTTTGATGTGGTGATGTTTGTGAAGAGTTTGAAAGATGATGAAGATGAAGGTTTGAAGCTCCTGCTTCTTTTCTTGTTCTTCTGCTCGACCCAGCACACACACACACAATCACAGATGAAATTGTAGGTGGAAATGAATTATTGGAGATGTAGGAAATGTATAGCAGAGATATTTCTGGTCGAGTTTTTCAAACAAGAGTATGGAGGGAGTACAAATATGTCGCGAGATATTTTGTTTAGGTGCAATATTGGTAGTTTTTAGCCCGTTAATTCCGTATACGGGTATAATCTGTGGTACTTTATTTATAATAAAATTATGCGTTATATTTCTCGATATCTCGAATTCAGTAATTGATAATCATATAATCGAAATACTTTGTCAAAAGTATAATATAATTATTTACAGTAAAATTTCTGTGTTGTTAAAACGCGTGCCAGATTTCAGTAACATTTGGAAATCATATTTTGAGGAAATGTTCTACACATTAAAACAGTAACTTACGAAATAATACTTTTATTATTTGGAACCTCTAGGCGCGTTTTAAAATTGTTTCTGTTCGTAATACGCGTAACAAAATCGTCTACTTGTTTTGTTTTCTTTTCGTTGTAATACTTTTTAGGTAATAATTTCAAGCTAAAAATTATTCAAAAGTATTTTCGAAGTTCATTTTGGAACTTTATTATTCGCGGTTTAATACGTTTAATATAAAACGTATAATGTATTATATTATTTCAATAATATAATTATTTAATAGTTGTAATTAATAATTTTCGAATTATTAATTATTTTGTATCACTAACATAATTGTATTCAATTCGTAGAGTTTGATATATTTATTTCGTACGTAATTATATATATCCACATATAACTACTATCAAATATATCACATAACACATAGTAAGTTTATCAAAAACTTATACACAAAATAGTTTGAATTCACTTAATCAGGGAATTACTCTAGGTAATGCATGAAATTAGGCTAAGTAAATACCCTAATTGGAGGATTGTCACACCGTGGTAGCGCTACTAACCCAGGCAGGGATTGTCAGTCCCAAATGGATCCATCTACTAGTAATCGCGCTTAAGTCCATAACTAACAACTTATGATAAGGAGGCTTTCAGTGGATAAAAGTAACTCATGTAATGTATGTAAAAGTAGTGTAATTAGTTCGGTACTTGCGTTCATACGTAAACGGTAGCAAATATCTCACCCCAAAGTAGAAAACTGTAAAAGTGGGGCTATAAGACTCACCTGAGTCTAGAAAGTATGTTTGTGTAAGCAAACAAGTATAGCGGATGTAAGTCCGTAAGTATGTGTCGGATGTATTTCCGTAGCGTGGTTCTCCGAACCCTGCAACCTTCTGGCATCCGAAACGCACAAGGCCGTAAGCAAGTAAGTAAGTAAGTTGGCGTCTCGAAAGAACATCCATGCTAGTTGTCCACTCAACTAGGAAATGTCCAAGTATTTGTTTGTACGTTTGTAATCATTTGGTAAGTAAGTGTGGCCCGTTGGTGACGGAGGTGTAATAATAATTCAAATGTTATTATTATGTAATTCATCGTGTTTGTATACCTTGTACAGCATATACATAAGTTGATTATTTGTAACGTGGCGTGTAATCGTTGTCCGGATGTAAGTCCGTGCGAGTGTAAGCTCGTAAGTGTTTGAGTGTAATCTCATAATTATTAGAGTTGTAGTGTATACTTCCCAAAGTATATGTATATCATGTAAGTGTAGTGTCGTATAAGGTATAGTTGACGTACATATTCAATACTTAGTGTAAAAAGTATTTTTGAAGTTTCTGTAGTTAGCGACACTAAGATCGAGTGTCGCTATCCTAGCGACACTAGATAATTTATGGCGACACTAGGGTTAGTGTCGCTATATGCGGCACTCAATTGAGTGGCGGCACTAGGGTCAGTGTCGCTACGGGCAACACTAAATAATGTAGCGTCACTAGGCCAGTGTCACTATGGGCGACACTAATCAGGTTTGGCGTCACTAGACTAGTGTCGCTATAGGGTTTGTGCCTCTAGCGACACTAGGGGTCTGATTGGATTCAAGGCTCGGGTTTGTGGTCAAACGACTCCGGTTCGACCCGATATTTTTAGGGAAGCCTTAAATATGTTAAATAAGCTTTATAAAATTGTCGTTACGTTTTATGGCCGACCCGAAATGTCGGTTTTGTGAAATGACAAAAACAGCCCCTTGGAGCTTCGATTCCAGATTTTTAACCCGATTCAACCCTCGATTTCACCCATTTCTAATCCGAATCAAGCCTAACCAAAAATCACACATATTCTCCTAGGTGTCTTGTTGATTTATGCACTTTATGTAAGATTTATAAGTTCATTTACTATTTTATCCAAAAATAAATACGGAGAGTGGTCAGGTTTGGCCCAAAACAGACCTGTGTTCAAAGATCGAGTTATACACTAAAATCTGTGTATTTCTGGAAGTAGCCAAAGAAGAACTTTTCGTATAAGACAATAATACCAAACTTTTCCATGTGGTCTCATACATTTATTTAACTTAGAACTCAAGTTATAGCCGAAATGGTTAGACACATTTTCTGGGCAGATTTATGTGTTTTGTGTTTATGTTCATAAAAACGATTTTGAGTTACTTTTTGGACATTTCTTGGTTGAATAAGCATATAGACATGTTGATAAGTAGTAACCAAGTAAATCTAAGAGAAGTTCAAGAGTTCTTACAAAGAAATGGTGAGGAGAAGGAGAAAAAAGGTCAAATGCTCGTTTTCTCACGTTTTCTTGATTTCCGGCATGGCGGCTCGTGGTGGTTGTATGGTGATGCTATGTTGGTGTGTGGTGGTTGTTTGGGTGGTGGTTGGACTGATGAAATTCTTCCAAATGGAGAGGGAGAGAGAGATGAAGCTTGAAGTGTGAAAGTGATGAATGAGGTGAGGTGGTAATGAGGTGAAATGGTATGGGGTGGGTTTGGATAGTCTAACAAGCAACAAGGAGGGGAGGGGCATGGAGGGCTGCAGATTTCGTGGCCCCCACCCACTAGATGGTGTGTTAAATCATTCCCCAAATTTGCGTAAAGTTCCGTAGTCGTTTACCCGTTCGTTTTGCGTTTTAATTAATCGTATAACGTTTTATATAATACGTTTTGTTAACGATTTAAAACACCACATTTTTAATAAAAGTTTTACTTAAGTAGCATATTTTAAGTTACTAAAATAATATTCGAGTTTTCGTTCGGTCGTCGGTTGTGAATTGTACGTTTATTCGAATCGTGTAATGTCTTCAAACGTTTTTATTGTACGCGTGTAATCACGATGTTTTTACTCGAAGTATTTTATCAAAATACTAAATAATGAGTTATAAAGTTATAACTTAAGTTTATTTCGTGTGTCGGGCGCGTTTCGTACGTTTTCGTCACGTTCGGAGTGTCTTTAGACGATAAATAATACGTGTAATATATTATCACAATATATTAAGGTAAATAATGTTTGTTTGGATATTTCCACATTATTTTAAATAGTTTGTCACCAACGTCCATAGTAAACAGTGTCGGACCTTGTCCGGTTCATAAGTGTACGATTTAATAAATCGCGAATACGTGTATGTAATTACACAAAATGTTTCGTATATTTAGATTTATATACAACTAAATACACGTAATCACAAGTAAGTTAGGCACTAATTAAAGTCCTAATCTGGCGGGTGTCACATTCTCCCCTTGTTAGGAGAATTTCGTCCCGAAATTAGCTCAAAGTCATGGTGTGAGTAGAGTCTGTGAACAAGTGTGGGTATTTCAGTCGCATTTGTTCTTCCCGTTCCCAAGTGAATTCAGGACCACGCCTCGAATTCCACCTGACCTTAACGATGGGAATACGACTCTGTTTTAAGCGCTTGACCTCGCGGTCCATAATTTCCACAGGTTCCTCGACAAAGCGTAGTTTGTCGTCAACGTGTATCTCATCGAGGGGTATAATCAGTGTCTCATCAGACAGACATTTCATCAAGTTCGAAATGTGGAAGGTGGAGTGCACGCTACTTAGTTCAGGAGGTAGCTGCAGTCTGTATGCCACTGGGCCAATCATTTCAAGGATTTCGAATGGTCCAATGTACCTGGGATTCCGTTTCCCACGTTTGCCAAAACGAATAACGCCTTTCCAAGGTGAGACTTTCAGAAGTGTAACACCCCCAAATTTACTGTTTAGCAGAAGCATACTTTGGGTGTTACTAATCAATAATCAAAGCACAAAGATATATAGTAAACGACTCTATATGCGTCATTTTAACAAAATATATAAATGTTAAAATGTTTACAACATTTACAACTAATACATAGCTCGTGTTCGATTAAATGAGAGATTTCAGTACATGAGTACTTGCACAAAATATACTAATGCAAGAAAATCTCTAATATCTGCATGCTGACTCGAGCTATAGTAATCCTGAGGGCAGTCCAATCTACTGCTTAGTACCTGCGATAGATGCTAAAATGGGTCAGCTAAAGCTGGTGAGCTCACAGGTTTGAGTATCAAAAAATATTGTATGAACCGCAAGATTTAAGTAGTGATTTGCATCCAGCAAATGAAAATGTATATGTATACACCCATGAGCACATAGTTGAGCTTAACTCGTGGGTCAGGGTCACAGCCTGAGCGTTTTTGCCTCCACGAGTGCCTAATCAACACTCGTCTTCCCAAATATTAGTACGTCCGTTTACCCGATTAGTGCTTGCTAACCCGGACGAGGAGGGTCAATCCTATATGGTACCATTTACTAATATTCACGCTACAACGTATTAACAACTATGCTGACGGAGGAATTTAAATGATTAGTCATGAGTAACTCATGTAGTATATGAAAAAGTTGTACTTGCGTTCACATGTTAAAAACGAGCATTGTATCACACCCCTGAGTAAAACAGTAAAAAGAGGGGCTATGAGACTCAACTGAGTCTAGAGAGTTTAACTAAATAAACTTGAGTTGATTAGCCGAGTAATGGTGTCCGAAGATTTGTAACCTGAGGGTGTCCGCGACACACGATGGTTAATACGTGTAAGTATCTCGAAAGATCACCTATGTTAGTTGTTCATACAACTAATGATGTCCAAATTACATTTGGTTTGATTGTTTGTTTGTTTGCGTTTTGAAAACATGTACGGCCCGTTGGTGATGGTTTGTAATAGTAATCTCAAAGTATTATTACATGTTTCGCTGTATTGTATAAGATTTTGTTGGAGTAATTGTTCGACACTTAGCAAAATCTGAGTTTTCAAGGTTCTGGTTCATGCGACATTAGGTGCAACGTAGGCTGTTATGTCGCAAGTCAAGGCTGCGACATTGATCATGGCATCGCTAAGGGCAACATCCGCAATTTAATGCGACTTTAAGTGTTATGTCGCTATATGCGACGTTGTTGGTTCTTGCGATGTAGGGGTCGATGTCGCTATATGCGACGTTAGCAACTTAATGCGACGCTGAGGCTGATGTCGCACCATGCGACATCGTGAGAAGTGTTGCGACGCCGTAGTTGATGTCGCAATTGTGCCAAGCCAGATGCGACGTCAGCGTCTGGTTGGACTCCGGTGGCCGGAAACACGGCCGGACGACTTTTGTTTGGTCCGAAACTTTTACCCAACCCATATTTGGACATTATAAGTTGATACAAACCGTAAACAAGTATTATAACAAGGATTTAAGCGTTTTCGAGAATTTGTCGGAAACTTATGTAACACCTGCTAAATTAGGATAATTATTTATGCCTAATTGATTGTAACTAGTTGTAATTAGTATGTAATAGGACTAATTACAGGCTCTATTTGTATATATATAAGTTGATTTATATATATATGTGTGTTTTTACGCGATTTGGATAAATCGTACGAATTAACCGGACGGAGTCCGACACAATTATTTTGACGTTGGTGACAGAAACTTACCTAAATAATGAGAACGCATTTTATTATATAAAATACACAGCGAACAAACACTAATTATAATATCGCGACGACATTTTAAATAATTTAACGAATACGTATTAAACGCGAGTTAAGAATTTTAATACTTCGATGAATGTTTTTATAATTAATTTCAAGGTATTTCATTAAAATATTCCCGTCACCTTTTAAAAATATAACTGCTTGAATTAACGTTTAAACGACGGATTAAACGAACACCGCGCGAGGCGCAGTGCGCAGACTGGAAATGGTGGAGGATATTACCTCCCACCAATTCCCTTTTCTTTCTTTATTTCATTTTCTCTCTCTCTCCTCTCTTCTCTTTTCTCTCAAATTTCATCACCAAAAATCTTACAAAACCGCAAAATAAACATACTAAACGACGCCGGATCATACCACCTCTTTAGAGAAAAACGTTCACCACTTCGCGATCTACAATCCTATCTTTCCGGAATTTCATTTCGGCAAATTGTAAGTTTCCGACAAAACCCGAAACTCTCCGTTTTTGCTCATTTTTACGTTTTTATGGTTTATATATGCTTAAAATGTCCAAAAATGGGTTGGGTAAAAGATTTGGACCTAACGGAAGCTTTTCGACCGATTTTCCGGCCACCAAATTCCGATCAGACCGCTACGTCGCAGAGACGCTGGACTATCTGCGACGTAGCTCAAAACGTCGCATTAAGTGGCCAACGTCGCACTTAGCGACGTCGCGGCCTACGTCGCACAAAATCCCAACGTCGCACTAGCGACGCAGCCTATTACGTCGCATTAACTTGCGGACGTCGCACATAGCGACGTAGACTTTTACGTCGCAAACCGAACCTACGTCGCATTGATTTGCGAAGGTCGCATCATGCGACGTACCTCCCTACGTCGCACCCTACGTCGCATGCTACGTCGCATGCTACGTCGCACAAACCAGAACCTTGAAAAGTCAGATTTTACTAAGTGTCGAATTTACACAACTTCAAATACTTATGCCATACGACTTAACAAACGTCATAGAACATACCTTCTATTATAATTACACTAAATTGCGTTATAAATGATAACGCTTTGAATCATTATTACAAACCGTCACCAACGGCCCATATTTGTTTTCAAACTACAAACGGATTACTAAACAAACACTTGGACATAATGAGTTGTGTAAACAACTAGCCTAGATGGTCTTGCGAGACATCTACTTACTTAACTTTATATGTTTAGGCATTTGAAGGTTACGGGTTCGGAGAACCTACAGTTGATATTACTTACTCGTTTATTGATATAAACGTACTTGCAAAGACTCAGGTGAGTCTTACGGCCCCACTTTTACTGTTTTATCTTATTGGGGGAGATACATGCTACTGATTTTTCCTGAACACAAGTACTAAACTGATTTCTATACCAAACGGAATTGCATGAGTTAATTACTATTTACAGAAGTCTCTCCATCATATATCGTTAGTTATGGACTTAAGCGCGAACAGTAGTTAATGGATCCATTAGGGAAATGACCCTCCCCACCCGGGGCAGTAGCGCTGCCACGTACTGATTTACACGTATAAACGGGTGACAACTTATTCGTTACTGATGCTTGCTCACTTACGAGCATGTCACGGGAGCAAACATATTATTTACGGGTTAAGCTTCGATTATGAGCCTCATGGCAATGGTATAAACTTATTTATTTACGATTGCTGGATTGCAATGGCTGATTTTACGCCTACGGGCACTACTAATGAAATCTCGTGTTCAAAGCCGATATTATTTACAAACCTGTGAGATTCACCAACCTTTTGGTTGACACTTTTTAGCATGTTTTCTCAGGTACCCGGATGGAGTAGGATTACTCCAGGATTTTAGCTAGAGTCGCATGATTTCAACACAACTGCATTAACGGAGATTCTTAGCATTATCTTTTGTATATTTTGATTATGTAATAGAATCTCCCGCTATACGCGTGGACTCTAGGGGAAACTACATTTTGTATACGAAAATACTAAGTTTTCAAACATTATATCTATGGAATGTAACTAATTTACAAAACGTCTCATTTAGAGGTCGTTTGCTATATATCTTGTGCTTTGTTTATTGATTAGTAACACCCAAAGTATGCTTCCGCAACTCGTTAAATTTGGGGGTGTTACAGATTGGTATCAGAGCCTAAGGTTATAGTGAACTAGGTTGCATTTAGTGGGCCTAGACTATGACCATTAGGCAGTATTTCCTTATTAGGCATGATTGGTTCAGGAATTACATCATACGACTTTAATTTAACATAGCCTGATCAACTATGTACAATTAAGGAAAGATGATGTGAGGTCTGAAATGGTTATGTCGAACAGGAACGCGTTAGTAGACTCTGACCACGAGAGAACCAAGACTCTTACTTGTTATGTGCTAGACATACGCTAGGCTATTATGTGATATACGAGTATATACATACATAGGCCTCACTCGCTGACTATACTACTAGACTATTATATATTGAATATATATGAATAGGCCTCGCACGTAAACACACTCGCTATAGAGATAGCCGACGTTTCCCTGGTGACACTTACGAATTTCTCTCAGCGGTTTGCACCAACCAGGACGGACTTGATTACCGTCACACCGCCTTGTGGCGCACTCTAATGATTTTATGAAAATCACATCTAACACCCGGAAGCAACGTACTTCCAAGGACTAAAATCCTCTCTCTGTCATTTCTATAGAACTCAAAGCCGCGAATTCCCAAATGGACGACTACGTGTCTGATAGTGACCAGGTCCACGAGGAACAAATCCAGTACACGTATCTCGATGAGGACATCGTACCAGAAGAAGAAATCATGCTGGAGGGAAACGAAAATCAGAATTTCGGAATGACTGGCATCGACATAGAAGAATATGAAAGAGTGCGAGATCAGGCCATGGGACTAGACGGCCGAAATTGGGCACTTAAGCGTAAGTGCATAGACTATGAACAAAGATTGAGAATCTCAAACCGATCTGTCCCTACACGAATCAAAGATAAGATCCGTTACTGGAAGAAAGTGGCCACCAACCTAACCCGTAGGACCAAAACATGGATCAAACGTTTGGGCAGGAAGTCAACGGAGGAGACTAGGTACCACTCCACGACTCAAAGATACAGGGACATGCTTGAGGCACGCTACCACCCACACGACCTGAACCTGGAGTCGGAAGAAGAATCCGAAGGCCAGGAACCCTAACTAAAAATGAACCAACCGACTAGCAGAAACTGTGGACCGCCTTGTCACGCTGATGGAACCAATTAATCTACATTAAGATTAGTGTAGTTTTTGTCTTGTAATCTATCTCGTAATCTAGGGACTATCTAGCACTACTCTATAAACTAGTCGGATGTAACCATTCCCGACACCTTTTGTAATATCTCGGTAGGATGTAACTTTTGAACTCACTTTATCTATCAGATATCCTTTATTATCTCAACTCACATTAATTGTCATTTTCCATGTTGATGTTATGTGTTACCGCTTTTATACATGTACATCTGTGACAATTACCAGCTCATACAAAATCTCATGTATCTTCATTTCTTTTATTGAAGAATCATGCCGCCAAAGACACGACCATACACCGATGCCCAGATTACCTCCCTTATTACCCAGGCTGTTACTGAAGCCTTGGCTCGGAATACTCCACCAAATTCCTCGAGAAACAGCGATGCCGCTGAAACCTCTGCTGCTAAACCTTGTTCTTACAAGGACTTCCAGAACTGCAAACCCCTAAACTTTGCAGGTACTGAGGGAGCTATCGGTCTAGTACGCTGGATCGAGAAAGTTGAGTCTGTATTTCTGATCTGCAACTGTGCGGAGGGAGACAAGGTTAAGTTCTCCGTTAGTACTTTTACTGACACCGCACTCACCTGGTGGAATACTTATGCCCAGACTGTGAGTGTTACTACTGCTTACCAACTTCCGTGGGAGGAGTTGAAGGAGATGTTGAGGGGCGAGTACTGCCCCAGGGATGAATTGAAACAGCTGGAAATGGAATTCTGGAACCACAAGATGCAGGGTGATGACATCACCGGATACACCAACCGTTTCCACCAACTGGCACTTCTGTGCCCAACCATGGTCGATCCTGAGTACAAGAGGATCGAGAAATTTGTTGATGGTCTTCCTGAGATACTCCAAGACCTGGTAACTTCTTCCAAACCGGGTACTATTCAGAGCGCCATCCGTATGGCCCATGAACTAACTGCAAATTCTGTCCGCCGTGGTACAACTTCAACCCCATCTGCAAACAACAAACGCAAGTGGGAAGGTAACCCCAACTCATCCAACCAAACCTCCAACAAAAAGCCTGAGTACATTAAGGCTTATTCATCTGGAACTTCGGAGAAGAAAGGGTACAGCGGGAACAGACCCTACTGTCCCAAATGCAACCGCCACCATGACGGTTCTTGCCCTTGCTCCAACTGCAAGCGGTTCGGGCATCTAGCCAAGGATTGCCGAACCAACATTCCCACCCCCAACACTAATGCACCAAAGGCCTGCTTTGGGTGCGGAAATACAGGGCATTTCAAGAAAGATTGCCCAAAGCTGAAAAACAACAACAACCCTGCTCGCGGCAGATCATTCGTTATCAAGGCTGGGGAAGCCAGACAAGACCCGAACGTCGTGACGGGTACGTTCCTTCTCAACGACCTTACTGCTTCTGTGTTATTTGATACCGGTGCCGATAGAAGCTTCATTTCTGAGAAATTTAGCCCTTTACTTGATATTACTCCCACTGCCTTAGATGCTAAATACATTGTAGAATTAGCTAACGGCAAACTGATTGAGACTGATAGCATCATACACAACTGTACACTTAACCTCACGAACGAAACATTTCCCATTGATTTAATCCCTGTCGAGATCGGCAGCTTCGATATTATTGTCGGTATGGATTGGTTATCCAGGCACCGAGCTGAAATCATCTGCCATGACAAACTCGTTCGCATACCTCTTGTCTCCGGTGGAACCTTAGTCCTACAAGGGGAGACCGGTAGACGGAATCTGAATATTGTATCCTGTCTGAAAACGAGAAAATACCTACGAAAAGGGTATCAAGCCATCCTCGCACATGTAACGGAGAAGAAGTCGAAGGAGAAGCGACTTGAGGATGTTCCGATCGTGCGGGATTTCCCGGAAGTCTTTCCTGAAGACTTGCCCGGACTTCCGCCACCTAGACAAGTTGAATTTCAAATCGAACTTGTGCCCGGAGCTGCACCCGTGGCACGAGCCCCTTACCATTTAGCACCATCCGAAATGCAGGAGTTGTCTAACCAACTACAGGAACTCCTGGACAGAGGATTCATTCGACCAAGTTCCTCGCCTTGGGGAGCTCCGGTCTTATTCGTGAAAAATAAAGATGGATCTTTCCGCATGTGTATCGACTACCGAGAGCTGAACAAACTAACCGTTAAGAACCGATACCCACTCCCTCGAATCGATGATCTGTTCGATCAACTCCAAGGATCAAGCTGTTACTCAAAGATTGATCTACGGTCGGGTTATCATCAACTCCGAGTCCGTGACAATGATATCCCAAAGACAGCTTTCCGAACTCGTTATGGGCATTACGAATTCCAAGTGATGCCATTCGGGTTGACCAACGCACCGGCCGTATTCATGGACCTTATGAATCGGGTGTGCAAACCATATCTTGACAAATTCGTCATTGTGTTCATCGATGATATTCTGATTTACTCTCGCAACGAGCAGGAACATGCTCAACATCTGAAAACCATTCTAGGACTTCTTAAACACGAAGAGTTATATGCCAAATTCTCTAAGTGTGAGTTCTGGATTCGAACCGTTCAATTCCTCGGGCACGTGATTGACAGCCAAGGAATTCATGTTGATCCCGCCAAGATTGAAGCAATCAAGGGCTGGGAGTCACCGACCACTCCAACCGAAGTGAGACAATTCTTAGGTCTTGCTGGTTATTATCGCCGATTCATCGAAAACTTTTCAAGAATAGCTGTTCCCCTAACCACACTGACTCAGAAAGATAAGAAGTTCGATTGGACGGATAAACAAGAGTCAGCCTTCCAGCTATTGAAAAACAAACTTTGCAGTGCACCAATCTTGTCCTTACCCGAGGGCACCGACGATTTCGTAGTTTACTGCGACGCCTCACACCAGGGACTTGGTTGTGTGTTGATGCAACGGGAAAAAGTCATTGCCTATGCCTCACGACAACTAAAAATTCACGAGAAAAACTATACGACCCACGACCTCGAGTTAGGTGCTGTGGTCTTCGCATTGAAAATCTGGAGACATTATCTCTACGGTACGAAAAGCACTATCTTTACCGATCACAAAAGTCTCCAACACATATTCGATCAGAAAGATCTAAACATGAGGCAACGTCGCTGGGTTGAGTTACTTAGTGACTACGACTGCGAGATCAGATACCATCCGGGCAAGGCTAACGTAGTGGCCGATGCCTTAAGCCGAAAAGAACGAGTGAAACCCCTTCGAGTCCGAGCACTTTCTATGACAATTCGTAACGAGCTTCCTGCTCAAATCCTTACCGCTCAACTTGAAGCACTCAACAATGAAAACTTGAAAAATGAAGCCTTGCGAGGCTTGGATAAACAATTCGAAATCAAACCCGATGGAACTCGATACTTCTCTAACCGGGTGTGGTTACCCAATTTCGGAAACTTGCGAGATTTGGTGATGGCTGAAGCTCACAAATCTCGATACTCAATACATCCTGGATCTGACAAGATGTATCATGACGTCAAAGGGTTGTATTGGTGGCCTAACATGAAAGCTGACATCGCCTTGTATGCCAGTAAATGCGTAACCTGTTCCAAAGTAAAGACCGAACACCAAAGACCCTCTGGGCTGCTTCAACAACCTGAAATTCCTCAATGGAAATGGGAACAGATTTCCATGGACTTCATTACCAAACTACCGAAAACTTCGAGTGGTTGCGATACCATTTGGGTGATCGTGGACCGTCTCACGAAATCTGCTCATTTTCTGGCCATCAAGGAAACCGACAAAATGGAGCGTCTGACTCGCATCTATGTCAAAGAAATCATCTCACGACACGGTGTACCTATCTCGATCATCTCGGATAGGGACAGCCGTTTTACTTCTAACTTTTGGCAATCGCTACAGAAATCTCTTGGTACTCGTCTGGATATGAGTACTGCTTATCACCCGCAAACCGATGGCCAAAGCGAGCGAACTATTCAAACACTGGAGGATATGCTACGAGCCTGCGTAGTCGACTTCGGTACTTCTTGGGAAAATCATTTACCGTTGTGCGAGTTCTCGTACAACAACAGTTATCATACCAGCATAAAGGCTGCACCCTTCGAGGCACTTTACGGACGTAAGTGCCGATCACCTGTCTGTTGGACCGAGTTAGGAGAATCCCAACTCACGGGTCCAGAAATCATTCAAGAAACTACTGAGAAAATCGTTGGTATTCAAAACCGGCTGAAAGCCGCACGTGATCGTCAGAAAAGCTATGCTGACGTGAGACGCAAACACCTTGAGTTCCAGATAGGAGACAAGGTACTTCTCAAAGTGGCACTGTGGAAAGGTGTTATTCGATTCGGGAAACGAGGCAAACTAAATCCTAGATATATCGGACCATTCGAAATCCTTGAAAGGATTGGTCCAGTGGCATATCGCCTGCAACTTCCTGCTGAACTTAGCAGCGTACACAACACATTCCACATTTCTAACTTGAAGAAATGTCTGTCTGACGAGACGCTGATTATACCGCTCGACGAAATTCAAATCGATGATAAACTTCATTTCGTCGAGAAACCTTTGGAAATCATGGACCGAGAGGTCAAGCAATTGAAACAGAGTCGTATTCCCATAGTAAAAGTCAGGTGGAATTCTAGGCGCGGCCCTGAGTTCACCTGGGAACGGGAAGACCAAATGCGACAGAAATACCCACATCTCTTCCCAGACAACACACCGTCCGTGCACTCAAGCTAATTTCGGGACGAAATTTCTTTAACAAGGGGAGAATGTAACACCTGCTAAATTAGGATAATTATTTATGCCTAATTGATTGTAACTAGTTGTAATTAGTATGTAATAGGACTAATTACAGGCTCTATTTGTATATATATAAGTTGATTTATATATATATGTGTGTTTTTACGCGATTTGGATAAATCGTACGAATTAACCGGACGGAGTCCGACACAATTATTTTGACGTTGGTGACAGAAACTTACCTAAATAATGAGAACGCATTTTATTATATAAAATACACAGCGAACAAACACTAATTATAATATCGCGACGACATTTTAAATAATTTAACGAATACGTATTAAACGCGAGTTAAGAATTTTAATACTTCGATGAATGTTTTTATAATTAATTTCAAGGTATTTCATTAAAATATTCCCGTCACCTTTTAAAAATATAACTGCTTGAATTAACGTTTAAACGACGGATTAAACGAACACCGCGCGAGGCGCAGTGCGCAGACTGGAAATGGTGGAGGATATTACCTCCCACCAATTCCCTTTTCTTTCTTTATTTAATTTTCTCTCTCTCTCCTCTCTTCTCTTTTCTCTCAAATTTCATCACCAAAAATCTTACAAAACCGCAAAATAAACATACTAAACGACGCCGGATCATACCACCTCTTTAGAGAAAAACGTTCACCACTTCGCGATCTACAATCCTATCTTTCCGGAATTTCATTTCGGCAAATTGTAAGTTTCCGACAAAACCCGAAACTCTCTGTTTTTGCTCATTTTTACGTTTTTATGGTTTATATATGCTTAAAATGTCCAAAAATGGGTTGGGTAAAAGATTTGGACCTAACGGAAGCTTTTCGACCGATTTTCCGGCCACCAAATTCCGATCAGACCGCTACGTCGCAGAGACGCTGGACTATCTGCGACGTAGCTCAAAACGTCGCATTAAGTGGCCAACGTCGCACTTAGCGACGTCGCGGCCTACGTCGCACAAAATCCCAACGTCGCACTAGCGACGCAGCCTATTACGTCGCATTAACTTGCGGACGTCGCACATAGCGACGTAGACTTTTACGTCGCAAACCGAACCTACGTCGCATTGATTTGCGAAGGTCGCATCATGCGACGTACCTCCCTACGTCGCACCCTACGTCGCATGCTACGTCGCATGCTACGTCGCACAAACCAGAACCTTGAAAAGTCAGATTTTACTAAGTGTCGAATTTACACAACTTCAAATACTTATGCCATACGACTTAACAAACGTCATAGAACATACCTTCTATTATAATTACACTAAATTGCGTTATAAATGATAACGCTTTGAATCATTATTACAAACCGTCACCAACGGCCCATATTTGTTTTCAAACTACAAACGGATTACTAAACAAACACTTGGACATAATGAGTTGTGTAAACAACTAGCCTAGATGGTCTTGCGAGACATCTACTTACTTAACTTTATATGTTTAGGCATTTGAAGGTTACGGGTTCGGAGAACCTACAGTTGATATTACTTACTCGTTTATTGATATAAACGTACTTGCAAAGACTCAGGTGAGTCTTACGGCCCCACTTTTACTGTTTTATCTTATTGGGGGAGATACATGCTACTGATTTTTCCTGAACACAAGTACTAAACTGATTTCTATACCAAACGGAATTGCATGAGTTAATTACTATTTACAGAAGTCTCTCCATCATATATCGTTAGTTATGGACTTAAGCGCGAACAGTAGTTAATGGATCCATTAGGGAAATGACCCTCCCCACCCGGGGCAGTAGCGCTGCCACGTACTGATTTACACGTATAAACGGGTGACAACTTATTCGTTACTGATGCTTGCTCACTTACGAGCATGTCACGGGAGCAAACATATTATTTACGGGTTAAGCTTCGATTATGAGCCTCATGGCAACGGTATAAACTTATTTATTTACGATTGCTGGATTGCAATGGCTGATTTTACGCCTACGGGCACTACTAATGAAATCTCGTGTTCAAAGCCGATATTATTTACAAACCTGTGAGATTCACCAACCTTTTGGTTGACACTTTTTAGCATGTTTTCTCAGGTACCCGGATGGAGTAGGATTACTCCAGGATTTTAGCTAGAGTCGCATGATTTCAACACAACTGCATTAACGGAGATTCTTAGCATTATCTTTTGTATATTTTGATTATGTAATAGAATCTCCCGCTATACGCGTGGACTCTAGGGGAAACTACATTTTGTATACGAAAATACTAAGTTTTCAAACATTATATCTATGGAATGTAACTAATTTACAAAACGTCTCATTTAGAGGTCGTTTGCTATATATCTTGTGCTTTGTTTATTGATTAGTAACACCCAAAGTATGCTTCCGCAACTCGTTAAATTTGGGGGTGTTACAACTTACAAGTTCGCTCGACCAGAATCCGAAAAGATGGGAATGTAGATCGTTGCGTGGTGATCATTTTTCTCTAAATGGGCTTGACGATCGGGAGTCGTTTGGTGGTGCTTTTTGGCGGAAATAGATGGTGGTGATGATGGTGTGGTTTGGGAAAGAAAAGAGAGAAAGGAAGTGATGAGAGAGAGAGAGTGAAAGAGGAAATGGGGTGGGGATTTGATCCCCTCACCCATTTGGCCGGTTTTGGGGTGGGGGCCCACCGAAGTGTGGGTCTCCACTTTTTAACTCCGTGTATTCGCGCTCCGTGTGGTGTTCGTTTTCTCGTTCATTTAAATGTTTAAATATTTTTGCACGCGTTTAAATATAAGTTTTAAAATACAAATATTTATTCATTATTTTAGTTGATGTATTTCACCACATACTTTATAACTGATTTATAATTTATAACTTAAATTGATCCGGTTGTTTGCGCGTTTAATATTTTAAACCGCGTAGGCGTTTATTTGTACGATATCAAATAATATTTTGGGTACAATAGTGTGATTAGATAATAATATATTATTTAATAAAATCGTTCACTAACGTCCTTATTTACTTGAACCGAATTACATTTGATTTAAATTGCGTACGATTTAATCAAATCGCATAATCGTATATATTCATCAATATATATTTTGATATATTAATTAGCCTAACACAGAACTAATTACATGTATTACAGAGGATTAGGCACACATATACTAGTCCTAATTTGTCGGGTGTTACATTCTCCCCCTGTTAGGAGAATTTCATCCCGAAATCTAGCTCGTGGTCGCGTTTGATGTAGAATCGGGGAATAACTGAGGATACTTGAGTCGCATTTGGTCCTCCCGTTCCCAAGTGAATTCCGGACCACGCCGCGAATTCCCCCTGACCTTAACGATGGGAATACGGCTTTGTTTGAGTTGTTTGACCTCACGGTCCACGATTTCGGTGGTTTCCTCAACAAAATGGAGTTTATTATCGACGCGGATCTCGTCGAGTGGAATGATAAGTGTCTCATCGGACAGACATTTCTTTAAGTTAGAAATATGAAAGGTGGGGTGCACACTGCTGAGTCGGATGGCAGCTGCAACCGATATGCTACGGGGCCAATCCTTTCGAGGATCTCAAAAGGCCCGATGTACCTGGGATTTAACTTCCCGCGTTTACCGAATCAGATTACGCCTTTCCAAGGCGATACTTTCAGGAGTACTCGATCCCCTGTAAGTTCCTTGTTCTTAGGATCGATAACGAGGTTATCTTTAGGTATTAAGGCGCGGAATTCCTCAATACTTGGTTCACGGATTGTGAACGAATTGTTTCGCAAGATAATAGCGAATTGATTAACGTTTTGCTTTGTATTGATTATAACGAATGTTAATCTATCAATACCTAGCCTAACAATGCTTAGAATCACGAAATAGAGCTCTGGAAATCGAAATTGCAAAAGTCTTTTTGTTTAAACCCTAAATTTTGTATATATATGAATTCAGCCAACTCGACTCGCAGCCCGATGGGCTCTGCGAGTCGACTGACTTCGCAGCCCAAAATCAAGCCCATTATGATCTCGGTTCGTTGCCACCTCTACGAGCCCAGATCTCGACTCGCAGAACTCAATCCTGCGACTTGAGGTCTCATCTCGCAGACAAACTTTAGTTTGCATTTTCATTCTCGATATTCGTCTAACATTTTATCTTACTAATACATTTAACGAATATTAACAACAAACTAATATCATATTATTCATTACAATTCAAAATCAATTGTACACACTTGATTACTATAATCACTAGTACTATTACAAGCTAGATCTGTTGTCACAAATACATGTCCCAACAGACTCCCCCATGACAATAGCTCTAGCGTCTATGTTACTATGTCTTCAAGTTGTCTTTGATTTTCATTTGTAAATCTTACTTCCAGCAAAAATCTTCAATTTGATACAAGTCTTAACCATCATTTGATAATCACGTGCTAAATCACCCCATGCTTCTGTCGTCAAGATTCTATTTTCATTCAACTTTATCAAATCTTTCTTCGACATGTTCATTAGGTGTCGATGGTCATAAACTCTGAAGATTTCTCTTTCACCACCTTCAACCTCATCATCAGCTTCAACCATGACAGCTTCTCCATTCTCTGTATCCACATGCCATCTTTTCATATTACCCAGAATATCTTGTGGCATTGTCTTCAGTGGAATCTGCTGAACACACCTGACAGCTGGATAAACCTTCTTTCTCCTTTTCCTTCCAGTCCTTTGACTTCTCTCTTGTAGTTTCACAGTCTTCCTTTTTCTTGGCTTAATCTGTACAAACTTATTTGTACCAACTTCAGTTCTAATTATTCGTTCAACACGTTTAGCATAATCATCATTACTCGGATTATTTATCTCCAATCTAGCCAAGTCACGTATCTCATAACGTGGTAAGGAACTAAATACTGCAAGCTTTCGCTCAAAATATTGAACTCCATCAAACCTTTTAATAGCGAAAAGCTTCAGCTCAGAGTCAAAGTACCATCCTATAATCCCTTTACGAGGAACACGTTTTCCCGTAATATCAACTTCTGAAACTCCAATATTCTTCTTCTGTTTTGGAAGTTTCCTAAGAAAAACAGCTGGATTCTTGGTAGGAATCAAAGTTTCATCATTTTCAGAATCGGTTGAGTCATCGATTTCTTCATCTACATCGACAACTGTTGGACCTTGATCATTTTCAATAATAACTTCTGTCCTAGATGGGCTCACATGGTGTTCATCAATATTTGCATCTGGATCTACACCAATGTCTTGCACATTCTCAGGTACAGCAGTCCAATCTTCAGGTAGTAAAAATTCTCCTTCTTCAAGATCATAGTCGATATCTTCATCAACTTCATCAAGAATATCACTTCCAAAGTCACTAAATTCTAGAATTTCCATACCTACACAAATCAAATTAATAATATAACTTCTTTCATTGATTTCCCTAAATCAATCTAAGAATCTCTTTATTTATCTCAATTGTGTGATATAACCATATTATATAACTTATAAAATTTTATTGATTACCCTGAATCAACCAAAAATTCTTAAGTCTTATTAAGATACTTAACAAATATTAATTAAATTTAAATCCTAATGCATTGTGCATAATCACCAAGCATTTAAATTTACTATTAATTATCTTATATAATTTCTAAGATTTAATTGAAATATCAATCTAACTTTTAAATTATATATCATTTGTCGAGTAAAAATATTACACATTTAACTTGTCAGTCATAAAAAAACTCTCAAGTCTAATATGTCTAAGTTACAATTTATTTTGACCGCTGATATAAATCAGAACACGCCGCACGACTTCTCAATGAATCGGAAGACTTTCGATCAATAATTTATTTAACTTTTCAAAATTAACTAACTTAAATAATTTCTAATATATTTAACTTGTAATAATCATCTCAAGCCGAATATATTACCAAAATATTGAGTTACAATTATTCAGTTACAATTATAATTTACAATCATAATTCAACTAAAATTCTAAGTACAAATAACTACTTAAGTCTAAGCTGTCTTACCAGCTTCACCTGTACCAGTAGCACTTGTACCAACACCATCACCAGCAGATGTAGACTCCCCCTGAGTAGTAGCTCGCTCACTAGTCTTTGAAGGACCAGTCGGCTCACTCTCTTTCTGTGCACTAGGATCATCATCTTCATCTCGTCTCTGCTTCTTCCTCAGCTCATCCTCTCTGCAGGCCTCATGATATGCCAGAATCTCCCCCTGAGACGGCTTGTCCTTCGTCAACTCTAGCACTAAGCGCTCAAGTCGATAGCTTTCTCCGGTTATCCTCAGCATCTTCAAGCAACATCTTGTGTGCCTTCAGCAGAGCAGTATAAGCCAGACCTTGCTCAGTAAACTCCTTCACAAGAATAACATTCTGAGCTTCAAGAGTTTGAACTCGAGACTCCAAGCTAGAAATCCTCTCAGAAGCTTTCACTGGCGGTGGCATTTGATGTGTAGTTTGAGCAGCAGTAGATTGTCCTACTTGATGGACCATCTTATTAAACGCATCACTCAACATGCCAGCTGCAATACGAGCAGCCTTGTTTGTCGTAAACCGACCAGTCATACCAGACACCTATATACAACTTAAATTAGTAACAGTAACAGAATTAACTGTCGCAATCTCAAATTAAATTCTACTGCAATAACAATACTTATATCTCTAACCTGCTATGAGGTTTCAGATATACGAGCAGTCGGTCGTTGCATCGTAGGATTTGACCTAGCAGGCTGTCGTTCCCTAGCAACTGTTATAGAAAAGATCTATCTCAGTCTCTATGTCACAACTTACAACCTACTATTAATAATAAAATAAATAACCTGGCATGTTTCCAATCGAAAGCTCAGGTGTAGATGTCCTAACACGCTTACGACGTGTAGTCCTGAGAGGTTGAACCTCTACATCATCATCCTCATCTACAAGCTTTCGCTTTCCACGCTCAGTCGGTTCTAAAACCTTCAGCGCATCATCATCTGTGGTTTCCTCAGAATCTGAATCAGATGCTGTATCACCATCTTTCCTAAATGGAACAGATGGACCAGCACCCTTCTGACCTTGTGAACCCTCAGGTTGAATAACCTCTAGGTCAACAACTTCAGTATCCTATTCATGAGTAAGCACATATAATGATAAGAAAGATAATACATTTTAACAATTGAATTATAAAATATAACAAATATTACCTTAAACTGTTCAATTGCAACCAAAACTGGATCATGAGCGTCGTCGTTCTATACTAAGACGTCCTGTAAAACCTCATCAGCTAGCTCAGGTATAATCTGCTCCCCTTGTTGTGCAGCCTGATGTATAACATCATCAATAAGCTCTTGTTGCTCGGCTGCTTCTGGCACTAGAGCTGGGGGTTGTTGCTGAGCTTGCTGTTGCTGTTGAGCTTGAGCTTGAGGTTGAGCTCCTGCATCCATCCAACCATTGTTTGGTGGAGCAACATAATCAGCATCTAGAAGATGCCCAAAAAAATCAGCAGCCTCCGGTTTGATGTCATCTTTACGCTTGGATAAGAGAAAACAAGCGTTGTAACCTCTCAAACCTATCGTCTCAACATGAAAATCAGCTTGATAAGCAGGTAGGTTCGGAACTTGATTTTGAATCAGAAGCATGCAAAATTGGGGATAAAGAATAAACTGTGTTCGCACAGTTCCTGTAATCTGTCCGATGAAAGAATTGAAGATGTAAGAAGAGAAACTGTATGGTTTATTGTAAACCAGTGACAGTACAGCAGGCATAAGCTCCGGACTGAGCTCATCTAATCCTAACTTCTTGTTCCCAAAGCCAGAAACAATAACTGTAAACAGGAATCTTCACTGTCCTAGAACAAACGCCTTAACAAACTGGCGTCCTCTCCTGGGTCCAGAATATCCAGTACGACCCAAAGCACCCTCAATGAAATCAGCAGAATAAGGATGAATACCCGCATCTTGTTCTTCAGTCCCTAAACGTAAAAGCTGTCTAAGATCAGCCGCAGTAAAAGAGAAAGGATGCTGATTCACCGTTGTACGAATCGTTGGCGGATTCGCAGCAGCATCATACGTAATGTTTCTCCAAAACTGTGTAAGTAGATCTCTGTTCAGCGGCAGTGACTCTGTAATAGCAAATCGAATTCTCGATCGTGCTAGATAAGTCAAAATCTGCTCAAAGCGCTCAGCACCGCGCTCATTCGGATCTAGGTTCACGAGAATGTTGTGACCCTTCTCGAAAGATCTGTTCGCCATATCTGTAATACAAAATTACACAAATAGCAAAAAGTTTAACTAAACAAACATTAATCAATTTAAACTTTTACGTATCATGATCAAAAGATCATCAAACGTCTAAGTCTACTATTAACTTAATTCACTGAACCTTAATTGAACTATTAATAATTATTAACTTTTCAATTATATTCTATAAATTATGTAAAGTTTGTTAGTTAAATCACAATTTAAGTTACCATACCGCCGACAAATATCAGAACACGCTATTCAACTACTTTATGAGTCGAAAGACTTTCGATATGAAGAAACTGAAATTGTTAACGTTTAACACAATTTTAACTTATAAACACATGTTCGTAAGTCTAAACGTGCAAAAACAAGTAACTTGTTAATTATTTGTAATTAGATGATTTGCAAATCGAAAACAAGTTATTATATAAAACTTATAACATTTACTTAATTTTACAAAGTCAACTGAAGTCAACATCGTGTACTCAGTTCTAAAAGTCAAAGAAAGTAAATTAAATAAATCGTTCAACTCGATTCGCAGAATCCTCACGAGTTGAATTCGAGTCGCTCAGGTCAACAGAAGTCAAACGAAGTAAGTCGACTCGGTTCGGTCAACTGAAACCAAACGAAATCAGTCAACTCGGTTCGTTGGAGCGGGCTACGAAGCGAGTTTAGATCTCAATTCGTAGGACGAACGGTTTAACGAAATCAACGCTTAAATCATCGATTAGACAAATTTCGAAGCAATTAAACACTTAAAACATGTTCCATTAGCATCGATTAATCGTTATTAACATGTTTTAGTTTTGATAAATCACAAATTTGCATGAAATCCGTGAAAAACTAAACCGAAACAATCGAAAACATAAACCGATTGATATCTCACTAATTACACGGTGAAATCGTTTGAAACTTACGTCAAAATATGCGTAATACAAAGATGAATAAGTTCCACGGATCGAAAATTCCCTCCTCATTCTAAAAAATCGAAAATCAACTGAAAATCAAAATCGGTTCGTTTCGTCAGAAATCGAGTCGCAGAGGTCTGATTTCGGTTTGTGAGGAATGCGGAAAATGTGAGTCGGTTAGTTGATTTGTCTCCTTTTATATTTTTTTTAATTCGCACATGTAAACTCATTTCGCAAATTTGACTGGTCAAACGTGCAATCTAAATTTAAAAACTACGAAATAAAAATCAAGTATAAAATAAGACTCATTTATTTTTTACAAGTCTAAAATAAAAATATTTTTCACTTGTAATTGTAACGTTTGTTCAAAAATAAATAGAGACAATTATTCAACATAATTTAATTCCAAAGGGTAATATTTAAAAAATAAAAATAAAAATAAAAATAAAATAAAATACAAAACAACATAAAAACTAACAGTAATATCAAGTACCATTTTATTAATCACTTCAATAAGATAAAATACATAATGTAACTGACTAAAAATTTAACTGCTTAGGGATCATATTAGAGAGAACACGCTATTTAAAATTTATTAAAAAGTCTAAGTTGATTGTTATTATACATACCTTATGAAATTCAAATAAATTACCATAAAAGTAAAACTAAGTCTATCATTTATACATTTATATTTATAAAACTATATCTTAGGTACCTTTATCCACATAGCATAATTAATAAAAACATTACTCACTTAAAGCAAATATTTTTAATTATAGACAATTCAAGACGATTACCGGTATTATGATCCACATAAACAAATTATACTCGATTTTCTAAGCAAACATTTTATTGTTAGTATGAATATTATCAAGTGCTTCCTATTATATGACATACTGAAGAATTTCAAGTAAAACTCATAACACTGTATCATTTAATTTCAAGGTAGCGGTTACTAAATGATGTATCTTTTCGAAACATATAACATACACTTGAATTTTAAGGTTAGACAAATATCAAACATACCTTGAATATGCTATGTTATCCAAGTCTGTACTTAGTACAACAAAGGATTCCTTCTAGCATAATTCAAAAGATATTTGAGAATATTAATTTAATTAAAGGCTTCAGTTCTGTACTCAGTACAACAGAGTTACCAGTAATTAAGTTAATACCCATATTGCTACTATTTGTCAATTTAAATTAAAAATGCATGATAACAGTGTATTGCAGTACCATCATTCAACAATTAAGACTAATGTCATACATCATAGAATAGTAACATAAGATAAAAAACAAGTAATTAATTAGCTTCTTAAGGCTTAGAAAATTTCATATAATTTGCCTACCAGTACATCATATGATGAAGCCATCTAATGTTTTTACTAAAAATAGACAATTTATAACTTGTGGATATAGGTGTATAATCAAATAAATATAAAAACATACTTGATAAAACCGCTGTAGTTTTAAAGTAACTTTATTTGAACCTACTAACACATCATACTTAGGACTTAAGCTTATTATTGTGAAGCTTATTCTCCTAATGTACTATAATCTCCCTAGTTTTTGCAAATAAAAACTTAAAAAGTTTTAAGCTTTAATGAAGGCGATTCCCCTTAGGTAACAAGCAAATGAATGCCATACGCCTTTTTTTTTTTAACACATAAAAATACTAACTATTACAAAAATACCCTTGGAAGACTAATCACTATGGATTTCTCATTCCATTTAGTTGAACCAACGTCTCAAATCTTGCTCTGTCGAACGCCTTGGTGTAGAGGTCTGCTAAGTTATCTGCAGTCGGAACCTTAACTAACCTTATCATTTTCTTTTCAGCACAATCTCTAATAAAATGATGTCGAATATCAATATGCTTAGTTTTACATTGCTTCACCGGATTATTGGTGATCGACATAGTTGATTCATTATCAATCATCATAGGAGTTGTGACAATCCTCCAATTAGGGTATTTACTTAACCTAATTTCATGCATTACCTAGAGTAATTCCCTGACTAGTGAATTCAAAACAATTTATGTGTTAAGTTTTGATAAACTTATTATGTGTTATGTGATATATTTGATAGTAGTTATATGTGTATATATATAATTACGTACGAAATAAATATATCAAACTCTACGAATAGAATGTAATAACATTGGTGATACAAAATAATTAATAATTCGAAAATTATTAATTACAACTATTATATAATTATATTATTGATATAATATAACAAATTATACGTTTTATAATAAACGTATTAATCGAGAATAATAAAGTTCCAAAATGAACTTCGAAAATACTTTTGAGTAATTTTTAGTTTAAAATGTTTATATAAAAGTATTATAACAAAAATAAAATGGAAACATTTCGACTACTTTTTGGTACACGTAAAACGAACAGAAACAATTTTAAAACGCGCTTAGAGGTTCAAAATAATAAAAGTATTATTTCGTAAGTTACTGTTTTAATGTATAGAACATTACCTCAAAATATGATTTCCAAATTTTACTGAAATCTGGCACGCGTGTTAACTATACAGTACTTTTACTGTAAACAATTTTAATGATACTTGTAACAAAGTATTTCACATTTCGATTTCAAAGTTCTAAATCTGAGACATAGAGAAACATAACGCAAAATTTTATTATACATAAAGTACCACAAATTATACCCGTACACGAAATTAACGGGCTAAAAACTACCAATATTGCACAAACAAAAATATCTGGGCGACAGGTTTATTCACCCTCCATACTCTCGTTTGAAATCTTCACCTCCAATAATACATTTCACCTATAATTTTGATCTTCACAATTTACACACACACAAAATACATACACTGATTTCTCTCTGGTTTTCTGTGATCTTCAACAACACAGCAGCAACAAAGTAGTAGAAGCAGGAGCTTCATCAATCTCCATCTCTTCACTCTCACCATCTTCATCTTCAAACACCCAAACATCAAACACTTCACAAAAATGGTTTCTTGATCATCATCATCGTTCATAATCATCATCATCAACTCAGAATCATCATCATCTCCACCTTAAAATCATTGTGAGGAAAAATTCTCCATTTTCTTCATTTTTATAATTTTCTTAAATTATGATATATGTTGATGATTGATGTTAAAAACTTGCTAAAACATGTTACAATAGGATTATATACCATATAATGTTGTTTGATCATATTAGAATCGAAGTAAAAACTATAATCTATATGTATATACTTAACAGAACACGAACCAGAACCTGAAACCCAGGCCGAGACCGGCGGCTTCAGGCCTTGACCGGCGGCTAAAACCCACCCCCAACATGTCTAATTGATGAAATTCAAATGACGCGATCGTGTCATTTTTACTCTTGGTGATCTTTTATAACCTGGAAGGGGCCGGCGGCTTCAAGCCGTGGCCGGCGGCTTCCCCCCTTTTGAAACAGAAAACAGTTTTCGACTTTTATAACGCGGACAAAACTAATAAATGTTATACAAACCGAGACTTACTACTTGAATATTATTGCGACAACGAGACTTAGTACTTTATACGGACACGACTTTGAGACAAATTTATATCCACGCCATAATTCTATACGGACACTTTGAACGCGACAAAACTAATACGATAATAAAACTATATATATATATATATATATATATATATACTAACGGACAACTTATATATATATATATATATATTTAACGAGAAGTATAAATGAGACGATTTAACTTAGTAAATACCAACTATATAAATGGAAGATTTATATACATAACGACGACTTATATATTTTAATAAATACGAAACTTTTACAAGTGTATTTATATAGATATATATATACGATAAACCAAAAACAAGTTATATTTTTACAACAAACGAGTTACGTTTTGAAAACCTAAACGACAACAAGGTTTTATTCGCGACTATTAACAAACGACTTATACATTCGATATAACAAAGTTATTTGATAACTAATATATTTATGTTTTTAAAACATAACCGACAACAACGACAACTACATTTATGTACGTATATTTACGCGACAATTATAAATATACCTATGTACTTATGAACTTAAACAATGACGACAATTAATATATATATTAGAATATATATATTCAACAAATATGTATATAAATACATACCTAAACTTAACGATTATTCTAACACAAACGTCAACAACAACTAAAATGTTACAAACATTTTAACTTAACAAATAATCCGTATACTTATACAAGTATTATTATTTGCGTCTAGGTATTTGATCGACGCTGTGGGATTATTTGCTAGCCGTATATTTTGCTGAAGATTGCAAAACCGTGAGTTCACAGCCCCTAACTTTTATTGTTTTAAATGCTTTTAAAACCAGGGGTGGAAAACATAGTACAATGTGATAACATGCTATATGCTTTATTGTATTGCGCTGCATGCTATTATGTGAACTGATTAACATGATCATTTTCATGCTATTAAACTTGGATTGTTAATATGAAAGGTGTTCATATTATATTGTTGAACTTGAACTATTTCGATAAAATGTTTTCATATTGATTTAACTCGAACTAATTATATGAAACGTTTTCACAACATTTTGGGAATAAGACAACAGATCTTGGTACGACCCTAGGTTTACGCGAGGTAGTTGTAGTGCACATAAAGTCCCAGTGCTTGCAACCTATAACCATTAGCTAGGTGACTCTAGCCACTGAGTATACAGATAGTACTATCGATTTGACAACCCTCCCAGGATATTACTCGTTGGTCATTCCAACCCCATCGACGATAGTCGTAACGAGGAGTGTATACTTACCGTGTTACTAAGGCAACAACAAAAGAACTAGTCGTGGTTTGGTTATAGTACTAGTGTCGTTACTTTAACTCTAAAGGTTTAGCTCACCTTGGAGGGATAATAGTCTATATTTCCCACACAACTAAAACAACTAAACAACAACTTGGTTTGGGGATTGGTGTTCCCTGTAATGACTAATAGGACAGGTGTTCTTCTGAAAGACTATATTTTAGGAAACGTTTACCTTAATTGGTTGAACTTGGTTTCCCACAAAAACAACTATTCATAGGAAATGTTTACTTAAATGTTAAACCTGTGTTTCCTGCTATGACTATTATGGTAATATTTACCTTATTGTTAAACTTGAGTTCCTGTTAACTATCTGTTGGAAAATGTTTGCTTGACTGCTAAACCTGATTTTCCTTAACTATTAAAATGGATATGTTTACTTATTTGATAAACCTGTGTATCCTGCTACTACTTATTAGGAATTGTTTATGATTAAACTGGTGTTTCCTACATAGCTATTATTGTAGTAAGAATGACATTCTTACTAATTATAGGAAATGTTTTCTTTAATTAAAATACTTGTGTTTCCTACTTACATATAAACATTATGTTTGTGTACATGAATGATTTATACAAAACTTGATTTATTATATTCACACTAAACCTGTGAATTCACTCAACATTCAATGTTGACAGTTTACTATGTTTTTCAGGGAATTAGGACTTAGGTACTCCTGCATGCATAAAGGACGTAGGCAACCTGACTATTTATGATGCCACTTTTGGGACACTTGGATTTCCTTTGTATTATCAATTCCATTGGTTATACTTATGAAATCCCTCTTTTATAAATATGTATTTTCAAATACTTAAGTTGTCTTTGACAACCTTACTTATGTACGACTTTATAAGTCGTATCTTTTGTAATAACTTTGAACTTATGGCATCTTAAATATATGTATCTTCTGTATGATCATATACTCTGATACAATGAATGCACTATTGAATCTGTCCGCCCCCGACGCTTTACATTTATTAAAATGCTTCCGCTAATTAACTAAAAGCTTCCGCTAAACTGTTAATAAACACGATTAACGATTTTGGGGGTGTGACAGAACTTGGTATCAGAGCTATTGGTTATAGAGAACTAGAAGTCTTTAAGTGACTGAAAACCTTAGAGACCTAGACTATAGCCTTGGCTAACACATTTCAGCATTCATACTGTTGCATACGTCTGACACGTCACACACGATTCTTTGACTAGGTATGTCGAGACACGCACCTATTCACATCACTGATTCTGATACTGAGGAGGATCCCATGGAGGGATCATACGATGGGATACCTATAGCCGTGTCTGAGGAGGTTTACCCGCCTACATTCCCTAGAGATACTTCAGATGGTTCGATAGCCACTCCACCATTGCCATCCACTGATCCTGCTACCCTTATGTTAGGATCTATGTCTATGTCTAGACGCCATCTTATTGGAGAGCCTGATTTTCGGTCTACACCTAGGAGGACACCGCTGTCGTGTGTCAGGAATTTTCCCATAGGACCCTCATCATCTCGCGGCAAAGAGCCGATGGTTGAGGAGCGGGAGATTCGCTGTGATCAGCAGACATCGAGAGCTAGAGTTCCGCATCTGGACTGGATGCCACGTATTCTACGCCACTGGAGGATCATTGAGAGGATTCCTTCCACCTATGAGACTGGGGAGTCATCTCACACACCGACATCTCTACATTTGACTGAGGAGCCTCTGGAGCTTACGGTCCCTACTGTGGTCGCCGTTATTCGTACCTTGCTGGGATTTCATTTTGGTACGCAGTCTGCCCTCCGAGTTATGCGCAGTGACGTCTCTCGTCTTGACGATGATGTGCTGGCGATATATGGACGCCTTGCGACTTCTGAGTTGCATATTGAGGTAGACAGGGAGTCTGCAGATGTTACTAGAGCACGTCTGATCCGACTAGAGCGTCGTTTGGAGACTATAGGTGCTGCAGTTGGTTTATGTATGTTGATGGTTGCTGTTAGGATGCTTGTGGGATGGAGTCTACCGTATTTCTTTTAGACCGTATGTATGATGTATTAGGACTATAGTTATGATGTATTTGGGTTGACTTTTGACTAGATGGATGTATAGGTTAAATCCGTCACATTTTGTAGATCATGTTTGATCCGATGGGTATCTTTTGTAGTAAATCCCATCTTTGTACAAAACTTATGTAACAACAATTAACCCATGATCATGATATATATAACTTATGTTTGGGTTACATTATTACATACATTGTGAATGATATCAATTGGTGATTGACTTCATACTATATTTACATTTATCACTTACTTTATGAGTGATGACTTGATTAGATATCTTACGAGTGTTTCTTGTGTGTGATTAGGACTGAATCATGCCGCCTAAACGTAGAATTACCAGGAACAACCAACGAAACCCCACACCACCTCCTGCTGTTGAGGAGACTACTGAACAAATGGTTAACCGAAGAATTTCTGAAGCCCTTGCTCAGTATGATACTGACCGAAACCGTAGCGGTAGTAGAGAAACCGAACCAAACGCTTCAGGTAGTAATCCTGAGAGCATTCATAAGGGATGTTCATATAAAACATTCCTAGCTTGTAAACCGAGTCATTTCCATGGTACTGAAGGTGCCATTGGAATCATCCATTGGATAGAGAAAATGGAGTCTGTGCTGGAGATTAGCAAGTGTGCTCGTGAAGATATGGTCATGTATGCTGCATGCACGTTTAGTGATAAGGCTTTGACTTGGTGGAACGCCCAAAAGCAAGCAATGGGACGTCCAGCCGCTCATTCAATGTTTTGGGAAACTTTGAAAACTATGGTCATGGAAGAGTTTTGTCCCCGCAGTGAGCTGCAGAAGATTGAGTCTGAGCTCTGGAATATTACTATGGTTGGTGCCGATATCACAGGATATACCACCAGATTTCAAGAACTGGCACGCCTTGTACCGCACATGGTCACTCCTGAGTACAAGCGCACTGAAAGGTATATCTGGGGTCTAGTGCCACAAATTCGAAGTTTGGTAACATCAGCCAATCCTGCTACTTTTAAGATTGCTGTGGAACTAGCATAGCGTTTGACTGATGAAGCAGTAAGGATGGGGAATCTTACTAAGAAAGCTGTTACTGAAAAGGTTGAATCCAGCAATACTGATGCTGGGAAAGGAAAACGTAAGTGGAATGACCGTCATTGCCACTACTGCTGAACAAAAGACTTACATGGGGAGTAAGCCCAAGTGTGGCAAGTGTGAACATCACCATGACGGTGACTGTACTTTCTGTGGGAATTGCAAACGCTGGGGGCATCTGGCCCAATACTGTAGAGCGAACCCTACCACTCAAGCAAATAGGGATCGACCAGCAAATGGATGTTTCAAATGTGGCGAGCAAGGTCATTTCCGAAACAAGTGCCCTAAACTGAACCGTGGCAATCAAAACAATCAGAACCGCCCTGCGAACCCGAACAACAACAACAATCGTGGAAACGCCAACAACCAGCCAGCTAGGGGTCGTGCATTTGTCGTTGGAGCGCAAGAGGCACGCCAGGACCCTAACACTGTCACTGGTACGTTTCTAGTTAATGATCATTATGCATCCGTATTATTTGATTCTGGCGCCGATTTGAGTTTTGTGTCTAAGGACTTTAGACCACTATTAGACGTTAGATCACGTAAGCTAGACAACAAGTACACCTTAGAACTAGCCGATGGTAGGTTGATTGAATCAGGAGAAATAGTACCAGGATGTACCCTAGCATTGGAGGGTCATCTTTTCAAAATAGACTTACTACCGGTTGAGTTGGGAAGTTTTGACATCGTAGTCGGTATGGACTGGTTGTCGAAAAACCATGTAGAGATTGTTTGCTTTGATAAAATGATACGTATACCATTGTCAACTGGAGAAACTTTAGTGATACAAGGAGATAAGAGAACGAGCACCGTCAAAACGATTAATTGCTTAAAAGCTTGTTAATATCTACGCAAGGGATATCCAGCATTTTTGGCGCATGTTGTGGAAAAGAAATCTGTAGAGAGATGCTTAGACGATATACCTGTAGTACGAGACTATCCGGGAGTGTTTCCTGATGATCTTCCAGGATTACCACCTCCGCGACAAGTCGAATTTCGCATCGATCTGGTGCCTGGAGCCGCACCAATCGCTCGCTCACCTTATCGTCTAGCTCCATCAGAAATGCAAGAACTGTCTACATAGTTGCAAGAGCTTTTAGACTTAGGATTCATCCGACCGAGCTTTTCACCTTGGGGAGCTCCGGTTTTGTTTGTCAAGAAGAAAGATGGATTTATGCGCATGTGTATTGACTACAGAGAGTTGAACAAGGTAACTATTAAGAACCGATATCCGTTACCACGCATTGACGATCTATTTGATCAGCTACAAGGATCAAGTTACTACTCAAAGATCGATCTGCGTTCTGGTTATCATCAACTGAAGGTTCGAGAAGAGGATGTGCCGAAGACAGCGTTCAGGACTCGTTATGGTCACTATGAGTTCCTAGTCATGCCATTTGGATTGACTAACGCGCCGGCAGTATTTATGGATCTCATGAACCGAGTGTGCAAACCTTACTTAGATAAGTTTGTCATTGTGTTCATTGACGATATTTTGATTTACTCAAAGACGAAAGAGGATCACGAACAGCATTTGAAACTTATCCTCCAACTACTTGAGAACGAGAAGCTGTATGCTAAGTTCTCCAAATGCGAATTTTGGATTAGAGAGGTTCATTTCCTAGGTCATGTGATCAATGATAAGGGAATTCATGTGGACTCATCCAAAATAGAGGCGATTAAGAACTGGAAAGCACCGGAAACTCCCACAGAAATTCGACAATTTCTTGGTTTGGCTGGCTATTATCGACGATTTATAGAGAACTTTTCAAAGATAGCCCAGTCACTCACCACCTTAACTCAGAAGGATAAGAAATTCGAATAGGGAGAGAAACAAGAAAACACCTTCCAACTGTTGAAACAAAAGTTGAGCACCGCACTGAATCTATCCTTACCTGAGGGAACCGAGAACTTCATTGTTTATTGTGACGCCTCACATCAAGGATTAGGTTGTGTTCTCATGCAAAACGACAAAGTTATTGCTTATGCATCTCGTCAATTGAAGATTCACGAGAAGAACTATATGACTCATGACTTAGAGTTGGGAGCAGTCATTTTTGCATTGAAAATTTGGAGACACTACTTATATGGCACAAAGTGTACAATTTTCACTGACCACAAGAGCCTACAACACATATTCGACCAGAAAGAACTCAACATGAGACAAAGACGTTGGGTCGAATTGCTGAATGATTACGATTGTGAGATTAAATACCATCCGGGCAAGGCTAATGTAGTAGCAGATGCCTTAAGTCGTAAAGAGAACGTTAAGCCTCGCAGAGTTCGAGCCTTAGTGTTAACAATTCACTCGAATCTCATTTCTCAAATTCGCGACGCGCAACAATTAGCTTTCAACGCTGAACACATGAAAGACGAATCCCTGAGAGGAATGGAGAAACAGCTCGAAACAAAAGAGAATGGAGTTTTATACTTCATGAACAGAATTTGGGTACCGTGCGACGATGAACTCCGTAAGCTGATTCTGGACGAAGCTCACAAGTCCAACTACTCGATTCATCCTGGTGCAGACAAGATGTACCAAGATGTGAAAGGTTTCTATTGGTGGCCTAATATGAAGAGAGACATCGCTACTTATGTCAGCAAGTGTCTAACTTGTTCGAAGGTCAAGGTTGAGTATCAAAAACCTTCCGGACTTTTGCAACAACCAGTGATGCCACAATGGAAATGAGAACACATAACGATGGATTTCATCACAAAGCTACCAAAGACATCAACTGGAGTTGATTCAATATGGGTGATTGTCGATAGACTGACAAAATCAGCCCACTTTATTGCTTTCAAAGAGACTGACAAATTAGAGAAACTGGCTAAGATCTATATCAAAGAAGTCGTTTCTCGGGACGGTGTGCCATTGTCGATTATATCTGATAGAGATAGCAGATTCACATCTCGTTTCTGGCAAACACTACAACAGGCCCTAGGTACTCGACTCGATATGAGTACGGCCTATCATCCACAAACCGATGGCCAGAGTGAACGAACGATTCAAATGCTCGAAGATTTGCTACGAGCATGTGTGATTGACTTTGGAGGAAATTGGGATACTCATCTTCCATTAGCTGAATTCTCCTACAACAATAGTTATCACACCAGTATACAGATGGCACCGTTTGAAGCTTTGTATGGACGCAAGTGCAGATCTCCACTCTGTTGGGCAGAGTTGGATGACAGATAACTATCCGGACCCGAACTTGTCCAAGAAACCACAGACAAAATATCTCAAGTGCTTAACCGACTGAAAGCTGCAAGAGATAGACAAAAGAGTTACGCCGATAACCGCCGTAAACCTCTTGAGTTTCAAGTAGGAGATAAAGTTCTACTCAAAGTATCGCCTTGGAAAGGGATAACACGATTTAGCAAACGAGGAAAACTGAACCCACGATATGTTGGACCTTTTGAGATCCTTGCGAGGATTGGTCCTGTCGCCTATAAACTCAAACTACCAGAAGAGCTTAGTAGTATTCACGACACTTTTCATGTGTGTAATTTGAAGAAGTGTCTTTCCGACGAAACATTAATCATACCTCCTGACGAAGTCTTCATAAACTCAAAGCTTAACTTTGTGGAGGAACCAATCGAAATAGCTGATACGAAAACACAAAGACTGAGAAACAAACGAATCAAACTTGTCAAAGTTCGATGGAATTCGAAGCATGGCCCAGAGTTTACTTGGGAACGTGAGGATGAGATAAGAAAGAAGTACCCTCACCTATTTGAACAAGCAACCGACACGAATAATACAAATTAAATCTCGGGACGAGATTTCGCTAACAGGGGGAGAATGTGACAATCCTCCAATTAGGGTATTTAGTTAACCTAATTTCATGCATTACCTAGAGTAATTCCCTGACTAGTGAATTCAAAACAATTTATGTGTTAAGTTTTGATAAACTTATTATGTGTTATGTGATATATTTGATAGTAGTTATATGTGTATATATATAATTACGTACGAAATAAATATATCAAACTCTACGAATAGAATGTAATAACATTGGTGATACAAAATAATTAATAATTCGAAAATTATTAATTACAACTATTATATAATTATATTATTGATATAATATAACAAATTATACGTTTTATAATAAACGTATTAATCGAGAATAATAAAGTTCCAAAATGAACTTCGAAAATACTTTTGAGTAATTTTTAGTTTAAAATGTTTATATAAAAGTATTATAACAAAAATAAAATGGAAACATTTCGACGACTTTTTGGTACACGTAAAACGAACAGAAACAATTTTAAAACGCGCTTAGAGGTTCAAAATAATAAAAGTATTATTTCGTAAGTTACTGTTTTAATGTATAGAACATTACCTCAAAATATGATTTCCAAATTTTACTGAAATCTGGCACGTGTGTTAACTATACAGTACTTTTACTGTAAACAATTTTAATGATACTTGTAACAAAGTATTTCACATTTCGTTTTCAAAGTTCTAAATCTGAGATATAGAGAAACATAACGCAAAATTTTATTATACATAAAGTACCACAAATTATACCCGTACACGAAATTAACGGGCTAAAAACTACCAATATTGCACAAACAAAAATATCTGGGCGACAGGTTTATTCACCCTCCATACTCTCGTTTGAAATCTTCACCTCCAATAATACATTTCACCTATAATTTTGATCTTCACAATTTACACACACACAAAATACATACACTGATTTCTCTCTGGTTTTCTGTGATCTTCAACAACACAGCAGCAGCAAAGTAGTAGAAGCAGGAGCTTCATCAATCTCCATCTCTTCACTCTCACCATCTTCATCTTCAAACACCCAAACATCAAACACTTCACAAAAATGGTTTCTTGATCATCATCATCGTTCATAATCATCATCATCAACTCAGAATCATCATCATCTCCACCTTAAAATCATTGTGAGGAAAAATTCTCCATTTTCTTCATTTTTATAATTTTCTTAAATTATGATATATGTTGATGATTGATGTTAAAAACTTGCTAAAACATGTTACAATAGGATTATATACCATATAATGTTGTTTGATCATATTAGAATCGAAGTAAAAACTATAATCTATATGTATATACTTAACAGAACACGAACCAGAACCTGAAACCCAGGCCGAGACCGGCGGCTTCAGGCCTTGACCGGCGGCTAAAACCCACCCCCAACACGTCTAATTGATGAAATTCAAATGACGCGATCGTGTCATTTTTACTCTTGGTGATCTTTTATAACCTGGAAGGGGCCGGCGGCTTCAAGCCGTGGCCGGCGGCTTCCCCCCTTTTGAAACAGAAAACAGTTTTCGACTTTTATAACGCGGACAAAACTAATAAATGTTATACAAACCGAGACTTACTACTTGAATATTATTGCGACAACGAGACTTAGTACTTTATACGGACACGACTTTGAGACAAATTTATATCCACGACATAATTCTATACGGACACTTTGAACGCGACAAAACTAATACGATAATAAAACTATATATATATATATATATATATATACTAACGGACAACTTATATATATATATATATATATATATATATATATATATATATATATATATATATATATATATATATATATTTAACGAGAAGTATAAATGAGACGATTTAACTTAGTAAATACCAACTATATAAATGGAAGATTTATATACATAACGACGACTTATATATTTTAATAAATACGAAACTTTTACAAGTGTATTTATATAGATATATATATACGATAAACCAAAAACAAGTTATATTTTTACAACAAACGAGTTACGTTTTGAAAACCTAAACGACAACAAGGTTTTATTCGCGACTATTAACAAATGACTTATACATTCGATATAACAAAGTTATTTGATAACTAATATATTTATGTTTTTAAAACATAACCGACAACAACGACAACTACATTTATGTACGTATATTTACGCGACAATTATAAATATACCTATGTACTTATGAACTTAAACAATGACGACAATTAATATATATATTAGAATATATATATTCAATTAATATGAATATAAATGCATACCTAAACTTAACGATTATTCTAACACAAACGTCAACAACAACTAAAATGTTACAAACATTTTAACTTAACAAATAATCCGTATACTTATACAAGTATTATTATTTGCGTCTAGGTATTTGATCGACGCTGTGGGATTATTTGCTAGCTGTATATTTTGCTGAAGATTGCAAAACCGTGAGTTCACAGCCCCTAACTTTTATTGTTTTAAATGCTTTTAAAACCAGGGGTGGAAAACATAGTACAATGTGATAACATGCTATATGCTTTATTGTATTGCGCTGCATGCTATTATGTGAACTGATTAACATGATCATTTTCATGCTATTAAACTTGGATTGTTAATATGAAAGGTGTTCATATTATATTGTTGAACTTGAACTATTTCGATAAAATGTTTTCATATTGATTTAACTCGAACTAATTATATGAAACGTTTTCACAACATTTTGGGAATAAGACAACAGATCTTGGTACGACCCTAGGTTTACGCGAGGTAGTTGTAGTGCACATAAAGTCCCAGTGCTTGCAACCTATAACCATTAGCTAGGTGACTCTAGCCACTGAGTATACAGATAGTACTATCGATTTGACAACCCTCCCAGGATATTACTCGTTGGTCATTCCAACCCCATCGACGATAGTCGTAACGAGGAGTGTATACTTACCGTGTTACTGAGGCAACAACAAAAGAACTAGTCGTGGTTTGGTTATAGTACTAGTGTCGTTACTTTAACTCTAAAGGTTTAGCTCACCTTGGAGGGATAATAGTCTATATTTCCCACACAACTAAAACAACTAAACAACAACTTGGTTTGGGGATTGGTGTTCCCTGTAATGACTAATAGGACAGGTGTTCCTCTGAAAGACTATATTTTAGGAAACGTTTACCTTAATTGGTTGAACTTGGTTTCCCACAAAAACAACTATTCATAGGAAATGTTTACTTAAATGTTAAACCTGTGTTTCCTGCTATGACTATTATGGTAATATTTACCTTATTGTTAAACTTGAGTTCCTGTTAACTATCTGTTGGAAAATGTTTGCTTGACTGCTAAACCTGATTTTCCTTAACTATTAAAATGGATATGTTTACTTATTTGATAAACCTGTGTATCCTGCTACTACTTATTAGGAAATGTTTATGATTAAACTGGTGTTTCCTACACAGCTATTATTGTAGTAAGAATGACATTCTTACTAATTATAGGAAATGTTTTCTTTAATTAGAATACTTGTGTTTCCTACTTACATATAAACATTATGTTTGTGTACATGAATGATTTATACAAAACTTGATTTATTATATTCACACTAAACCTGTGAATTCACTCAACATTCAATGTTGACAGTTTACTATGTTTTTCAGGGAATTAGGACTCAGGTACTCCTGCATGCATAAAGGACGTAGGCAACCTAACTATTTATGATGCCACTTTTGGGACACTTGGATTTCCTTTGTATTATCAATTCCATTGGTTATACTTATGAAATCCCTCTTTTATAAATATGTATTTTCAAATACTTAAGTTGTCTTTGACAACCTTACTTATGTACGACTTTATAAGTCGTATCTTTTGTAATAACTTTGAACTTATGGCATCTTAAATATATGTATGTTCTGTATGATCATATACTCTGATACAATGAATGCACTATTGAATCTGTCCGCCCCCGACGCTTAACATTTATTAAAATGCTTCCGCTAATTAACTAAAAGCTTCCGCTAAACTGTTAATAAACACGATTAACGATTTTGGGGGTGTGACAGGAGTATTAGTTATATTTAACCCGTAATCCCGCAGTTGCTGTTGAATCCATAGAACTTGAGAGCAACAGCTGCCAGCTGCAACATACTCAGCTTCACATGTAGAAATGGCTACCGAGGTTTGCTTCTTGCACTGCCAGGATACTAATCTACCTCCAAGGAATTGACATCCTCCGGTCGTAGATTTCCTATTCTGATTGCATCCTCCATAATCCGAATCAGTATAAGCTACGAGATCTAAGTCTCCATCAATCGGATACCAAAGACCCAGCTTAGGTTTCCCTTTGAGGTAACGAAAGATTCGTTTAACAGCTTGCATGTGTGACTCTTTCGGATTAGCCTGATATCTTGCGCATATACAAACAGCAAACATTATGTCAGGCCTAGAGGCAGTTAGATACATTAGTGATCCGATCATGGCTCTATAAAGAGTTGGATCCACATCGCTATCACTCGATGTATCTGGACCTAGTCCATTATTGACTGGAATTGGAGTATTGTAGACCTTACTTTCATCCATCTTAAAGCGTTCTAAGAACTCATATGTATATTTAGATTGATGAATAAAGAATCCATCCTTCTTTTGATCAACTTGTAATCCTAAGAAGAAATTTAACTCTCCCATTGTAGACATTTCAAACCTTTTTCTCATGACTTTCTCAAATTCTTGACACATCTTTTCATCAGAAGATCCAAAGATAATGTCATCAACATAAACTTGCACGAGAAGAAAGTCTTTCTTCTTCCAGTTCACAAACAGTGTACTATCAATCGATCCTCTTGTAAATCCATTCTCAAGTAGATACGTTGATAGTGTTCCATACCATGCCCTAGGTGCTTGATGTAATCCATTTAGAGCCTTATTCAAACGATATACTCTATCTGGATACTCAGGATCAGCAAACCATGGTGGTTGTGAAAGATACACCAATTCTTCCACTTTGCCATACAAAAAGGCACTTTTAACATCCAACTGATACACCTTTATACCATAATATGATGCGAATGCTAAGAACACTCTAATTTCTTCTAGCCTAGCAACTGGTGCAAACACTTCATTGTAATCTATACCTTCTTGTTGATTAAAACCTTGAACCACTAGACGAACTTTATTGCGAGTAACGATTCCCTTATCATCTCTCTTGCACTTAAATACCCATCTAGTTCCAATTGGATATTCTCCCTTTGGTAGGTCAACCAACTCCCATACTTGTAATTTAGAGAACTGAGATAGTTCTTCTTGCATTGCTTCTACCCACGAGCTTTCTTTGAAAGCCATTTGAACATTTTTCGGCTCGACTTGTGAGATAAAGCATGAATATAGACATTGATTAGGAATCCCTGTCTCTTTCAATGCAGTATACAAGCTTTGGTATTCTAAATTTTCAGACGTACTAGCCTTTAATTGAGTTCTTGTTTGAACTGGAGTATTAATATCACCGATGATGTTTTCAACGGGATGATTCTTACTCGTTCTAGTTGAAGCAACAAGCTCAACTGGAATCTCATTTTCAAAGTTAGTACCAATTTCCTCAAGAACACTGTGTTGTTCATGAATGTCTTCCAAATCTGGTACACCCTCTCTAGATAGCTGTGAGTTATCAATACCCATAGATATTCTTAACTCTCTCAGTGGTGTGAGAATTTCATCCACTAATTTGTCAGTCAGCTCTTCTTCATTTAGAGGTGTATCTACTTTGGATTTTTGGGATCCACTAGTAGATGGTTGATTTGGATCAACATTTGTCTTGATTCTAGAATTTGGAACACTCGATATTGAAGTATGGCCAGTATCCACATCTTCAGACAATAAATGTTCAGCTATCTCTGAATCACTGACATAGTCACTAATAGGAACTTTAAATGATGCAAAGAGATCTGAATAATCAAATTGTCAATCTAAGCCCTTATGAACATCCGGTGAATAGCTCGTAACTTCAATGTTATAAACTACTTCCAAACGTCCTGTGACTTTATTAAAGACTCTCTTGTCTGGCGAATTGGGCATATAACCTAGGAAAAATCCTTCGTCAGCCTTCTCACCAATTTTTGCTTGATGTCCAGTCTTTAATATGGTGCATGAAACTCCAAAGGGTTCAAACCCTTTTAAGTTAGGTTTCTTATTGTTCAAAAGCTCATAGCAAGTCTTGTTATGTCTTTTAACCGTAAGAACTCTATTGAGAACATAACATGCTGTATTCACTGCTTCTGCCCAAAAGATGACCGGAAGTTTTGAATCAGCAAGCATTGTTCTTGCAGCTTCAATCAACGTCCTATTTTTCCTTTCAGCTACACCATTCTGTTGAGGTTCATAAGGTGCACTGAATTGATGTAATATCCCTTTGCTTAAGTAATAGATATTCAACGTTGAATTCTTAAATTCTGTTCCATTGTCACTACGAATACGCTTCACTCTCTTTTTATAGACATTCTCTACTAGATCAAAGAACTCAATTAGAATTCCTGGAGTTTCATCCTTTGATCCCAAAAAGAATACCCACGAGAATCTAGAATAATCATCTGTGACAACCAAACAGTACCAAATTTCACCTAGACTTCTCTTGCTTATAGGGCCGAAGAGATCCATATGTAGCAATTCAAATGGCGAGGAGATTGAGTTTTCAGTCTTAGATCTGTGTGGTTTCTTGTGCTGCTTTCCTTTCATGCAAGGAACACACTTATCTTCAGACTCAAAACGTTTTTGTGGTACACCTAGAACCAAACCATTTTTGGTTATGTAATTCATCTTTCTCCAGTTCAGGTGTGCCATTCTCCTATGCCATAACAAAGCGTCTGCTTCTGAATCCTTGGATAATAAACAAGTAGACACCATTGAAGAGTTAGAAACACACATGTTTATTGCATAGATGTCCTTCTTCCTTGGTGCCCTCATCAATATCCATTTCTCGGGAATTATGAAACCCGGCTTCAGGACTAAGGCCTCCTTTTCATTAAAGTAAACTGGATGACCTTTATCACAGACTTGGGAAACACTCACTAGGTTGTGAGTTAGTTCTTCAACGTAGTTCACATCCTCAAGAGTCAAAGTTCCATTTGAAACTTTTCCTTTTCCCAAAATTACTCCTCCTTTATCTCCTGCAAAGTTTACTTTTTGCTTGAGACTCTCCTTGAAGTCCTTCAGTAGACTTCGTTCTCCTGTCATGTGTCTTGAGCATCCACTGTCTACATACCACCAGCTATCCTTGTTCACAGCATGCTCCTGCACATAACACAAAACACGATCAGTTATCAAGAGGGACCCAAGCCATTACGGTCTTGGTTTGTCCCTTATCATCAATAAACTTAAGCTCTTTAAAATAACCATCCTTCCCATCAGGAGCTTTGGTTACTTTTGAAGATACTTGAGCTTGTGGACGATCAACCTTAAGAGGTGAATTTGAGGAAAACCTCCTAGGTACTGAATTCTGAGCTCTATTACGATAATTATAATTAAGCCCATGTGATCGCGAAGTAGAACCATTCTCAAAATGACTATGGCTTCTACCTTGAGTTCTAAACCTTGACGGTGTCATATCCCTAGGTTTATTGAAAGAATTATCACTTAGAGGATATGGTCGCTTAGGCTTAGGTGGGGAGACACTATGATTACCTTCTCTTTTAAGAATGTTAACAGGTTTATTACCTAACTTAGGTTTGGTATCTAACCTATCTACAGTCGTACTAGAGTTAGTCGGTGTCTTTTCATCAATCACTAACTTATGTGATGCTTCCGGCTTCTTGTTTGGACAACACGAAGCAACATGTCCCTTTTGGCGACATTTAAAGCAAGACATCTGTTTGCGTGATTTAGGAACTTTTGCATTACCATCCGGAGTGTTAGGCACTAAAGGTTTAGATTTTTGTTCCTTATCAACTTTATCATCAGTCTTAGTATCATTAATCACTCCACCCGATACAAACTGTATTTTGGTGAAATGAGAAATCTCACTATTATCTGGTGATAGGTTCTTAACAACATCCTTCTGTGCCTCTAACTTTTCAGGGTCATTAGTTACAAAAATCTCAGGATTAGCATCTGTCATTTCAGAATCTATTGAGTTACTAGTGTAATTGGCATTATAAGGATGAGGTACATCATTGTATCATATCCCAGTCTTGTCCTTTACACTACGTTGAGCATCTAGCATTTTATCCATTTCTAAAGTTCTGTAGGACTCAATCTTACGATTTTGTTCTACTAACTTATGCTTAAGCTCAGCTAACTCTCTATCCCTATCAGCTATTGTTTGATTTAAGTCATCAATGTTCATATAGAGACCATCTATGATTATTGCCTTTTCATTTATGGTATCTCTCAATGCAACCTTATCAGAACTATCAGACTTAATCTTATTCTTAAGATCTACCTTATCTGTACTTAACCTAAGGACATCACTTTTAGCTTGTTCAAGTTCAGATATTATAGTCTTATTAGAATCATTAAAAGTGCTAACTTGGGATGACAAATTCTGATTCGACACAGTTAAGACACTTAATTGAGATTGTAAATTAGTAACTAGATAACAAACATCAGCAAGAGTAAGAATATCCAAACATACCCTTTTCTTGTCAGTTTGTACTTCATCCATGCATGCCACAAATTCATCTGGACTCATATCAGAAGTTGAATCCATATATAGCACGTCATCATCACTTGCTTTCTCTTGAATCTCCGGCACCTTTATTTCAACATCAATAGGCATATAGCTATTGGACTCAGCAGCTATCTCTTGATCTTCAATCTCAGCCATGAGAGCTTCCTCAGACTGAGCTTGCCAATCATAAGATCCATCCAACTATTTCACAACTAAGGCTTTGGAAGCTAGAGTACTTCCCGAACCTTGTTTGCTATTGCCAGTTTCAACCTTAGGTCTTTGACACTTACGAGCAAAGTGTCCATAACCTTGACAATTGAAACACTTGATCTCGGTTTTATCAAACCCTGATCGATTTCCTACCACTTTTCTACCAGTTCTCTTCAAGAAATTTTTGACTCTCCTTGATAACATTGCAAGTTGATCCTGGAAATCTTTTTCCTCAAGATAATCAGGGTCTATCTGATCATAGTCTTCATCAAACATAATCGGATCATTGATTTTACCCTGAATGTAGTTTTCATAAGAAGCAACAAAGGATGCAAGGACAGATAACTGTTGCTCAGCAGATTTCACACTCATTGGCATCTTTTGATGTCCTTGAGTTGACTTCTCAGCAGGTGTACCTTTAGTTTCATTACCTGATGAGGTAAGAAGGCACACATCATCCATTATCATTTCACCATTTTCATCAGTATTACCCACTAAAAGTGCAATGATCGAACTTGATGAAGAAGTTAGGAAATTTGTTTTTCCATGATATAGCCCAGGATTCTGAACCTGATCAGAATTAGTTTCTCTCGATTACTTAGTGAAATCATAACCTTTTAGCTTGTCAATGACCTGCTCTAAGGTCATGGTTGCATACCTTTCGTCGTTGTCTTTGAGCATTACACCATACATTTCCCACTTAGACGGCAAACCCTCAATAAATTTGTCGGTTCTTTCTGTCTCAGTAGTAACAATCTCATGGTTGTCAAGCTCACTTAACAAGTGGTAGAATCTAGTGATATAAGCATCTAGATCTTCTCCCTTTAAAACTTTTATAACAGTAAACTGTTTCTTAAGAAGATTCTTCCTGCTTGCCTTCACTTGAGGACTTCCCTCACATCTTTTCTCTAACGCTTCCCAGAGCGTTCTAGCAGTTTGAAAAGACTTGAGTTGATGGTTTATCTCCTTTGGTAAACTCATCTTAATTGCAGAATGAGATTTATTCTCCAATTTATATTCCTCTTTTTGTTGATCACTCATCCGGGCGTAAGTTAAAGTAACAATTGCATTATTAACCGTTTGAGTAGGTGCAGTGTATCCATTCTTGATACACATCCAGATCGACAGATCATGGAATCTACAGTAAGATTCAAATCTGTCCTTCCAGTTATATTAATCTTCGATCTTCAACAACTTAGGTGGAACGTTTGATTTTCCCACCTCGTGTTCCATCTCGATCATTCTACTAAGATCAGACATCTTATTGTTTCAAAAATTAACAATCTCACAAAAATCAGTAAATTCAGTTCGTAGGAACTCGACTCGCAAAACAGAAACTCAGTTCGCAGAACGGAACTCGGTTCGTAGGGTCGAACTCGGTTCGTGAAACTAAACTCAATTCGTGAGATCGAACTCGGTTCGTAGGATTGAACTCGGTTCATAGAATTGAACTCGGTTCGTAGGATCGGCTGAAAACCCCAAAAACGAAAATTTTAGGTTTTTGATCAACTAAACCCTAAGATTTCGGTCGAATTCGAACCTAAACACTTCCAGAGACTGATTTTGATCGTTTTTACGCACTATTGCACGTACCAACAACCCTAAATCAACCGTTATTATCCAAAAACCTCGAACTTAATCGTATTTAGCGCGAAAGCCCTGATACCAATTGTAAGTCCCTAGTTCTTAGGATCGATAACGAGGTTATCTTTAGGTATTAAGGCGCATAATTCCTCAATACTTGGTTCACGGATTGTGAACGAATTGTTTCGCAAGATAATAGCGAATTGATTAACGTTTTGCTTTGTATTGATTATAACGAATGTTAATCTATCAATACCTAGCCTAACAATGCTTAGAATCACGAAATAATGCTCTGGAAATCGAAATTGCAAAATCTTTTTGTTTAAACCCTAAATTTTGTATATATATGAATTCAGCCGACTCGACTCGCAGCCCGATGGGCTCTGCGAGTCGACTGACTTCGCAGCCCAAAATCAAGCCCATTATGATCTCGGTTCGTTGTCACCTCTGCGAGCCCAGATCTCGACTCGCAGAACTCAATCCTGCGACTTGAGATCTCATCTCACAGACAAACTTTAGTTTGCATTTTCATTCTAGATATTCGTCTAAAATTTTATCTTACTAATACATTTAACGAATATTAACAACAAACTAATATCATATTTTTCATTACAATTCAAAATCAATTGTACACACTTGATTACTATAATCAGTAGTACTATTACAAGCTAGATCTGTTGTCACAAATACATGTCCCAACATCCCTAACCTGGAACTCGAGTGGTTTGCGTCTTACGTCAGCGTAATTTTTCTGACGATCACGCGCGGCTTGAGTCGGTTTTGGATTTCAACAATTTTCTCGGTGGTTTCGTGTATGAGTTCAGGACCAGTGAGCTGACTATCTCCCACTTCGGTCCAACAGATCGGTGATCGGCAATTACGACCGTAAAGTGCCTCAAAAGGTGCAGCCTTAATGCTGGCGTGATAACTGTTATTGTAGGAAAACTCGCACAATGGTAGGTGTCTTTCCCAGTTTGCACCGAAGTCAACTACGCAAGCTCGTAGCATGTCTTCCAATGTCTGAATAGTTCGTTCACTTTAGCCATCGGTTTGAGGGTGGTATGCGGTACTCATATCGAGACGGGTACCCATTGATTTCTGAAGTGATTGCCAAAAGTGAGAGGTGAAGCGGGCATCTCTATCGGATATAATCGAGGTTGGAACACCGTGTCGAGAAACAATTTCCTTGATGTAGATTTGTGCGAGGCATTTCATTTTATCGGTTTCCTTGATTGCCAGGAAGTGAGCAGATTTTGTGAGACGATCGACGATCACCCAAATGGTAACGCAACCGCTCGACGACCTTGGTAGTTTGGTTATGAAGTCCATGGCGATTTGTTCCCATTTCCATTCAGGTATGTTGGGTTGTTGGAATAAACCAGAAGGTTTTTGATGTTCGGTTTTGACTTTTGAGCAAGTAAGACACTTGCTGACGTAAGTGGCGATTTCAGCTTTCATGTTTGGCCACCAATAGAATTCATTGATGCCGTGGTACATTTTATCGGATCCCGGATGGATAGAATATTTGGACTTGTGAGCTTCATCCATCACCAAGTCCCGTAGGTTCCCAAAACTAGGCAACCAGATTCGGTTAGAGAAGTACTTAACTCCGTTAGGTTTGATTTAGAATTGTTTATCCATGCCTCACAAGGCTTCATTTTTGACATTATTGGGTTTGAGAGCTTCAAGTTGAGCGGTGAGGATCTGAATATTCAGATCGTTGTGAATGGTCATACTGAGGGCTCGGACTCGAAGTGGTTTTGTTCGTTCCTTTCGACTGAGAGCATCAGCAACCACTTATGCCTTGCCCGGATGATATTTGATCTCACAATCATAATCGGTGAGTAACTCGACCCATCGACGTTGCCTCATGTTGAGATCCTTTTGGTCGAAGATGTGTTGGAGACTTTTATGGTCGGTGAATACAGTACTTCGGGTACCATAAAGGTAATGTCTCCAGATTTTGAGGGCGGACACTACGGACCCCAGCTCAAGGTCATGAGTCGTGTAGTTCTTCTCATGAACTTTGAGTTGTCAGGAGGCGTAAGCAATGACCTTGTCTCGTTGCATCAACACGCATCCGAGACCTTGTTGAGAAGCATCGCAGTATACCACGAAGTCATCGGTGCCTTCGGGTAAGGATAGAATAGGAGCACTGCAAAGCTTGAGTTTCAATAGCTGAAAGACCGATTCTTGTTTATCAGTCCAATTGAACCTATTTTCCTTCTGAGTCAGCACCGTGAGTGGTTGCGCTATTTTGGAGAAATTTTCAATGAACCGACGATAATACCCCGCCAACCCCAAGAATTGGCGTACCTCGGTTGGATTGGTTGGCGCTTTCCAGTCTTTAATAGCCTCGATTTTTGATGGGTCTACATGAATTCCTTGACTGTCAATCACGTGTCCAAGGAATTGAATGGTCTGCATCCATAACTCACACTTAGAGAATTTGGCGTAAAGCTCCTCGTGCTTAAGTAGTTCTAGGATGGTTTTGAGGTGTTGCGCGTGCTCTTGCTCGTTGCGCGAATAAATGAGGATGTTATCAATGAAGACGATGACAAACTTGTCAAGATAAGGTTTGCACACCCGATTCATAAGGTCCATGAATACAGCCGGTGCGTTGGTTAAACCAAAGGGCATCACTTGGAATTCGTAATGCCCATAACGGGTTCTAAAGGCAGTTTTTAGGATATCGGTATCGCGAACTCGTAGCTGATGATAACCTGACCGCAGGTCAATTTTTGAGTAAAATCTTGAACCCTGGAGTTGATCAAATAGATCATCAATATGAGGGAGCAGATATCGGTTCTTGACGGTTAATTTGTTCAACTCTCGGTAGTCGATACACATTCTGAATGAACCGTCCTTCTTTTTGACAAACAAGACCGGAGCTCCCCAAGGTGAAGAAATCGGTCTGATGAATCCTCTACCCAGGAGTTCCTGTAACTGGGTGGATAGCTCATGAAGTTTGGATGGGGCTAGGCGGTATGGTGCTCGGGCTACCGGTGCATCACCCGGCACGAGGTCGATCGAGAACTCAACCTGTCTAGGTGGAGGTAGACCAGGTAGTTTTTCGGGAAAGACTTCTGGAAAGTCTCGAACGATGGGCACATTCTCAAGTCGCTTCTCCTCCGACTTTTTCTCCATGATATGCGCGAGGATTGCTGGATAACCCTTTCTCAGAAATTTCCGGGTTTTCAAGCAGGAGATGATGTTTAGTCTCGTCCCACCGGTCTCCCCCTGTATGATCAGGGTTCTACCGACGGCAAGAGGGATGCAGACGATTTTGTCATAACAGATAATTTCGGCTCGATGTTTGGACAACCAGTCCATACCCACGATGACGTCAAAACTTCCGATTTTAACAGGCATGAGATCGATTGAAAAGGTTTCGTCAGGTAGATTTAAAGTGCAATTAGGTATTAAACTATTGGTTTCTATTAGTTTACCATTTGCTAGCTCTACGGTGTACTTAACATCTAAGGCAACGGGGGCGATGTCAAGTAATGGGCAAAACTCATCAGATATAAAGCTTCTATCGGCACCAGTATCAAATAGAACAGAAGCGGATAAGTTGTTGAGAAGGAACATACCCGAGACCACGTTCGGGTCTTGACGGGCGTCCCCAGAGTTGTGTACGAAGGCTCTACCTCTTGCGTTGTTGTTGCTATTGTTGCGGTTGTTGTTGTTGCCCTTGTTCTTCAGTTTTGGGCAATCGTCCCTGAAGTGCCCGGGGTTCCCACACTCAAAGCAGACTTTGGGTGGCCTAGTGTTGTTGTTGGGATTGTTGTTGGTAGGAGGTCAGCAATCTTTGGTGAGGTGGCCGTACCTCTTGCAATTGTTGCAAAAGGGACCACAAGAACCTTCGTGGTGGCGGCTGCACTTGGAACAGTAAGGCTTGTTCCCAATGTAACCCAGTTTGTTATCAGTGGTGGAGTTGTAGGCTTTGATGGTGTCGGGTTTCTTGTTTGGGTGGTTGTTGTGGTTGTCGGACCACTTTCATTTGTGTTGAGTTGAGGACGAAGTGGGTGGTTCTGGATCCTCGTTCATGGCCATGAGTTCATGGGCCAATCGGATGGCGCCATCAATGGTGGCTTGGTTTGACGAGGCAACGTTCCCCCGAACAGGTTCTGGAAGACCGCAGATGTATTTTCTGATCTTGTCAGACTCGGTGCTGACCATGGCCGGGCGAAGGATGGCAAGCTATTGGAATCTGGCGGTGTATCCGTCAATATCAGTACCCTGCACCTTTAGGTGCCAGAATTCTTCCTCCAGCTTTTGGAGCTGTTCGATTAGGCAATACTTATCAGTGAGCATATTCTTCAGCTCCTCCCAAGGTAGAAAGTAGGCGGTGTCGATACCCACAGACTGGGCATACGAGTTCCACCAAGAGAGGGCATCATCTTCTAGGGCGCAGGTGGAAAATTTGACTTTGTTATCCTCCGCACATCTGCTGATGCGGAAGACAATTTCCATCCTCTCAAACCATCTGACCAGTCCGATGGCTCCTTCAGTTCCCTTGAAGCTTGAGGGTTTGCAGTTCTGGAAGTCCTTGTAGGAACAAGGCTTAGTAGCAGCAGCGGTTTCAGCGGTGTCGCTGTTTCTTCCGGAGTTCTGTGATAAATTCCGGGCCAAGGCTTCTGCTACAGCCTGGGAGATGAGGGATGCAAGCTGAGCTTCTGAGTATGGCCTTGTCTTTGGCGGCATGCTTCTTCAATAAAAGAAATGAAGATTCATGAGATTTTGTAAGAAACAGTAATTGTCACAGATGTTTATGTATAAAGGCGGTAACACATAACATCAATAGGGAAATGGCAATTAGTATAGATTGAAACAGTGAGAACATTTGATAGGTAATACAGATTTAAAGGTTTCATCCGTAGATATGTTACAAAAGGTGTCGGGAATTGTTACATCCGACCGAATTACTAAGGTAGCGTTTAGATGGTTACTATGTTACAAGATGGATTACAAGACAAGAACTACACTAGTCTCGGCGTATATTAATTTGCTCCATCATCATAACGAGACGATCAACAGTGTTTGCAAGTCTGCTGGCTTGACGGGCGTTATCTTCTGCCAGAGCCAGTCGCTGCACTAAACCGCGAACGTATTCCTCTGCTTCCCGTGAGCGTTGCTCACACTCTTCTAGTCTGTGTTTCAAAAGGGCGGTTTCTACGCTTATCTCCACCACTTTGTTGAAAAGAACGTCCACGTTGTTAATGGTGGTTTCGTGATCCTCGGAGACTTGGTTGATGTTCTCGAGGGATGTAAGTCTCCAGTTTTCGTTGGTTTCTTGGAGTTCGATGTCCATGGTGTTAAGCTGTTGCTCATGTCGGTGTAGCCTAGCGACTAAACCTGGTAGAGTGAAATGCGCGGGATATGGGCTAGCTCGAGGCAACCTGGGGTTCCTTCTAGCTACCCTCGGGTTTTGGGATCCATGAGGACGAGATTGCGATGAGTTGGATGGTGTGTTTGCCATTCTGAGATAAATTGCGAGAAAAGTGAGGCCTATATCCATACAAAACTTATATAATATAGCCTAAGGTGTCTATCGCATACAAATTTAAGTATCGGTTCTCTCGAGGTCATAGTCAACTAGTGTACCCCCGTTCAACATAACCATTTCAGACCTTACATCATCTTTCCCTAATTGTACATAGTTGATCAGGCTATGTTAAATTAAAGTCGTATGCTGTAATTCCTGAACCAGTCATGCCTAATAAGGAAATACTGCCTAACGGTCATAGTCTAGGCCCACTAAATGAAACCTAGTTCACTATAACCTTAGGCTCTGATACCAATCTGTAACACCCCCAAATTTACTGTTTAGCGGAAGCATACTTTGGGTGTTACTAATCAATAATCAAAGCACAAAGATATATAGTAAACGACTCTATATGCGTTGTTTTAACAAAATATATAAATGTTAAAATGTTTACAACATTTACAACTAATACATAGCTCGTGTTCGATTAAATGAGAGATTTCAGTACATGAGTACTTGCACAAAATATACTAATGCAAGAAAATCTCTAATATCTGCATGCTGACTCGAGCTATAGTAATCTTGAGGGCAGTCCAATCTACTGCTTAGTACCTGCGATACATGCTAAAATGGGTCAGCTAAAGCTAGTGAGCTCACAGGTTTGAGTATCAAATAATATTGTATGAACCACAAGATTTAAGTACTGATTTGCATCCAGCAAATGAAAATGTATATGTATACAGCCATGAGCACATAGTTGAGCTTAACTCTTGGGTCAGGGTCACAGCCTGAGCATTTTTGCCTCCACGAGTGCCTAATCAACACTCGTCTTCCCAAATATTAGTACGTCCGTTTACCCGATTAGTACTTGCTAACCCGGACGAGGAGGGTCAATCCTATATGGTACCATATACTAATATTCACGCTACAACGTATTAACAACTATGCTGACGGAGGACTTTAAATGATTAGTCGTGAGTAACTCATGTAGTATATAAAAAAGTTGTACTTGCATTCACATGTTAAAAACGAGCATTGTATCACACCCCTGAGTAAAACAGTAAAAAGAGGGGCTATGAGACTCACCTGAGTCTAGAGAGTTTAACTTAATAAACTTGAGTTGATTAGCCGAGTAATGGTGTCCGAAGATATGTAACCTGAGGGTGTCCGCGACACGCGATGGTTAATACGTGTAAGTATCTCGAAAGATCACATATGTTAGTTGTTCATACAACTAATGATGTCCAAATTACATTTGGTTTGATTGTTTGTTTGTTTACGTTTTGAAAACATGTACGGCCCATTGGTGATGGTTTGTAATAGTAATCTCAAAGTATTATTACATGTTTCGCTGTATTGTATAAGGTTTTGTTGGAGTAATTGTTCGACACTTAGCAAAATCTGAGTTTTCAAGGTTCCTGTTCATGCGACATTAGGTGCGACGTAGGCTGTTATGTCGCAGGTCAAGGCTGCGACATTGATCATGGCGTCGCTAAGGGCAACATCTGCAATTTAATGCGACTTTAAGTGTTATGTCGCTATATGCGACGTTGTTGGTTCTTGCGACGTAGGGGTCGATGTCGCTATATGCGACGTTAGCAACTTAATGCGACGCTGAGGCTGATGTCGCACCATGCGACATCGTGAGAAGTGTTGCGATGCCGTAGTTGATGTCGCAATTGGGCCAAGCCAGATGCGACGTCAGCGTCTGGTCGGACTCCGGTGGCCGGAAACACGGCCGGACGACTTTTGTTTGGTCCGAAACTTTTACCCAACCCATATTTGGACATTATAAGTTGATACAAACCGCAAACAAGTATTATAACAAGGATTTAAGCGTTTTCGAGAATTTGTCAGAAACTTACAAGTTCGCGCGAGGAGAATCCGAAAAGATGGGAATGTAGATCATTGCATGGTGATCGTTTTTCTCTAAACGGGCTTGACGATCGGGAGTCGTTTGGTGGTGGTTTTTGGCGGAAATAGATGGTGGTGATGATGGTGTGGTTTGGGAAAGAAAAGAGAGAAAGGAAGTGATGAGAGAGAGAGTGAAAGAGGAAATGGGGTGGGAATTTGATCCCCTCACCCTTTTTGGCCGGTTTTGGGGTGGGGGCCCACCGAAGTGTGGGTCTCCACTTTTTAACTCCATGTATTCGCGCTCCGTGTGGTGTTCGTTTTCTCGTTCGTTTAAATGTTTAAATATTTTTGCACGTGTTAAAATATAAGTTTTAAAATACGAATATTTATTCATTCTTTTAGTTGATGTATTTCACCACATACTTTATAACATTTTTATAATTTATAACTTAAATTGATCCGGTTGTTTGCGCGTTTAATATTTTAAACCGCATAGGCGTTTATTTGTACGATCCGAATTAAATATGAAATATTATCAAATAATATTTAGGGTACAATAGTGTGATTAGATAATAAAATATATAATTTAATAAAATCGTTCACCAACGTCCGTATTTACTTGAACCGAATTACATTCGATTTAAATTGCGTACGATTTAATCAAATCGCATAATCGTATATATTCATCAATATATATTTTGATACATTAATTAGCCTAACACAGAACTAATTACATGTATTATAGAGGATTAGGCACACATATGCTAGTCCTAATTTGGCGGGTGTTACAAGTAGTACTCGATCTCCAACCTGGAACTCGAGGTGTTTGCGTCTCACGTCAGCATAGCTTTTCTGACGATCACGCGCAGGTTCAGTCGGTTTTGAATGCCGACGATCTTTTCAGTTGTTTCATGTATGATTTCCGGACCGGTGAGTTGTGTATCCCCCACCTCAGTCCAACAAATGGGTGACCGGCACTTACGACCGTAAAGTGCCTCGAATGGTGCAGCCTTAATGCTGGTGTGGTAACTGTTGTTGTACGAGAACTCACACAACGGTAAGTGATTTTCCCAGTTTTTACCAAAGTCTACTACGCAGGCTCGTAGCATATCCACCAGTGTTTGTATGGTTGATGTGGTGAAAAGTATATGCAATTATAATAACAAGTTTAATTAAGGAAATACTAAATAATACTATCACACAATTCAGGCAAGATTAACCCGTTCATGTAATATAGCTTAATAAGTAAGTCCAAATTCGAACACAAGGAACACAGAAAAACGTTATTCTTATTTATAACTAATTATCTATTTATTCTAATTACAAATATTTACAACTATAATACAGTTAAATACAAGGATCCAATTTACAATAATCTACAAGATAAGGGGGACGTTTTAGTTCCGAACGAACATATTTATATTTATATCTTTGATACAGATTCTAATAGATAAGTTTTAGGAAACAACGTAAGTATACTCAATTGAATAGAAGATTATAACTATTTAAACAATTATTTATTAAACGTATTATATCAACTTATGTCTATTTGCTTTGTTGGCTATTATTATTGGTGAATTACTAATGTAGAAAATCACAAAGATTAAGATAATTTTCATATAGTAGCATTGCCAAAGATTAAGTACAATATTACTATTTATTAAGATCTATCAGCAGAATATTAATACAATTCCTAGCTTCGGTTGAATTACAGTGTTACTTAACATTAATAATTGACAATCATCAATTAACTTATAAAACTCACTAGCTTCGTAAAGTTATCTATATAAATCAATTAACTGTTATCAATATTAACATAACACAGACAATTCTTGTATAATAAACATTCAATAATATAGTTCCAACATAAACATATAATTCATATAATAAATCTAATAAACATACATTTAAACATTCGTAATGAAAACCTAATAAGAAATTAATCCAAATAAACAATATCCAAAATAACCCAAAAGATTAATAAAGTTACAAGGATAAAGAAACCGAACCAATTAGCAAACCAGCTTTTCCTAGGGTTATTGGCCTTCAAACCCTAGCTCCTTTGCCTCCAAAATCGCACCTTAAAGTTTCCCTAAAACCCTAACTTTCGGTTTAGTATTCTTGAATCGTATATCAAATGACCTAGCTTAAGCCTCTATTTATACTTTTTCAGGCCGACCTTCCAACCGTCGGTTGAATACTCCAACCGCCGGTTGAAGTATTTCGAATCCGGGTCCAACTCCACGTGTCTGCACCACCTTAAACCCTAAAGCTCAACCGCCGGTTGGTTAATCCAACCGCCGGTTGAATGTAATTTCCAGAATATTCCATTTTCGGGCTTGGGCTTAATATTTGGACTCTCAATCTTCATAACCGGACTTCTTTGTCTTCTTGGCCCAATTCTTAATTTTAACTCTTTTAGTCTTCATTTCTTCAAGGTCTTTAATCTCTATTTCTTTAAGTGCTTTAAATCTCCAGTTCTGGTCTCGTTCTTGTTCCTTTTTCTTCATTCTTCAATTAAAATACATTTCTGCAATTATTAACAAAATAAGTATCTAAAATCATATTAATGCAATAAAATGTATATAAATATAGGGATAAATTAATATAAAATATACTATCTATTTGATGCTTATCAAATATCCCCACACTTAAGTTCTGCTTGTCCTCAAATAGAATACTGAATAAAATTTAAAAATAAGCATCAAACTAATATTTAAGAATCAGAATACCAATATTAAAAATCTGTTTCATAAATTAAAATTTTAAACAATTTAATTAACATGGATAACTATAATGTATAAATAAAAATTATTATTATTTGTGTAATATATAGTTAATGAAAGATTACTAATATATTTGTCCACTTTAAACAATCTATATTTATACTTCTGAATACACCTTTATTGTTAGTATGCATATTACTTATGATTTCCATATATGATATACCTTTAAATTTAATTATACAATTTACTTTTATATTCCCATTAAATATATGAAATACATTTTTAAGAATCAAGACATTGGTGACAGGTCTGCATTTTCATGCAACAGAGCAACATAACTTGATTCAGGTTTAAGCAAAACCATACTTGGTCAAACCATTTTTGGCGACCTCATTAGGTATCTTTTATTTTTAAGACTTTTCAAGTACTTTTGACTTGCGTTTGCTTAATTTTTAAGTATATATTAATAGAGACCAGGTCTATACTTTCGTATAACAGAGGAAACCATCAATATATACCCTCAAATGTATTCACATAATTAAAAAGATATAAAATTATTGCATAATAAATTTAAAAATTAAGACTTTTATGTCATACATCATATTATGTATCATAAAATAATAAACAAGTTATTTTATTAATTTATTAAAATTCAGAAATCTTCATATAGATTGCCTATTAGTACATAATATCATATAACTATATATCACTTCCTTATTAAGTAGCTTACATTATATATACAAAACAGTTAATCCATATTAAAGTCTAAACTTTTAAATACAAAACAAAACTTTTAACAAAAAATATTCTAACTAATAAATACTTTGTTATTCACTTAAAAATTTTAAATTTTGATAAAATTTAAGAACAATAGAAACTTAAATGAGAAATTCTTTTTCTTACGAACCCTATCCCCACACTTAAATTATAAAATGCCCTCATTGTATAAAAATGATAAACAAAAGTGAGTAAGGGAAAGAAAAATAGAACAGAAAAACTCCCCTTACTGAAATAAAAAATTTCATCATCGGCTACTAAAAATCTTCTTGGTTGATTCCTTCATTTCTTGAAAAATAATATACAACATCTACACTTTCGTAGTTAATCACGATTGCATTTAGCATATGCAATAAGCCTTTAAACCCCTCGGTATCCCAAGTGGACGAGTTATAGTCTCGTGAGGGTTTCCAGTGAACACACCCACAAAGTTCACAATTAATAAGATAAACTTATTAAATTTCTAAAAAAAATCCCAATGCATTGTTCAGCTGTACTTGTTCTGAACTACTAGTCTGTATTTTATACCATACATTGTATCATACTGTATTATATCATATTGTATACTAAATGCCCACTTCGAAAAATGGCAATGGTAGTCTAAAATAAACAGGCAAACAAATTAAACGTACCAAAAATTAAAATAAAAAGTACAAATTAAAGATATTTCAAAAACATATAAACACATGCTATTATTTCCTATGGCTTATTATGTATAAAAACTTATTAAACTACTGTTATTCAGATAAGCATTCAATCGCTAGTTGGGTACCTACAACTATTGATTTCCTAATGTTTTCTAATAATTAGAGTTTCTTAAACCTATCCCAAAACTAAAATAGCCACACAATATTTCTAATATTAACACACTTAATTCTTTAATAATGTTAAACTTATTTAACAAACTTCATTTTCTTCAAATAATTGATTAAAATGATTCTTCATCAATGTTTCATATCATTATCTAGTGTGTTTTATAGTAATTATTTTTATAGCAAAAACATATATACATTCTAGATTCTAAAAATCCTAACTATAAAGAATAATTAAATAAAAACTATCACTGAATTAATGTATCCACACCTTAATTAAAATAATACCAATATTAAAAAAAAAAAAAAAAAAAAACATTCATTCATTAAGTTAACAATTAAAAGTCTAGCATATAACATAGTTAAATTCCTCATATCTACTTCCATTATATTTATCAAAATATTTTAACAATTCTCATAGAATAACTCATACTTGTAAACCAACATTATAAACATTTTACGATGTCATAAAAAAAACTTATAAAAGTGAGGATAAAATCCAATATGAATCTTAAAATGATTTTTAATGTAGTCATAAAATATGGTTATTTAATTGAAACGTATCATACCTTACATAATATAACCGAGATTAATAATGAAAACATTTAACCACTTAAATAATACTAAAGAAAAATAAACATGAAAATTATTCCTAAAATAACACATATATTAAAAACTTAATATCCATAAACAAACAACTAAAGTTTAAAAGAAATCATAACTAATAACAAAATGAAAAATTCCAAATAAAAATAAGAATGTGCAAATGTCTTCAAGGTTGATGAACCCATTCTCGAGCTAGTGGTGAAACATAGTAACCATTTGGTAGCATAAAGTGTATAGGGACTCTCTGATCAGGAGGAAAAATTCTTAAGAAGTATCTAAACATGGTTTTAGTGATATCAGGCACTTGAGCATTAGAATCTTCAAAATGTCGGTAATGTTCATCTGCTGCTATTTGCAATTCATAAAATTCCCTCATTATTTTCTTTATTATCTTTGCTACCTGTCCTTCCTCATCAATTACCTTATATCCATTTACTTCCTTTACTTCACATTCTTGATGCTTACGTCTTAACTCATCCATAAAACCATAAAATCCTAAGTGTAACATTTCATACTTTCCAGTCGTACGATTTCTCACTACCTCTTCAACTTCCCATACTATTCCTTTCATTAACTCTCTCTGACGCTCGGTAAACAACAATCCCGAAAATCTAAACATATTTATCATTTTTGTATAAATCTGAGATAATCATAAGTGAAATAGATCATTATGAAAAAAATGATTCCTTCCTTGAAAAATTGATTTAAGCTCCATAATCACGTAGTTTGCCACATTAACTAATGCCACTTCAGATATCCCCTCCGGAACTCTCCTTCTTAACTCTTCTTGTGCGGGATAGTACAAATCATTTATCATTTGATGCGCATAATATTCCACTGTGCAATCTACATAGTAAGTGCTTCAATTTTTATAATCTTTTTGTTCCATTAAGCTAATCACTTCCTGCAACTCTTCTATCAAACATATATCCGCCATTTGCGTTGGATTTCCAGTTGCCCAATCCATATGATGCTTGTAGTATTCCAATAAACTAATTTGTTTATTAGAATACGGAAACGGATATCTAGTCAATGCTCTGTAGACACATGAATACAAAATCTTCTGCCCTTCAAAGAAATCTTCCTCTTGAGCTTCTTGCTGATATAGCGTGTCCATTAGTTCAGTCACATACTTATCAAAATAATTCACCATCCGGGTCTGGTTAGGATTATGCCAATCTTCATATTCTTTTTCAATCTTTTCAATTATGTACTTTTGTTCAGGTGTAAATTCATAAGTAGATGCCCTGATAACAGCCATAATATGATATGTATCATTTTTCCCAACTTCTAAAAGTTGAATCAATCTACCTCTCGTACTAACTACTGGCACAGGTATCCTTCCTAAATTAATATCTTCAACCTCAGTGTTAATACCTAAATCATTTCCTTCTTCTTCAGACATACTATCTAAATCCTCTTCTTCTTCTTCAGATATAGTATCTAGTGTAGGGTTATCAAATTTCCAAAGAGAATGTTCATCAACATAGACATCCTTGCATTCCACAGTTTCATTCAAGATTTCCTTTTGCTTATTTTCCATTTCAATAACAGTTAACGGAGTCTGTATACACAAATTATTACTTAATTTAGAACACACATAGTACAAGTAAAACATATTATACAAATAGAATTCATTTACATAATTATACATATTTAATTAAATTTCTTTTACAATGCTTAATCAATAGATCTAGGTAGCTCCATTGATAGTACACAAAAGCGGAGAAACAGGTCAGCGCTAAGCTTATTAAAAACCTATTTCTTTTGAGAAGCACCTTATCTCTTATATGATAAATCAATGAGATAGTGCTTACTCTCCTTATACCTTTGTTTCTGTCAGTATTCTCAATGGGTGAGCAGATATTTCTTATCGATTTTGCAAAGTATCAGAAATAAAAATTATACAAGTAAAATAATTAGTTTTAAAATAAAATACACCGCTCCCCCAGTAAAACAAAAGTTTAACCGGTTAAGTGTTCCTCGGCAGCGGCGCCAAAAACTTGATGTGGTGAAAAGTATATGCAATTATAATAAAAAGTTTAATTAAGGAAATACTAAATAATACTATCACACAATTCATGCAAGATTAACCCGTTCATGTAATATAGCTTAATAAGTAAGTCCAAATTCGAACACAAGGAACACATGAAAACGTTATTCTTATTTATAACTAATTATCTATTTATTCTAATTACAAATATTTACAACTATAATACAATTAAATACAAGGATCCAATTTACAATAATCTACAAGATAAGGGGGACGTTTTAGTTCCGAACGAACATATTTATATTTATATTTTCGATACAGATTCTAATAGATAAGTTTTAGGAAACAACTTAAGTATACTCAATTGAATAGAAGATTATAACTATTTAAACAATTATTTATTAAACGTATTTTATCAACTTATGTCTATTTGCTTTGTTGGCTATTATTATTGGTGAATTACTAATGTAGAAAATCACAAAGATTAAGATAATTTTCATATAGTAGCATTGCAAAAGATTAAGTACAATATTACTATTTATTAAGATCTATCAGCAGAATATTAATACAATTCCTAGCTTCGGTTGAATTACAGTGTTACTTAACATTAATAATTGACAATCATCAATTAACTTATAAAACTCACTAGCTTCGTAAAGTTATCTATATAAATCAATTAACTGTTATCAATATTAACATAACACAGACAATTCTTGTATAATAAACATTCAATAATATAGTTCCAACATAAACATATAATTCATATAATAAATCTAATAAACATACATTTAAACATTCATAATGAAAACCTAATAAGCAATTAATCCAAATAAACAATATCCAAAATAACCCAAAAGATTAATAAAGTTACAAGGATAAAGAAACCGAACCAATTAGCAAACCAGCTTTTCCTAGGGTTATTGGCCTTCAAACCCTAGCTCCTTTGCCTCCAAAATCGCACCTTAAAGTTGCCTTAAAACCCTAACTTTCGGTTTAGTATTCTTGAATCGTATATCAAATGACCTAGCTTAAGCCTCTATTTATACTTTTTCAGGCTGACCTTCCAACCGCCGGTTGAATACTCCAACCGCCGGTTGAAGTAATTCTAATCCGGGTCCAACTCCACGTGTCTGCGCCGCCTTAAACCCTAAAGCTCAACCACCGGTTGGTTAATCCAACCGCCGGTTGAATGTAATTTCCAGAATATTCCATTTTCGGGCTTGGGCTTAATATTTGGACTCTCAATCTTCATAACCGGACTTCTTTGTCTTCTTGGCCCAATTCTTAATTTTAACTCTTTTAGTCTTCATTTCTTCAAGGTCTTTAATCTCTATTTCTTTAAGTGCTTTAAATCTTAGTTCTGGTCTCGTTCTTGTTCCTTTTTCTTCATTCTTCAATTAAAATACATTTCTGCAATTATTAACAAAATAAGTATCTAAAATCATATTAATGCAATAAAATGTATATAAATATAGGGATAAATTAATATAAAATATACTATCTATTTGATGCTTATCAATGGTTCGTTCACTTTGGCCGTCAGTTTGCGGATGGTAAGTGGTACTCATATCCAAACGAGTGCCGATAGATTTTTGTAGAGATTGCCAAAAGTGAGAAGTAAATCGAGCATCTCTATCAGATATAATTGAGATGGGCACGCCGTGTCTTGACACAATCTCTTTCAGGTAGATTCATGTCAAACGTTCCATCTTGTCAGTTTCTTTAATAGCCAGGAAATGAGCATATTTAGTGAGTCAGTCTACGATCACCCAAATGGTATCGCAACCGCTAGATATTTTCGGAAGTTTAGTAATGAAATCCATGGTGATTTGCTCCCATTTCCATTCAGGGATTTTCGGTTGTTGCAGCAAACCGGAAGGTTTCTAGTATTCAACTTTAACCTTGGAACAAGTAAGACACTTGCTCACATAGGTTGCAATGTAAGCTTTCATATTGGGCCACCAATACAACTCTTTGATGCCATGATACATTTTGTCGGCACCGGGGTGTATAGAGTATTTAGACTTGTGAGCTTCATCCATCACTAAGTCTCGCAGGTTTCCAAAACTTGGTAACCAGATTCTGTTAGAGAAGTATTTGGCCCCGTTTGGTTTGGTTTCAAACTGTTTGTCCATGCCTCACAAGGCCTTGTGTTTGACATTTTCAGGTTTGAGTGCTTCGAGTTGAGCGGTAAGAATTTGAACAATAAGGTCGTTGTGAATTGTCATACCGAGAGCTCGAACTCGAAGGGGTTTCACTCGTTCTTTTCTGCTTAAGGCATCGGCAACAACGTTTGCCTTGCCCGGATGATAGCGAATCTCGCAGTCGTAATCAGTGAGTAATTCGACCCAACGGCGTTGTCTCATGTTTAGGTCTTTTTGGTCGAAGATGTGTTGGAGACTTTTGTGGTCGGTGAAGATTGTACACTTGGTACCGTACAAGTAGTGTCTCAAGATTTTTAGAGCGAATACAACTGCCCCTAACTCTAGCGACACTAGGGGTCTGATTGGATTCAAGGCTCGGGTTTGTGGTCAAACGACTCCGGTTCGACCCGATATTTTTAGGGAAGCCTTAAATATGTTAAATAAGCTTTATAAAATTGTCGTTACGTTTTATGGCCTACCCGAAATGTCGGTTTTGTGAAATGACAAAAACAGCCCCTTGGAGCTTCGATTCCAGATTTTTAACCAGATTCAACCCCCGATTTCACCCATTTCTAATCCGAATCAAGCCTAACCAAAAATCACACATATTCTCCTAGGTGTCTTGTTGATTTCTGCACTTTATGGAAATTTTATAAGTTCATTTACTATTTTATCCAAAAATAAATATGAAGAGTGGTCAGGTTTGGCCCAAAACAGACCTCTGTTCAAAGATCGAGTTATACACTAAAATCTGTGTATTTCTGGAAGTAGCCAAAGAAGAACTTTTCGTATAAGACAATAATACCAAACTTTTCCATGTGGTCTCATACATTTATTTAACTTATAACTCAAGTTATAGCCGAAATGGTTAGACACATTTTCTGGGCAGATTTATGTGTTTTGTGTTTATGCTCATAAAAACGATTTTGAGTTACTTTTTGGACATTTCTTGGTTGAATGAGCATATAGACATGTTGATAAGTAGTAACCAATTAAATCTAAGAGAAGTTCAAGAGTTCTTACAAAGAAATGGTGAGGAGAAGGAGAAAAAAGATCAAATGCTCGTTTTCTCACGTTTTCTTGATTTCCGGCATGGCGGCTCGTGGTGGTTGTATGGTGATGCTATGGTGGTGTGTGGTGGTTGTTTGGGTGGTGGTTGGACTGATGAAATTCTTCCAAATGGAGAGGGAGAGAGAGATGAAGCTTGAAGTGTGAAAGTGATGAATGAGGTGAGGTGGTAATGAGGTGAAATGGTATGGGGTGGGTTTGGATAGTCTAACAAGCAACAAGGAGGGGAGGGGCATGGAGGGCTGCAGATTTCGTGGCCCCCACCCACTAGATGGTGTGTTAAATCATTCCCCAAATTTGCGTAAAGTTCCGTAGTCGTTTACCCGTTCGTTTTGCGTTTTAATTAATCGTATAACGTTTTATATAATACGTTTTGTTAACGATTTAAAACACTACATTTTTAATAAAAGTTTTACTTAAGTAGCATATTTTAACTTACTAAAATAATATTCGAGTTTTCGTTCGGTCGTCGGTTGTGAATTGTACGTTTATTCGAATCGTGTAACGTCTTCAAACGTTTTTATTGTACGCGTGTAATCGCGATGTTTTTACTCAAAGTATTTTATCAAAATACTAAATAACGAGTTATAAAATTATAACTTAAGTTTATTTCGTGTGTCGGGCGCGTTTCGTACATTTCATCATGTTCGGAGTGTCTTTAGACGATAAATAATACGTGTAATATATTATCACAATATATTAAGGTAAATAATGTTTGTTTGGATATTTCCACATTATTTTAAATAGTTTGTCACCAACGTCCATAGTAAACAGTGTCGGACCTCGTCCAGTTCATAATGTACGATTTAATAAATCGCGAATACGTGTATGTAATTACACAAAATGTTACGTATATTTAGATTTATATACAACTAAATACACTTAATCACAAGTAAGTTAGGCACTAATTAAAGTCCTAATCTGGCGAGTGTCGCATTCTCCCCTTGTTAGGAGAATTTCATCCCGAAATTAGCTCAAAGTCGTGGTGTGAGTAGAGTCTGTGAACAAGTGTGGCTATTTCAGTCGCATTTGTTCTTCCCGTTCCCAAGTGAATTCAGGACCACGCCTCGAATTCCAGCTGACCTTAACGATGGGAATACGACTCTGTTTTAAGCGCTTGACCTTGCGGTCCATAATTTCCACGGTTTCCTAGACAAAGTGTAGTTTGTCGTCAACGTGTATCTCATCGAGGGGTATAATCAGTGTCTCATCAGACAGACATTTCTTCAAGTTCGAAACGTGGAAGATGGAGTGCACGCTACTTAGTTCAGGAGGTAGCTGCAGTCTGTATGCCACTGGGCCAATCCTTTCAAGGATTTCAAATGGTCCAATGTACCTGGGATTCCGTTTCCCACGTTTGCCAAAACGAATAACGCCTTTCCAAGGTGAGACTTTCAGAAGTACTCGATCTCCAACCTGGAACTCGAAGTGTTTGCGTCTCACGTCTGCATAGCTTTTCTGACGATCACGCGCAGCTTCAGTCTGTTTTGTATGCCGACGATCTTTTCAGTTGTTTCATGTATGATTTCCGGACCGGTGAGTTGTGTATCCTACACCTCAGTCCAACAAATGGATGACCGGCACTTACGACCGTAAAGTGCCTCGAATGGTGCAGCCTTAATGTTGGTGTGGTAAATGTTGTTGTACGAGAACTCCCACAACGGTAAGTGATTTTCCCAGTTTTTACCAAAGTCTACTATGCAGGCTCGTAGCATATCCTCCAGTGTTTGTATAGTTTGTTCACTTTGGCCGTCAGTTTGCGGATGGTAAGTGGTACTGATATCCAAACGAGTGCCGAGAGATTTTTGTAGAGATTGCCAAAAGTGAGAAGTAAATTGAGCATCTCTATCAGATATAATTGAGATGGGCACACCGTGTATTGACACAATCTCTTTCAGGTAGATTCGTGTCAAACGTTCCATCTTGTCAGTTTCTTTGATAGCCAGGAAATGAGCAGATTTAGTGAGTCGGTCAACGATCACCCAAATGGTATCACAACCGCTAGATGTTTTCGGAAGTTTAGTAATGAAATCCATGGTGATTTGCTCCCATTTCCATTCAGGGATTTCCGGTTGTTGCAACAAATCGGAAGGTTTCTAGTATTCAGCTTTAACCTTGGAACAAGTAAGACACTTGCTCACATAGGTTGCAATGTCAGCTTTCATATTGGGCCACCAATACAACTCTTTGATGCCATGATACATTTTGTCGGCACCAGGGTGTATAGAGTATTTAGACTTGTGAGCTTCATCCATCACAAAGTCTTGCAGGTTTCCAAAACTTGGTAACCAGATTCTGTTAGAGAAGTATTTGGCCCCGTTTGGTTTGGTTTCAAACTGTTTTTCCATGCCTCGCAAGGCCTCGTGTTTGACATTTTCAGGTTTGAGTGCTTCGAGTTGAGCAGTAAGAATTTGAATAATAAGGTCGTTGCGAATTGTCATACCGAGAGCTCAAACTCGAAGGGGTTTCACTCATTCTTTTCGGCTTAAGGCATCGGCAACAATGTTTGCCTTGCCCGGATGATAGCGAATCTCGCAGTCGTAATCAGTGAGTAATTCGACCCAACGGCGTTGTCTCATGTTTAGGTCTTTTTGGTCGAAGATGTGTTGGAGACTTTTGTGGTCGGTGAAGATGGTACACTTGGTACCGTACAAGTAGTGTCTCCACATTTTTAGAGCGAATACAACTGCCCCTAATTCTAGGTCATGAGTGGTGTAATTCTTTTCATGGACCTTGAGTTGTCGAGAGGCGTAAGCAATAATTTTGTCTCGTTGCATCAATACGCAACCAAGACCTTGGTGTGAAGCGTCACAGTATACCACGAAGTCATCGTTGCCTTCCGGTAAGGATAAGATAGGTGCACTACAGAGTTCCGGTTTGAGCAGCTGGAAGGTTGACTCTTGTTTGTCAGTCAAATCGAATTTCTTTTCTTTTTGAGTAAGTGCAGTGAGAGGTTAGGCTATTTTCGAAAAATTCTCAATGAATCGCCTGTAGTATCCGGCGAGTCCTAAGAATTGACGTACTTCGGTGGGTGTAGTAGGTGCTTGCCAACACTTGATGGCCTCAATTTTTGAGGGATCAACACGAATCCCTTGACTGTCAATGACGTGTCCAAGGAATTGTACAGTTTACATCCAGAACTCACACTTGGAGAATTTAGCATATAACTCCTCGTGCTTGAGTAGTTCTAGAACGGTTTTCAGGTGTTGCGCGTGTTCTTGTTCATTGCGCGAGTAAATCAGAATGTCGTCAATGAAGACGATGACAAACTTGTCGAGGTAAGGCTTACACACCCGATTCATAAGATCCATGAATACTGCCGGTGCGTTGGTTAAGTCGAATGGCATCACTTGAAATTCGTAATGCCCGTAACGAGTTCGGAAAGCTATTTTTGGAATGTCGGTGTCACGAACTCTTAGCTGTTGATAACCTAACCGTAGATCGATCTTTGAGTAAAAACTCAACCCTTGGAGTTGGTCAAACAGGTCATCAATGCGAGGTAATGGGTAACGGTTCTTGACGGTTAGTTTGTTGAGTTCACGGTAATCGATGCACATGCGGAAAGAACCATCATTCTTTTTCACAAACAGGACCGGGGCTCCCCAAGGTGAGGAACTCAGTCGAATAAATCCCTTATCCAGGAGTTCCTGCAGTTGAGTAGACAACTCTTGAAGTTCGGATGGGGCTAAACGGTACGATGCTCGTACCACGGGTGCTGCGCCGGGCACAAGATCAATAGAGAACTCGACTTGTCTAGGTGGCGGAAGGCTAGGTAAGTCTTCAGGAAAGACTTCTGGGAAGTCTCGAACAATAGGCACATCCTCAAGTCGCTTCTCCTCCGATTTTTTCTCCATAACGTGTGCGAGGATTGCATGGTACCCTTTTCTCAAATATTTCTGGGTTTTCATACATGAAATGATGTTCAGTCTCATCCCACCGGTCTCCCCTTGTATGACTAAAGTTCCACCGGTGGCGAGAGGAATACGGACGACCTTCTCAAAACAGACGATTTCAGCACGGTGTTTGGATAACCAATCCATATCGACGATTATGTCAAAGCTGCCGATCTCGACAGGTATAAGGTCAATAGAGAATAGCTCATCAGCCAAGTTTAACGTGCAGTTAGGTATCATACTATTGGCCTCAATGAGTTTGCCGTTTGCCAATTCTACTGTGTACTTAGAATCTAAGGCAACAGGTGTAGTGTCAAGTAATGGACAAAACTCATCAGATATGAAGCTCTTATCAGCACCAGTATCAAATAGGACAGTAGTAGTTAAATTGTTGAGTAGGAACGTACCCGTGACCATATTAGGGTCTTGCCGGGCCTCCCCAGAGTTGAGAACGAAGACTCTACCCTGAGCGTTGTTGTTGTTCTTGTTGCCGCTTTGCAGTTTTGGACAATCTTTTCTGAAATGCCCGGTACCGTTGCACTCATAACAGGTCTTTGGTGCAAAAATGTTAGTGCCCGTGGTGTTTGATCTGCAATCCCTAGCCAAGTGTCCAAATTTCTTACACTTGCTACAGGGGCAAGAATTATCATGGTGAAGATTGCATTTAGAGCAATATGGTTTGCTCCCAATGTACCCTTTCTTGTTATCAAAACCCGAAGTATAGGCCTTAACAGTCTCAGGCCTTTTGTTTGACTGTTGGTTCTGATTGTTGTTCCCAGTCCATTTCCGTTTTTTATCCCCGGACTGGTCTCCAGTATTCTTTCTAGCAGGTGTTCCTTGGCGAACCACCTGAGCCATTTGATTGTGTGCCATACGGATGGCACTCTGTATTGTTCCAAGGTTCAAAGCAGTGACCATCCCCTGAATCCGAGTAGGAAGTCCCCAGATGTATCGCTCAATCCGTTTGTATTCCGGATCGACCATGGTGGGGCACAAAAGTGCCAGCTGATGGAATCTGGTGGTATACCCTGCGATATCATTACCCCTGACAGCGAGGTTCCAGAACTCAACCTTAAGTTGCTGTAATTCTTCTCTAGAGCAATATTCATCTTTCAACATTTTCTTTAATTCGTCCCAGGGGAGTTGATAAGCAACATCAATCTCCACCGTTTGTATGTAGGTGTTCCACCAAGTAAGAGCACATTCAAAAAAGGTACAGGTAGAGTATTTGACCTGGTAGTCTTCTGGGCAGTTGCAAATTCAGAATACAGATTCCGTTTTCTCAGACCACCGGGTCAAACCGATAGCTCCTTCGGTTCCCTTGAAGTTCAGGGGTTTGCAGTTTAAGAAGTCTTTGTAGGAGCATGGTTTTACTGGAGGGGTGTTGTTCAGGGTTTCTTCAGTGCCTGAACTTTGTTGCCGAGCAGCTAAAGCATCTGCTACCCCTTGGGCAACCAGTCGATTGACGTCAGCTTGACTAAACGTAAGTCTTGGAGGCATAATGCTGAACATAAACAAGGAAAAGAGATAAGTGAGATGGTTGTACAAGGTTATGATGTATCAAATATGTATATATATACAGGGAAGTGATATACAACGATACGAAGTGATAACCATAATTCATTGGATAATAGGATTAGATCCCGTACAATACATGAGTTCCAAAAGATTACAGGACATAGGAATTTCAAGAGATTATCAAATTACAGTTTACAAAAGATACCGGGAATGATTACATCCGGCCGAATTACACGAGTTCTACATCGATAGTTAACGGATTACAAGATAAAGACTACACTAGTCTTGACGCAGGTTTATTCGTTCCATTAGCGTGACCAGTCGGTCCACATTTCCTGCAAGTCTACTGGCTTGTCTGGCGTTATCTTCAGCCAATGTTAGTCGTTGTTCCAGCACTCGAGTGTATTCCTCAGCTTCTTGCGAGCGTTTCTCACATTCTTCTAATCTTGCTTGTAAGAGATCAACCGCTCCCCTGTCGTTGATCACTTGTTGATGAACCATTTCTAGAGTACGCGTCACGTCTTCCTGTTCTTGGTAAAGTTGTGCGATGCGGTCGTGTGATTGGCGTAACTAGTACATTTGTACTATGTATTGTTCTCGTTCCAAACTTCCAAGTCTTGCCTCATGGCGGTGTAGTCGGGCAGCTAACACTGGTACAGTGTGATGTGTTGGTTCCTGAGTGTATGGAGAGATGTCCATGGGGCCAGTAGGAATTTGGATTTCCTCCTCAGATCTCCAAGTGTTTAAGGTCGTGGGTAGCCAATCCCACCTGCGGGTGTATGTCGGACGGCATGTACCAGTTGTGGTTTTAGCAGCAGGATTCGAGTAAGGGTTTGCTCGAAATGATATGGAACTCCTTTGGCGAGCACATACCACTCGAGCTTCACTAGTTATGTAGTAAAGAGGTTCGAGAGATTCCCGCATTGGCGAGACAGGAATAGGAGTTATCCCTTCAGAAGTGGAGTCAGTTGGTGCTACATTAGTGATGTCTGCCATTTTCTGTGGCAAGAATGTTGAGTATCGTGAGGCTTATATATATATATATATATATATATATATATATATATATATACATATATATAGCATATAGTATAGCCTAGGGTGTCTAGTACAAACAAGTAATAGTCCCGTTTCTCTCGTGGTCAGAGTCAACTATTGTATTCCTATTCAACATAACCGTTTCAGACCTCACATCATCTTTCCTTAATTGTACATAGTTGATCAAGCTATGTTAAATTAAAGTCGTATGATGCAATCCCTGAACCAGTCACACCTAATAAGGAAATACAGCCTAACAGTCATAGTCTAGGCCCACTAATGCAACCTAGTTCGCTATAACCTTAGGCTCTGATACCAATCTGTAACACCCCCAAATTCACTGTTTTAGAGGAAGCAAGCTTTGGGTGTTACTAATCAATAATCAAGCACCAAAGTAAAGCAAACGACATCTATATGCAACGTCGTACAATAGTACAAAAGTATTACATTGTTTAAATCAGAATAACAAGTATTGAGTTCAAAAATAGTTTCCTAGAGATTCTAATACATAACTGATATACAAAAAGTAATGCGAAAGAATCTCCAAAACTAGTATGTATGCATGCGACTCGAGCTATCGGTCCAGTGGGTGTGCAGTCCTACTGCTGCTGTAAACCTGAGATAAATGCTAAAAAGTGTCAACCAAAAGGTTGGTGAATCTTACAGGTTTAGTAAAGTAAATCATTTATGAACCACAAGTAAGTACCAGTAATACCCTCGAACAAGGTAAGCAATTCAGTAAATCAGTAAGTCGACACAATTACCATGAGCTCACAAGTTGAAGCTTAACAGTGTAGTGTGAATGGTACAATCAAGTACAGTATCACGTACCCCTTGAGTGCTATCCGAACACTCATATGTAACAAATACTAATATGCTTGTTTCTACAGTGAAATCCGTGGTAGCGCTACTACCCCAGGCAGGGATTGTGAGTCCTAAATGGATCCATCAACTAGTAATCGTGTTTAACTCCATAACTAACAACTTATGATAAGGAGGCTTTCAGTGGATAAAAGTAACTCATGTAATGTATCTAAAAGTAGTGTAATCAGTTCGGTACTTGCGTTCATACGTAAACGGTAGTAAATATCTCACCCCAAAGTAGAAAACTGTAAAAGTGGGGCTGTAAGACTCACCTGAGTCTAGCAAGTATGTTTGTGTAAGCAAACAAGTATAGCGGATGTAAGTCCGTAAGTATGTGTCGGATGTATTTCCGTAGCGTGGTTCTCCGAACCCTGCAACCTTCTGGCGTCCGAAACGCACAAGGTCGTAAGCAAGCAAGTAAGTAAGTTGGCGTCTCGAAAGAACACCCATGCTAGTTGTCCACTCAACTAGGAAATGTCCAAGTATTTGTTTGTACGTTTGTAATCATTTGGTAAATAAGTGTGGCCCGTTGGTGACGGAGGTGTAATAATAATTCAAATGTTATTATTATGTAATTCATCGTGTTTGTATACCTTGTACAGCATATACATAAGTTGATTCTTTGTAACGTGGCGTGTAATCGTTGTTCGGATGTAAGTCCGTGCGAGTGTAAGCTCGTAAGTGTTTGAGTGTAATCTCATAATTATTAGAGTTGTAGTGTATACTTCCCAAAGTATATGTATATCATGTAAGTGTAGTGTCGTATAAGGTATAGTTGACGTACGTATTCAATACTTAGTGTAAAAAGTATTTTTGAAGTTTCTGTAGTTAGCGACACTAAGATCGAGTGACGCTATCCTAGCGACACTAGATAATTTATGGCGACACTAGGGTTAGTGTCACTATATGCGGCACTCAATTGAGTGGCGGCACTAGGGTCAGTGTCGCTACGGGCGACACTAAATAATGTAGCGTCACTAGGTCAGTGTCGCTATGGGCGACACTAATCAGGTTTGGCGTCACTAGGCTAGTGTCGCTATAGGGTTTGTGCCTCTAGCAACACTAGGGGTCTGATTGGATTCAAGGCTCGGGTTTGTGGTCAAACGACTCCGGTTTGACCCGCTATTTTTAGGGAAGTCTTAAATATGTTAAATAAGTTTTATAAAATTGGCGTTACGTTTTATGGCCGACCCGAAATGTCGGTTTTGTGAAATGACAAAAACAGCCCCTTGGAGCTTCGATTCCAGATTTTTAACCCGATTCAACCCCCGTTTTCACCCATGTATATTCTGAATCAAGCCTAACTAAAAATCACACATAATCTCCTAGGTGTCTTGTTGATTTCTGCACTTTATGGTAATTTTATAAGTTCATTTACTATTTTAACCAAAAATAAATATGAAGAGTGGTCAGGTTTGGCCCAAAACAGACCTCTGTTCAAAGATCGAGTTAAACACAAAAATCTGTGTATTTCTGGAAGTAGCCAAAGAAGAATTTTTCGTAGAAGACAAAAATACCAAACTTTTTCATGTGGTCTCATACATTTATTTAACTTAGAACTCAAGTTATAGCCGAAATTGTAACAACCCAAAAATTAGGGCCAATTTAAAATTTCCCTAATTACATGTTTACTACTTGTATTTAATATGAAATAAGATTAAATACGTTACTTACTTATTATATATATATATATATATATATATATATATATATATATATATATATATATATATATATATATATAGGTGATATATATATACACGTATACGATTCGTTCAAATCGTATAAAACTACAATTGTACAAACTTACGGACGTTGGTAAAACAATTATTAAATAATGTGGATTATTGAATTACTTCAATTACTACTTTATATTATATTTATTATATAACGGACACGTATGTTTTTAACTAAAACATTACCGAACTCTACGAAAACTCGACCAACCGACAAAGACAAAACAAAGTTATGCTTTATAACTTAAAAACTAGTATTTTGGTAAAATACTCTAACCAAATATCGAGTAACAAGTTCGTATTTTAAAACGTATAAATAAACGTGTATAAAATTATTTTCACGTTTAAACGACCGGGGAAACGAACACCGCACGGAACGCAAACTCGACGGAACAACAATTGGTGAGATCCACACATGGTGGACCCCACCATGGCCGGCCCAACCAAGGGGACAACCCCCTCACCCTCTTTGATCACTAGCATACACAATCACATACATACACTCCATCACCTCTCTCTCTAAACTCTCTAAACTCTCTCTCTCCCTCCATCTCTACGGCTCTCTCTCTCTCTAACAAAAACACCACAAAAACTCCTTAAAACACCTAGCTCGTTTGGAGGAAGTTGATCACCGCAACGAGGACTACACACCTATCTTTTCGGTTTCTCGATCCGACGACTTTGTAAGTTTTCCGGCGACTCTCGAACTTTTCCGATTTCAATTATTTTGCTAGATTATTGTTCCCCTAGCTTTGTAATGTCCAAATATGTAATTAAAACTCGTTTTTGTAAACATTAACGGAAATGTCAGTTTTGGTCACTTTTAAGAAAACGACACCTCGAACCCTAAAAACGTCAACCAATAATTTTTATAAACTCATTGTAACATAATAAAGCTGGTGTGAAAGTTTCGGGTCAAACCGAGGTCGTTTGACCCAAAAACCGAGCCCAAAAACGTAAACAGCCCTTGTGTTGCATCAGACCAAAAATCTATGAGACACAAGGCTTGTGTCGCATAGAAGCATAAGACACAAGGCTTGTGTCGCATAATCCATAAGACACAAGCGTTGTGTCGCATAATCCATAAGACACAAGCGTTGTGTCGCATAAACCATAAGACACAAGGATTGTGTCGCATAAACCATAAGACACAAGGATTGTGTAGCATAAACCATAAGACACAAGGATTGTGTCGCATAAACCATAAGACACAAAGACTGTGTCGCATTTTGTGTCGCATTAAGTTGCGTATCATAAGACACAAGCCTTGTGTTGCGGAACACAAGCGTTGTGTCGCATAAATCATAAGACACAAGCACTGTGTCGCATTTAGTGTCGCAAAAACCCAAAAACAGAAACTAAAAACATTCTAAGTGTTTAAAAACCACTTTTCGACAACCAAATCAAATACGATATGACTTATACATGAAAATACTATACTTTTGGAAGTATACACAAATACTCGAATACGTACAAGATTATACTTAACCGAACGTGAGATTTCACTCACGCACACACACGAGATTGCACTCAAAAATACTTAGGAGATTACACTCCAACGAACTTAAACTTGTACAACTACACGGGATTGCACCCGATGCGAACTTATGAGTTCACTCCAAATACTTACGTGTGGGATTACACGCTAACTGATACGAACTTACACTCGAACACATACGAGATTTCACCCGTACACATGGGGATTACATCCACTCGAATTTACGTTACTTGAACGTTACACAATGCAATACCAAGGTACATTACAACTATACAATTTCTACAAATACATAATAATAATATAAGATTATTATTACATGCCGATACCAACGGGCCATACAACTTTTCTACAAACTACAAACTACAAACAAATACAAACGTACAAACAACAAATGGACATTAAATAGTTTGGGAACAACTAGCATGGATACCTTACAAGTATTCCATTTACTTACTAAACCTTATGCGTATTAGGACGCTAAGGGTTGCTAGTTCGGGATACTACTTTGCTTGCTTACTGCATTGTCTGCTAGACTCAGGTGAGTCTCACAGCCCCTATTTTACTGTTTTCACTCAGGGGTGAGACGCATTACTGTTTTACATGAACACACGTACTTACTTGCTGACATGATTTACTTACTTTACTGAATTACGGATACGCCAATTGCATGAGTTTCGACTAATCCAATGAAAGCCTCCTAATCATAGTTGTTAGTTATTGGATAATCGCGAGTTTTAGTATATGGATCCATATGGGACTGACAATCTCCGCCCAGGGTAGCACGCACTACCACGAACCGTTACTGTAGAAACGGGCGTTTCTTACTCGTTTCATATGAATGTTTTTGGATTAACATTCACGGGGGTACTATATTTACTGTACGTTAAGCTTCAACTATCGTGGCTCATGGCAAGGGTATCAAACGGTTAGCATGACCTGCAACCACCACTTACTTACTGGCTGGCTAGTGATTTACAAATACAACTGTTACATGTGTGTTCAAACTATTTACTTACAAACCTGTGAGATTCACCAACCTTTTGGTCGACCGTTTTAGTAATGCTTCTCAGGTACACAGCATCAGTAGGGATGCCCAGCAGGATATGCTTATTAGCTCGAGTCGCATGCATTTACAAGCTTGGAGATTTTTATACATTACTTTTGTACTAGTTGTTATGTATTAGAATCTCTAGGAGTTTACTCGAAACTCGAGCTTGTATTTTGAACTATTTATGTACTAATGTAATAACTTTTCGAACGTCTCATTTAGAGTCGTTCACTGTATCCTTTGTGCTTGTGATTATTGATTAGTAACACCCAAAAACTCGCTTCCGCAAACCATCAAATTTGGGGGTGTTACAGATTGGTATCAGAGCCTAAGGTTATAGTGAACTAGGTTGCATTTAGTGGGCCTAGACTATGACCGTTAGGCAATATTCCTCACTAGGTATAACTGGTTCAGGAATTACATCATACAAGTTTAATTTAACATAGCCTGATCAACTATGTACAATTAAATGGAGATGATGTGACGTCTGAAATGGGTTATGTTGAACAGGAATGCAATAGCTGACTCTGACCTCGAGAGAACCGGGACTCTTACTTGTTTGTGCTAGACACACCCTAGGCTATTATGTGATATATATATACATACATACATAGGCCTCTTTCTCCGATACAACACTCTCTCTCGACAACTGCGAAATTCGTTTTACAACTCACACCGAATAACGACAACTTGATTCTCGTCGTTCTATCCTTATTCCACTTTTATGATTCCACATATACCGACATACCTCCGAAGGCTGAAATACCTTCCCTACCATTTTGTAGAACCGCTCATCTGGAGATGGCACACTTCTCGACATGTGACTACCCGTCTAACAACGAACAAGCCATTGACGAACAAATCCAGTACACGTATCTCGATGAAGAGATAGCCCCAGTGGAAGGACTTGAGAATCACAATTTCGGACTCGTAGACATTGAAGAGTACGAAAGAGTACGGGATCAGGCTGAAGATCTGGATGGCCGTAACTGGGAGCTGCAACTGAAATGCAAAGCTTACGAGATGGAGTTAAGGATTCTGCAAAGGTCCATTCCTGAACGAATCCGAGACTCTGTGCTCTATTTGAAGGAAGTAACTACTCATCTGAATCAACGAGTAACAGCATGGATCAAATGGATGTACCTACAAGCTACCGGAGATGCTTTGGTTTATCCTACCCTTAGACGATACCAAGATATGCTGGAAGCTCGTTACTACCCCTACAATCTACACCAAGAATAGGCCGACGATAGCTATGACCGTAGTGTATAGCAGTTAGGCGTGTATGTAACAGGTCTTAGTTAGGACCGCTAATCCGATGTTTATATTAAAATCCCATCACATTTTGTAACTTATCTTGCTCGTCCGGATGTTCAAATTCCCGACACTTTTGTAAACTGTAAACGCCTGTAATCTTTTTGTCGCACTCCCTAATTCGGGTTGCGGAAGCGGGTCGGGGCGCGACTAATCAATATACAAAGCACACAAGATATATAATGAACGACCACTACATGCGTCGTTTTACAAATTACATTGATTAACGTAAAAGTCTACATATGTTTTTACAAAAGACGAGTTCGCATAGATATTTGAGAGATTCTAATACATATCTAATTTATACAAAATATAGAAATGCAGGGAAATCTCTTGATGTTTATATGATTGCATGCGACTCGAGCTACAGTATCCTGATGGGTAGTCCAACCTACTGCTGAGTACCTGAAATAACATTCTAAAAGGTCAGCTAAAAAGCTGGTGAGCTCACAGGTTTAATATGATAAGATATGATTTGTGAACCGCAAGATTTAATGAGTTGATTTACAAAACATGTAAATAAATGAATAATGAGTATCACTGCCAAGAGCACATAGTCTGAGCTTAACTGAGGGTTCAGGATCCACCTTTAAGGACCTGAGCGAGGTGCCTCTCTATGAGTGCCTAATCTACACTCAATACTGAACAAATGATAATGCGTCCGTTTGACAGGTTAGTGCTTGCTAACTCGGACGGGGATTGTCAATCCCATATGGTACCATACACTAACATTCACGCTAAATCATATTAATAGAACTATGCTTCAGAGGACTTTGATTGATTAGATGAAAACAACTCATGCAGCATATGTGATAATTTGATACTTGCGTTCACATGTAATACAAAACAGAGCATGTATCTCACCCCTAGGTAAAAGCATTTAAAATAGGGGCTATGAGACTCACATGAGTCTGATGAGATGCTATCAAGCACTAATGATGGTATACAAGGGAAATGATGTCGTCTCCAACGACTGAAACCTGCTGGGCGTCTTAGACGCGCAAGGTTATAATAATGATTAGATGTCCTAACAGATCATCTATGCTAGTTGTTCATCCAACTAGTAATGTCCAATGATTTGATTTGATTAGGTATGATTGGAAAAATATGTACGGCCCATTGGTGATTAATTGCAATAATAATCTTAAAATATTATTATTAGAATGTTGTAATGATATACTTATAAAGTATATTTGAAATAATTAGTATTCGTATCGTATAAGTATTGAAGGTATTATGTCATTTGACACTTAGTGTAAAAATAAGTTATAATTATTCCATGTTTGGTGACACTTAATAGTTTTTGGTCAATGTCGAAAGTGTGGTCAAGGGTCTCGATTTGACCCGCAACTTTTACACAAGCTCTAAGTATGTTTTCTAACCAAAATAAAGTAGTTTTCATGACTCGTGAATATTCCAAAAGTGTCGTTATAATGCGAATACGAAAACAGTCCATAATTCATCTTTACTAGGTTTCGGTCTCGTTTGGGGCCTCGTTCTAACTATGTTCTAGGCCGGGATCAGATCCATAAAAATTATATGTTATTTCCACATGTCTTAGATTTCTGGAACATATTTTTATTTAGTCTAAAACCAAACACAAGTCGAGAAATAAATTTGTAAGCACCATTGGTCCAGCAGCTATATTTTCAGTACATACGTTCGAAGATTTGATCATAACTTGAGTTTTGCAAAACCTCAATAAGTGTGCGAGTAGGGGATTTAAAGGTAACAAAAATATCTAACTTTTCCAATTAGTCTCATCAGTTTTTATTCCGTGGTTAACGAGATATGCCCTGATACATTTGACTAAATTTTCGGATCTAAAACACAGATCTGCTATGTACTTTTATTATGATTATTTAAAATAGTAAATGACAGAAATAAGATACAAGGATTACATATTCGTAAACTAGACTCAAAATACTTCATCTTAGGGTCAAGAAACACGAGATTTCATTAAGAAATGGGTTCATTATGGTCGATCTAACCCGATCTATTTTATTATCCAGTGGTTAAAGCTTATCCGATGGTTAATAGTGTGTTCATCCGATTTTTAACATAGATCTTGGACATAAACTAGTGGAAACGAAGTTCTAGCATATTTATAAACTCAATCCAAGGAAATATAGTGAAAGAAAGGGAGTTTATACCAAACAAAATCGTGATCTACAGCTATAGAGAGAGGGAGTGTTTTGCTGTTGCTCGATTCGTGTTCTTCTTGCTTCCTCCTTGTTAAAAACGTGTGGAATGGTGCTAGATGTTGTTAGATCTTGTTTAAGTGTTCTTGGAGATGGTGGAGGAGGGTGGTAAGGCTGCTGTTCGCAGGTTTTAGTGAGGGGAAGATGAGAGAAAGATAGGGTAGAGAGAGAGGTAAATGGTTGGAAATGAAATGAGGAAGTAGAGGTGGGTTGGTCTTGACTTTTAACAAGCAAGATCCACAAATTGTGGATCTTGTTTCTAAGTTTAAAAACCAGTTTTTGATGGGGTCCACAAGGTGGAGGTTGTCTCCAAATTTGTTCCCTACGTTTGCGTTCCGTGCGGTGTTCGTTTCCCCGATCGTTTAAACGGTAATTCGCGCGTCAAGTGTAATACGTATGTAGTTTAAATAACAATTAAATTTCGATAATCTTAAATTGAAGTAATACTTAATATTATATGGAAACATCTATAAAAATGTTTAGTATTGTGACGGTATTGATTTGCGTGATCGTTTAACGATTAATTAAATCGCGTAACGTTATTAAACGTTATATTTGATTGCGCATAATCGCGTGAATTTTTATTGAAGTATCTCATCAAAATACTTGGAAATAAATTATAAAAATATAATTTTCATGAATTTCTTTTGTCGGGCGCATTTTGTGCGTTTCGGTCGCGTATAACTTAATTGTTACGATACGAAATACTTATAAAATATTATCGAAATAATATGTAATAAATAATGAGTTGTATTAAATAATAATTCTATATTACTTAATACTTGTTTTCAACAACGCCGTATAGATGAATCGGAATTCGGCCGATTTCAAAATGCACGATTTAAACAAATCGTGTACTGATATATATATAACAATATACATATTGATACATACAATTAGCCTAAAACATAGCACTAATTACATGTACTACTAGATGATTAGGATCTAATAACTAGTCCTAATTTGATGGGTGTCACACTTTTGAACACGTATGTTTTAATTTCAACCATCCTATTACTTTTGTTAAACTACCAGCGTGTCAACCTTTGGCGTAGTTTCTTTGTACTTACTCGATCATCACGATCATAATTCTTGTTCAAACCCTCACATGTTCTTTATTTGTTGTTTCAAGGAACATGCCTCCTCGACGACAAGTCACGCTTAGTGAAGCCGAAATCGCGGGTCTGATTGCCCACAGTGTGGCTCAAGCCTTAGCTGTCCGAGCAACCACTCCTGGTAGCGAAGATACGGCTAACAATAGACCACCACCCAAACTCTGCACTTACAAGGACTTCCAGAACTGCAAACCCTTGAGCTTTCAGGGTACTGAAGGAGCGATCGGTCTAGTACGCTGGATCGAGAAAATCGAATCAGTATTCCTTATCTGCAACTGCACTAAGGAGGACAAGGTTAAGTTCGCTGCCAGCACTTTTTCTGACACTGCTCTCACCTGGTGGAACACCTATGCCCAGACTGTGAGTATCGCGAATGCTTACAAACTTCCGTGGGAAGAACTGAAGAAGATGCTGAGGGGTGAGTACTGCCCCAGAGATGAATTGAAACAACTGGAAGTAGAGTTCTGGAACCATAAAATGCAAGGTGACGACATCACTGGTTACAGCAACCGTTTTCACCAACTAGCACTCCTGTGCCCATCCATGGTTGATCCTGAGTACAAGAGGATCGAGAAATACGTCGATGGACTTCCTGAGCGACTTCAAGACTTAGTAACTTCGTCCAAACCGGGTACTATTCAGAACGCCATTCGCATGGCTCATGAACTGACGGCCAACTCTGTTCGCCGTGGCCTAACTTCAAACCCATCTGCAAACAACAAACGCAAATGGGAAGCAAATCCCAACTCATCCAACCAGACTTCTGACAAAAAGCATACAACTGTCAATGCCAATGACTCAAAGGCTTACAAGGGGAGCAAACCCTACTGCTCCAAATGCAGTATGCACCATAACGGCTCCTGTCCCTGCCCCAAATGCAAGAAATTTGGACATCTGGCCAAAGATTGCCAAACCAACACTACTGGTACCGATACTCCTGCACTCAAGACCTGCTATGAGTGCAACGGTACAGGGCACTTCAGGAAGGACTGCCCAAAGCTGAAAAACAACCCTGCTCGAGGAAGAGCTTATGTACTCAACGCTAGGGAGGATGAAAACCCGAGACTTATTGACTTGCTAAACCCGGGTACGCTCATTTTCCCAAAAACCCTCGCCTAAATTACTTTTGTCTGATTTCCTCATATTCCATGTATACATTCCTAGATCCTAGGTACCCAATGGGATTAGAAAACGACTGACTACTTGAATCCCGACAGCGCAAATTGTATTGCACTTTAAATACAGCGAACAAACTTCCTTCCCAAATATCTCACACTGGTTGAGACCGGGAACTCGAACACTCACTTAATTTCCGACTGACCACGTCCCGTGAACCAATGGTCGATACACATTTCCAACTTCTCTACATGATACCGATGACCACTTCGAACAAATTTCGGGACGAAATTCTCCTAACAAGGGGAGAATGTAACAACCCCAAAATTAGGGCCAATTTAAAATTTCCCTAATTACGTGTTTACTACTTGTATTTAATATGAAATAGGATTAAATACGTTACTTACTTATTATATATATATATAGGTGATATATATATACACGTATACGATTCGTTCAAATCGTATAAAACTACAATTGTACAAACTTACGGACGTTGGTAAAACAATTATTAAATAATGTGGATTATTGAATTACTTCAATTACTACTGTATATTATATTTATTATTTAACGGACACGTATGTTTTTAACTAAAACATTACCGAACTCTACGAAAACTCGACCAACCGACAAAGACAAAACAAAGTTATGATAACTTAAAAACTAGTATTTTGGTAAAATACTCTAACCAAATATCGAGTAACAAGTTCGTATTTTAAAACGTATAAATAAACGCGTGTAAAATTATTTTAACGTTTAAACGACCGGGGAAACGAACACCGCACGGAACGCAAACTCGAGGGAACAACAATTGGTGAGATCCACACAAGGTGGACCCCACCATGGCCGGCCCAACCAAGGGGACAACCCCCTCACCCTCTTTGATCACTAGCATACACAATCACATACATACACTCCATCACCTCTCTCTCTAAACTCTCTCAACTCTCTCTCTCCCTCCATCTCTACGGCTCTCTCTCTCTCTAACAAAAACACCACAAAAACTCCTTAAAACACCTAGCTCGTTTGGAGGAAGTTGATCACCGCAACGAGGACTACACACCAATCTTTTCGGTTTTTCGATCCGACGACTTTGTAAGTTTTCCGGCGACTCTCGAACTTTTCCGATTTCAATTATTTTGCTAGATTATTGTTCCCCTAGCTTTGTAATGTCCAAATATGTAATTAAAACTCGTTTTTGTAAACGTTAACGGAAATGTCGGTTTTGGTCACTTTTAAGAAAACGACACCTCGAACCCTAAAAACGTCAACCAATAATTTTTATAAACTCATTGTAACATAATAAAGCTAGTGTAAAAGTTTTGGGTCAAACCGAGGTCGTTTGACCCAAAAACCGAGCCCAAAAACGTAAACAGCCCTTATGTTGCATCAGACCAAAAATCTATGAGACACAAGGCTTGTGTCGCATAGAAGCATAAGACACAAGGCTTGTGTTGCATAATCCATAAGACACAAGCGTTGTGTCGCATAATCCATAAGACACAAGCGTTGTGTCGCATAAACCATAAGACACAAGGATTGTGTCGCATAAACCATAAGACACAAGGACTGTGTCGCATTTTGTGTCGCATTAAGTTGCGTATCATAAGACACAAGCCTTGTGTTGCGGAACACAAGCGTTGTGTCGCATAAATCATAGGACACAAGCACTGTGTCGCATTTAGTGTCACAAAAACCCAAAAACAGAAACTAAAAACATTCTAAGTGTTTAAAAACCACTTTTCGGCAACCAAATGAAATACGATATGACTTATACATGAAAATACTATAATTTTGGAAGTATACACAAATACTCGAATACGTACAAGATTATACTTAACCGAACGTGAGATTTCACTCACGCACACACACGAGATTGCACTCAAAAATACTTAGGAGATTACACTCCAACGAACTTAAACTTGTACAACTACACGGGATTGCACCCGATGCGAACTTATGAGTTCACTCCAAATACTTACGTGTGGGATTACACGCTAACTGATACGAACTTACACTCGAACACATACGAGATTTCACCCGTACACTTGGGGATTACATCCACTCGAATTTACGTTACTTGAACGTTACACAATGCAATACCAAGGTACATTACAACTATACAATTTCTACAAATACATAATAATAATATAAGATTATTATTACATGCCGATACCAACGGGCCGTACAACTTTTCTACAAACTACAACCTACAAAAAAATACAAACGTACAAACAACAAATGGACATTAACTAGTTTGGGAACAACTAGCATGGATACCTTACAAGTATTCCCTTTACTTACTAAACCTTATGCGTATTAGGACGCTAAGGGTTGCTAGTTCGGGATACTACTTTGCTTGCTTACTGCATTGTCTGCTAGACTCAGGTGAGTCTCACAGTGTAACACCCCCAAATTTGATGGTTTGCGGAAGCGAGTTTTTGGGTGTTACTAATCAATAATCACAAGCACAAAGGATACAGTGAACGACTCTAAATGAGACGTTCGAAAAGTTATTACATTAATACATAAATAGTTCAAAATACAAGCTCGAGTTTAGAGTAAATTCCTAGAGATTCTAATACATAACAACTAGTACAAAAGTAATGTATAAAAATCTCCAAGCATGTAAATGCATGCGACTCGAGCTAATAAGCATATCCTGCTGGGCATCCCTACTGATGCTGTGTACCTGAGAAGCATTACTAAAACGGTCAACCAAAAGGTTGGTGAATCTCACAGGTTTGTAAGTAAATAGTGTAACACCCCCAAATTTAGTGATTTGCGGAAGCATACTTGGGTGTTACTAATCAATATACAAAGCACAAGATATACAGCAAACGACCTCTAAATGAGACGTTTTGTAAAATAATTACATTTCATAATTAAATCGTTTGAAAACATATAGTTTTCTTTACAAAAATATGTAAGCCTAGAGTCCGCGTATGTGGCGGGAGATTCTATTACATAACCATAGTTACAAAAGATAATGCCAAAGAATCTCCGTTAAATGCAGTTTGGAAATCATGCGACTCTAGCTAGTAATCCTGGAGTGATCCTACTCCGTAAGTGTACCTGAGAATACATGCTAAAAAGGGTCAACCAAAAGGTTGGTGAATCTCACAGGTTTGTCAGTAAATAATCAGTTTGAACACAAGATTTCATCAGTAGTGCCCGTAGGCGTATATCAAGTATTTGCAAATCTCGCAAAAGTAAAGTAATCAAGTTATACCGTTGCCATGAGGCTCATAATCGAAGCTTAACCCGTAAATAATCAGTTGCTCCCGTGACATGCTCGAAATTGAGCAAGCATAAGTAACGAAATAATAGTCACCCGTTTCTACGTGTAAATCGGTACGTGGTAGCGCTACTACCCCGGGCAGGGAGGGTCATTTCCCTAATGGATCCATTAACTACTGTTCGCGCTTAAGTCCATAACTAACGATATATGATGGAGAGACTTCAGTAATTAGTAATTAACTCATGCAATTCCGTTTGGTATAGAAATCAGTTTAGTACTTGTGTTCAGGAAAAATAAGTAGCATGTATCTCCCCCAATAAGATAAAACAGTAAAAGTGGGGCCGTAAGACTCACCTGAGTCTTTGCAAGTACGTTTATATCAATAAACGAGTAACTAATATCAACCGTAGGTTCTCCGAACCCGTAACCTTCAAATGCCTAAACATATAAAGTTAAGTAAGTAGATGTCTCGCAAGACCATCTAGGCTAGTTGTTTACACAACTCATTATGTCCAAGTGTTTGTTTAGTAATCCGTTTGTAGTTTGAAAACAAATATGGCCCGTTGGTGACGGTTTGTAATAATGATTCAAAGTGTTATCATTATATGTATCGTTGAATCAGGTTTCGTTATTTGTAAGTGTTCAACACTTAGTGTGAAATGTGTTTACAACATTTAATGACGGGGGTCCGGGGGCAGCGCCCCTGGTAGCGGGGTCCAAGGGGCGACAGCCCCTGGCGGGGTCCAAGGGGCAGAGCCCCTGGCTGGGGTCGAGCTGCCAGGTCAGCTTGGAAAATTTTTATTTCTACTATATTGCTTTGACGAAAAACGCATCTGGATCCGAATTTGGGTAAAATCAGGTGTTAAAATCTTGGTTCCGACACTTAGTAAAAATCTGAGTTTTCAAGGTTCTGGTTTGTGCGACGTCGCATGCGACGTTACAAGCGACGTAAGGTGCGACGTGGGCATGTACGTCGCATGATGCGACCTTCGCAAATCAATGCGACGTAGGGGGTGGCGTCGCTAATGCGACGTTGGTTCGGTTTGCGACGTTAAAGTCTACGTCGCCATGTATGACCTCCGCAAATTAATGCGACGTAAGGGGCTGCGTCGCTAGTGCGACGTTGAGATTTTTGTGCGACGTAGGCCGCGACGTCGCAGAGGCCCCTGGCCAGGTGCGACGTAGCGGTCTGATGGCCGGAAATTTAGTCGAAAACGAGTTTCCCGGTTTCCGTTGGGTCCAAATCTTTTACCCAGCCCAAAAATGGACATAATAAGCCTATTTAAACCATAAACTAGTAAAAATGATCAAAAACGAGAGATGTCGGGATTTGTCGGAAACTTACAAAGTGTCGGATTGAAAATCCGAAAAGATAGGAAGGTAGATCGGGAGATGGTGATGCTTTTATTCCAAACGAGTAGTGCGATCCGATGTCGTTTGATGGTAGTTTTATGTGATTTTTGATGGTGGTGGTGTGGTGGTGATTTAGAGAGAAAAAGGAAAGAAGAAAAGGAAGAGAGAGAGAGTGGAGGTGATGAATGAGGGAAAAAGAGAGAGAGGAGGGGGTTTTGATGAAACTCCCCCACTTTCAGTCTCCGCTCCGCGCTCCGGATGGTGTTCGTTTTCTCCGTCGTTTTTCGTTAAATTATTTCTTTTATGTGTTTAGTTATATTTATAAAAATCACAAATCTTGTTAAATAACTCGCTTAAATTATTTCCTTAAGTCTTTAATGGTTTAGATTAAATTTAATTACTTGTGTTTTTAAATTGCGTAAACTTTAAATCAAGTGGTACGAGATAAGTGCTAATTATTATAAAATAGCATTTTGGTCATAATTGCGTTATTTTAGTTTATAAATATTTGTTCACCAACGTCCGTATTAATCGAATAGAATTTCATTCTATTTAAGTCGCGTACGATTTAAATCAAATCGCAAAGTTGTATATATTTACAAATATGTAATCCGATACATAAATTAGCCTAACACAGAACTAATTACATGTATTAACAAAGAATTAGGCACTAATTCTAGTCCTAATTTGCCGGTTGTTACATTCTCCCCCTGTTAAAAGAATTTCGTCCCGAAATTTAAGTCGAAGTCGCGTTCGGGGTAGAATTGGTGAATAAGTGGGGATACTTGAGTCGCATTTGGTCTTCCCGTTCCCAAGTGAATTCCGGACCACGTCTAGAATTCCACCTGACTTTGACGATGGGAATACGACTCTGTTTCAGTTGTTTGACCTCACGGTCCATAATTTCGACTGGTTCCTCAATGAAATGTAGTTTGTCATCGATGCGAATCTCGTCAAGGGGTATAATGAGTGTCTCGTCAGACAGACATTTCTTTAAGTTAGAAATGTGAAAAGTAGGGTGCACGCTGCTGAGTTCAGAGGGCAGCTGCAGTCGATATGCCACTGGACCTATCTTCTCGAGAATCTCAAAAGGCCCAATGTACCTGGGGTTTAATTTTCCGCGTTTGCCGAATTGGATTACGCCTTTCCAAGGCGATACTTTTAAGAGTACTCGATCCCCAACTTGGAACTCGAGTGGCTTGCGTCTCACGTCAGCATAGCTTTTCTGACGATCACGCGCGGCTTTGAGTCGTTTTTGGATTTCAACGATTTTCTCTGTGGTTTCATGTATGAGTTCAGGACCAGTGAGTTGACTATCTCCCACTTCAGTCCAACAGATCGGTGATCGGCACTTACGACCGTACAGTGCCTCAAAAGGTGCAGCCTTTATGCTGGTGTGATAGCTGTTGTTGTACGAGAACTCGCACAACGGTAGATGTCTTTCCCAATTTGTACCGGAATCAACTACCCAGGCTCGTAGCATGTCTTCCAGTGTCTGAATAGTTCGTTCGCTCTGGCCATCGGTCTGAGGATGGTACGCGGTACTCATATCGAGACGGGTACCCAGTGATTTTTGGAGTGATTGCCAGAAGCGAGATGTGAATCGAGCATCCCTGTCAGAGATAATTGAGATAGGGACACCATGTTGGCAAACGATTTCTTTGATGTAGATTTGTGTAAGGCGTTCCATTTTGTCGGTTTCTCTGATTGCCAAGAAATGAGCCGATTTGGTGAGCCAATCGACGATCACCCAAATGGTATCGCAACCGCTCGCCGATTTAGGTAGTTTGGTTATGAAATCCATGGTAATTTGCTCCCATTTCCATTGAGGAATTTCAGGTTGTTGGAGCAATCCGGAAGGTCTTTGGTGCTCGGCCTTGACCTTGGAACAAGTTAAGCATTTGCTGACGTACAAAGCAATGTCAGCTTTCATATTCGGCCACCAGTAAAACTCCTTGATGCCGTGATACATTTTGTCGGATCCCGGGTGGATAGAATATTTGGACTTGTGAGCTTCATCCATCACCAAGTCCCGCAGGTTTCCGAAATTAGGCAACCATATTCGGTTAGAGAAACACCTAACTCCGTTGGGTCTGATCTCGAATTGTTTATCCATGCCTCGCAAGGCCTCATTCTTGAAGTTATCGGGTTTCAGGGCTTCGAGTTGGGCAAGATGTATTTGGGTGGTGAGATCGTTATGAATGGTAATACTGAGTGCCCGGACTCGGAGTGGTTTTGTTCGTTCCTTACGACTGAGAGCATCAGCAACCACGTTTGCTTTGCCCGGATGATATTTGATCTCACAGTCGTAATCGGTGAGTAATTCAACCCATCTACGTTGCCTCATGTTAAGATCTTTCTGGTTGAAAATGTGTTGGAGACTTTTGTGGTCGGTGAATACAGTGCTGCGGGTACCATAAAGATAATGTCTCCAGATTTTTAAGGCGAATACCACGGCCCCTAGCTCGAGGTCGTGAGTTGTGTAGTTTTTCTCGTGAACTTTAAGTTGTCGGGAGGCGTAAGCAATGACCTTGTCTCGTTGCATCAGCACGCAACCGAGACCTTGGTGAGAAGCATCACAGTATACCACGAAGTCATCGGTGCCTTCGGGTAGAGATAGAATGGGTGCACTGCAAAGCTTGAATTTCAACAGCTGAAATGCCGACTGTTGTTTATCGGTCCAATCGAATTTCTTTTCCTTCTGAGTTAGCACGGTGAGGGGTTTGGCAATTGTTGAAAAGTTTTCGATGAAACGGCGGTAGTAACCGGCCAATCCCAAGAATTGGCGTACCTCGGTTGGAGTGGTTGGTGCTTTCCAGTTCTTGATTGCCTCGATTTTTGACGGGTCTACATGAATTCCCCGACTGTCGATAACGTGTCCAAGGAATTGAACGGTGTGTATCCAGAACTCACACTTAGAAAATTTGGCGTAGAGCTCCTCGTGTCTAAGTAGTTCTAGGATGGTTCTGAGGTGTTGTGCGTGTTCATGTTCGTTTCGCGAATAGATAAGGATGTCATCGATAAAAACAATGACAAACTTGTCGAGGTATGGTTTGCACACCCGATTCATAAGGTCCATGAATACAGCCGGTGCGTTGGTTAGGCCAAAGGGCATTACTTGAAATTCGTAGTGCCCGTAACGGGTTCTGAATGCGGTTTTTGGGATGTCAGCATCGCGAACACGCAACTGATGATAACCTGATCGAAGATCAATTTTTGAATAACAGCTTGATCCTTGGAGTTGATCGAACAGATCATCGATTCGAGGAAGTGGGTATCGGTTCTTGACGGTTAGTTTGTTCAACTCTCGGTAGTCAATACACATTCGAAATGAACCGTCTTTCTTTTTAACAAACAAGACCGGAGCTCCCCAAGGTGAAGAACTCGGTCTGATGAATCCTCTATCCAGGAGTTCCTGTAACTGCGTGGACAACTCCTGGAGTTCAGATGGAGCTAGGCGGTACGGTGCTCGGGCCACCGGTGCGGCACCCGGCACGAGGTCAATCGAGAACTCGACCTGTCTAGGTGGAGGTAAACCAGGTAGTTCTTCTGGAAAGACTTCTGGAAAGTCTCTAACGATTGGCACATCTTCAAGTCGCTTCTCCTCCGACTTTTTCTCCGTGATGTGCGCGAGTATTGCTGGGTAACCCTTTCTCAGGAATTTTCGGGTTTTTAAACAGGAGATTAAGTTTAGTCTCGACCCACCGGTCTCCCCCTGTATGACCAAGGTACTACCTGCGGCGAGAGGAATTCGGACGATTTTATCATGGCACACAATTTCGGCCCGGTGCTTGGACAACCAGTCCATACCCACGATGACATCGAAACTTCCCAGTTCAACAGGCATTAGATCGATTGAAAAGATTTCGTCGGCTAAGTTTAAAGTACAATTAGGTATCACACTATCGGTTTCTATAAGTTTACCATTTGCAAGTTCTACTGTGTACTTAACATCTAAGGCCGCGGGGGTGATATCAAGTAGTGGACAAAACTCATCAGATATGAAACTTTTATCAGCACCGGTATCAAATAATACTGAAGCAGTAAGATCGTTGAGAAGAAACGTACCCGTTACAACATTCGGGTCTTCCCTAGCTTCCCCAGCTTTGATGACAAATGCTCTGCTGCGAGCAGAGTTGTTGTTCCGCTTGTTGTTGTTGTTGTTGTTGTTGTTGTTGTTTTTCTGCTTAGGGCAATTATTCTGAAAATGCCCAGGACTTCCGCACCCATAACAAGTCTTCGGGGCACTGGTGTTTCGACAATCCTTGGCCAGATGCCCAAAACGTTTGCAGTTTGTGCAAGGGCAGGAACCGTCGTGGTGACGATTGCATTTGGGGCAGTAGGGCTTGCTTCCACTGTACCCTTTCTTTTCTGAAGAGCCGGATGAATAAGCCCTAATAGGCTCGGGTCTTCGGTTGGTGATTTGGTTTGATGAGTTGGGGTTTCCTTCCCACTTTCGTTTGTTGTTTGCAGGTGGGGCTGAGGTGGTGTTACGGCGGACAGCGTTTGCCGTAAGTTCATGGGCCATACGGATGGCGTTCTGGATAGTACCTGGTTTGGATGAAGTCACCAGGTCCTGGAGTTTCTCGGGCAGTCCATCAACGTATTTCTCGATCCTCTTGTACTCAGGATCGACCATGGTTGGGCACAGAAGTGCCAGTTGGTGGAAACGATTGGTGTATCCGGTGATATCATCACCTTGCATCTTGTGGTTCCAGAATTCCAACTCCAATTGTTTCAATTCATCCCTGGGGCAATACTCGCCCCTCAACATCTCCTTCAACTCCTCCCACGGGAGTTTGTAAGCATTAGCAACGCCCACAGTTTGGGCATAGGTGTTCCACCAGGTGAGTGCGGTGTCAGTAAAAGTACTAACGGAGAACTTAACTTTGTCCCCCTCCGCACAGTTGCAGATGAGAAATACCGATTCAACTTTCTCGATCCAGCGTATTAGGCCGATCGCTCCCTCAGTACCTGCAAAGTTCAGCGGTTTGCAGTTTTGGAAGTCCTTATATGAGCAGGGCTTCGGCTGTGGTCCATTGTTAGCGGTGTCTTCACTACCGGGAGTCGAGGTCCGGGTAGCTAGAGCTTGGGCCACACTACGGGCAATCAGGCCCGCAACTTCGGCTTCAGTGAGGGTGATCTGACGACGAGGAGGCATGCTGCTGATCAAGAAAAGCACAAGGAAAGTGGAATGAGATAATTGCCTGAAATTTGATGATATATCACAAGAGTGTATAATGAGATATACAATAACAGTACGAGGTGATAATCACATTCCATTAAATAAAAGTTGGATACAAAGTACTGGTTTTCAAAAGATTACAGAGTAGTGGTAGTACAAAAGTACCGGGAATTGTTACATCCGGTTAAATTACATAGGTTCTAATTAGATAGTTGACTGGTTACAAATTACAGACTGATCTAATCTTGATGTAAGTTAATCTGCTCCATCAGTGCGACAAGGCGGTCTACGGTTGCTGCTAGTCTGTTGGCTTGTCTGGCGTTGTCTTCGACCAAGGCCAATCGTTGTACTAGTGCTCGAGAGTGATCCTCAGTCTCTTGTGAACGCTGTTCACAGTCCTCTAGTCGGTTTCTTACGAGTTCATCCGCACCTAATTCAGCGGTCATTGAATCCTGAATTATGCTTATAGAGAGGTTTGTATCCTCTTGTTCTTGCTGGAGTTGGGCTATGTGATCCAGCGCTTGGCGAAGTAGGTAGGTCATCCGGTGTTGTTCTCGTTCGAGATGTTCGAGCCTTTGTTCCTGACGGTGGAGTTGGGTGGTCAACACTGGCACCGTGAGATGTGCCGAGTTCTGAAAGTTATGAACAGGATAGGGGCTGGTTCGAGGTGACCTTGTGCTCCTCCTGGCTACACGTGGGTTTCGTGACCCATGTGGGTGAGAGTGTGACGGATTAGGTGGTGTGTTTGCCATTCCTGTGGCAGAGTGTAAGTAAGACGAGGCTAATATATATAGGCATATAATATCCAGCCTAAAGTCTAGCACGTATCAAGTAATGGTCCGGTTCTCTCGTGGTCAGAGTCAACTAACGCATTCCTGTTCGACACAACCATTTCAGACCTCACATCATCTTTCCTTAATTGTACATAGTGGATCAGGCTATGTTAAATTAAAGTCGTATGATGTAATTCCTGAACCAATCATGCCTAGTAAGGGAATACTGCCTAATGGTCATAGTCTAGGCCCACTAAATGCAACCTAGTTCACTATAACCTTAGGCTCTGATACCAATCTGTAACACCCCCAAATTTAGTGATTTGCGGAAGCATACTTAGGTGTTACTAATCAATATACAAAGCACAAGATATACAGCAAACGACCTCTAAATGAGACGTTTTGTAAAATAATTTCATTTCATAATTAAATCGTTTGAAAACATATAGTTTTCTTTACAAAAATATGTAAGCCTAGAGTCCGCGTATGTGGCGGGAGATTCTATTACATAACCATAGTTACAAAAGATAATGCCAAAGAATCTCCGTTAAATGCAGTTTGGAAATCATGCGACTCTAGCTAGTAATCCTGGAGTGATCCTACTCCGTAAGTGTACCTGAGAATACATGCTAAAAAGGGTCAACCAAAAGGTTGGTGAATCTCACAGGTTTGTCAGTAAATAATCAGTTTGAACACAAGATTTCATCAGTAGTGCCCGTAGGCGTATATCAAGTATTTGCAAATCTCGCAAAAGTAAAGTAATCAAGTTATACCGTTGCCATGAGGCTCATAATCGAAGCTTAACCCGTAAATAATCAGTTGCTCCCGTGACATGCTCGAAATTGAGCAAGCATAAGTAACGAAATAATAGTCACCCGTTTCTACGTGTAAATCGGTACGTGGTAGCGCTACTACCCCGGGCAGGGAGGGTCATTTCCCTAATGGATCCATTAACTACTGTTCGCGCTTAAGTCCATAACTAACGATATATGATGGAGAGACTTCAGTAATTAGTAATTAACTCATGCAATTCCGTTTGGTATAGAAATCAGTTTAGTACTTGTGTTCAGGAAAAATAAGTAGCATGTATCTCCCCCAATAAGATAAAACAGTAAAAGTGGGGCCGTAAGACTCACCTGAGTCTTTGCAAGTACGTTTATATCAATAAACGAGTAAGTAATATCAACCGTAGGTTCTCCGAACCCGTAACCTTCAAATGCCTAAACATATAAAGTTAAGTAAGTAGATGTCTCGCAAGACCATCTAGGCTAGTTGTTTACACAACTCATTATGTCCAAGTGTTTGTTTAGTAATCCGTTTGTAGTTTGAAAACAAATATGGCCCGTTGGTGACGGTTTGTAATAATGATTCAAAGTGTTATCATTATATGTATCGTTGAATCAGGTTTCGTTATTTGTAAGTGTTCAACACTTAGTGTGAAATGTGTTTACAACATTTAATGACGGGGGTCCGGGGGCAGCGCCCCTGGTAGCGGGTTCCAAGGGGCGGCAGCCCCTGGCGGGGTCCAAGGGGCAGAGCCCCTGGCTGGGGTCGAGCTGCCAGGTCAGCTTGGAAAATTTTTATTTCTACTATATTGCTTTAACGAAAAACGCATCTGGATCCGAATTTGGGTAAAATCAGGTGTTAAAATCTTGGTTCCGACACTTAGTAAAAATCTGAGTTTTCAAGGTTCTGGTTTGTGCGACGTCGCATGCGACGTTGCAAGCGACGTAAGGTGCGACGTGGGCATGTACGTCGCATGATGCGACCTTCGCAAATCAATGCGACGTAGGGGGTGGCGTCGCTAATGCGACGTTGGTTCGGTTTGCGACGTTAAAGTCTACGTCGCCATGTATGACCTCCGCAAATTAATGCGACGTAAGGGGCTGCGTCGCTAGTGCGACGTTGAGATTTTTGTGCGACGTAGGCCGCGACGTCGCAGAGGCCCCTGGCCAGGTGCGACGTAGCGGTCTGATGGCCGGAAATTTAGTCGAAAACGAGTTTCCCGGTTTCCGTTGGGTCCAAATCTTTTACCCAGCCCAAAAATGGACATAATAAGCCTATTTAAACCATAAACTAGTAAAAATGATCAAAAACGAGAGATGTCGGGATTTGTCGGAAACTTACAAAGTGTCGGATTGAAAATCCGAAAAGATAGGAAGGTAGATCGGGAGATGGTGATGCTTTTATTCCAAACGAGTAGTGCGATCCGATGTCGTTTGATGGTAGTTTTATGTGATTTTTGATGGTGGTGGTGTGGTGGTGATTTAGAGAGAAAAAGGAAAGAAGAAAAGGAAGAGAGAGAGAGTGGAGGTGATGAATGAGGGAAAAAGAGAGAGAGGAGGGGGTTTTGATGAAACTCCCCCACTTTCAGTCTCCGCTCCGCGCTCCGGATGGTGTTCGTTTTCTCCGTCGTTTTTCGTTAAATTATTTCTTTTATGTGTTTAGTTATATTTATAAAAATCACAAATCTTGTTAAATAACTCGCTTAAATTATTTCCTTAAGTCTTTAATGGTTTAGATTAAATTTAATTACTTGTGTTTTTAAATTGCGTAAACTTTAAATCAAGTGGTACGAGATAAGTGCTAATTATTATAAAATAGCATTTTGGTCATAATTGCGTTATTTTAGTTTATAAATATTTGTTCACCAACGTCCGTATTAATCGAATAGAATTTCATTCTATTTAAGTCGCGTACGATTTAAATCAAATCGCAAAGTTGTATATATTTACAAATATGTAATCCGATACATAAATTAGCCTAATACAAAACTAATTACATGTATTAACAAAGAATTAGGCACTAATTCTAGTCCTAATTTGCCGGTTGTTACAAATAGTTTGAACACACAAGTAACAATTATATTATTAAATCATTAGCCAGTTAGTAAGTAAGTGGTGGTTGCAGGTCATGCTAACCGTTTGATACCCTTGCCATGAGCCACCATAGTTGAAGCTTAACGTACAGTAAATATAGTACCCCCGTGAATGTTAATCCAAAAACATTCATATGAAACGAGTAAGAAACGCCCGTTTATACAGTAACGGTTCATGGTAGTGCGTGCTACCCCAGGCGGGGATTGTCAGTCCCATATGGATCCATATACTAAAACTCGCGATTATCCCATAACTAACAACTATGATTAGGAGGCTTTCATTGGATTAGTCGAAACTCATGCAATTGGCGTATCCGTAATTCAGTAAAGTAAGTAAATCATGCCAGCAAGTAAGTACGTGTGTTCATGTAAAACGGTAATGCATCTCACCCGTGAGTGAAAACAGTAAAATAGGGGCTGTGAGACTCACCTGAGTCTAGCAGACAATGCAGTAAGCAAGCAAAGTAGTATCCCGAACTAGCAACCCTTAGCCTCCTAATACGCATAAGGTTTAGTAAGTAAATGGAATACTTGTAAGGTATCCATGCTAGTTGTTCCCAAACTAGTTAATGTCCATATGTTGTTTGTACGTTTGTAATTTTTTGTAGGTTGTAGTTTGTAGAAAAGTTGTACGGCCCGTTGGTATCGGCATGTAATAATAATCTTATATTATTATTATGTATTTGTAGAAATTGTATAGTTGTAATGTACCTTGGTATTGCATTGTGTAACGTTCAAGTAACGTAAATTCGAGTGGATGTAATCCCCAAGTGTACGGGTGAAATCTCGTATGTGTTCGAGTGTAAGTTCGTATCAGTTAGCGTGTAATCCCACACGTAAGTATTTGGAGTGAACTCATAAGTTCGCATCGGGTGCAATCCCGTGTAGTTGTACAAGTTTAAGTTCGTTGGAGTGTAATCTCCTAAGTATTTTTGAGTGCAATCTCGTGTGTGTGCGTGAGTGAAATCTCACGTTCGGTTAAGTATAATCTTGTACGTATTCGAGTATTTGTGTATACTTCCAAAAGTATAGTATTTTCATGTATAAGTCATATCGTATTTGATTTGGTTGTCGAAAAGTGGTTTTTAAACACTTAGAATGTTTTTAGTTTCTGTTTTTGGGTTTTTGCGACACTAAATGCGACACAGTACTTGTGTCTTATGATTTATGCGACACAACGCTTGTGTTCCGCAACACAAGGCTTGTGTCTTATGATACGCAACTTAATGCGACACAAAATGCGACACAGTCCTTGTGTCTTATGGTTTATGCGACACAATCCTTGTGTCTTATGGTTTATGCGACACAACGCTTGTGTCTTATGGATTATGCGACACAACGCTTGTGTCTTATGGATTATGCGACACAACGCTTGTGTCTTATGGATTATGCGACACAAGCCTTGTGTCTTATGCTTCTATGCGACACAAGCCTTGTGTCTCATAGATTTTTGGTCTGATGCAACACAAGGGCTGTTTACGTTTTTGGGCTCGGTTTTTGGGTCAAACGACCTCGGTTTGACCCGAAACTTTTACACAAGTTCTAGAATGTTATAATGAATTCATAAAAATTATTAGTTGACGTTTTTAGTGTTCGAGGTGTCGTTTTCTTAAAAGTGACCAAAACCGACATTTTCGATAATGTTTTCAAAAACGAGTTTTAATTATATATTTGGACATCATTTAGCTAGGGGAACAATAATCTAACAAAATAATTGAAATCGAAAAAATTCGAAAGTCGCCGGAAAACTTACAAAGTCGTCGGATCGAGAAACCGAAAAGATAGGATCGTAGCCCTCGTTGCGGTGATCGTTGTTGCTCATTTCCGTTTTGTGATTCAAGCAAGTTTTGTGGGTGTTTTCTAGAGAGAGAGAGTGCCGATTTAGAGAGAGAGATGAGAGAGTTTGAGGTGGAGTTTATAGGTGATTGTGTGTTGTGTGGGAGAAGGAAGGAAAACATGGGGGTGTTGTCCCCTTGCTTGGGCCGGTTGGGGTGGGGCCACCATAGTGTGGTCTCACCAATTTTTCGTTCCCTCGCGTTTGCGCTCCGTGCAATGTTCGTTTCCCCGATCGTTTAAACGTTAAAATTATTTTATACGCGTTTATTTATACGTTTTAAAATATGAGATATTATTCGATATTTTAGTTGGAGTATTTTATCAAACCACTTGTTATTAAGTTATAAAACATAACTTTGTTTTGTTCTGTCAGTTGGTCGCGTTTCGTAGAATTCGGTATCGTTTTAAATAAAACGTACGCATTGGTTATATTATAAACATAATATAAAGTATAAATTTATGTAATTAAATAATTCCGTATTATTTAATAATTGTTTCACCAACGTCCGTATGTTTGTACAATTGTAGTTTTATACGATCTGAACGAATCGTATACGTGTATATATATATCACCTATATATATATATAGTAAGTAATTATCGTATTTAATCCTATTTCATATTAAATACATGTAATAAGCACGTAATTAGGAAAATTTTAAATTGACCCTAATTTTGGGGTTGTTACACACAGCCCCTATTTTACTGTTTTCACTCAGGGGTGAGATGCATTACTGTTTTACATGAACACACGTACTTACTTGCTGGCATGATTTACTTACTTTACTGAATTACGGATACGCCAATTGCATGAGTTTCGACTAATCCAATGAAAGCCTCCTAATCATAGTTGTTAGTTGTGGGATAAGCGCGAGTTTTAGTATATGGATCCATATGGGACTGACAATCCCCGCCCGGGGTAGCACGCACTACCACGAACCGTTACTGTAGAAACGGGCGTTTCTTACTCGTTTCATATGAATGTTTTTGGATTAACATTCACGGGGGTACTATATTTACTGTACGTTAAGCTTCAACTATGGTGGCTCATGGCAAGGGTATCAAACGGTTAGCATTACCTGCAACCACCACTTACTTACTGGCTGGCTAATGATTTACAAATACAACTGTTACATGTGTGTTCAAACTATTTACTTACAAACCTGTGAGATTCACCAACCTTTTGGTTGACCGTTTTAGTAATGCTTCTCAGGTACACAGCATCAGTAGGGATGCCCAGCAGGATATGCTTATTAGCTCGAGTCGCATGCATTTACAAGCTTGGAGATTTTTATACGTTACTTTTGTACTAGTTGTTATGTATTAGAATCTCTAGGAATTTACTCGAAACTCAAGCTTGTATTTTGAACTATTTATGTACTAATGTAATAACTTTTCGGACGTCTCATTTAGAGTCGTTCACTGTATCCTTTGTGCTTGTGATTATTGATTAGTAACACCCAAAAACTCGCTTCCGCAAACCATCAAATTTGGGGGTGTTACAGAAATGGTTAGACAAATTTTCTGGGCAGATTTATGTGTTTCGTGTTTATGTTCATAAAAACGATTTTGAGTTTCTTTTTGGACATTTCTTGGTTGAATGAGCATATAGACATGTTAATAAGTAGTAACCAAGTAAATCTAAGAGAAGTTCAAGAGTTCTTACAAAGAAATGGTGAGGAGAAGGAGAAAAAAGGTCAAATGCTCGTTTTCTCATGTTTTCTTGATTTCCGGCGTGGCGGCTCGTGGTGGTTGTATGGTGATGCTATGGTGGAGTGTGGTGGTTGTTTGGGTGGTGGTTGGACTGATGAAATTCGTCCAAATGGAGAGGGAGAGAGAGAGAGTGAAGCTTGAAGTGTGAAAGTGATGAATGAGGTGAGGTGGTAATGAGGTGAAATGGTATGGGGTGGGTTTGGTTAGTCTAACAAGAAAAAAGGAGGGGAGGGGCATGGAGGGCTGCAGATTTCGTGGCCCCCACCCACTAGATGGTGTGTTAAATCATTCCCCAAATTTGCGTAAAGTTCCGTAGTCGTTTACCCGTTCGTTTTGCGTTTTAATCAATCGTATAACGTTTTATATAATACGTTTTGTTAACGATTTAAAACACCACATTTTTAATAAAAGTTTTACTTAAGTAGCATATTTTAAGTTACTAAAATAATATTCGAGTTTTCATTCGGTCGTCGGTTGCGAATTGTACGTTTATTCGAATCGTGTAACGTCTTCAAACGTTTTTATTGTACGCGTGTAATCGCGATGTTTTTACTCGAAGTATTTTATCAAAATACTAAATAATGAGTTATAAAATTATAACTGAAGTTTATTTCGTGTGTCGGGCGCGTTTCGTACGTTTTCGTCACGTTCGGAGTGTCTTTAGACGATAAATAATACGTGTAATATATTATCACTATATATTAAGGTAAATAATGTTTGTTTGGATATTTCCACATTATTTTAAATAGTTTGTCACCAACGTCCATAGTAAACAGTGTCGGACTTCGTCCGGTTCATAAGTGTACGATTTAATAAATCGCGAATACGTGTATGTAATTACACAAAATGTTACTTATATTTAGATTTATATACAACTAAATGCACGTAATCACAAGTAAGTTAGGCACTAATTAAAGTCCTAATATGGCGGGTGTCACAAATCACTAACGGGCCGTACATATTTTTCCAATCATACCTAATCAAATCAAATCGTTGGACATTACTAGTTGTATGAACAACTAGAATAGATGATCTGTTAGGGCATCTAATCATTATTATAACCTTGCGCGTCTGAGATGCCCAGCAGGTTTTAGTCGTTGTAGATGACATCATTTCCCTTGTATACTATCATTGGTGCTTGATAACATCTCATTAGACTCAGGTGAGTCTCATAGCCCCGCTTTTATTATTTTTAACCTCGGGGTGAGGATATATGCCTGTTTTATTTTACATGTGAATGCACGTATCAAATATCGCTATATTCTGCATGAGTTTATTCATCTAATCATTTAAGTCTTCCAAGCATAGTTTGGTAATACTTTGTAGCGTGAATGTTAGTGTATGGTACCATATGGGATTGACAATCCCCGTCCGGGTCAGCAAGCACTGACTGGTCAAACGGACGCATTATCATTTGTTATTACGTGTGTTGATTAGGTACACGCATAGAGGCACCCTCGCTCAGGCACTTAATTGTGATCCTGACACCTCAGTTAAGCTCAGACTATGTGCCCATGACAGTTATATACATCATTTATCATTTACTTATTTGCTTAATTGCAAATCATTATACTTAAAATCTTGCGGTTTCTCAGGTTCGCAGGTTCGCAGCAGTAGTAGGTCTGCTAACTCAGGATGCCCATTAGCTCGAGTCTCATGCAAACATCAGGAAATTGTCATGCATTACTATATTTTGTAAAATTAGTTATGCCATAGAATTTCTTTCAGTAATCTCGAGCTTTTGTAAACTATTATAACAGTGTAAGACTTTTATAATATCAATGTATTGTAAACGACGCATATAGAGTCGTTCATTATATCTTATGTGATGTTGATATTTAATTAGTCGCGCCACGACCCGAATCTCTTCCGCATCATAATTTGGGGGTGCGACAACTCACTTACATATAAATTTTTTCTAATTCATTATTAAAACATTATTTTAATCGATTTGTAATGTTTCTATTTTCAATTCACTGAGTAGGAATAAAATTACTTGAAAAGGTTAATATAGACTTACAATAATTAATGTTTTTCACTAACTTGGATTCAAAAACTTCTAATATTTTAATCTCTACTTATATAAATTTATTTATGTAAAGTAATATCATCATGAATTCAACTAAATAATTAATATACATATTAACTTACATACTTTATCATTAGAAATAAGTTACTAAATATGAAATTTTATGTAAAAAATCAATAGCTCGTGTGTATACACGGGTTTAAAGTCTAGCAAATAGATAAAGAGTGAAGGAATGAATAAATATAAGGCTTGCAATTCTTAAACCTAACCGGTTATCCTAATCCTAAACAACTTCTATGTAACTCCCAAACCCCACCCCCCGGCCCAGCCCAACCCACTCTCTCTATTTCTAATTCTACTTTTAATTCTGATTCTAATTCGAATACTAACTAGGTAAGGGCTAACGACAAGAGCAGTTTTGACGTTTGATATATTAAATTGTGAAATTAAAATTTTGAAATCAAATATAACTATACCACGAAACATACTTATATAATATAATCACCATCAATAACATCTCTGACATACGCCATCATTTTTTACGTCTCAGGTTTTCTGTTTTTTCACTAATTAAGTTATTAAATACATATGAAAACTATTTTTTTTTTCACAAATTGTTTTTATTAGAATAGTGAGGTTCAAATGAGTACAACAATAACTAGTGAGAATGAATTAACCAATAAGAAAGCGTCACGTGTCACAAAATTTACTTTCTTCCAGAGTTTTAAAAATTAATTATCTCACAAACAGTAAGTCGAAAATAATCAGCACTTTTTTTTCTTTCCGATTAGAGATCTCACAAGGTATACTTTCGATGATTTTTTTTTTCATTTTCTCGGTGGGTTTTCAAAACAGCTGACACATATCATACCAAGAAGTAACACATGTGATACCATTGAGTAACACATCTATCACATGTGATACCAGCAAGTAACATATGTGATAACAACGAGTAACACATATGATAGCAATAACTAACACATTTGATACTAATATTGTATAATTTGTAAAACCTGTTAAAAAAGTCGTCGAAAGTATACCATGTGAGATCTCTAATCGAAGAGTAAAAAACGCTGGGTAAAATTGGGTTTTATGACATATGACGCTTTCTTATTGGTTCCCTCATTCTCACCAAAATTATCATTCTCGTTTGAACTTCACTCTTTATTAGAATATAAGACATGTAGATTTTAAATTATAGATAAGTTAAATTGTAAACGTTTTGGTTATCATAGTTACCGTTATATGTATGGGCCGGATAGTCAAACATTTTGTAAAGCTCAAATTAACAATGAATTCAGCCCAAATCCAAATCTAAATTCAAATCCATATTGTACATTGTTATGATCATATACAGATCAAGCAATGACGATAGATCTTGAATAATGATAATAATGCATACAATAATATAATTAAAATAAGTAAAGAATAATAAAGATAATGATAACATCATTATTATCTGAGATTACAAATGGAAAATTATTTCTCGATGATTCACTATAACTTAGTGAAAAGAAATCACAATGTGTAAAGTTTAATTGTAGAAGGGGGTTGAATACATTTGAAAACTTTTTATGTGATATATAATATTTTAATTAGTTCAAGTTTTTAATCGTAAATCTTTAGGTAAAACAGGGTATGATATCATTTCGAAGATCAAAGTAAGTAGCAACAATGATTATAACTGAAGGATGAATTTATTGATAACAAATTACACATAGTGTTGATTGCGGAATAATCTAGCCAAGGCTAAACCAAATCAAACAATTAAGCTAATCTATTACAAATGATAGTCGGTTAACAGACATTATGTGGGCCCTGATTTTGTTACCGGGAATATCTCTTTTGTGATCTGACAAATCACTCGCAGACACGTCATTTGAAAGATATTTTTAATCCAAGGAGAGCTTGCTGTATATTTGTAGAGTGACTTGTGCCTTGATTGGAAACATTTATTCTTTAGTTAGTCACTAAAGAAATAAAACTCTTCCTCACTTACTGTGAACTAACATGCTCTTGTAGAGTGACTAGTGTTGATCCCTGTTACGGGATCTAAATAGAATCGTATCAAACAATCGAAGTGAGGAAATCAACTGTCGCACCACCAAATTCGTTAATTAAAGTATATCAGATAGTTTGCGGAAGCGTTAGATCGAGCGGGGGCGCCGACGTTAACGTTTGACAATCACGCAAATCTGATCATATGATTATTGCTGAACGGTAAATTAAGATGCCATTTAAGTAAACATTTGTTACAAAAAGTTACAACTCATCAAAGCCGTAGGAATAGTGTTTGTAAGATACAAATAGTTAATAGTTATATATTTCAAAAGAGGATTATCGGTTATACAAAGGAAATCCTTAGTGTCCCAAAACGTGGTATCCTAATTCTTCGTGGGTCGCCTAAATCTAGCATGTATGCAGTCTTACTGGTGCTGCTAGTTTCCTGAAAGACATAGAAAAAAGTCAACAAAAATGTTGAGTGAATTCACAGGTTTTAAATTTATAAGTATAGTTTGTTAAACCAGCTTGTTTGTAAGTTTGTTGACTCAAAAGTCAAATAATGTTTCGTATTAGTTGGAATGTCATCCAAAAGTATCGTTTTGTTGGGATGTTACCCAAAAGTGTTGTTGCATTGAGATACTACCCAATTGTATAGTTTTGTTTTAGTGATGTCAACACATCGTTTCGTTTTAGATATGTCAACACATCTAATAGTATACGTTTGGAAAACCAATCCAGTTGTATAAATAGTAGGAACGCATTCCTATGTAGTCAATCTTACGAAAATGTTATTTCCAAAAATGTTCATAATAGTAGGGAGACATAGACGGTGATTCCTCAAAGGTTAGCTAGACCTTATGAGTTATAGTAACGACCCCTAGTGTTATAACCAATCCACGACGTTTAACATCAACATCTGGTATGTTGATAGTGGCTGTTCAAGACATATGACTGGTAACATGTCCTTATTGACGGATGTCAAATCCAAAAATGGAGGGTATGTTGCTTTTGCGGGAGATAAAGGTGGAATGATCACAGGCGAAGGCACAGTTTCAAATGGAGAAATCAGTTTTGAGAAAGTAAATTATGTTGAACAACTTCAACATAATCTTCTGAGTGTCTCTCAAATCAGTGATAAGAAACTCTCTACATGGTTTAATGATAAGGAATGTTGTATTCTCAAGCCCGGATTTGTGGTACCTGACGAGTGGATATTGGTTAGGGCTCCTCGTAACAAGGATACTTACATTCTTGATATGAGTACTGTTACAACATCTTCTAAACAGACATGCTTGTTATCAAAAACTTCGGAACAAGAATCAATTCTCTGGCATAGACGTATGGGACACATCAATTTTAGAAAAATGAATTTTCTTGTCAAAAATGATTTGGTAATTAGAGTACCAAAACAAACTTTTTCAATTTTTGATAAATGTATTCCTTGTAGAAAAGGAAAACAAATCAAAAAGTCCCATCGTCAAAAGTTAGAGAATTCAATTGATACTTCGTTGGAATTACTTCACATGGATCTTTTTGGTCCTGTGAATGTTCGGAGTAGTGGAGGAAAATCTTATTGCTTGGTTATCACGGATGACTTCTCTAGATTTTCTTGGGTTTATTTTCTGAGCACTAAAAGTGAAACTTTCAGTATGCTCAAGTATCTTATTCTAAGACTGGAAAATCTATTTTCAAAGAAGATCAAGAGAATCCGAAGTGATAATGGCACTAAGTTTAAAAATTATGATATGGAACTTTTCTGTCTTCAACATGGAATATCTCAACAGTTTAGTGCACCTTACACGCCCCAACAAAATGGTGTAGCTGAGAGAAAGAATCGAACTTTGATTGAGACAGCTAGAACAATGTTGTCAGATTCAAAACTGCCACTTATGTTCTGCGCTGAAGCAGTTAATACTGCTTGCTATGTTCTCAATCGAGTTCATGTTGTCAAGACTAAAGGAAAGACGAGTTATGAGTTACTTAATAATCGCAAGACGAATATTAAGTTCTTTGAACCTTTTGGATGTCCATGTCTTCTACTTAAAACTAAAGAACGTTTGTCCAAATTTGCTGAAAAATCACATGATGGGATGTTTCTTGGTTATTCAGTAAATTCTCATAACAAAAGAGTTTACAATTTGGTTTCCAGAAGAGTAGAAGAGTGTTATGAAGTAGAGTTTCTACATCATACAGAATCTCCAAAAGGGATTGGTCCAGATTGGTTGTTTGAATATGACTTGTTCTTTAATTCCTTTGCTCCATCATTCCATGTTGAAAGTTCCATACTTGATGAATTTCAGGACAATTATGATCTCATAGTTCCTATGGTTTCTTCTACATGTGCAACTATTGTTCCTCCTACTTCTGATAATTCTTCTCAAATAACTGTTCCAGAATTAGTTCCTAAATCAAGTGTTCCAGAAATAATTGATGATGATGTTCAAGATGAAGACTTTCATGAAACTTCAACTGAGTTAGTTAATCAAAATGATGACACTAATTCAGATGAAGATGCTTCGAGTTCTCACAATCTCACAAATCTGGATGTTAACTTAGATGTTGATATTAATCCTACTTTTAGGATTAACTCTTCGGATAAGCATCCACTTGAGAATGTCATTGGTGAAGTATCAACTGGTGTTCGCACGCGAAATCAGATTCGATCTTCAAATGATTGTTTCTTATCACGTTTCTTATCACAGATTGAACCAAAGAATATTCATGAAGCTTTGCAAGATTCATCTTGGGTGGAAGCTATGCAAGAAGAATTACTTCAATTTGAAAAATTAGAAGTATGGCACTTAGTGGAGTTACCAAAGGATGCTCATTCCATTGGTACTCGATGGGTGTTTCGAGCAAAGAAAGATGATCGTGGTGTCATTGTTCGCAATAAAGCTCGTCTTGTTGTACAAGGTTTCACTCAAGTTGAGGGACTGGACTATGATGAAGTGTTTGCACCGGTAGCTCGTCTTGAATCAATTCGTATATTTCTGGCCTATGCCACATATATGAAATTCAAAGTCTACTAACTTGATGTTAAAAGTGCATTTCTTCTTGGTATAGTTCATGAAGATGTGTATTGTCGACAACCTCCTGGATTCGAACATCCTAACTTTCCGAATCATGTCTACAAGTTAGACAAGGCGTTATATGGCCTTCATCAGGCGCCCAGGGAATGGTATGCAGTTTTGTCTCATCATTTGCTTACTAATGGGTTTGTTAGGGGACAGATCGATAGTACACTCTTTATTAAGAAATCTAAGAGTGACTTGTTGCTTGTTCAAGTGTATGTTGATGATATCATATTTGGGTCAACCAATCCATCTCTATGTGAAGCGTTTGAGAAGATTATGAAATCTCGTTTTGAGATGAGTTCTATGGGAGAGATGGCATTCTTTATGGGCTTACAAGTCCAACAGACTTCATCGGGAATTTTTATACATCAGACAAAATATGTAAACGATATTTTGACTCGTTTCAAAATGTTGGATTACGTATCAGTCTCCACTCCCATAGATCTTGCACAGAAGATAGGTCCTGCTTTTGATGATAGTGATACTGATAAAAAAGAATACCGATCCATGATTGGTTATCTTATGTATCTCACTACTTCAAGACCCGATATCATGTTCGCTGTTTCTCTTTGTTCAAGATATCAAGCTACTCCAAAGATTTCTCATTTGCATGAAGTTTATCGTATTTTTCGTTATCTCAAAAGGACACCAAATCTTGGATTATGGTATCCTTGTGATGATGAATTTGGATTATCTGCTTTCTCTGATTCTGATTACGGTGGATGCAACATTGATAAAAAGCCCACTTCAGGCGGGTGTCAATTTCTAGGAAGCAGACTGGTGACATGGCAATGTAAGAAACAAACATCAGTTTCTACATCCACTGCTGAAGCTGAATACATAGCAGCTGCAAGTTGTTGTTCTCAGATTCTCTAGATTCAACACCAATTGCGAGATTATGGTTTGCTTCTTACTAAAACACCTCTTAATATTGATAATACTGCTGCTATTTGTATTATTCGCAACCCTGTTCAACATTCCAAAACGAAGCATATTGAGCTTCGTTACCATTTTATCAGGGATTGTTACGAAAAACATTTAATTGATCTCATCCACATTGACACTTCAAAACAACGGGCCGATTTATTTACTAAAGCTTTTGCAAAAACTCGTTTTGAAGAATTAGTGTCAATGCTTGGTATGACATCATTTGATGTTATTTCGTAAACTTTGGATTTTTTTAGTATAGATTTTTCTTCCTTGTCTTTTATTTTTCTTTTAAAAAAACACAAAAACATTTGAAAATTCAAAAATCCGAAAACATTATAAAAAATAAAAAAATCCGAAAACATTATAAAAAATAAAAAAATCGGGGGAGATTTTGTGAAAAGGATGAGAAATGATAGTACATTGGGATATGTATACACAAAAACAACTTAACAAGAAATGAAAAGTACTATATTTGATGTGTTAGTAGGTTTATTTAGCAATTTTAAATTAAATTTTCTAAAAATTAATTTTATCTATGATGTATTGGTAGGCATTTATGATTTCAGGTATCTTGAATAAGAAATATAGATAATGAAGTGCATATTATTTTATATAATTAATATAATTAGTATATGACATTCATGTCAAATTAAAGGTCATCAAAGACTAATGAAATGACAAAAGTCAAAAATGTTTCTAGTTTTCTAGATTCACATATGACAAGAATAAAAGTCTTAAATTTTGAATAAAGAACATGTTAAAAATCTATGATTTAGGGTCTAAATATTATGGTATCTGGGAAATATATCAACTATTTGTTGTACTAAGTACAGACCTTAGTTGGTATATTTTTATAAACGGACTTCATCAAATTTTCCAAATTATAATCATGTATCAAATATATAAATCAAGATACTTTGTTGTACTATGTACAGACATGTATCTTGGTTTATAGTCCAACCCGAGGTATAACATATGTGGCAAAGTTGTCATTCCAACATATGTGTGTATCTCAAAAGATACCATCATATTCTCACTCTCTATATAGATACAATAAGCGTGTTTTGAGTTCAAAAGTATATTAATTATGATAATTATATAAAGTAATATGCATACTAATAATAATACCAATTAGATATCTTGAATACGTAAGTGTTTAAGTGGATAACAATACCAATAATCATATTAAAATGATTTTTAGAAAGTGAGATTTAAAAATGCTAAGTAAATTTAAGGAGGATAAAAATACTAACAATCAAAATAGACTTGCATTTTTAAACAATAACTAAAATACATAAAAACCCCAATATGATCCCATCACATGAAATTATTTCTCCAACAAAAATATTTTCTTTATTTTTCTTTTTATGGTTATAGATAGTTGTTTGTACAGTTTCTTTTACATTCTATGTTATTTTTTATCCAAAGTTTACTAAAAAGTCATCAACACTTTAAAAAGAAAGGAGAAGTGAATAATACAAAATACCAAAAATAAAATTCGGAATTAAAAAGAATTTCGGAGTTTGTATAAGAATTAAAATTCGGAAAATTCACTTCACTTTTTTAAAACCTTACTCCAAAACTCTTTTTTACTCCGAAATTAGTGCAGCAGCGTTTTCAATATTCAAGATCATTTTTCAAGAAATTGCTCCGATAGATCTGTGCGCCTCTCTTTGCTGATCATTTCGGTATAATTTTCGACTTCTAACTCTTAATATTTAGGGTTTAATCGTTGAAAATATGGTCGGAAGTACTGTTCACAATCGCCATTAGGGCTCAGTCCGAACTTTCGGACTTTCGGATGAACAGTACTCCGAATATTGACTAAGTCTGACTTATTGACCGTTTGACTTTTCTTATCCGAACTTTCACACATTCGGATAAACAGTAATCCGAACTTCACTACTTTCGGATAAACAGTATTCCGAATATGTACATTCGGATGAACAGTGTATCCGAATGTTGACTTTATTTGACTTGTAAAATGATTTTGTCGTTTAGCAAGATGTTCGGATAAACAGTAACAACATTCGGATTCTTTCATAAATTCGGAACTTTTATATCAGGAAAACTCTAAGTATAGAAATTTCGGATTATAGTTTTGTTACTCAGTACATAACTTCGGAATGTATAACACTTTCGGACTATATTTGGTACTTGTATCAAGTATAAATTCGGACAAAAGTGTTGACTGTTTCAGTAGTGAAATTCGGATTACTTGACAATTTCGGATAATTATAACACTTGTTAAATATTTTTCATTTCTTGATAAATATTTTGCTTCAGTTCTTTTTTGCAAAACAATAAGATGGCAGATCCCATGGTTCCTGTTGATGCTATTGCTCAAGCTGCAGATGTGCAACATACTCCAACCAAGATGTTTGAAGCACGACATAATACTACTGCATATCTTCTTCATGTTCTGGATAAAAGAGAGAATCGTGTTTTCTTTCCGGTTGTGGATTTCTTTCTCAGATCTCGGATTTCTCAAGCTCTTACTATGCTTGTGGAGGATATTTATGAGAACCATATGACTGATTTTTGGACCTTAGCTGTTTATCAAAGTAATGATGGACCGAGACGAATTGAAGCTATTGTTGACCATAAACCTATTATTGTTACAGAGGCTTTGATTAGACAAACATCTCAACTTGAGGATTCCATTGATGCAAGTAATGATATTCCTTGACATATCATTGATGAGTGTTTGCGTGATATGGGTACGATTCGCCCACCAAATGAACCTGAAATTAAGAAAGTTCATGTATGTCCTCATTGGAAATACTTTGAACATGTTTTGATCAGTTGCTTATCTCCAAGAAAAGGTGGTTTGGATGCTATGAATTATCAGCTAGCAGGTCTCATGGTTGCTCTAATTCAGAATCGGCCTTACAATTTCTCTCGATTTATTCTGTCAAATCTCATTACAAATCTTGATGATCCTTTCTTCATGTATCTCAGGTTTTTACAACTCATCTTTAATTCTCATATTCCAGGACTGACATTGAATGGCAGGATATTGAAGTACATTCCAATGCAGAAACGTGTTTTTTCTGATTGTAGAGGTTACAGAGGAAAGCCTGTTCCTCCTGTTCAACCTTTGTTTGGGCATGTGATAGATGAAAATTTTATACCTCCCATGATTGAAATTCACATGGAATCTGAGGATGAGGATGAGTTAGAAAATGCAGAGGAAATTGCTGAGGATGCTCATATTCAACAAGATTTGGATAATATTGAGCAGTTTCAAGAAATGCACGTTGATGAACCAGAAAAGCCTCCTGTTACTGAGCCAGTGGAAAATCCATTGATTGAAACATCTAGTTCAGAGGATGAGGTTCCTCCTTCTTACACTCATGCAGAGTTCTTAGCTACACAACAAAGAACTGCAGAAAATATTGCTAAGGAAAGACAAGAGTTGCTACAACGAAGGGAAGAATCTAGAGATCCTGAATATATCCCTGAGTCTAGACCAACTCGAAGACGAAAATTAGTCCATCATACTGTTTCACAGGTCTTTTCTTCAGAAGCTGGATCTTCTTCTTTTTCACTTCCGGTCACATCTTCTGCAGCAACTTCTTCTGTATCTGTACCAGTTTCTTCTTCTGCACATGGTATTTCTACTTCTATTCCTGTTTCCTCATCTATTCCTGTTACTCCTGCATCTACAGCTCCTAGTTCATCTACTACTACACCGGTTGTAAGCATGGCTGCTCTTGATGCGTCAATGAATAGAGTAATTCAGCCATTGATGGATGTTGTTGATAAACTACGCAATGAGCTTTTTCAAGTTTTACAACATGTGGGTAATCAAGATATTCAGATCTCCAATCAAAGTAAAGAACTTAAATCTCAAACTTTGCGGATTGAGTCTCTTGAACAAGAAATCTTCTTGTTAAAAGAAAATTTTGGTGATCAGGGGGAGAATGGTGATGATGATGGAGATAATGGAAATAATGGAGATAACAATGATGATGGTGATAATGCAGGAGATGATGCAGAATTAAATGTTCACAATCTATCTGATGATGAAAACGATGATAATAATAATGATAATGGTTCTGATCATGATGATGGTGGTTCTAATCATGATAATAATGATGATGATGGTGATCAACCAAATCTTTCTTCTTCACAAGTATTAGTTCTTTTTCATGAAGTTGAAGAACCATTGGATATATCTCCGATTAATTTCGCTTTTCCTTCTTTAAATGAGAGAGTTGTGTCTCCCGAACAAACTTTTGAAGATGTGGATTTTGAAGATCTTGGTGAACAAGACTTGAATAATATAGATTCGAGAAATATCTTTGATTATCAGGATGAGGCAGAAGATGATTGTGATTATGATTTTCTAAAAGTCATTACTTTTGATAATCTGGAAACTGACACATTATCTAGTTTTGAACATGGTGAATCCTCTCATGTGTTTGACAAAGAAGAACTTCCGGATAGTTTTGAAGATGAAGAGATCTTATGTCCTACTCCATTGAATATTATTGTGGATGATCTTACTTCATTTATTGAATTATGTAATAATGGATTTGATGATGAAGATGAAGATTGGGAATTTCCACCTGGTTTTGAACCTGGAGATGATTATGTTCGAGTTGAAGATTGGCTTGATTCTGATGATGAAATCCATCCAGAAGGGAATCAAGAAGAAAATATTCTTGGTGGATCATATGAAGGATTTTGGGTTGATTCTGATGAAGAAAATGAGCCAGAACAAAAGTTTCCATGGTGGTTTTTGAAGGTTTCTGAATCTAAAAAGCCTGCGGTTACCAAAGATCTTGCCACTAAAAGGTTCTTTAAATTACCTCGACATGAGTATGTGGGAAGGATAATCAGTTGGAAGTATGACAATGTTCACAAAGTTTTTATTGTGAAAAGGACATATGGGATTCAATACTTTCATCGATCAGTTAAAGAGTTGGAAAATCTTCCAAAATGTGAAATTAATCACATTGCTCAAGTCAAAATTATTAATCATTCTGAAAATGGTTTGATTGATTGGATGGCTGAAACTTTGTATCGGGAATGTCAAAAGGGAAAGTATTCTTTGGTCAAAGAGGTATTTCCAAGAAGAATAGTGGATCAGTTTGACATAGAACCAATTTCCAATCAACCACGAGTGATTCTTACTTATCCATGAGTAAAAAACTTAAGAAAGATTCCTCTTGTAAAGTTTCCGATAAATTTTTCAAAGTTTATCAGTTATTGGAGGTATAATGGAAGTACGGGTGAAGCTGAGATTGGTTGTTATGATCGAGTTTATCATGGTAACATCATGTAGAATCGAGAGACCATAGTTTATGTATTCGATCCATTGAGTCTGATAAATCTGTCAAAGGATGACTTGGAAGCTCTGTTCAACATTCCTATCACTTATGATGATTCCTATGATGATGAAGTTATGGCTCTAAAATTTCAAAGAGTTGTTGATGTGTGTTGTGCTCATGGAATTCATGCTGGGGGAAACTTGCCAAGATGAAGGTTTAAAGACTGAAGAAAACTAAAGCTTAAACAAAGGGGGAGTTTGTTAGGACATCGTGTCTTTTAAACTGTTTAAGTTAGTTTTTGTTTTAATACAAGTGTTAAGTTCCGAATGTTACTATGTCCGAACTTCAGTTCTGTTCGAATGTATTAAGTGTCCGAATGTTTGTTCAGTCCGAACTTCACTTCTATCTGAAGTTATGCAAGAGTCCGAATGTGTTGAACTTCGGATATTGTAAGTTTCGGATAAGAAGTTCGGATTAAGTCAAGTTTGGATAGGTCAGAATGTGTTGTCTATAAATAGCAACACTTGGTCAGATTTAGGTTTTAAGCCTTGAGACTAGCTCCGTGTATACTATACTTTGTACTGTGTTTTCTCAAGCAATTTAATCAATCATTTTGATTAATTCTCTTATTCAAACTTTATAATCTTTTTTCTTTACTTGTGTTTGTGTATTCCGCACACAAATACTTGTGTTTGATTGCGTTGTGTATTGGTTACGTTGAATCCGAGGTTCAACAGTTTATGCCACAGTAACATTTTAAATATACGCTCCTCGTTACGACTACCGTCGTGCGGTTGGCGCGACCAACAAGTTATGATAGTGGGAGGGCTGTCATGTAACACCCCGAAATTTATTGTTTAGCGGAAGCACGTTTCGGGTGTTACGAATCAATAATCACAGCACAAAGATATATAATGAACGACCACTATATGCGTCGTTTTGGACTTGTATTGATAAAACAAAAGTTTACATCAAAAATATTGTTTACAATAGCTCAGCTTGAAATTGAGAGATTTAAGTACATAATTAATCTATACAAAATATAATAATGCAGCTAAATCTCTGAGTGTTTGCATGATGACTCGAGCTAATTGATCCTTACTTGAGCAGTCAAACCTACTGCTGGTCACCTGTGATACATGCTAAAATTGGTCAGCGAAACGCTGGTGAGCTCACATGTTTGTATGTCAACACATATATTTGTATGAACCGCAAGATTTAATAATTGAATTTAAAATGCAATAAAGCAAAATAAAAGTTATACAGCCATGAGCACATAGTCTGAGCTTAACTTGAGTTGTCAGGCCCACTTAAGGAAACCTAACTTGAAATGCCTCCTACGAGTGCCTAATCCACACTCGTCTTCCCAAATGCTAATACGTCCGTTTGACCAGTTAGTGCGTGCTAACCCGGACGAGGATTGTCAATCCTATATGATATCATATACTAACATTCACGCTACTACGTATTACCAGACTATGCTATGGAGGGCTTTAAATTGATTAGCTTGAAACTCATGTAGTATTTGATTTGATTTGTACTTGCGTTCAACTTGTAAAACAAAACGAGCAATAATATCACACCCCTGATTGTAAAGCAGTAAAATTAGGGCCATGAGACTCACCTGAGTCTTGAAAGTTTGAATTAATAACTTGGATTGATTTGCCTTGAAGTGTGGTCCGAAGACTTGTAACCTGAAGGTGTCCATGACACGCGATGGTTATTAATTGTTTAGGCATCTCGAAAGACTACCTTTGTAGTTGTTTGTCCAAATTACCCCGATTTGGTTGATTGACTTGTCCAAATTACTACGATTTGGTTGATTGACTCGAATGTTTGAAAATATGTACGGCCCGTTGGTGACGGATTTGTAATAATAATCTCAACTATTATTATTTTGATTTCGTGGTGTCTTACTTGAAAAATGTGTTTTGATTGTATTTTAGAAGCCGTTACAAACTCTAAGTGACGGAGGTCCGAGGGCAGCGCCCCTGGTTAGCGGGCTTCCAGGGGTGGCAACCCCTGGCGGGGTCTAAGGGGCTGGCCCCTGGCTGGGGTCGAGATGCCAGGTCAGCTCAAAATTTTTTTATTTCTATTAAATTGCTTTGGTAAAAAATGCATCTGGACTTAAATTTGGGTGAAATCAAGTGATAAGATTTAGGTCTCGACACTTAGTAAAAAGTTGTAAATATTCTATTTTTTTTTGCGACATAATATGCGACATAATAATTTGTTATGCGACACAAGGGTTATGTCGCATAGAAGTGCGACACAAGAGCTTAACGACACAAGGGTTGTGTCGCATAAGCGTACAATGCTGATTCAACAGCGACATAGCGATTGTGTCGTATGGTATTTGCGACATAAGGTACGACACAATATTGTGTCGCAAAAGGTCCGACATAACTGAGTTTTTACGACACAAAATACGACACAAGGGGTTTTATGTGACACAACCTGCGACACAAGGCTTGTGTCGCAAAGATGAACACCAAAACAGAACCCAGCGACTGATGACGTTTTCCAACCCAAAACTCAAATTTAACCCGTTTTTAAGCCGTAAATTCGTGTTTCACTTGTTTAATAGACATACATATACTTGAATAACCCAATAATATGTAAAAATAAGCTAAACCGAGAAGTTTCGGGAATTTGTCGGAAACTTACAAAGTGTCAAAACGAAAATCCGAAAAGATGGAAATGTAGATCGTGATGCGGTGGTTCCTTTTCTCTAATTACTTTGTCGATTTGAGTTCGTTTGTGGGTGTTATTTGGTGATTTGGTGATTTTTGGTGTGGTTTGTGTTTGAAAGAAAATGAAGAAAGAGAGAGAGAGAGAGAGAGATGAAAAGATGGTGATGATGAAAATGAGGTGGTGGGGAGGGGTTTGTCCCCTTTGTTGACCGGTTGGGTGGGACCCACGAGTGTGGGCTTCACCCATTTTTCATTTCCCGCGTTCGTGCTCCGTGCGGTGTTCGTTTTTGTAGATCGTTTAAACGTTAATTATTTATTTTTATGAACAAATATGCGTTTTAAAATACGAATATTCACTCAATATTTTTGTTGAAATATTTTACCAAATACTTAATAACTATGTTATAGAATGTAACTTGTTTCGTTTGTTTGCGCGTTTAACATTTTAATTGTGTAAACGTTGTTGTACGATATGAATCAAAACTGAAATATTATAAAAATAATATTTTGGATATAATAGTGTTATTAAATAATGTTACATTATTTAATTAAATTATTCACCAACGTCCGTATTTAATTGACCGAATTACATCCTATTTGAAACTTGTACGATTTAATCAAATCGTATACTTGTATATATTCAATAATATATAAAATTGATACACTAATTAGCCTAACACAGAACTAATTACATGTATTAAAACTTGATTAGGCACTAATTTCTAGTCCTAATTTGACGGGTGTCACATTCTCCCCCTGTTAGAAGAATTTCATCCCGAAATTTAAGTCGAAGTCGTGTTTGTTGTTGAATCAGTGAAGAGTTGAGGATACTTGAGTCGCATTTGGTCCTCCCGTTCCCAGGTGAATTCCGGACCACGCCGCGAATTCCACCTGACTTTTACAATGGGAATACGACTTTGTTTGAGTTGTTTGACCTCACGGTCCATGATTTCGGCGGGTTCTTCAACGAAGTGAAGCTTGTCGTCAATACGTAACTCATCGAGTGGAATGATAAGTGTCTCATCAGACAGACACTTCTTTAGATTTGAAATGTGAAAAGTGGGATGCACACTGCTGAGCTCGGCTGGCAGTTTCAATCGATATGCCACTGGACCAATCCTCTCGAGGATCTCAAATGGTCCAATGTATCTGGGATTTAACTTCACTCGTTTGCCGAATCGAATTACGCCTTTCCAAGGCGATACTTTGAGTAGTACTCGGTCCCCAACCTGGAACTCGAGTGGTTTGCGTCTCACGTCAGCATAGCTTTTCTGACGATCACGTGCGGCTTTGAGTTTGTTTTGTATCTCAAAGATTTTCTTGGTTGTTTCGTGAATGATTTCTGGACCCGTGAGTTGGCTGTCCCCAACTTCGGTCCAACAGATAGGTGATCGGCACTTACGACCATAAAGTGCCTCGAAAGGTGCAGCCTTAATGCTGGTATGATAACTATTGTTGTACGAAAACTCGCACAATGGTAGATGTCGTTCCCAGTTTACACCGAAGTCAACTACGCAAGCCCGTAGCATGTCTTCCAGTGTTTGAATTGTTCGTTCACTTTGGCCGTCGGTTTGAGGATGGTATGCGGTACTCATATCGAGACGGGTACCCAATGATTTTTGAAGTGACTGCCAAAATTGAGATGTGAAACGACTATCCCTGTCGGAAATAATCGAGATTGGAACACCGTGTCGGGTTACAATTTCTTTCAGATAAATTCGGGTAAGGCGTTCCATTTTGTCGGGTTCTTTGATCGCCAGGAAGTGAGCGGATTTTGTGAGACGATCGACGATCACCCAAATGGTATCGCAACCGCTCGATGACTTGGGTAGCTTGGTTTTGAAATCCATGGCAATTTGTTCCCATTTCTATTCAGGAATGTCGGGCTGTTGAAGTAAACCAGAAGGTTTTTGATATTCGGCTTTGACTTTCAAGCAAGTAAGACACTTGCTGACATACGTGGCGATTTCAGCTTTCATGTTCGGCCACCAATAGAAATCCTTGATGCCGTGATACATTTTGTCGGATCCCGGATGGATGGAATATTTAGACTTGTGAGCTTCATCCATCACCAAGTCTCGCAGGTTTCCAAAACTAGGCAACCAGATTCGGTTTGAGAAGCACCTAACTCCGTTAGGCTTGATTTCAAATTGCTTATCCATGCCTCGCAAGGCTTCGTTTTTGATGTTATCGGGTTTCAAGGCTTCGAGTTGAGCAGTGAGAATCTGAATATTCACATCGTTATGAATTGTCATGCTGAGGGCTCGGACTCGAAGTGGTTTCGGTCGTTCATTTCGACTGAGGGCATCGGCAACAACATTTGCCTTCCCTGGATGGTATTTGATTTCGCAGTCGTAATCGGTAAGCAACTCGACCCAACGACGTTGCCTCATGTTGAGATCCTTTTGATCGAATATGTGTTGGAGACTTTTGTGGTTGGTGAAGATTGTGCACTTAGTGCCGTAAAGATAATGTCTCCAGATTTTGAGAGCAAAAACGACTGCTCCAAGTTCCAGGTCATGCGTAGTGCAGTTCTTTTCGTGGATTTTGAGTTGTGGTGAGGCGTAAGCAATGACCTTGTCTCGTTGCATCAACACGCAACCGAGACCTTGATGAGAAGCATCGCAGTATACCACGAAGTCATCGGTGCCTTCGGGTAAAGATAAGATTGGAGCACTGCAAAGCTTTTGTTTCAGAAGTTGGAATGCTGACTCTTGTTTTTCAGTCCAGTCGAACTTTTTGTGTTTCTGAGTCAGTGTAGTGAGTGGTAAGGCTATTTTTGAGAAGTTTTCGATGAACCGACGATAATACCCCGCCAATCCCAAGAATTGACGTATCTCGGTTGGAGTAGTTGGCGATTGCCAGCCTTTGATAGCCTCGATTTTCGATGGATCAACATGAATTCCTTGATTATAGATAACGTGCCCAAGGAATTGAACGGTTTGCATCCAGAACTCACACTTAGAGAATTTGGCGTACAGCTCCTCGTGCTTAAGTAGTTCGAGGATGGTTTGAAGATGTTGTGCGTGATCTTGTTCGTTTCGCGAGTATATGAGGATGTCGTCATTGAAGGCAATGACGAACTTGTCGAGATAAGGCTTGCACACCCGATTCATAAGGTCCATGAATACAGCCGATGCGTTGGTTAGACCGAATGGCATCACTTGAAATTCGTAATGGCCGTAGCGGGTTCTGAAAGCGGTTTTCGGGATATCGGTGTCGCGAACACGCAATTGATGATAACCCGATCGAAGATCAATCTTTGAATAACAACTCGATCCTTGAAGTTGGTCAAACAAGTCATCGATTCGAGGAAGTGGGTATCGGTTCTTGACGGTCAACTTGTTCAACTCTCGATAGTCGATGCACATTCTGAAAGAACCATCTTTCTTTTTGACGAATAGGACCGGAGCACCCCAAGGTGAGGAACTCGGCCTAATGAATCCTCTTTCCAGGAGTTCCTGTAATTGGGTGGACAACTCCTGAAGTTCAGATGGTGCTAAACGGTATGGTGCTCGGGCCACAGGTGCAGCACCAGGCACGAGATCGATTGAGAACGCAACCTGTCTTGGCGGTGGTAGACCAGGCAGTTCTTCGGGAAAGACTTCTGGAAAGTCTCGAACGATTGGCACATCTTCAAGTCGCTTCTCCTCTGACTTTTTCTCCATGATGTACGCGAGAATTGCTGGATAACCCTTTCTCAGAAATTTTCGGGTTTTCAAACAAGATATGATATTCAGTCTCGTCCCACCGGTCTCCCCCTGTATGACCAAAGTTTTACCGGCGGCGAGAGGGATTCAAACGACCTTGTCGTAGCAAACGATTTCAGCACGATGTTTGGACAACCAGTCCATACCAATGATGATGTCGAAACTTCCTATTTCAACAGGCATAAGATCGATTGAGAAGATTTCATCGGCTAGGTTTAGAGTGCAATCAGGTATCACACTATCAGTTTCTATGAGTTTACCATTTGCAAGTTCTACGATGTACTTAACATCTAAGGCAACAGGGGTGATGTCAAGTAGTGGATAAAACTCATCAGAAATAAAGCTTCTATCAGCACCAGTATCAAATAGAACAGAAGTAGTTAAGTTGTTGAGGAGGAACATACCCGTGACCACATTCGGGTCCTGACGGGCATCCCGGGAGTTGAGAACGAATGCTCTTCCCTTGGCATTGTTGTTGTTGCCCTTGTCCTTTCATTTGGGACATGCATCCCTGAAATGCCCCATCTCTCCACATCCATAGCAGGATTTGGGTTGTTGGGTTTTGTTGTTGGAGGTGTTGTTGTTGGATTTGGGGGCTCGGCAGTCTTTGGTCAAATGCCCGTACCTCCTGCAGTTGTTGCAGGGAGTACTGCATGGACCGTCATGGTGGTAATTACACTTGGAACAGTATGGTCTGTCTCCAGTGTAGCTACGTTTGGTTTCAGTATTGGTGTTGTAGACTTGGATGGTGTTGGTTTTCTTGTTTGGTTGGTTTTGGTGTTCAGAGAGTTTTCGCTTGTTGTTGGAGGAGGTATTGGGTGTCTCACGGCTGACAACCAGCACCATGCGCTCATGTGCTAGCCGAATAGCACTTTCAGTGGTGGTTGGCTTCGATGAAGCGACGTTCCCCTGAATGCTCTCAGGGAGGCCGCGGATATATCTTTTGATGCTCTTCTCCTCCGGATCAACTAAACCCGGGCATAACAACGCAAACTGCTGGAATTTGGTGGTATACCAAGCAATGTCAGTCCCTTGCACAGTTAGGTGCCAGAACTCTTCCTCTAGACGGTGCAGTTCTTCTTCAGGGCAGTATTTATCTCTAAGCTTTTTCTTCAGTTCAGCCCAGGGAAGTTGGTTTGCTATTTCGATACCCACAGAGTTGGCGTGGGTGTTCCACCACGTAAGAGCACCTTCCTGAAAGGTGTACGCAGCGAACTTAACTTTGTTATCCTCCGCACAGTTGCAGAGGTTGAAAACAGATTCCATCCGTTCTATCCAACGGATCAGCCCAATGGCACCTTCCGTGCCCTTGAAGTATAATGGTTTGCAGCTGAGAAAGTCCTTGTAAGAACAAGGCTTGATGACAGGGGTATTATTGGGAGCTTCACCAGTATTTCGGGAGTTTCGAGGCGAGTCCCGAGCAGCCAAGGCGTCGGCCACAGCTCGAGAAACGATAGCATTGATTTCCGCATCACTGTAACTTTTCTTCTTGGGCGGCATGATTCTTCAAGAAAGAAAGAAACAAAAGGTACATAAGAAATTGTACCAGAACGAAAATTACAATAGATGCATATATGTAAAAGCGATAACATATGACATCACAATGTAAAATCAATAATATAGAATAATTGAGGGGAATTGCCAATTGATATTACGAGTTCAAAAGGTTACAGGATTAGATGTTTTACAAAAGTACCGAGAATTGTTACATCCGGTTGAATTACATAGGTCCTACAAAAGCATATTAGGGTACAGATTCAGCCTAGGCTAATTCTGACGTAAATAGAGTTGTGGCAGCAGTGCAGTGAGATGATTCATAGACTCTGCAAGTCTGTTGGCAGTTAGGAGGGCGTCTTCGGTTTCCCTTAGACGTGTCTCGCACTGATGCAGCCTTGATTGTAAAACAGAGATTTCATTTCGGTTGCCAATCACTTGGTTGTGGACAACCTCCATGGTTTCGATTGTTTCTTCCACTTGATTTTGAAGAGTGTTCATGGTGTTGACAGTGTGCTCGTGATCTTCGGAGACTTGTTCGATTTGTTCCATAGCTGTGAGTCTCCATATTTCACGAGTTTCTTGGAGTTCGATATCCATAGCGTCAAGCCGTTGTTCGTGTTGATGTACTCTAGCGGTTAAGCCCGGTAGAGTGGGGTGAGTTGGATATGGGCTAGCTCGAGGCAACCTGGTGTCCCTCCTAGCTACCCTTGAGTTTCGTGATTCATGTGGATAAGAGCGTGATGAACTTGGTGGTGTGTTTGCCATTCTGAGACAAAGCGTTAAGAAGAATGAGGCCTATATCCATATAATAACTTATATAATATAGCCTAAGATTGTAACGAGGCCTATCTATGTATACTTAGTATCACATAATAGGCTATTGGGTGTCTAGCACAGACTTGTTTGAGTCTCGGTTCTTTCGAGGTCAGAGTCAACTAGTGTATTCCTGTTCAACATGATCGTTTCAGACCTTACATCATCTTTCCTTAATTGTACATAGTTGATCAGGCTATGTTAAATTAAAGTCGTATGCTGTAATTCCTGAACCAGTCATGCATAATGAGGAAATACTGCCTAACGGTCATAGTCTAGGCCCACTAAACGCAACCTAGTTCACTATAACCTTAGGCTCTGATACCAATCTGTAACACCCCCAAATTTATTGTTTAGCGGAAGCACGTTTTGGGTGTTACGAATCAATAATCACAGCACAAAGATATATAATGAACGACCACTATATGCGTCGTTTTGGACTTGTATTGATAAAACAAAAGTTTACATCAAAAATATTGTTTACAATAGCTCAGCTTGAAATTGAGAGATTTAAGTACATAATTAATCTATACAAAATATAATAATGCAGCTAAATCTCTGAGTGTTTGCATGATGACTCGAGCTAATTGATCCTTACTTGAGCAGTCCAACCTACTGCTGGTCACCTGTGATACATGCTAAAATTGGTCAGCGAAACGCTGGTGAGCTCACAGGTTTGTATGTCAACACATATATTTGTATGAACCGCAAGATTTAATAATTGAATTTAAAATGCAATTAAGCAAAATAAAAGTTATACAGCCATGAGCACATAGTCTGAGCTTAACTTGAGTTGTCAGGCCCACTTAAGGAAACCTAACTTGAAATGCCTCCTACGAGTGCCTAATCCACACTCGTCTTCCCAAATGCTAATACGTCCGTTTGACCAGTTAGTGCGTGCTAACCCGGACGAGGATTGTCAATCCTATATGATATCATATACTAACATTCACGCTACTACGTATTACCAGACTATGCTATGGAGGGCTTTAAATTGATTAGCTTGAAACTCATGTAGTATTTGATTTGATTTGTACTTGCGTTCAACTTGTAAAACAAAACGAGCAATAATATCACACCCCTGATTGTAAAGCAGTAAAATTAGGGCCATGAGACTCACCTGAGTCTTGAAAGTTTGAATTAATAACTTGGATTGATTTGCCTTGAAGTGTGGTCCGAAGACTTGTAACCTGAAGGTGTCCATGACACGCGATGGTTATTAATTGTTTAGGCATCTCGAAAGACTACCTTTGTAGTTGTTTGTCCAAATTACCCCGATTTGGTTGATTGACTTGTCCAAATTACTACGATTTGGTTGATTGACTCGAATGTTTGAAAATATGTACGGCCCGTTGGTGACGGATTTGTAATAATAATCTCAACTATTATTATTTTGATTTCGTGGTGTCTTACTTGAAAATGTGTTTTGATTGTATTTTAGAAGCCGTTACAAACTCTAAGTGACGGGGGTCCGGGGGCAGCGCCCCTGGTTAGCGGGGTTCCAGGGGTGGCAACCCCTGGCTGGGTCTAAGGGGCTGGCCCCTAGCTGGGGTCGAGATGCCAGGTCAGCTCGAAAATTTTTTATTTCTATTAAATTGCTTTGGTGAAAAATCCATCTGGACTTAAATTTGGATGAAATCAAGTGATAAGATTTAGGTCTCGACACTTAGTAAAAAGTTGTAAATATTCTATTTTTTTTTTGCGACATAATATGCGACATAATAATTTGTTATGAGACACAAGGGTTGTGTCGCATAGAAGTGCGACACAAGTGCTTAGCGACACAAGGGTTGTGTCGCATAAGCGTACAATGCTGATTCAACAGCGACATAGCGATTGTGTCGCATGGTATTTGCAACATAAGGTACGACACAATATTGTGTCGCAAAAGGTCCGACATAACTGAGTTTTTACGACACAAAATACGACACAAGGGGTTTTATGCGACACAACCTGCGACACAAGGCTTGTGTCGCAAAGATGAACACCAAAACAGAACCCAGCGACTGATGACGTTTTCCAACCCAAAACTCAAATTTAACCCGTTTTTAAGCCGTAAATTCGTGTTTCACTTGTTTAATAGACATATATATACTTGAATAACCCAATAATATGTAAAAATAAGCTAAACCGAGAAGTTTCGGGAATTTGTCGGAAACTTACAAAGTGTCGAAACGAAAATCCAGAAAGATGGAAATGTAGATCGTGATGCGGTGGTTCCTTTTCTCTAATTACTTTGTCGATTTGAGTTCGTTTGTGGGTGTTATTTGGTGATTTGGTGATTTTTGGTGTGGTTTGTGTTTTAAAGAAAATGAAGAAAGAGAGAGAGAGAGATGAAAAGATGGTGATGATGAAAATGAGGTGGTTGGGAGGGGTTTGTCCCCTTTGTTGACCGGTTGGGTGGGACCCACGGGTGTGGGCTTCACCCGTTTTTCATTTCCCGCGTTCGTGCTCAGTGCGGTGTTCGTTTTCTAGATCGTTTGAACTTTAATTATTTATTTTTATGAACAAATATGCGTTTTAAAATACGAATATTCACTCAATATTTTTGTTGAAATATTTTACCAAATACTTAATAACTATGTTATAGAATGTAACTTGTTTCGTTTGTTTGCGCGTTTAACATTTTAATTGTGTAAACGTTGTTGTACGATATGAATCAAAACTGAAATATTATAAAAATAATATTTTGGATATAATAGTGTTATTAAATAATGTTACATTATTTAATTAAATTATTCACCAACGTCCGTATTTAATTGACCGAATTACATCCGATTTGAAACTTGTACGATTTAATCAAATCGTATACTTGTATATATTCAATAATATATAAAATTGATACACTAATTAGCCTAACACAGAACTAATTACATGTATTAAAACTTGATTAGGCACTAATTTCTAGTCCTAATTTGACGGGTGTCACATGTCAACTTGATAGTACTATCCGTATATCTAGTGGCTAGAGTCACCTAGCTAATGGTTATAGGCTGTGTACACTGGGACTTTTGTGTACACAACTACCTCTTGTAAACCTAGGTCTGTACCAAAATTCGTTGTCATGTTCCCAAAGTAGTATAAAAGACATGTCGTAAACAATTCAAGAAATAGTATGAAACCTCTTTTCATAAGTAAACAATTTGTAATAGTATGAGTAAATCGTCAACATTTGGTATAAAGCATGAAAGCATTTATAATAATCGTTGTACCTTTGTATTAAAACAGTAAAGTAGTAGTTATGTCCTTCACCCCTGTTAAAAAAGCATTGAAAACAGTAAAAGTAGGGGTTGTGAACTCACCTGTGAGTGCTAGTGTTCCTGATACAATTGTGTTCCAAGTCGGTAATCTCCTAACGTCCTAAACGTATGAGATTATAAGCGTAAGTATGTGGATGTCGTAGTTGACCATCTATGCTAGTGCTCATTCACTAGATATGTCCAACGTATTCGTTTTTCGTTTAAGTTTGTAATTTTGAAAACATGTACGGCCCGTTGGTGAGATTTCGTAATAATAATTTCAAAGTATTATTATTATGTGTTTCATTGTTTTGTATACTTATAAAAGTATATTTGTACGCGAGGTTATGTATATGTTTGCACAAATATTTCCGAAAGTAAATGTATGTATGTATATATATATATATATATATATATATATATATATATATATATATATATATATATATGTATACATGTCCGAAAGTTGTATTCCGAAAGTGCTTAAGTCCGAATGTATGTTTTATACCGAAAGTATGGTAAAAATCACTATTTATCCGAAAGTCAACTCCAAAAGTTGACTTTCAGAGTCAAAATCCGAAGTTAGCATCCAAAATCCGAAAGTCAAACCTTTACTCCGAAAGTCAAAGTTCGGAGTGAAAGTCAGACTAATTTTTGGGAATTTTTTTGACTAAGCAAACATTATCGAAATGTTTCGAAATGTTTACACAATGTTCCTACATATCTTAGGTACTTCCTGAATTTTTATCATGACTTTTATATGTCGTTTGATATTTTTTAAAAATTCACAAAACATCAAAGGTCTAAATTCGGACCAAAACAGACATGCGCTCATAATCCGAATTTTCTGAGAAAATCGTTGTATTTTTAGGAGAAGTGTTCTAAACGAAAGTTGTAGATGACTCAAATACTAAACTTTCACCGTTGGTTTCATGCATTTATTTGGTTTAGAACTCAAGTTATGGCTCCGAGAAGTAGGTGCAACTTTCTGTCTCCAAAAGACAGAAAGTACATGTCGCCGAACGAAATTATTTTCATGTAATAAACGGAGTCGATATGTTACGAAAATTTTTTGTTAGAAATCTTACTTCTTGTACTTCATTTTAGGCTTAATAAACGTTCATTTTTGTTAAGAAATGAATTTTATAAAATTCGTGGAAGTAGGTGTATTTCCTTGCCTTCCTTCGTGTTTTTCTTCAAGAGAAATGGTGGTGGATGATGATGGTTGGAGATGGTGGTTGGCCTTGGGCAGAGTTTTAGAGAGGGAAGTGGAGGGAGAGAGTGTTGTAGAGAGAGAGATTAGTGAGAGAGAGTGGGAAGCCAAATGAGGAAATTAGGGAGGGAATATGGGGTTAAGGGTCAAAAGCAAGATCCTCAAAAGAGGGAGGGTGTTTTGGGCCAGTTTTGGGGTGGTCCCACAAGGAAGTGGGTTGCCCAAATTTTGTTCCCCGAGTTTGCGCTCCGTGCGGTGTTCGTTTCTATGGTCGTTTAAACGTTATTTGGACGTTATACGTTATATATATACATTTTCGTTATCGGTTTTAAACTCGATATTTTTAATTGAATTATTTCATCAAAATACTTTGTTTTGAATTATAAAAATATAATTTGCGATTATTTCGTTCGTCAGGCGCGAATTGCGCGTTTTTATCACGTACGGTTTGTTTTATACGATACAAAATACGTGTTATATATTATCGACATAATATCTAATAAATAATGTTGTTTTTAAATAATTTCATATTATTTAATAATTTTGTTCACCAACGGTCGTATATTTTTTTCGGTTTCGTTCCGAATGTTTTGTACGTAATTATAACTAATTATGAATTAAGTAATATTACGCGTATTAAATTTTTGAGGGGTGTCACATTCTCCCCCTGTTAGAGAAATCTCGTCCCGAGATTTAAATCGTGTCGGCGTGTCAGACGCATGTGTTTCAAAAATACGTTTGAATTATATAATATTAAGGCACAGTTGTAGTTTACTAGAAACGTACCAATGTTGGCGTAGGGGTCCTGAGGTGCATCCGGTGCCCTAAGGATGTATGCGCGTCCGCGACCTGGTTTAGTGTTGACGTTGCAATTTTTGTCGTTTTGGTTGTTGCGGTTGTTGTTTTGATTGTTGTTGTTGTTGGGGTTATTGAGTTATGGGCACTGATTTCGGTAGTGTTTTGGGTCACCACATTCGAAACACCCAGTGTTTTGTCGTTCCGTGTTCATTCGGGTGGGAGGGTTTGCTTTACAGCTTTGGGCTACATGACCCCAACGTTTGCAGTTTTGGCAGAAAGTACATCCACCATCATGGTGCTTCCAGCACTTGTCACACCTCGGTTTGTTACCAAGGTACGGTTTCGGTTCAGTGGTGGTAGTGGCGGCATAAGCCCTGGTTTCTCCCGAATACCTCCTATTTTGTTGACCCTGACGGTCATTTCTTTCGTTGTTCCACTTTCGCTTTTCATTCCCAGTACTTCCAACACTTGTACTGCTCGGTTCACTCCTTCCCGACACAGCTTTCACTGTTAAGGTTCCCATCCTAACCGCGTCATCAGTCAAACTTTGCGCCAAGTCTACAGCAGTCCTAAAAGTAGTTGGTTTGGAAGACATTACCAGATTTCGGATTTGCGGCGCTAACCCCCAGTTGTAACGCTCAATGCGTTTATACTCTGGAGTCACCATGTGGGGGTACAAGACGTGCGAGCTCTTGGAATCTCGTTGTATATCCAGTGATGTCAGCACCGATCATTTTGATGTCCCATAGTTCGGTTTCGATCTTTTGCAATTCACTGCGAGGATAGAATTCCTCCATGATCATTCTATTTAGATCTTCCCATGAGATGGCGTAGGCGGTTGTTCGACCGAGGGTTTGTACTTGAGCATTCCACCAGGTCAATGCTTGTCAGCTAGTGTGCATGTGGCATACTTTACCATGCATTCGGGTGCACAGTCGCTGATGTCGAGCACTGATTCCATCTTCTTGATCCAGTGGACAATGCCAATAGCTCCTTCGGATCAGTTGAAGGTACTAGGTTTGCAAGATAGGAAGGTTTTGTACGAACACCCTCGTTGGGCATTCACAGGCGTTTCATTCGTAGTATTTCTTACTCCAGTTCCGCTGCCATCGTCGCGATTGCGACTTGCCTCATATTGAGCAATAGCCTCAGCTACTCGTCGCTTAATGATTTGTTCGGTGGTTTCGACAACAGGAGGTGTAGTGGCTCGTCGACTGTTTCTGGTCTTTCGTTGCTTTGGTGGCATGGTTGCGTTTTGCGATGAATGAAATGCAGAAGTCAATGCCAATGTAAGGAATGTGAAGGATGAAGTTTCACATATTTCAGTTATCGAACATTAAGAAGAATTAACGAGATTCCCATCACGTATTTTACGACTATGAAACGCCCATATGTACTTAGTATAATATAATCACATTGGCCAGGCGTCATTATATGATGCCAAATACATACTTCTTTTCATCAACCGTTTAACACGATCAGGTTCATATGAAGTCAGAGTGAGAACGAATGAATCAAATGTTGTATGGTTCAATACTATCAGGTTATCGGTAGACGGGTTCTCGCATGCCGATGTGTCGAGACGATAATTTTCGTATAACGAGTTAGACGTATGCAAGTGTATGTATGCATGAGTGTCCTAGCCAAGGCTATAGTCTAGGTCTCTAAGGTCTCTAGGTCACTTAAAGACTTCTAGTTCTCTATAACCAATGGCTCTGATAACAATCTGTCTGATAACACGTAAAAAGTCATGTTTTTACGTACGTTATCTTCCACATTTTAGGCACAAAGTTAACTAAAACACACTTAAAAGGACATTATTCATAAAGTTTTGTTAACTAAGTCAAAACGGAGTCGATGTTTGTAAAATCACTGAAAATGGCATGAAAAATGTAAGAAACAGGGCAAAACTGCTTCACCGTACCTCCGTTCATTCATTTTAATGCATCTTGAGCTACACTCCGAGTTAGGACCTCTAACTTATGTCATTTTCTTCGTTAGGAAATTACGAAACCGTGAGCGCGAGAATCACTCAAAACGGATAAACGACGAAGAAGTTACGCCCGAACGAAGGAACGAAGAACCGAGGAATCAGGATACGGGAGAGCTAGACCGTATACGGCCAAACTAGACCGTATACGGCCTAGCACAGACCGTATACGGCCTAGCTAGACCGTATACGGCCTAGCACAGCCGTATACGGCCTGTGTTCTCCCGTATTCACCCTATGCTCTCCCGTATACGGTCCAGTTCAACCGTATTTGCCCTAGCTCAACCGTATCGTGCGTTTGGTCAATAAAAATCAGACTTTTATTCGGGTTTGCGATACGGTTGTGCATTTGAAGGTTTGGATACGGTCTACGGATACGGTTGTGCGTTGCCTATATATTGAAGCCTCATTTCCACATTTTCAACAGAATCCAACAACTTCATCCATCCAACACTCTCACACTTCAATTCTCTTCGTTTTCTTTACGTTTTTATAGTTTTACTCTCTCTCTAGGATAGTTTAGATAGTTTCTCTCTCTAGAGCTCTCCGTCTCTAGAGAGAGAGAGATAGTTAGTTGGTTAGCAGTAGAGAGAGAAGGAAGCTGGTATTGTAATCACGGTGTAATAAAAGCATTCTTGGTGCAAGACTCTGTCTTTCTTTTCGGCCGTTACGCTGCTCAATTTACTGGTGATATCTATCTTTTCATACTTAAACTATGTCCGAATTATTTCTGCCTGTTTGTATGATGTATGTTACTGTTATTGCCATGCTTATTGAGTAGTGTGCTGTTGCGGTTGTTGAAATGTAGATAATTAGACGTAGGGATGATGTTGAATTAATCTTTAAAACTATATAATTGGGAATTGTTATTTTTGTTATGTCTAAAACTTATCATGCATCTAGACTTAGTTATGGATCACCCTTTCCAGTCCTTCGCGTGACTGCTACTTTAGGCTTAGAACTTGATCACCTCTAGGTACAGTAGGAAGTTATCTGTGTTATAGTACGAAGCCGTGTCTGTCACTGTAATTCGGCTGAAATACTGAGTATAGCTTTGGAAACACTACTGGTGGAGTACAACGTGGAAGCTCCGGAAATAGCCGTATGTGCCAACACTGTGGACTACCTAGAGACCCTAGAATATGGCCTAGGAACCAATATAACTGTGGAAATGTTACAGTACACCGTCTGTCCACCCCTGGAACTGAAGCTATGGAAACATTTCGACATAGTACACCGTACCTGTACCTAGGGGTAAATGCTACAACATATCCCTGGTTACAAAGGATCTGTGGAACTGTTTAAGTGTAGTACATCGTGAACGGTGCCTAGTGTGGTACGCTGTGGAATGAGTATGCATTGTACACCGTTGGTGTTCCTAGGGCTGAATGACTGATTGCAAAGGAGAGTCTAGATCATGACAGAAGTAATTGAACTAATCAAACGTAAGGAATGAGTCTAGTGATGAAAGTCAAGCCCAGCAGTGGTTCAGAGTTCTTAAAACCCCTAGACTCTACAAAACTGATAGTTTAGAATAACAAAGTAATGATCTGAACATGTTTAGGAGATGGCATTTACATTTAGGTGTTAAGAACGGTCAGAATAACCCAATGGGCAGTCTGTTACCTTATTCCTGCACCCTTCAAGGGTCACTGGTCCAAAAGACAGTGTGGGGGGTTGAGCAGCCTGTTCTGATCAGAATCACGATAACCTAGGTGCTCAGTGACATACGGATTCTGGTAATTAACTAGAATAAGTAGGGACCTAGTGTTTACACCCATAATGCATTTGTCTATTAACTGAAAATGTCCCCAATTATCTTTATAATAAGCATCATCCCGACAACCGATTATCGAAGTTTCAACTGCCGCAATTCTCTATCTGTCTACCTAGCTACCGATTCTCCTCTATCTTTTATTTTACTGCACGTAGTTAATTAATTAAATTAGAAAACTAAAACACCAAAAACCTACCTACTTGCACAAAACCATCCTAAAAGTGAACCCTATCTTTGGCATCGCTTCGTTTCAATTCGCTCCGATTTAAGAACGACCTCGAGTTATACTTGCTGCTTACTCACCCTGTGTAGTAGGTAGTATTTATAAGTTGAGCCCCAGCTCTTTATAAATTTAAAACTCACTGATCCAGCCAAGCGGTGGTTAAGTCCTGCTGACGACAAGGACGGTTCACTCCCAAGGTGAGCTAAAGAGACCCGACCGTTGGGCTGGCATCAAGTTTTTGGCGCCGCTGCCGGGGATCGTAGAGCGTTACGATTCTGAAGTCGCCTTAGATAAGATAAGCCTTTAGGAGATCCTTTTCGTATAGGTTGTCTTCAACTTATCCGAAAGTTACTTTCTTTAGAATAATTAGCTTAAATTAGAATAAAATTAAAAATCCAAAAATATCTTTCTACGATTCGCCGCCTTCCTATCCCATTTCTCCATTCGCCAGCAAAACGACTGAAGAAATGACGACTATGGACGATGCTGAGTTCTTCAACCACTTGGAACAAGAGTTGAAATCCGACTTTCACTCATCACCGGAAGAAGCCTCCGCTGGACCAGACGACGATTCTAGAACCTTAGGGAAACTCTTAGATCTTGACTTAGGAACCCATAAATCTCAACAGAAGATCTCAACTTCTGCTTCTAGCATTCCAAGCTATCAGGTTTTACCTGCGCCTGAGATTAAACATTCCTTAGAAAATATCCCTAGATTCCCTGATTTTGTCGATAATATTCCTGAAAACCCTCAACCCTTTCATTCCTCATCCAAAGAAGAACGAATCCCCATAAGGAATGAGGATATTCATGAATACCTTCCAAAATCACCAATTTTTGTAAACCTCGTACCGGAACCTTCGTACACCATTTATCGTGTTATAGATAAGGAAATACCGAAAGATTCAGATGGTGATGAAATCCGATACGTTGGTTACTCTTTTGATCCTGGTAATAGATTGGATGTATGCAAAGCATTTGCCTTACACTTAAATATGTCTGATTTTCCTTACTCAGTCGAGCAAAGAGAAACCATCTTAAGGATTGACATACTCGTAGGTATTCTCCACTGTCTTCCGACCCAAAAGGAAGATTGTATCTTCACACGATATCGAGAGCAAGAGCGAAAGCTTTTATCAGAAATAGATCGCCTCATGGATCTATTTGCTTGCACCGATTATCAACCGGTTTCTCAAACCATGATTAATCGTTATGTTGCAGCTATGATAAATACGCTTGAGCTATTAACTTCTAAAGATCCCGCGATCACTCTCGTCATTTCTGGAAAAATTCCATTTTTCGTAGATCCTGCCGCCTATATAATCGCCAAGTTGCAAGAAATATTTCCTGGAGCAGACGACAACAAGATAGAAGCCGCTTTCTTTGCTGAAAGAAAAGATATCCACGTTAAACTCGCTTCGTTGTTCGATCAATCCAAATTCCCTTTCACCGTTTCTCAAAGATCTCTAATTTTGGATACTGCCATTGCAGTGCAAACTACATATGGTAATCCCGACTCAAAAGAGGAATTTAGGTTTCAGAGAATTTTAGGAAATCTTTTTCACGATCTTAATAATATGGACCGCGGTGTGCGAAAAGGAATTTCAAGTAAAAAGAAAGTTAGAAAGGAATTTAACAAGTTTGTTAATAATCTGCTAGAATTAGGCCGGAAAGAACATAAGATTCTTAGCGAATTCGAAAATTTCTCATCACACCCTGCCAAGCTAGTTGATTATGTCATTAACATTCTAAACTGTGATTTTATTCCTCGCTATACTTCAAGATTGCTTTCGAGCAATCTCCTTTAAACTGTTTTGGAACAATAGTCGAGCTACAGACTTAAACCAAGCGCTTTTTGGGAGGCAACCCAAATCTTTAATTAGGCCTTTAAAATAATTTTCGTAGGTTAGTTTAATTATTAGTTTAATTTGTTTCTTAAAAAAGTCAAAAAGCTCTTAAAATCTTTGTCTCCGCAAAATCTGCGCAGTTTCTAAAAACGTGAAGATCTTAAATTCAAATATTTTTTAGAAAGTTTTTTAAATTGTTTGGATTTAAAAAGAGTCAAGATTTTAAACCAAAAATATCGCTTGTTTTATTAAGTAGTTTTTCATTTCCGTTTTAAATAAAACCAACATTTTTGTTGCACGCAGTTCACTACAGGAATTTTAGACTTTTTGCTAAAATCATTTGGCTTACGTTTTAAATTGCCCAAAACATCTTTTAATCACATTTTAAATGGTCATTTACCTTAAATGGAAAAAGGAGGGAGATAAAAAGATGGGGAATGAGTCAAACAAAGTCAAAACACATAAAAAAATCATTTTTTTCTCCTCCTTCCCCCTCCTTGGCTGACGGTTTCACTACCCCCACACCAAATCCACCATTTTTCACCATTAAAGCTCAAATCAAGCTTCATCTCTAGGTCATTTTTGGTTCATTTAACATCATTACATCTTCATTAAGGTATGATCCAAGTTTTAACCACCAAAATTCTCTAACTTTGTTAACTTAGGGTTTCAAGTTAGTTTTTGAAGATTTGTGCTTTACATTGCGAAATTGAGCTTTGATTCTTGCTTAGTGATGATATAAGATGATGTAGGAACTAGCATTACTAGTTAGATTGAAGTGATTTGATGTTTGACTTTTGAAAGTTGACTCTTCTTTGACTTTTTGGCTAGTTAGTCCACTTTAACCATTCGATGATTAAATTGCTTATGATAAGTTGTTTGTTGATTCATTGATGCTTAATATGATTAGTATAGCTTATTCATTTGCTTCAATTGCGGTTAAATGTGTGTTATGGTCAAGTTAGCAAATTAAAGTAAGCATGAAACGTTGACTTTTGATTAAACGTCACCATTTTGAAATAAAACTCTTGGTTAAAATGATGTTTTGACTTAAGTTGATGTTAATGCTTCGCTTTGATTTGCTAGTTCAAGTTAGTATTACTATGAATTGGGCAAATGACTAAAGGAAACCTTACTTTGGTAAAGTCGACTTTAAAAAGTCAAAATGCTTAAATTTTAGTAATACTAGTAACCATTCTAGTTAAAGAGTCATGGTGGTGTTGTAAAATTGTATGTTTAAAAGTATTATGGCAAGTCTTAAATTAATGCTACACTTTCCTTAAAACAACTACTTTTGAAAATTCTAAAGTAGCATTTATAAAAAATTGCCATAATCACTTTAAAAGATCCAATCTAACAACACGATTGTCAACTAGGGAACTTTGTTGCATTACTTGCATGATTTGGTTAAAAATGCTAAATACTTGCTCAAATAATCATGATAGTTTGCATTAGTATGCGGTAATAGGTTATGCTTGCCATGATAAGGTAATTACATGATTAAGACTTAAATCTATATCATACATGCTTATGATGGTTAAGTAGTCTTTTGACTTGTCTTCTAGAAATCATTAAAGACCTAATAGCCTATTATTGTAAACCAAAGTTTCTTGTGATGGTTGAAAGTTGAGTTTGGTGGTATTACTAGTTATTACAGGTTTTTGGGACTGCTCATTTTCTAAAGCCCACATTTCGAATTTTCGTTAAAAATCTAAAATATGAACTATTCCATAAACTTGTGATTATTCTTGGTAATTCACTATGTTCTTGTTTTTCTCTTATTTACAGATGGCTGAGATTCCTCGCTATATCAGGAAATCCATCAAAGATCCAGAGATACGGGAAAAGTTTCAGACATGGTTAAAACATGATTTAGGGGAAAATAGGTACATAGTGTGGGAAGACTTGGAGCAGATTGGTTTAAAACAAGGTTTTGAAAGATTGATTATGTTCAAGGAAGGGAAGCGAAATCTGCGAGCCTGGAAGAATCTGTTTGAGATTAGGGAAAATGTTTATTGGGAATTAGTTGCTGAATTCATGGTTACCTTCCAGTTTGACAAGACAACCGATAAACTAAATGATGACCGAATGATCAGATTCAACTTTTTGGGCAACCCTCAACAAATGTCATTAGCAACTTTTGCTAGTCACCTTGAGCTATACACTGAGTATCAAGTCACTACTCCGTTCTTCTTGAAGGCAAACAGAGAGGTGAAACAGCGAGACCACACTGCTATCTGGCAAGAATTGACTGGAAATCAGTTTCAGTCCAATGTCAAGGCCACCAGTTTTCTTGATAAGCACCATCAGGTTCTCCACAACCTCCTTGCATGTAGCATTCGAGGAAAAAGAAAGACCAAAGGAGCTGTTGGAGTAAAAGATTTGCTGATTATCAAGAGCATTATAGAGCAGGAGCACGTTAATGTTGCTTATATAGTTGCTGATAGGATCCTCACTGAGTCAGGATACACCGAATCAGAGTCTGCTTACATGGGAGCAGTAATCACTAAGTTAGTTAAGAGAATGGGGCTGTTAACTGAGGAGGTGATCGGTAACTTGACACCGGTAGTGAACAGGGTATCTAAGCCGTATAACATCAACTACATGGTCAAAGTATGGTTGCTAGAGAAGGATGTTGATGGGCAGATTAGATGGAAGGAAGGTGAGATCATTCCGGGAGTTCATATGAGACCCCCGAGGAGCAAGAGTGTTAGGTTTGAGTTCGATGACAGCACAGTCCACCGACAGCCTAGGACCACTGTTGCTCATGAGCGAGAGGAGGGAGAGACTGCCGCTGCTGAGGCACAGAGTCCACTGATACCGCCTGCTCGAGAGTTTGGTTGGGGAGATCCGGTGACATCCGAGCTCATGTACGGTATGTTGGGTATGCTTAACTCACACTACACACAGGACACATATTTGGCTGCTGAGTTTGGATTCCCACCACCTGCACGCCCTACATGGGTATGCGGCCCACGACCACCAAACTACCACACCATGCCACTACACCCACTTTCCATGACACCATCCACTACCACCATTCCTTACACTACCATACCACCCACATCTTCCACCCGCACTGTGCCCATCGAGATCCCTCGTGCCCGCCGTACCAGGACTACTCCTGCGGCTGAGCCGGTTTTCTCTGTGCACACTGCAACACCACATATGCCGCATATCCCATATGTTGGGCAGCCATCCTCCCGTGCCATGACCCGTCCAGGACCAGCTGAGTCAGCCATATCAGACACATCTTCAGAGACAGACTCACCTCAGTCAGGTTTTAGACAGGACATGCAGGTTGACGATCAGGTTCAGGTTCAGGCCGACTATATGCCAGACATGACTACTGCTGCTTTGCCTACTTTTTCAGGATTCACAGGGATGCTCCAGAGCAACCCAGTGCCATCCTCTGAGCTTCCACCGTACCAGATGCCCGGTGCTTCCATTGGATCGTATGAGATTGCAGACATGGGACTAGATCCCAACTTCCATTTGTACCCGATCCAGCCACCAGCATCAGGCAGACAGCGCAGTTCATCTTCAGCATCAGTCTCCCGCAGAGCCTCGAGTGGACAGCACTCTGCTTCACGTGCTGGACCTTATGGCTCCATGCCACCTCCAGCTCATGGACCACCAACCAACCAGGATCTTCCTCGACCTTGATCTCATCTTATTTCACCTTCATTTATGTTGGATGACTGTATTACTCTATTACTAGTATTTGGGATAACTGTATTAACTGTTGCTGCAGACTTGTATTGGTCCCAACCTGTGATCTGGTTGGACCCACCTATCTATCTTATCTTATCGTTTATCTATTATTTTACTTATGTTATGTTTTGTTTAGTTAATTTCTAGGTTACTTGCGAATAATAGAGAGCAGTAGATACTATAAAAATTTCCCAAGGAGAACCCGAGATGACGCGCAAATCACGCAAAGATCCTGATTCGAGCCTATTGAACTACCCTACCAAATCAGAATCTTCAAACACACATCTCAGTCTTTTCTAGGGGAGTTTTTCGTTCCACTTTCTTAATGATTTGTTTTCATCGCCTATAAATCTCCGTGTTTCCCATCATGCTTAAATTCTAAAGTGTGGGATTATAAATCCCATACAAATCAAACCAACTTAGAAATAGAGTTCCAAAATATTTTCAAGCTTTAAGTGTGGGATTCCTCCCAAAAAGAAGAATTTCAGACTTAGTTTGAGAACATTAGGGACAATGTTCCTCTAAGTGTGGGATACACGGTATGATATACCGTATTCTTTGACTTTGATTGCTTGTCCAAAGTATAACTTTCTTAAAAATAAGCTTAACTTCGACAGTGAAGTTTTCTCTCATTCAGTTGGCTTAAATTTTTCTAAAAACCTCATTTGTGCTAAAATTTTTAAATTTTTGACTCTAAATAATTTTGAGAAAGATTGATTTTTCCAAAAATTGATTAAACTGCTTTGGAAAGTAAGATAAGTTAAGATACGAGTCCCTTAAAAATGAAATGTTAATTGAAGAGCATCGCACGGCTAGGCACATACACCCTTTTTGCAGTGAGGTACTTGAGCCAATAAAAGCATTCATCTTTAATGCTTCACTTCTTCGTTTGATGTGTGTGCCGATGTATGTGCTTTGAGTTAGAACTTGCTCTCGGTATACGTTTCGAGACCACACCAATGGGCACCGTACGCGGTGAAGGTGCAGTCAGAGGACCTTGACATTTCATAGGATTAAAACCCCATTTCTTAAAAGCCTAACCCGTCCAACTCTCATTCGTGAGTGTTGAAGATCCATTAGTTAAACCCTTTGAGCCTTAACCTTTCATTTCTTCAAAACCACCATTCACCACCTACCCTCACCTTTTCAAAAATTTTAAACTTATAACGTTTTGGAGTTATGAAAAGCGTTATTTAGGCATCCTTGCCACTTTTGTCTCACACACTCTCAGTTTCTCTCTGTGTTCTCTCAGAAATCTTGCGTGTGTTAAAAATCATATATCTATTGAAAGCAAAAATTCAGGTGCGAAAAATTGGCACCTTTTCTGAAAAAAGCTCAGTTAAAATGAGATGTCAAAAGGACAAAGTGTCCAGAATCTCTCGAAAAATGTATAGAAAAGAAAAGAAAAAAAAAGAGAAAAATCTCCGAAAAATTCCCACAAAAATAAAATAAAGCTTAGTGCTTGAAACTCTCAAAGAATGCCTATTCAGAAAATCAGTCAACTCCGCGTGCGTTCTCGAGAAGAAAGTCATCAAAGCTACCTTTCTTCATAAATAAAATTCCTTCGTGTGCGTTTCCCGTTTTAAAGAGTGTCTAGATAATTCGATTCATAACTTTAGGACCTCTAAGTTTAAAGAAAATACCCAGTTTTTCATTTCCAAAAATTCACCATCCTCCGTACCCTTTTTGTTCCATCACCCACTCAAAAACCCGAAAAATGTCTTGGGATGATTAGCACCGTTCTCATTGAAGTGGTGGAGATCCGATTCTTGATCAAGCCTATGATGAGAAGCAATGCATGACTGGCTTTATGAGCGATTTCGTTTGATTAGAATGATAGGAAACCCGATACACTTTGAGTGAATTGAGTGACCACCTTTGTGAGATCGCCTAGTCATGTACAATATCCATCGAGAATTGTGAAAGTATGCCAAGCTTAACATTTCAGGTTTAAGGGGGGACTATCTTAATGATGCTTGCTTTCTAAAAAGGTTTACTCAGTTTTTGATAAATTGATTGATATCTGGTTGTTTACTGTCAAAGATTCTCAAAACCAGATTTTTCAAAACCTTATAGCAGGTGAGAATTTTAAAGTTTGCTTGAGGACAAGCAAAAGTCTAAGTGTGGGATATTTGATAACACGTAAAAAGTCATGTTTTTACGTACGTTATCTTCCACATTTTAGGCACAAAGTTAACTAAAACACACTTAAAAGGACATTATTCATAAAGTTTTGTTAACTAAGTCAAAACGGAGTCGATGTTTGTAAAATCACTGAAAATGGCATGAAAAATGTAAGAAACAGGGCAAAACTGCTTCACCGTACCTCTGTTCATTCATTTTAATGCATCTTGAGCTACACTCCGAGTTAGGACCTCTAACTTATGTCATTTTCTTCGTTAGGAAATTACGAAACCGTGAGCGCGAGAATCACTCAAAACGGATAAACGACGAAGAAGTTACGCCCGAACGAAGGAACGAAGAACCGAGGAATCAGGATACGGGAGAGCTAGACCGTATACGGCCAAACTAGACCGTATACGGCCTAGCACAGACCGTATACTGCCTAGCTAGACCGTATACGGCCTAGCACAGCCGTATACGGCCTGTGTTCTCCCGTATTCACCCTATGCTCTCCCGTATACGGTCCAGTTCAACCGTATTTGCCCTAGCTCAACCGTATCGTGCGTTTGGTCAATAAAAATCAGACTTTTATTCGGGTTTGCGATACGGTTGTGCATTTGAAGGTTTGGATACGGTCTACGGATACGGTTGTGCGTTGCCTATATATTGAAGCCTCATTTCCACATTTTCAACAGAATCCAACAACTTCATCCATCCAACACTCTCACACTTCAATTCTCTTCGTTTTCTTTACGTTTTTATAGTTTTACTCTCTCTCTAGGATAGTTTAGATAGTTTCTCTCTCTAGAGCTCTCCGTATCTAGAGAGAGAGATAGTTAGTTGGTTAGCAGTAGAGAGAGAAGGAAGCTGGTATTGTAATCACGGTGTAATAAAAGCATTCTTGGTGCAAGACTCTGTCTTTCTTTTCGGCCGTTACGCTGCTCAATTTACTGGTGATATCTATCTTTTCATACTTATACTATGTCCGAATTATTTCTGCATGTTTGTATGATGTATGTTACTGTTATTGCCATGCTTATTGAGTAGTGTACTGTTGCGGTTGTTGAAATGTAGATAATTAGACGTAGGGATGATGTTGAATTAATCTTTAAAACTATATAATTGGGAATTGTTATTTTTGTTATGTCTAAAACTTATCATGCATCTAGACTTAGTTATGGATCACCCTTTCCAGTCCTTCGCGTGACTGCTACTTTAGGCTTAGAACTTGATCACCTCTAGGTACAGTAGGAAGTTATCTGTGTTATAGTACGAAGCCGTGTCTGTCACTGTAATTCGGCTGAAATACTGAGTATAGCTTTGGAAACACCACTGGTGGAGTACAACGTGGAAGCTCCGGAAATAGCCGTATGTGCCAACACTGTGGACTACCTAGAGACCCTAGAATATGGCCTAGGAACCAATATAACTGTGGAAATGTTACAGTACACCGTCTGTCCACCCCTGGAACTGAAGCTATGGAAACATTTCGACATAGTACACCGTACCTGTACCTAGGGGTAAATGCTACAACATATCCCTGGTTACAAAGGATCTGTGGAACTGTTTAAGTGTAGTACATCGTGAACGGTGCCTAGTGTGGTACGCTGTGGAATGAGTATGCATTGTACACCGTTGGTATTCCTAGGGCTGAATGACTGATTGCAAAGGAGAGTCTAGATCATGACAGAAGTAATTGAACTAATCAAACGTAAGGAATGAGTCTAGTGATGAAAGTCAAGCCCAGCAGTGGTTCAGAGTTCTTAAAACCCCTAGACTCTACAAAACTGATAGTTTAGAATAACAAAGTAATGATCTGAACATGTTTAGGAGATGGCATTTACATTTAGGTGTTAAGAACGGTCAGAATAACCCAATGGGCAGTCTGTTACCTTATTCCTGCACCCTTCAAGGGTCACTGGTCCAAAAGACAGTGTGGGGGGTTGAGCAGCCTGTTCTGATCAGAATCACGATAACCTAGGTGCTCAGTGACATACGGATTCTGGTAATTAACTAGAATAAGTAGGGACCTAGTGTTTACACCCATAATGCATTTGTTTATTAACTGAAAATGTCCCCAATTATCTTTATAATAAGCATCATCCCGACAACCGATTATCGAAGTTTCAACTGCCGCAATTCTCTATCTGTCTACCTAGCTACCGATTCTCCTCTATCTTTTATTTTACTGCACGTAGTTAATTAATTAAATTAGAAAACTAAAACACCAAAAACCTACCTACTTGCACAAAACCATCCTAAAAGTGAACCCTATCTTTGGCATCGCTTCGTTTCAATTCGCTCCGATTTAAGAACGACCTCGAGTTATACTTGCTGCTTACTCACCCTGTGTAGTAGGTAGTATTTATAAGTTGAGCCCCAGCTCTTTATAAATTTAAAACTCACTGATCCAGCCAAGCGGTGGTTAAGTCCTGCTGACGACAAGGACGGTTCACTCCCAAGGTGAGCTAAAGAGACCCGACCGTTGGGCTGGCATCACTGTCGCACCCCCAAATTCGTTAATTAAAGTTTATCAGATAGTTTGCGGAAGCATTAGATCGAGCGGGGGCGCCGACGTTAACGTTGGACAATCACGCATATCAGAGCATATGATTATTGCTGAACGGTAAATTAAGATGCCATTTAAGTAAACATTTGTTACAAAAAGTTACAACGCATCAGAGCCGTAGGAATAGTATTTGTAAGATACAAATAGTTTTCAAAAGAGGATTTCATAAGTATGACTAATAGAAATCAGTTATACAAAGGAAATCCTTAGTGTCCCAAAACGTGGCATCCTAATTCTTCGTGGGTCGCCTAAATCCAGCATGTATGCAGTCTTACTGGTGCTGCTAGTTTCCTGAAAGACATAGCAAAAAGTCAACAAAAATGTTGAGCGAATTCACAGGTTTTAAGTTTATAAGTATAGTTTGTTAAACCAGCTTGTTTGTAAGTTTGTTGACTCAAAAGTCAAATAATGTTTCGTATTAATTGGAACGTCATCCAAAAGTATCGTTTTGTTGGGATGTGTAAGTCCCCTAGTTTTAGGATCGATAACTTCGTTATCTGTAGTATTAAGGTGCGGAATCCCTCAATACGGTGTTATCTTACTAACAACGAATATGTTCGTATTGCGTTTAATAAGACTTAGCTTTAAACAATGAATTGTCAAAGCCTAGTCGATAGGTTTGGTTTTTCTCTGGTTTTGTCGAATTCGCAGATCAGAAAGTATCAAAAGTGTTATGTTTTTCACGATTGAAAAACATTAAATATGTCGTCTCGACTCGCTGCCGCTGGGCCTGCGAGTTGACTCGACTCGTTCTGCAAGCCCAAGCCCATTATACTTCGGCTCGTTATGCCTATCTGTGTCCACGAGTTCAGTTCTCATCTCGCTTCTCAACTCGCAGCGACTTGAGAACTCGACTTGCATCAAACGTATATATTTATTTCGTATTTAATTATTCGTCTAACTTTAACAAAGTAATATGTTTAACGAATATTACTAACAAAACAAATATTCTTTTACAAATCCAAACCAATATACAAACACAATAATAATTACACTAGTCCTATTTCAAGCTAGATCTGTTGTCACACTCTATGTCCCAACAGACTCCCCCTTGACAATAGCTCTAGCGTCTTTATCTTCACGCTTGTCTTTGATCTTCATTTGTAAATCTTACTGCCTGCGTAAATCTTCATCTTGATACATGTCTTAACCATCATCTGATAATCTCGTCCTAAATCACCCCATGCGTCTGTCGTCAAGATTCTATTTTCATTCAACTTAATCAAATCTTTCTTCGACATGTTCATTAGGTGTCGATGGTCATAGACTCTGAAGATTTCTCTTTCACCACCGTCAACCTCATCATCAGCTTCAACCATAACAGCTTCTCCAGTTCCTGAATCTACATGCCATCTCTTCATATTACCCAGAATATCTTGTGGCATTGTCTTCAGTGGAATCTGCTGTATGCATCTAACAGCTGGATATATCTTCTTCCTTCTTCTTCTTCCTGTTCTTTGACTTCTCTCTTGTAGTTTCACAGTTTTTCCCTTTCTTGGCTTAATCTGAACAAACTTATTCGTACCAACCTCATGTCTAATGATTCTTTCAACACGATCAGCATAATCATCACGACTTGGTTTGTTAATCTCTAATCTAGCCAAATCACGTATTTCATAACGTGGTAGAGAACTAAAAACTGCAAGCTTTCGCTCAAAATATTGAACTCCGTCAAACCTTTTAATCGCAAAAAGCTTTAGTTATGAGTCAAAGTACCAACCAATAATCCATTTACGTGGTACACGCTTTTTCGTAACATCAACTTCAGAAATTCCAATCTTCTTCTTTTTCTTTGGAAGTTTCCTAAGTACAACAGCAGGATTTTTGGTTTGAACAAGAACTTCTTCTTCTTCATCAGAGGTTGAATGATCAATATCTTCATCTATATCGACAATTGTTGGACCTTGTTCATTTTCAATAACAACTTCTGTCCTAGATGGGCTCACATGGTGTTCATCAATATTTGCATCTAGATCTACACCCATGTCTTGCACATTCTCAGGTACAACAGTCCAATCTGTAGGTGGTAGAAATTCTCCATCCTCAAGATCAAAATCAATGTCTTCATCTATCTCATCAAAAATATCATCTTCCGAATCAGATAGATCAAGCATTTCCAATCCTAAGAGAAAACCATAAATACAAATATATTAATAATTCAAATTCTTCATTGATTTCCCTGAACCAATCTAAGAATTTCTTTATTAATTCTTTTGTATATTTTAACCTAACATATAAACGCAATTTACATACAACTTATAAAATCTTTTATTGATTACCCTGAATCAATCCAAAATTTCTTAAGTCTACTTAACAAATATTAATTAATTTTAAATTCTAATGCATTGTGAATAATCACCAAACATTTAAATTTACTATTAATTACCTTATATAATTTCCAAGTGTTAATTGATCTCATTCATTATCAATTTAACCTTTAAATTATATATCATTTGTCTAGTTAATACGAATAAATTTTTAACTTGTTAATTACTTATATACCTTACGGTCTTAAGTCCATAATCAAATCTAAAATGCATATGTTATCATAAAATTTTGACCGCCGAAATTAATCAGAACACGCCGCTCGACTACTCAATGAGTCGGAAGTCTTTCGATCACTATTTTATCTTAACATAATTATATAAAATCAAATAACTTAATAATATCTAATACAATTAACTTGTAATTACAATCTCAAGCCGAATATATTACCAAAATATTAAGTTACAATTATTCTGTACAAATTAATACCAATAATTACTACACTATGCTAATACTAAGCTATCTTACCAGCTTCTGTATCAACCTGTGCAGTCTTATCAGCACTTGTACCAGCACCCGAACCACTAGCACCAGCATCAGACTCCCCCTGAATAGTAGCTTGGTCACCAGTCTTTGAAGGACCAGTCTGCTCACCACTCGGTGCATTGGGATCATCGTCTTTGTCTGAATCTCTCTTCCTCCTTAGCTCATCCTCTTTGCAAGACTCCAGATATACCAATATCTCCCCCTGAGTAGACTGTCCTGAATGTGATCTCAAGACCAGACTCTCCAAAGAAGATAACTTCAGTCTCTGTACATTGAAGTCCGCAAGCAAAGTTTCATGAGTCTTCATCAACAGATTGTACGATTGACTCTGCTTGAGAATCTGCTGTGAAAGAAGAAGATTGCTCGACACCAGCTCTGGAATCTGAGAAGTAAGCTTCTCCAAATCCTTTACCCTCGACTCTAAGGATGTAATCCTTTCTGCATCAGTCGTTAGAGTAACAGGTATCGTTCTTGGTCCAGGCGGTGTAAGAGACTCAATATGCCAGTCTCTGGTAAGCGGTGTATGAGGTTGAGACAAAGCTTGCGTAAGCAAACTTGTCGCAAATCTAGCTGTTTTGTTCGTCGGAAAATTAGCTCCACGAACTAGATCAGCAACCTCATGCTGTAAAGTTAAACACAATTAAAATCAGTTATTGTTACAGATTACTCTGTCTCAAACTCTAATTAATTGCATAACACTCATAGTTATAGAACTTATATCTCATACCTGAAGCGGTAAAGATATCGATTCAGTAACCACCGGTGCATCCATCTCTACCTGTGGTGTATCCTGAGCAACTGTATACAGAATTAACTGTCTCAGTTCAACTCCTGATAAACAACAAGTTAATATTATTTAACTTTTATAATCAATACTAACCTTCTCGAATAGCAAGCGTTCTCGGACGCTTCATCAAAGGAATCTCAACTTCCTTAGTACCTTCCTCCATAACACTCTTACCTTTTCTCTTCCTTTCAGAAACAGATGGAGGAGGAGAAGGTGTATTGTCTGAATCTTCATCTGAAGCCGTCTCACAATCACAACCTCTAGATGATCTAACAGTCTCCTAAAGTTTAAATATATTCAACATTTATGATTAGTGTAAGCTCTATCATACAAGTTCTATATATTTAAGATTAATCAGATATAATACCTCAGTCGGTACAACAACTGATTTATCAAGCTGTATCTGCTCATCCTCAAGTAATATAACTTCGGGATTTGCAGCCTCAGCTTCAGCATCCTCAGATGGTGCTAAATAACTTTCAATGTCTTGAAGCAAAGGATTTGTCGCATCATCATTCTGCTCCAAAACCTCTTGCACAACCTGTGCAGCAACATCTGGATTCACTTGCTGATCAACCTGACCAACCTGAATAAGAACATCCTCAAGGAGCCCTTGTGGATCTTCAGGTTGAGCTTCCTCAGCTGCAGGTTCTGGTAAAACATCAGCAATAGCAGCAACAGCAGGAACAACATCCAACCACCCATGATTTGGCGGCGTCACATAAGCAGGATCAACAATATAGCCAAATAGATCACGAGTCTCCGGCTTGACATATTCCTCCCGCCGAATAGTCTGCTGAAACATCGCGTTGTATCCTCTGAGCGCGATAGTATCTACACGTAAGTGCGGCTCAGGGATAACAATATCCGGAAGATGAGCACGGATAATCATCATACAGAACCTCGGGTAGATCATAAATCTAGATCTAACAGAACCCGATATCTGTCTTACCATCTCGCCAAAAATATAATCACAAAAACTGTATGGTTTATTGTAAACCAGTGACAGTACCGCCGATACAAGAGCAGGGCTCAACTCATCAAAACCGCCCTTCTTCGGTCCAAAAACTGTGACTATAACGTGCCATAAGAATCTCCATTGCCCAATAACAAGTGCCTTGAGGAATTGACGTCCTCTTCTCTCACCAGTATAACCCATGCGACCTAACGCACCCTCGATAAAATCACTGGAGTACTCAGTAGGACCATCTTCTTGGTCTACTGTACCCAGTTGTAAAATCTGACGAAGGTCAGAAGCAGCAAAAATAATCGGTTGTTGATTTACCGATGCGCGAATAACCGGTGGGTTAACCGATTCATCATACTGAATGTCCGTCCAAAAATCGTTCAGTATAGTCTGAGAGATCTGTGGAGACTCTGTAAGCGTATATCTAATACGTGAACGTGCAAAGAAGGTCAGCACTTGAGCTACTTGGCTAGCTCCCTTTGCTGATAGATCAAGATCCACAAGAATATTGTGACCCTTATCGAATTGTCTCGCCATATCTGTACAAGAAACACAAATGACAAAAACAGTTAATGCACGTTAGTAAGTTATAAACTATAATGTTTATGAATCAAAATGATCATCTAACATCTTATTTCTTAACATATTAAACACATATATAACTTATAACTAATAAGTCGTAAGTCCAATATGTAAAATCCGTTAATTACTTGTTAATAAGAAATCCTCAAGTCGTTAACGTTTTATAAAACCAATATATATATTATACCGCTAACAAAAATTAGGACACGCCACTCGATTACATTGTGAATCGGTAGACTTTCGATATATATATATATACATACATTGTCATAGGAATCCAAAATATACTAGTTATTACTTAAAAAGTCTTAACTCTTAAAAAAAAAATTTGCTAAGTTCGGGACTCGCATAAGACACCTATGCGAAGCGAGTTCAACTCGTTTCGCTTATCAACTCGCGATTGGATATGCAGTCAAGTGGACTCGCTAAACATGTCGATCTGCAGGTCAACTCGCTGGTCGATCCGCTAGTCAACTCGCTGCGAGTTGAATCGTAGGTTCAACTCGTTCGATGAACAGCCGTCGCGAGTTTAAACTTAAAATCGATGATTTAGTTAGTTTTAACATGATCAAACGATATATTTACGTTTATTAAGGTTCGTTTAACATTAATCCTAAGGATTCGTGTTCTAACAAGCCGTTAATCTACGTGAATCGATCAAACTTTAAACCGAAACCCTAAGTTTATAAAAACTTCGATTTCTCGTTAATTAGACGGTGAAATCCGTTGTATTTTACCTCAATATGTTCGCAATCTAAAGGTGAATAAAATCTACGGATCAAAAACTCGTTCTTCGTATTTGTAAAATCGAAATCAAACGAAAACTACGTTTCGTCTCGTTTCGCCTGGAAGCGGATTCGCCAAGTTGAAGTGAACTCGCAAATGCTGTGGATCCGGTGATCTATTGACTCGTTTGACCTCCTGTTTTATACTCTGTATCCGATTCGCGAGAATTCAAGTGGATTCGCAAGTTGACTAGTCAAACTCACAGAAACAATTAAAAACACGAATTTAATGCTAAGTATAAATAAAAACCCGATATTTTACAAGTCTAAATTATGATTAATTTTCACTTGTATTTGTCACGTTGTTCAACTCAAAAATATACAGTATAATTTAATTCCAAAGGGTAAATTCAGATAAACATAAAAACTTAAAAACAAATAAAAATAAGATAAAAAATACAGCTATATAAACTTTGGTATCAAGTACCATTTTATTAATTATTTGAAACAAAGTACATATACAAAGTAAATAAGATTTTATCTGCTTAGGGATCATATTAGTAAGAATAAGCAATTAAATATATATTAAAAAGTCTAAGCAGATTAGTAGTATACATACCTCATGAAATTCAAATAAATTACTATAAAATTACAACTAAATTCATCATTTATACATTTATATTTATAAAACTATATCTTAGGTACCTTTATCGACATAGCATAATTAATAAATGCATTACTCACATAAAGTGAATATTTTATTATAGACAGTCCAAGACGATTACCGATATTATGATCCACATAAACAAATTATACTCAATTTTCTAAGCAAACTCTTTATTGTTAGTATGAGTATTATCAAGTGCTTCCTATTATATGACATACTGAAGAATTCAAGTAAAACACATAGCACTGCATCATTAAATTTCAAGGTAGCGGTTACTAAATGATGTATCTTTTCAAAACATATAACATACACTTGAAGTTTTAAGGTTAGACAAATATCAAACATACTTTGAATATGCTATGTTATCTAAGTCTGTACGTAGTACAACAGAAGATCCCTTCTAGCATAATTCAAAATATATTTGAGAATATTAATTTAATTAAAGGTTTCAGTTCTGTACTTAGTACAACAAAGTTACCAGTAATTAAGTTAATACCCATATTGCTACTATTTGTCACTTTAAATTAATATGCATGATAACAGTGTATGGCAATACCATCCTTCAACAATTAAGACTTAATGTCATACATCATAGAATAGTAACATAAAATAATAAACAAGTAGTTAATTTACTTCTTAAGGCTTAGAAAATGTCATATAATTTGCCTACCAGTACATCATATGATGAAGCCATCTAAAGTTTTCACTAAAAATAGACAAATTATAACTTGTGGATATAGGTGTATAATCAAATAAATATAAACACATACCTGATAGAACCGCTGTAGTTCTAAAGCAACTTTATTTGAACCTACTACCATATCATACTTAGGACTTAAGCTTGTTATTGTGAAGCTTATTCTCCTAATGTACTATCATTTCCCTTAGTTTTTGCAAATAAAAACTTAAATGAAGGCGATTCCCCTTAGGGTACAAGCAAATGAATGCCATACGCCCATTTTTTTTTTTTTTATTTTTTTTTTTAATGAACACCGAAATACTAACTATTACAAAAATACCCTTGGAAGACTAATCACTCTGGATTTCTCATTCCGTTTAGTTGAACTAACGTCTCAAATCTTGCTCTGTCGAACGCCTTTGTGTATAAGTCTGCTAAGTTTTCCAATGATGGAACCTTAACTAACTTTATCAATTTCTTTTCAGCACAATCTCTAATAAAATGATGTCGAATATCAATATGCTTAGTTTTACTGTGCTTCACCGGATTATTGGTGATCGACATAGTAGATTCATTATCAATCATCATAGGAGTATTGGTTATATTTAACCCGTAATCCCGCAGTTGCTGTTGAATCCAAAGAACTTGTGAGCAACAGCTGCCAGCTGCAACATACTCAGCTTCACATGTAGAAATGGCTACCGAGGTTTGCTTCTTGCACTGCCAGGATACTAATCTACCTCCTAGGAATTGACATCCTCCGGTCGTAGATTTCCTATTCTGATTGCATCCTCCGTAATCCGAATCAGTATAAGCTACGAGATCTAAGTCTCCATCAATCGGATACCAAAGACCCAGCTTAGGTTTCCCTTTGAGGTAACGAAAGATTCGTTTAACAGCTTGCATGTGTGACTCTTTCGGATTAGCCTGATATCTAGCGCATAAACAAACAGCAAACATTATGTCAGGCCTAGAGGCTGTAAGATACATTAGTGATCCGATCATGGCTCTATAAAGAGTTGGATCCACATCGCTATCACTCGATGTATCTGGACCTAGTCCATGATTGACTGGAATTGGAGTATTATAGACCTTACTTTCATCCATCTTGAAGCGTTCTAATAGCTCATATGTATATTTAGATTGATGAATAAAGAATCCATCCTTCTTTTGATCAACTTGTAATCCTAAGAAGAAATTTAACACTCCCATTGCAGACATTTCAAACCTTTTTCTCATAACTTTCTCAAATTCTTGACACATCTTTTCATCAGATGATCCAAAGATAATGTCATCAACATAAACTTGCACGAGAAGAAAGTCTTTCTTTTTCCATTTCACAAATAGTGTACTATCAATCGATCCTCTTGTAAATCCATTCTTAAGTAGATACGTTGATAGTGTTCCATACCATGCCCTAGGTGCTTGATGTAATCCATATAGAGCCTTATTCAAACGATATACTCTATCTGGATACTCAGGATTAGCAAACCCTGGCGGTTGTGAAACATACACCAATTCTTCCACTTTGCCATACAAAAAGGCACTCTTAACATCCAACTGATACACTTTTATACCATAATATGATGCAAATGCTAAGAACACTCTAATTGCTTCTAGCCTAGCAACTGGTGCAAACACTTCATTGTAATCTATACCTTCTTGTTGATTAAAACCTTGAACTACCAGACGAGCTTTATTGCGAGTAACGATTCCTTTATCATCTCTCTTGCACTTAAATACCCATCTAGTTCCAATTGGATATTCTCCCTTTGGTAGGTCAACCAACTCCCATACTTGTAATTTAGAGAACTGAGATAGTTCTTCTTGCATTGCTTCTACCCACGAACTTTCTTTTAAAGCCATTTGAACATTTTTAGGCTCGACCTGTGAGATAAAGCATGAATATAGACATTGATTAGGAATCCCTATCTCTTTCATTGCAGTATACAAGCTTTGGGATTCCGAATTCTCAGACGTACTAGTTCTGGATTGATGCCTAGTTTGAACCGGAGTATTAATATCACCGATGATGTTTTCAACGGGATGATTCTTACTCGTTCTAGTTGTAGTAACTGGTTCAACCGGTATCTCATCTTCTAAATTAGTACCAATCTCTTCCAAATCAGGTACATCTTCCGTACGTGCTGAAGATATCCTTAAATGTTTCAAAGGAGTAAGTATATCATCAAACTTTGTAGAAAGATCATCAGGATCTTCTGTTTCTTGAGACTTATCCTCTGAAGGTTGTTGTGACTCACTTGTGGAAGCTTTATCTGAGTCAACATTAGTCTTAATTCCAGATTGCTTAACACTTGATGTTGAAGCGGGACCAATATTCTCATCTTCAAACAATAAATGTTCAGCTATCTCTGAATCACTGACATAGTCACTAATAGGAACTTTAAATGATGCAAAAAGATCAGAATAATCAAATTGCCAATCTAAGCCCTTATGAACATCAGGTGAATAGCTAGTAACCTCAATATTATAAACTACCTCCAAACGTCCTGTGACTTTATTAAAGACTCTCTTGTTTGGCGAATTGGGCATATAACCTAGGAAAAATCTTTCGTCAGCCTTCTCACCAAATTTAGCTTGATGTCCAGTCTTTAATATGGTGCATGAAACTCCAAAGGGTTCAAACCCTTTTAAGTTAGGTTTCTTATTGTTCAAAAGCTCATAACAAGTCTTGTTATGTCTCTTAACCGTAAGAACTCTATTAAGAACATAACATGCTGTATTCACTGCTTCTGCCCAAAAGATGACCGGAAGCTTTGAATCAGCAAGCATTGTTCTAGCAGCTTCAATCAACGTCCTATTTTTCCTTTCAGCAACACCATTCTGTTGAGGTTCATAAGGTGCACTGAATTGATGTAATATCCCTTTGCTTAAGCAATAGATATTCAACGTTGAATTCTTGAACTCTGTTCCATTGTCACTGCGAATACGCTTTACTCTCTTTTTATAGACATTCTCTACTAGATCAAAGAACTCAATTAGAATTCCTGGAGTTTCATCCTTTGATCCCAAAAAGAATACCCAAGAAAATCTAGAATAATCATCTGTGACAACCAAACAATACCATTTGCCACCTAGACTTCTCTTGCTTATAGGGCCGAAGAGATCCATATGTAGCAATTCAAATGGCGAGGAGATAGAGTTTTCAGTCTTAGGTCTGTGTGGTTTCTTGTGCTGCTTTCCTTTCATGCAAGGAACACACTTATCCTCAGACTCGAAACGTTTTTGTGGTACACCTAGAACCAAACCATTTTTGGTTATATAATTCATCTTTCTCCAGTTCAGGTGTGCCATTCTCCTATGCCATAACAATGCGTCTGTTTCCGAAGCCTTGGATAATAAACATGTAGACACCATTGAAGAGTTAGGAACACCCATGTTGATAGCATAGATGTCCTTCTTCCTTGGCGCCCTCATCAATATCCATTCATCAGGAATTTTAGAACCTGGCTTCAGGACTAAGGCCTCCTTTTCATTAAAATAAACTGGGTGACCTTTATCACAGACTTGGGAAACACTCACTAGGTTGTGAGTAAGTTCTTCAACATAGTTCACATCCTCAAGAGTCAAAGTTCCATTTGAAACTTTTCCTTTTCCCGAAATTACTCCTCCTTTATCTCCTGCAAAGTTTACTTTTTGCTTGAGACTATCCTTGAAGTCCTTCAGTAGACTTCTTTCTCCGGTCATGTGCCTTGAGCATCCACTGTCTACATACCACCAGCTGTCCTTGTTCACAGCATGCTCCTGCACATAACACAAAATACGATCAGTTATCAAGAGGGACCCAAGCCATTACGGTCTTGGTTTGTCCCTTATCATCAACAAACTTAAGCTCTTTAAAATAACCATCCTTCCCATCAGGAGCTTTGGTTACTTTCGAAGTAGCTTGAGTTTGTGGACGATCAGCCTTAAGAGGTGAGTTTTAGGAAAACCTCTTAGGCACATAATTATGAGCTCTATTATGATAATTATAATTAAACTCATGTGATCGTGAAGTAGTACCACTCTCATAATGACTATGGCCTCTACTTTGAGTTCTAAACCTTGACGGAGTCACATCCCTATACTTATGGACAGAATTATCACCTTGAGTATATGGCCGTTTAGGTTTAGGTGGGGAGACACTATGCTTACCATCTCTTTTAAGAATGTTAACCGGTTTATTACCTAAGTTAGATTTGGCATCTAACCCATCTACAGTCATACTAGAGTTGGTCTGTGTCTTTTCATCTATCACAAGCTTATGTGGTGTTTCAGGCTTTTTGTTAGGACAACACGAAGCCACGTGTCCCTTTTGATGACACTTGAAACATGACATCTGCTTGCGTGGTTTACTCACTTTTGCTTTCTCATCCGGAGTCTTAGGCACTAAAGGTTTAAGCTGTTCCTTATCAACTTTATCATCAGTCTTAGCATCGTTAATCACTCCACCCGATACAAACTGTATTTTGGTGAACTGAGAAGCCTTGCTATTACCTAATGATACGTTCTTAATAACATCTTTCTGTGCCTCTGACTGTTCAGGTTTATCAGCTACTGAAATCTCAGGATTAACTTCAGTCATCTCAGAATCTTCAGGAATAGGAGTGTAATTGGCATTAAAAGGTGGGGATACATCATTGTAACCTAACCCAGTCTTGTCCTTTACACTACGTTGAGCATCTAACATTTTATCCATTTGAGATGTCCTATAGTTCTCAAGTTTACGGTTTTGCTCAATTAACCTTAAGTTAAGGTTCACTATCTCCTGATCCTTACTAGCAATCGTCTCATTTAAGTCTTTGATATTCATATAGAGACCATCTATGATCACAGATTTTTCACTTATGGTATCTCTAAGTTTTGTTCTATCCGAAGCATATCAGACTTAATTTTATCTTTTAAGACATGTTTATCATCACTTAATCTACGAATATCCATAATGGCTTGATCGAGTTCAGATCTAACAGTCTTATAAGATTCCTTATCCATATTCAATTGAGATGGCAAATTGCTATTTGACACAGTTAAGACACTATTCTGAGATTGTAAATCAGTAACTAAGTAACAAACATCAGCAAGATTAAGAATATCAAAACATACCTTCTTCTTGTCAGTTTGTAATTCAGCCATGCGTGCCACGAATTCCTCAGGACTCATATCTGGAGCTGAATCCATATATAGCACGTCATCATCACTTGCCTTCACTTCAGACTTAGGCACCTCTACTCTCTGTTCCATATCAGTGGGCATGTAGGAAACTGATCCAGTAGTTGTTTCTTCGATCTCGGCCATCAAGGCTTCCTCAGAATGAGCTTGCCAATCATAAGAGCCATCCAACTGCTTCACCACTAAGGCTTTGGAAGCGAGAGTACTTCCCGAACCTTGTTTTCCTTGTGCTTCTACTTTAGGTCTTTGGCATTCTCTAGCAAAATGACCAATACCCTGACAGTTAAAGCATCTGACCTTGGTTTTGTCAAACCCTGATCTATTGCCCAGCACCTTTCTACCAGTTCTCTTGAGGAAATTCTTCACCTTTCTAGATATCAACGCTAGTTGATCTTGAAGCTCCAATTCCTCAAGATAATCAGAATCTATCTGCTCATAATCCTCATCAAACAGAATAGGATCATTGATCTTTCCCTCTATGTAGTTCTCATATGATGCCACAAAGGAAGCAAGAACAGACAGTTGCTGTTCAGCAGATTTCACACTCATCGGCATCTTCTGATGCTCTTGAGGTGACTTCTCAGAATTCTTTCCCTTTGTCTCATCACCAGAGGAGGAAATAAAACACAGATCTTCAGTAATCATTTCTCCATTTTCACTAGTATCACCAACTAACAGTGCAGTTGTCGAACTAGATGACGCAGTCGAAAGACTTGACTTTCCATGATACAACCCAGGGTTCTGAACCTGATCAGAATCACTATCTCTTGACTTCTTGGAGAAATCATAACCTTTCAGCTTGTCAATGACTTGCTCTAAGGTCATAGTAGAATACCTAGTTTCATTATCCTTAATCATAACACCATACATTTGCCATTTAGAAGGCAAACCCTCAAGAAACTTGTCGGTTTTAGATACTTCTTCTTCAACAATCTCATGGTATTCTAATTCACTTAGCAGATGGTAGAAACGCGTGACATAGGCATCAAGATCTTCTCCTTTTAAAGCTTTAAACATAGTAAACTGCTTTTTAAGAAGACTCCTCTTGCCAGCTCTCACCTGTGGACTTCCTTCACCTCTTTTCTCTAGAGCTTCACAGAGCGTTCTAGCAGTATAAAAAGATTTCAGTTGATGAGCAATCTCTTTAGGAAGACACATCTTTATGCAAGAATGTGATTTATTTTCATTTCTGTAAGCTTCCTTCTCTTGATCACTCATGTTCGCATAGGTAAGAACCACAGTAGCATTTTGAACAGTTTGAGTAGGTGGGGTGTATCCACTCTTGATACACATCCAGATTGACAGGTCATGGAATCTACAGTAAGATTCAAATCTGTCCTTCCAATTGTAGTAATCCTCGATTCTTAACAACTTAGGTGGAACATTTGACTTTCCCACCTCGTGGTCCATTTCGATCATTCTACTTAAGTCAGACATCTTAAAATGTAAAATTAAACTGTTTCAGCGAATTCAGAAAACTCGACTCGCAAGACTCAGCTCAACTCGCAATCTCAGCTCGACTCGCAGAATTCGTCGATTCGCAAGCCTCAGTTCGGATTGCTAAAAGATGTCGATTCGCAAGTGATGTCGATTCGCGAGGGATCTTGGTTCGACTCGCAAGCCTCAGTTCGACTCGCTAGTTCAACTCGGTTCGCAGGCGACGCTGGAACCCTAATCTCGACTCGCGAAACGGCTGTTAAACCCGAAAACGAATTTTTAAGGTATTTTTACGACTGAAACTTAAAATTTCGGCTGTAAACAAACCCTAAAATGTCCAGAGAATGATTTTGATCGTTAGTATTGCAAGAATGCACGTAAAAACGACCCGAATCAAAAACGCAATAACACTAAAACTTATGAACACACTCGTATTTAGCCCGAAAGCTCTGATACCAGATGTAAGTCCCCTAGTTTTAGGATCGATAACTTCGTTATCTGTAGTATTAAGGTGCGGAATCCCTCAATACGGTGTTATCTTACTAACAACGAATATGTTCGTATTGCGTTTAATAAGACTTAGCTTTAAACAATGAATTGTCAAAGCCTAGTCGATAGGTTTGGTTTTTCTCTGGTTTTGTCGAATTCGCAGATCAGAAAGTATCAAAAGTGTTATGTTTTTCACGATTGAAAAACATTAAATATGTCGTCTCAACTCGCTGCCGCTGGGCCTGCGAGTTGACTCGACTCGTTCTGCAAGCCCAAGCCCATTATACTTCGGCTCGTTATGCCTATCTGTGTCCACGAGTTCAGTTCTCATCTCGCTTCTCAACTCGCAGCGACTTGAGAACTCGACTCGCATCAAACGTATATATTTATTTCGTATTTAATTATTCGTCTAACTTTAACAAAGTAATATGTTTAACGAATATTACTAACAAAACAAATATTCTTTTACAAATCCAAACCAATATACAAACACAATAATAATTACACTAGTCCTATTTCAAGCTAGATCTGTTGTCACACTCTATGTCCCAACAGGATGTTACCCAAAAGTGTTGTTGCGTTGAGATATTACCCAAAAGTATCGTTTTGTTATAGTGATGTCAACACATCGTTTCGTTTTAGTGATGTCAACACATCCAATAGTATACGTTTGGAAAACCAATCCAGCTGTATAATTAGTAGGAACGCATTCCTATGTAGTCAATCGTAGGAAAATGTTATTTCCAAAAATGTTCATAATAGTAGGGAGACATAGATGGTGATCCCTCAAAGGTTAGCTAGACCTTATGAGTTATAGTAACGACCCCTAGTGCTATAACCAATCCACGACGTTTAACGTTTTTGCCACAGTAACATTTTAAATATACGCTCCTCGTTACGACTGCCGTCGTGCGGTTGGCGCGACCAACAAATTATAATGTAAGTCCCTAGTTCTAGGATCGATAACTTCGTTATCTGTAGTATTAAGGTGTGGAATCCCTTAATACGGTGTTTTCTTACTAACAACGAATAAGTTCGCGCTTATACGATTATTAACTAATAACTTTGCCTTAAACGTATACCGTCAAAGCCTAGCCGTTAGTCTATGTTTTTCTCTGAATACTGAAATCGCAGGTTATAAGCAAAAGTTCTCCAAAAGTTAAGTTTTTGACGGATTGAACAACATTATATATCTCGTCTCAACTCGCAGCCGCTGGGCCTGCGAGTTGACTCGACTCGTTCCGTAAGCCCAAGCCCAGTATGGCTTCGGCTCGCCGTGACTATCGCAAGTTCAGATCTCATCTCGCCTCGCCAAGCTCGCGACTTGAGATCTCGACTCGCCAAACATTTTTATTTCATTTTCGATATTCATCTAACACTTTATCATACTAATATATTTAACGAATATTAATAACAAAACAAATATTCATTTACAAATCTAAACCAATTGTACAAACATGATAACAATTACACCAGTCCTATTTCAAGCTAGATCTGTTGTCACAAACTATGTTTCAACAGACTCCCCCTTGACAATAGCTCTAGCGTCTTTATCTTCATATTGTCTTTGGTTTTCAAGACTAAATTCTACTTCCTGCAAAAATCTTAAGCTTGATGCATGTTTTAACCATCCTGTGATAATCTCGTGCTAAATCACCCTATTCAAAAGTAGAAGCGATCTTGTTCTTATACAACATAATCAGCTCTGCCTTTGACAAATTTATCAGATGTCTGTGATCATAAACACGAAGAATCTCCTTTTCTCCATCAGGATAATCATCATCAGCTTCAATCATAAATGCTTCACCTGTCGCAGCATCTACCCCCCAATATTTCAGTTTTCCTAAAATATTCTGAGGCATGGTCTTCATAGGTATTTGCTTAATACATTTGACCGCTGGATAAACCTTCTTCCATCTTCTTCTTCTTCCAGTTCTCTGACTTTTCTCGTTCAGTTTAATCGTTTTTCCTTTCCTTGGCTTAATCTTTGAGAAATTCATAGATAATCCCTCAGTCCTAATGATACACTCAACATACTTAGCATAGTCATCATTACTCGGATTGATCATATCTAATCTAGCCAAGTATCGAATCTCATATCGAGGCAACAAACTAAACACTTCAAGCTTCTTCTCAAAATATTGAACCCCGTCAAACCATTTGATCGCGAAGAGCTTCAGGTCAGAATCATAATACCATCCAATAATGCCAGTTTTAAGTACACACTTTCCAGTAATATCAACTTCCTTCAAAATGCGTGGCTTCTTTTCTTTTTTCTTTTTAAGCATTTCTTGGATAAACATAGGATTACCAACCAAATGTTTGTATTTATCCTCAATTTCTTCAACTTCAGTATTTGAATCTTCAGAAGCATTCTCAAAGGCTTCTAAATCAATAACTATCTCTCCTTGTTCATTCACAAAAACAAATTCAGTCGCTGACGGATTCACAACATGTTCATCTACATTTGCATCCAGATCAACACCTTCATCTATCACATATTCAAATACCGCAGTCCAATCTTCAGGAAGTTTAAACTCTCCTTCTTCAATATCATAATCAATCTCTTCATCTATTTCATCCAAAAGATCATCTTCTGAATCTGATAGATCAAGCATTTCCATTCCTAGAGAAGAACCCGAATACAAATATATTAATAATTCAAATTCTTCATTGATTTCCCTGAACCAATCTAAGAATTTCTTTATTAATCCTTTTGTATTATTAAACCTAATAATATAAACGCATTCTATATAACCTTTTAAATCTTTTATTGATTACTCTGAATCAAACTAAGATTTCTAAAGTCTTATGTCAAACACTTAGTAAATATTAATTAAACTTAAACTCTAATGTCTTGTGAACTATCACCAAACATTCAAGTTTATCATTAATTAACTTATATAATTTCCAAGACTTAATTGAACTGTTATATTTTTCAAAACCTTAACTTTCAATTATATCTTTAAATTATATATCATTTACCTAGTTATCATATTTTTAACTTGTCAGTTAAACAAACTCTCAAGTCTAAAATGCATATGTTATATAAAAATTTTGACCGCCGATATTAATCGAAACACGCCGCTCGACTACTCAATGAGTCGGAAGTCTTTCGATCACTATTTTATCTTAACATATATCAAATTATATAAACTTAAATTACATAAAACATATTTTACTTAAAATAATAATAACCTTAAGCCGAATATATTTACACAATAATATTAAGTTTACATTTGTTCAGTACAAATTATTACAAATACTACAGTACTCTCAAGTCCAAAATGCATATGTTATATCTTTAAATTATTACACAATAATATTAAGTTTACTTTCAATTATATCTTTAAATTATATATCATTTACCTAGTTATCATAGTTTTAACTTGTCAGTTAAACAAACTCTCAAGTCTAAAATGCATATGTTATATAAAAATTTTGACCGCCGATATTAATCGGAACATGCCGCTCGACTACTCAATGAGTCGGAAGTCTTTCGATCACTATTTTATCTTAACATATATCAAATTATATAAACTTAAATTACATAAAACATATTTTACTTAAAATAATAATAACCTTAAGCCGAATACATTTACACAATAATATTAAGTTTACATTTGTTCAGTACAAATTATTACAAATACTACAGTACTATGCTAATACTAAGCTATCTTACCAGCTTCAGTATCAACCGGTACGGTCTTATCTGTACTTGTACCAGCTCCAGAACCACTAGCTTCAGCACCAGACTCCCCCTGAATTGTAGCTTGCTCACCAGTCTTTGAAGGACCGGTCTGGTCATCACTCGGTGCATTGGGATCATCGTACTAGTCAGAGTCTTTCTTTTTTCTCAGATCATCCTGCTTGCACGACTCCAAGTATACCAATATCTCCCCCTGAGCAGACTGTCCTGAATTAACTCTCAACACCAATCGTTCTAAGTTATCAAGCTTCAGTCCCTGGGTAGTGAAATCATTAAGTAACATATTGTGAGTCTGCAGCAGTGTCTTATAAGCTTGACTTTGTTGAAGCACTTGATGGCCAAGAGTAAGATTGTTCACAACCAACTCTAGAATCCTCGCAACAACCTTCTCTAACTCCTTCACTCTCGACTCTAAGGATGTAATCCTTTCAGCATTAGTCATAGGAGTAATAGGAATGATCGTCGGACTAGGTGGTGTCAGCGAAGCAACATGTGACTCAAATGTACGCGGTGGAAGTGGCTGAGTCAAAGTTGTCGTAAGAAGATCAGCTGTAAATGTGCTTGTTGTAGTAGTCGGAATCGGCTCCGAATGTACTAAGTCAACAATCTCCTAAAAACATTAGACAAAAATTAAATAAGTAATTGTTACAGATTACGCTGTCTCAATCTCTAATTAATTTTGTAATACTTGTAGCACCTAACGTATATCTCTTACCTCAGCAGGTACAAACATTCGTTCAGACTCTACCGATATCACCGTCTCGACCTGCGGTGTATCCTGAGTAACTGTCATAGAATTAACTGTCTCAGTTTAACTCCTGATAAACAACAAGTTAAGATTATCTAACTTTATATAATACTAACCTTCTCGTATGGTCAAGTTTCTCGACCGTTTCCTCAAAGGAATTTCAATTTCCTCAAGACCTTCCTCCAAAATACTCTTACCCTTCCTCTTATTTTCAGAAAGAAAAATAGACAGAGGAGGAGAAGGTGTATTTTCAGAATCATCATCTGAAGCTGTCTCACCATCACGACCTCCAGATGAACCAACAGGATCCTAAATTTTGAATATATTAAACATTTATGATTAGTGTAAAACTCTATCATACAAGTTCTATATATTTAAGATTAATCAGATATAATACCTTGACAGGTACAACAACTTATGTATCTTGATGTCTCTGCTCCCCCTCAGGTATTGCAACCTCTGGGTTCACAGCCTCAGCTTCAGCTTCCTGTTCATATAATGATATATATATTTTATAATCAGAAATATTGTCCAATCAACTAAATATCTATAGCATTATCTTTATATAATAATATTATACTGTAATATTTAATAATTACATCGAATATCTAAATATCTATATTATTATATAATTGATATAATACCTGTCCAGGTGCAATAGCAAAGAACTGATCGATTTCCCTCAGTTCGGGATCTTGTGCATCGTCATTCTGACTTAGCACCTCCTGCACCACTTGTGCAGCAACCTCAACATCAACCTGTTGACCTGGTTGATCAGCCTGTATCAACACATCCTCAAGCAGTGCCTGTGGCTCAGGTTGTGGAACCACAGCATCAGCAGCAGCAGCAGGCTCAGGTACAGCAGCAGCAGCACCAGCAACAGCAGCAACAACTAGCCAACCATTGTTCGGTGGCGTAATGTAAGCGGGATCAATAAGATAGCCAAAAAGATCACGGATCTCCGGCTTGACATATTCCTCCCGTCGAATAGTCTGCTGGTACATCGCGTTGTATCCTCTGAGCGCGATAGTATATACACGCTTTAATCGCCAACTGGATCCGCAGAATTGAAGTGAACTCGTGAATGAAGTGGGTTCGGTGGTTTGACTGGTCGATCCGTAGCCCTTTTATACTTTTGAGTCGATTCGCGAGATTTAACGTGGATCCGCAAGTTTGACTGGTCAAACTCGTAGAGTTAGATAAAAATGCGAATTAAATGCTAAGTATAAATTAAAAACCCATCATTTGTACAAGTCTAAAATAGAATTATTTTTCACTTGTATTTGTTACGATTGTTCAACACAAAATAGAAATTATTCAGTATAATTTAATTCCAAAGGGTAAATTATAATAAACACAAAAACTTTATTTGAAACATAAAGCTAAAAAATAAAATAAAATAAAACACAATTATATAAACGTTGGTATCAAGTACCATTTTATTAATCGCTTGAGCTAAACAAAATACATAAACAAAATGAATAAGAATTTATCTGCTTAGGGATCATATTAGTAAAAATAAGCTTTTTTAGATTTATTAAAAGTATAAGCAGATTGTTAGTATACATACCTCATGAAATTCAAATAAATTACAATAAAATCACAACTTATTTTATCATTAATCCACTTAGATTTATAAAATTATATCTTAGATACCTTTATCCACATAGCATAATTGAAAAACACATTATTCACTGAAAGTGAAAATATTTTAATATAGACAGTTCAAGACGATTACCGGTATTATGGTCCACATAAACAAATTACACTCACATTTCTAAACAACACCTTTATTGTTAGTATGAATATTATCAAGTGGTCTCTAATATATGATATACTGAAGAATTCTAGTAAAACACATAACACTGATCTCTTAAGACAAGATAATGTTTACCTAACGTAATATACACTTGAATTTTTAGTTTAGACAAATATCAAACATACTTTGAAAATACTAGTGGTCGCAGATCTGTACATAGTACAACAAAGAAACCCTTAGTATAAACAAAATATACTTGAGAATATTATCTTAACTAATGGTTCCAGGTCTGTACATAGTACAACAAAGTTACCTTTAGTTAAGATAATACCCATATTATAACTATGTGTCCTTTTTATAGCTTTATAATCACAGTGTACGTGAATACTGTCATTCAACAATTTAAGACTTAGGTCATACACCATATAATAGATACACTAAATAATAATCATATAAATTATTACTTCTTAAAACTTAGAAATGATTGTATAAGTTGCCTACCAGTACATCATATGTTGAATCTGTCTAAACATTTAAAACAGACAAATTATAACTTTGTGAAAATAGGTGTATAATCAAATAAATATAAATATATACCTGATAAAACAGCTGCAGTTTTAATGTAGTTTTAGTTGAACCTACTAACACATCATACTTAGGACTTAAGCTTATTATTGTGAAGCTTATTCTCCTAATGTACTATCCTTTCCCATAGTTTTTGCAGATAAAAATTTAAAAATTTTAAAGAATATTATATTTATATTCTTTAATGAAGGCGATTCCCCTTAGGTAACAAGCAAATGAATGCCATACGCCTTTTTTTTTAATAATAACACATAAAAATACTAACTATTACAAAGATAACATTGGAAGACTAATCACTCTGGATTTCTCATTCCGTTTAGTTGAACCAACGTCTCAAATCTTGCTCTGTCGAACGCCTTTGTGTATAAGTCTGCTAAGTTATCCAATGATGGAACCTTAACTAACTTTATCAACTTCTTCTCAGCACAGTCTCTAATAAAATGATGTCGAATATCAATGTGTTTAGTTTTACTGTGCTTCACTGGATTATTGGTGATCGACATAGTAAATTCATTATCAATCATCATAGGAGTATTGGTTATATTTAACCCGTAATCCCGCAGTTGCTGTTGAATCCGAAGCACTTGAGAGCAACAGCTGCCAGCTGCAACATACTCAGCTTCACATGTAGAAATGACTACCGAGGTTTGCTTCTTGCACTGCCAGGATACTAATCTACCTCCTAGGAATTGACATCCTCCGGTTGTAGATTTCCTATTCTGATTGCATCCTCCATAATCCGAATCAGTATAAGCTACAAGATCTAAGTCTCCAACAGTCGGATACCAAAGTCCCAACTTAGATTTCCCTTTGAGGTAACGAAAGATTCGTTTAACAGCTTGCATATGTGACTCTTTTGGATTAGCCTGATATCTTGCGCATAGACAAACAGCAAACATTATGTCAGGCCTAGAGGCTGTTAGATACATTAGTGATCTGATCATTGCTCTATAAAGAGTTGGATCCACATCGCTATCACTCAATGTATCTGGACCTAGTCCATGACCTTACTTTCATCCATCTTAAAGCGTTCCAATAACTCATGTGTATATTTAGATTGATGAATAAAGAATCCATCCTTCTTTTGATCAACTTGTAATCTGACGCGCATCCAATGGTCGGATCAGGAATCTCTTCCTGTCGTTGCAGACCTTTCCGCTGGGCACGGTGTCAGTGAGTAGTTTTAAATTTATATTTTGTCGAGGGAGCCTAATCCTTCGTACTATCTACTGGTACTTGGTACGAATACCTGATACTAGTATATGGTAAGGATGATCCAGGGTCGTTCCTCACGACGGCAGAATTGAAACAGAGCTCGTTCAGATAACTTAGTGATCAAGCTAGGGTTTAGATAGTTGGATAGGTATTTGATTTGATTTTTTATCTAATTAAAACTACTAAAACTAATAAAACATAAAAGTAAAAGGAAGCTAGCACATATGTAACACTTAAACATAACAAAGACGTGGTTCACCATGATTTAGGATAACATATAGTTAGGATGATGTTTATTGGGGACACAGTCAGTTAACAGACAGATAAACTTAGTTGTAAACACTAGGACCCTACTTATTTAGTTCTGGATCTAAATACGTATGTCACTGAGTACCTAGGCTATCATGAACCCTGATCAGATCAGACTGTTTTCAAACCCCCTTGAACTTTTGCTTGAATAAGACAAAGTCACCCTTGATTTATCTAGGGAGCAGGCATAAGGCAACAGGCCGCAATTGTATTTACTGACCTTTCTTAACCCCTAAGTCTATTTGTTATTATCTAATTGTGTACTGGTTGTTAACTGTTGTTATTCTAAACTATCGGTATTGTAGAGTTAAGCAATGTTTATGGAGCATTAAGCCCTCTTGACAGAACTCTGTATTCATTCATTGAAGCATATATTCTACCTTCATAAACATAGACCCTCCTTTACATTCAGGCGTTCATCCCTAGGAATACTCACGGTGTACAGGGCAATTAGGCATTTCCACTGTGTTCCTGATCCTAGATGTACTAACGGTGTACCGGGCATTTAAGCATTTCCACAGCTTTCCAGATCTTAGGTGTAATAACGGTGTACAGGGCAACGAGCATTTCCACAGCTTTAATTCCTAGACCCGAGTTCTACAAGGGTCACTTCTAGGTATTCCACGATGAAACAGTCCTACGGCATTTTCTTAGCTTCCACGCATTTGACGCTATACGAAGTAACTGATGATATCCTGATCGCAGGTCAATTTTTGAGTAGAAACTTGAACCCTGAAGTTGGTCGAATAGATCATCAATGCGAGGGAGTGGATATCGGTTCTTGACGGTCAATTTGTTCAACTCTCGATAGTCGATGCACATTCGGAATGAACCGTCCTTCTTTTTAACAAATAAGACCGGAGCTCCCCAAGGTGAAGAACTCGGTCTAATGAATCCTCTATCCAGGAGTTCTTGTAACTGGGTGGACAACTCCTGAAGTTCAGATGGGGCTAAACGGTACGGTGCGCGGGCCACCGGTGCGGCACCCGGCACGAGATCGATTGAAAACTCAACCTGTCTAGGTGGAGGTAGACCAGGTAGTTCATCCAGAAAGACTTCGGGAAAGTCTCTAACAATTGGCACATCTTCAAGTCGCTTCTCCTCCGACTTCTTCTCTGTGATGTGTGCGAGTATTGCAGGGTAACCCTTTCTTAGAAATTTTCGGGTCTCCCCCTGTATGATCAAGGTTCTACCGACGGCGAGTGGGATACGGACGATCTTATCGTAACAAACGATTTCGGCTCGGTGTTTGGACAACCAGTCCATTCCAATAATGACGTCAAAACTTCCGATTTCAACGGGTACAAGATCGATTGAAAAGGTTTCGTCAGCTAGATTTAAAGTGCAATTAGGTATCACACTATTGGTTTCTATAAGTTCCCCATTTGCTAGCTCTACAGTGTACTTAACATCTAAGGCAACAGGAGTGATGTCAAGTAATGGGCAAAAGTCATCGGAGATAAAGCTTCTATCAGCACCAGTATCAAATAGGACAAAAGCAGTTAAGTTGTTGAGGAGGAACATACCCGTGACCACATTCGGGTCTTGGCGGGCGTCCCCGGATTTGATGATGAAGGCTTTACTTCGGGTGTTGTTGTTGTTGCTGTTGCGGTTGTTGTTGTTGTTGTTCTTCAGCTTTGGGCACGTGTCCCTGAAGTGCCCGGGGTTTCCACACTCAAAGCAGACTTTGGGTGTTCTGGTGTTGTTAGAGTTGTTGTTGGTAGGGGAATGGCAATCCTGGGTGAGGTGACCATGCCTCTTGCAATTGCTGTAAAAGAAACCACAAGAACCTTCGTGGTGGCGGCTGCACTTGGAACAATTGGGTTTGCTCCCAGTGTAGCCCCGTTTGATATCTGTGGTGGTGTTGTAGGCTTTGATGGTGTCGGATTTCTTGTTTTGTTGGTTTGGGTGGTTGTTGTGGTAGTCGGACCATTTTCTTTTGTTGTTGTGAGAGGATGAAGTGGGTGGTTCAGAATCTTGGCCCATTGCCATCAGGTCTTGGGCCAGTAGGATCGCACCGTCAATGGTGGCTTGGTTTGAAGAGGCAACATGCCCCCTAACAGGCTCAGGAAGACCAAGGATGTACTTCCTGATTTTATCAGGTTCTGTGCTTACCATGGCTGGGCGGAGGGCAGCGAGTTGCTGGAATCTGGTGGTATAACCATCGATATCACCACCCTGAACCCTTAGGTTCCAGAACTCCTCGTCCAGCTTTTGGAGTTTGTCGATTGAGCAGTATTTGGAGGTGAGCTTTGCTTTCAAGTCCTCCCAAGAAAGTTGGTAGGCAGTGTCAGCACCCACTGATTGGGTATATGAGTTCCACCAAGAGTGGGCATCATCTTCGAGAGACCAGGTGGCGAAGTTTACTTTATCATTCTCCGCGCATTTGCTGACACGGAAAACAATTTCCATCTTTTCGAACCATCTGATCAGTCCGATGGCTCCTTCAGTACCCTTGAAGCTTGAGGGTTTGCAGCTCTGAAAGTCCTTGTAAGAACAAGGTTTAGGAGTGGGGGTTTCAGCGGCATCGCTGTTTCTCGCGGAATTTTGCGGAGTATTTCGAGCCAAGGCTTCAGTCACAGCCTGGGTTATGAGCGATGTGAGTTGAGCATCGGTGTAGGGTCTTGTCTTTGGCGGCATGATTCTTCAATACAAGAAATGAAGATACATGAGATTTTGTAGAAATTTGTAATTATTACAGATGTTCATGTATAAAAGCGGCAATACATAACATCAATATATAAATGGTAATTAATATAGGTTGAAACAGCAAGGAATATTTGATAGATAATATGAGTTCAAAGGTTACATCTCATGGATGTATTACAAAAGGGTGTCAGGAATTGTTACATCCGACCGAATTATAGAGTAAAGCTTTGATAGTTATTAGACTACAAGATAGATTACAAGACAAAGACTACGCTAGTCTTAACGTAGATTAATCTGTTCCATCATTTCAATGAGGCGATCCATAGTGTTTGCAAGCCTGCTAGCCTGTCGGGCGTTGTCTTCAGCCAATGCTAGTCGCTGTACCAATCCACGGGCATATTCTTCCATTTCCCGTGAGCGTTGCTCACATTCTTCAAGCCGGTGTTTCAAAAGGGCGGTTTCTACGCTTATCTCTATCACTTTGTTAAAAAGAACGTCTACATTGTTAATGGTGGTTTCGTGATCCTCGGAGACTTGTTCGATGCGTTCGAGGGATGTAAGTCTCCAGTTTTCGTTCGTTTCCTGCAACACGACATCCATGGTGCGAAGTCGCTGCTCGTGTTGGTTCACCCTAGCGGCTAAGGCCGGCAAGGTGAAGTGAGTGGGGTACGGGCCAGCTCGAGGCAACCTGATGTTCCTCCTTGCTACCCTTGGGTTCTGCGACCCGGATTGAGAGCGCGATGAATTGGGTGGGATGTTTGCCATTTCTGAGACAAAGCGTTAGTAAGAATGAGGCCTATATTCATATAGTTCCTATATAATATAGCCTATTGAGTGTCTAGCATAAACAAGTTTAAGTCTCGGTCCTCTCGAGGTCAGAGTCTTCTAGTGTACTTCTGTTCAACATAACCGTTTCAGACCTTACATCATCTTTCCTTAATTGTACATAGTTGATCAGGCTATGTTAAATTAAAGTCTTATGCTGTAATTCCTGAACCAGTCATGCCTAATAAGAAAATACTGCCTAATGGTCATAGTCTAGGCCCACTAAATGCAACCTAGTTCACTATAACCTTAGGCTCTGATACCAATCTGTAACACCCCCAAATTTAATGGTTTGCGGAAGCACGATTTGGGTGTTACTAATCAATAACAAAGCACAAAGATACATAGTAAACGACTCTATATGCGTCGTTTTAACAAAATATATTAATATTGAAATGTTTACAACATTTATAGCTTTACATAGCTCGAGTTTAAATAAAAGAAGATTTCAGTTATAAGTACTTGTACAAAATATACTAATGCAAGAAAATCTCAATCGTCTGAATGCTGACTCGAGCTAAAAGTCCTGAAGTAGAAGCAACCTACTGCTTGGTACCTGCGATACATGCTAAATGGGTCAGCTAAAGCTGGTGAGCTCACAGGAGTTCTGGAACCTAAAGGTTCAGGGTGGTGATATCGATGGTTATACCACCAGGTTCCAGCAACTCGCTGCTCTCCGCCCAGCCATGGTAAGCACAGAACCTGATAAAATCAGGAAGTACATCCTTGGTCTTCCTGAGCCTGTTCGGGGGCACGTTGCTTCTTCAAACCAAGCCACCATTGATGGTGCAATCCTACTGGCCCAAGACTTGATGGCAATGAGCCAAGATTCTGAACCACCTACTTCATCCTCCCACAACAACAAAAGAAAGTGGTCTGACTACCACAACAACCACCCAAACCAACAAAACAAGAAATCCGACACCATCAAAGCCTACAACACCACCACAGACATCAAACGGGGCTACACTGGGAGCAAACCCTATTGTTCCAAGTGCAGCCGCCACCACGAAGGTTCTTGTGGCTCCTTTTGCAGCAATTGCAAGAGGCATGGTCACCTCACCCAGGATTGCCGTTCCCCTACCAACAACAACCCTAACAACACTAGAACACCCAAAGTCTGCTTTGAGTGTGGGAACCCCGGGCACTTCAGGGACACGTGCCCAAAGCTGAAGAACAACAACAACAACAACAACAACAACCGCAACAGCAACAACAACAACACCCGAAGTAGAGCCTTCATCATCAACTCCGGGGACGCCCGCCAAGACCTAAATGTGGTCTCGGGTATGTTCCTCCTCAACGACTTAACTGCTTCTGTCCTATTTGATACTGGTGCTGATAGAAGCTTTATCTCTGATGACTTTTACCCACTACTTGACATCACTCCTGTTGCCTTAGATGTTAAGTACACTGTAGAGCTTGCAAATGGGAAACTTATAGAAACCAACAGTGTGATACCTAATTGCACTTTAAACCTAGCTGACGAAACCTTTTCAATCGATCTTGTACCCTTTGAAATCGGAAGTTTCGACGTCATCATTGGAATGGACTGGTTGTCCAAACACCGAGCCGAAATCGTTTGTTACGATAAGATCGTCCGTATCCCACTCGCCGTCAGCAGAACCTTGATCATACAGGGGGAGACCGGTGGGACGAGACTCAATATTATCTCTTGCTTAAAAACCCGAAAATTTCTGAGAAAGGGTTACCCTGCAATACTCGCACACATCACAGAGAAGAAGTCGGAGGAGAAGCGACTTGAGGATGTGCCAATTGTTAGAGACTTTCCCGAAGTCTTTTCAGAAGAACTACCTGGTCTACCTCCACCTAGACAGGTTGAGTTCTCAATCGATCTCGTACCGGGTGCCGCACCAGTGGCCCGCGCACCGTACCGTTTAGCCCCATCCGAACTTCAGGAGTTGTCCACCCAGTTACAGGAACTCCTGGATAGAGGATTCATTAGACCGAGTTCTTCGCCTTGGGGAGCTCCGGTCTTATTTGTTAAAAAGAAGGACGGTTCATTCAGAATGTATATCGACTATCGAGAGTTGAACAAGATAACCGTCAAGAACCGATATCCACTCCCTCGTATTGATGATCTGTTTGACCAACTTCAGGGTTCGAGTTTCTACTCAAAAATCGATCTGCGATCAGGGTATCATCAGTTACGGGTTCGCGACACCGATATTCCAAAAACTGCTTTCAGAACTCGATACGGGCACTACGAATTCCAAGTGATGCCCTTTGGTCTAACCAACGCACCGGCTGTATTCATGGACCTTATGAATCGGGTGTGCAAACCTTACCTCGACAAGTTTTTCATTGTTTTTATCGATGACATCCTCATCTATTCGCGCAACGAGCAAGAACATGCGCAACACCTCAAAACCATCCTAGAACTACTTAGACACAAGGAGCTTTACGCCAAATTCTCTAAGTGTGAGTTCTGGATAAAAACAGTTCAATTCCTTGGTCATGTGATCGACAGTCAGAGAATCACGTTGACCCATCAAAAATCGAGGCTATCAAAGACTGGCAAGCACCCACCACTGCAACTGAAGTACGTCAATTCTTGGGTCTTGCTGGGTACTATCGGCAATTTATCGAGAATTTCTCCAAAATAGCTCAGCCACTCACGGTACTGACTCAGAAGGAAAAGAAGTTCGATTGAACTGATAAACAAGAGTCAGCGTTCCAATTATTAAAACAAAAGCTTTGCAGTGCTCCCATTCTATCCTTACCCGAAGGCACCGATGACTTCGTGGTATACTGCGATGCTTCCCACCAAGGTCTCGGTTGTGTGCTGATGCAACGAGACAAAGTTATTGCCTACGCCTCACGACAACTCAAAATCCACGAAAAGAACTACACCACTCATGATCTCGAACTTAGAGCTGTCGTTTTTGCTCTCAAAATCTGGAGACATTATCTCTACGGCACTAAGTGCACAATCTTTACCGACCATAAAAGTCTCCAACACATCTTCGACCAAAAAGATCTTAACATGAGGCAACGTCGATGGGTCGAGTTGCTTACAGATTACGACTGCGACATCAAGTATCATCCAGGGAAAGCTAATGTTGTAGCCGATGCCCTCAGTCGAAAGGAACGACCAAAACCACTTCGAGTCCGAGCCCTCAGTATGACCATTCACAACCATCTTACCATTCAGATTCATACCGCTCAGATCGAAGCCCTGAAACCTGAAAACATCAAAAACGAAGCCTTACGGGGTATTGACAAACAATTTGAAACCAAATCTAACGGGATTAGGTATTTCTCAAACCGAATATGGTTGCCTAGTTTCGGGAACCTACGAGACTTGGTGATGGATGAAGCTCACAAGTCTAAATATTCTACCCATCCGGGATCCGATAAGATGTACCACGGCATCAAGGAATTTTATTGGTGGCCGAACATGAAAGCCGAAATCGCCTGTAACACCCCCGAAATTCACTGTTTTGCGGAAGCATAGTTTGGGGTGTTACTAATCAAATATCACAGCACAAAGATAAAGTAAACGACATCTATATGCAACGTTTGTAAATTAGTTACATTCCATAGATATATTGTTTGAAAACTTAGTGTTTTCGTATACGAAAATGTAATTTCCCTAGAGTCCGCGCGTGTAGCGAGAGATTCTATTACATAATCAAAATATACAAAAGATAATGCTAAGAATCTCCGTTAAAGCAGTTGTGTTGAAATCATGCGACTCTAGCTAAAATCCTGGAGTAATCCTACTCCATCCGGACACCTGAGAAAACATGCTAAAAAGTGTCAACCAAAAGGTTGGTGAATCTCACAGGTTTGTAAATAATATCGGCTTTGAACACGAGATTTCATTAGTAAATGCCCGTAGGCGTAAAATCAGCCATTGCAATCCAGCAATCGTAAAATCAATATTTGCAATCCAGCAAATGTAAATAAGTAAGTTTATACCGTTGCCATGAGGCTCATAATCGAAGCTTAACCCATAAGTAATAAGTTTGCACCCGTGACATGCTCGTAAATGAGCAAGCATCAGTAACGAATAAGTAGTCACCCGTTTCTACGTGTAAATCAGTATGTGGCAGCGCTACTGCCCCGGGTGGGGAGGGTCATTTCCCTAATGGATCCATTAACTAGTGTTCGCGCTTAAGTCCATAACTAACGATATATGATGGAGAGACTTCTGTTTGTAAGTAAACTCATGCAATTCCGTTTGGTATAGTAAACAGTTTAGTACTTGTGTTCAAGGAAAATAGTAGTAGCATGTATCTCCCCCAATAAGATAAAACAGTAAAGGTGGGGCTGTAAGACTCACCTGAGTCTGGTAATATGCCGTAGCAAATAGCAAGTAGTAAATATAGCAAGTAGGTTCTCCGAACCCGTAACCTTCAAATGCCTATTCATATGAAGTTATGTAAGTATGCGTCTCACGAGACGTTTCGTTTAGTTGTACACAACTAGTATAGCCAATGTTTGTCCGTATGTTTGTAATTGTTCGTTTGTTGGAAAACATGTTTGGGCCCGTTGGTGACGGTTTGTAGCAAAATTTCTAAAATGTTGACTTTGCTACAGTAAATTGCTACAGTACTGCTACAGTAAAATTTGACTTTTTTGTACAGTAACTTTGACTTTAAAATTCTGGTTTTCTGTGTTTTTGCGACACAATCTACGACACTAAAGTTTGGTATGCGACACAGTGGTTGTGTCGCATAGGAATGCGACACAAGAGCCCTGCGACACAGTGATTGTGTCGCAAAAGCTTGCGATGCTAAATCAATAGCGACATAAGGGTTGTGTCGTATAATGTTTACGACACAAAGGTACGACACAGAGTACGACATAAAATACGACACAACATGGTTTATGCGACATAGTATGCGACACAAGGCTTGTGTCGCATTGATGAACACCAGCCCAGAAACTTTCGGGTTTCAAGAATTTCGGACCAAAAACGCAAATCTAACCCATTTTTGAGCTATAAAATCGTGTATTCTTCATGTATTAAGTTATATCTATGTTGTGTACACCATATTACATCAAAATAATACCTCAAAATGAGTAAATCTAAGTTTTTAGAGAAATCCTTACAATTGCAAATCGAGGCCGAAAAAGGAAGAAAACGAGTATGTTGCCTTTGTAAATCTTGTTCCTCTCTTGGTGGTGATTCCGAAGATGTGAATCTTGTGGGTTGCTTTGATGATTCCGAAAATTTGTAAGAAATGGGTGGAGAGAGTTTAGAATGTGTGTGTGTGTTTTGTATAAGTGAAAATGAAAGAAGAAGATTGAGAGGTGGTGGGGTGTTGGCTGATCCCAAAAGGGAAGGAGGGAAAAACACTCCTCAAAACCCAGTGTTTACTCCGTGTCCTAATCGATTAATCGTTTGTTTTTAGTATTTAACCAAACAGTTATATTTTTAAAATGTAACTGGAGTATTTAAATAAAAATACATTGAAATTAATAATAAAAACATTTGTCGCAATATTTTAATTATTAAGTCGCGTTTATTACGTTTTGTTGCGTTAGTTAAAATGTCGTCGCGATGATATATAAATAATGCTCGTTCGGTTGCGTATTTTATATAACAAAATACGTTCTCATTATTTAAGTAAATTTCTGTCACCAACGTCCAAGTAAACTGTGTCGGACTCCGTCCGGTTAATTCGCACGATTTATCCAAATCGCGTAAGTACACACATATATATATAAATCACCTTATATATATATATACAAATAGAGCCTGTAATTAGTCCTATTACATACTAATTACAACTAGTTACAAACAATTAGGCATAATTAATTATCCTAATTATGCAGGTGTTACATTCTCCCCTTGTTAAAGAAATTTCGTCCCGAAATTAGCTTGAGTGCACGGACGGTGCGTTATCTGGGAAGAGATGTGGGTATTTCTGTCGCATTTGGTCTTCCCGTTCCCAGGTGAACTCAGGGCCGCGCCTAGAATTCCACCTGACCTTTACGATGGGAATACGACTCTGTTTCAATCGTTTGACCTCACGGTCCATGATTTCCATAGGTTCCTCGACAAAATGAAGTTTATCATCGATTTGGATTTCGTCGAGCGGTATAATCAGTGTCTCGTCAGACAGACATTTCTTCAAGTTAGAAATGTGGAATGTGTTGTGTACGCTGCTAAGTTCAGCAGGAAGTTGCAGGCGGTATACCACTGGACCAATCCTTTCCAGGATTTCGAATGGTCCGATGTATCTAGGATTTAGTTTGCCTCGCTTTCCGAATCGAATGACACCCTTCCACGGTGCCACTTTGAGAAGTACCTTGTCCCCTACCTGGAACTCAAGGTGTTTGCGTCTTACGTCAGCATAGCTTTTCTGACGATCACGTGCGGCTTTCAGCCGGTTTTGGATACCGATGATTTTCTCAGTAGTTTCCTGAATGATTTCTGGACCCGTGAGTTGGGAATCTCCTAACTCAGTCCAACAGATAGGTGATCGGCACTTACGTCCGTAAAGTGCCTCGAAGGGTGCAGCCTTTATGCTGGTATGGTAACTGTTGTTGTACGAAAACTCGCACAACGGTAAGTGATTTTCCCAAGAAGTACCGAAGTCGACTACGCAGGCTCGTAGCATATCCTCCAGTGTTTGAATAGTTTGCTCGCTTTGGCCATCGGTTTGCGGGTGATAAGCAGTACTCATATCCAGACGAGTACCAAGAGATTTTTGTAGCGATTGCCAAAAGTTAGAAGTAAAACGGATGTCCCTATCCGAGATGATCGAGATAGGTACACCGTGTCGCGAGATGATTTCTTTGACATAGATGCGAGTCAGACGCTCCATCTTGTCGGTTTCCTTGATGGCCAGAAAATGAGCAGATTTCGTGAGACGGTCCACGATCACCCAAATGGTATCGCAACCACTCGAAGTTTTCGGTAGTTTGGTGATGAAGTCCATGGAAATCTGTTCCCATTTCCATTGAGGAATTTCAGGTTGTTGGAGCAACCCCGAGGGTCTTTGGTGTTCGGCCTTGACTTTGGAACATGTTAGGCATTTACTGACGTACAAGGCAATGTCAGCTTTCATGTTAGGCCACCAATACAACCCTTTGACGTCATGATACATCTTATCAGAACCAGGACGTATAGAGTATCGAGATTTGTGAGCTTCAGCCATCACCAAATCTCGCAAGTTTCCGAATTTGGGTAACCACACCCGGTTAGAGAAGTATCGAGTTCCATCGGGTTTGATTTCGAATTGTTTATCCAAGCCTCGCAAGGCTTCATTTTTCAAGTTTTCATCGTTGAGTGCTTCAAGTTGAGCGGTAAGGATTTGAGCAGGAAGCTCGTTACGAATTGTCATAGAAAGTGCTCGGACTCGAAGGGGTTTCACTCGTTCTTTTCGGCTTAAGGCATCGGCAACTACGTTAGCCTTGCCCGGATGGTATTTGATCTCGCAGTCGTAGTCACTAAGTAACTCAACCCAGCGACGTTGCCTCATGTTTAGATCCTTCTGATCGAATATGTGTTGGAGACTTTTGTGATCAGTGAAGATAGTGCTTTTCGTACCGTAGAGATAATGTCTCCAGATTTTCAATGCGAAGACCACAGCACCTAACTCGAGGTCGTGGGTCGTATAGTTTTTCTCGTGAATTTTTAGTTGTCGTGAGGCATAGGCAATGACTTTTTCCCGTTGCATCAACACACAACCAAGTCCTTGGTGTGAGGCGTCGCAGTAAACTACGAAATCGTTGGTGCCCTCGGGTAAGGACAAGATCGGTGCACTGCAAAGTTTGTTTTTCAATAGTTGGAAAGCTGACTCTTGTTTATCAGTCCAATCGAACTTCTTATCTTTCTGAGTCAGTGTGGTTAGGGGAACAGCTATTCTTGAAAAGTTTTCGATGAATCGGCGGTAATAACCAGCAAGACCTAAGAATTGTCTCACTTCGGTTGGAGTGGTCGGTGACTCCCAGCCCTTGATTGCTTCAATCTTGGCGGGATCAACATGAATTCCTTGGCTGTCAATCACGTGCCCGAGGAATTGAACGGTTCGAATCCAGAACTCACACTTAGAGAATTTGGCATATAACTCTTCGTGTTTAAGAAGTCCTAGAATGGTTTTCAGATGTTGAGCATGTTCCTGCTCGTTGCGAGAGTAAATCAGGATATCATCGATGAACACAATGACGAATTTGTCAAGATATGGTTTGCACACCCGATTCATAAGGTCCATGAATACGGCCGGTGCGTTGGTCAACCCGAATGGCATCACTTGGAATTCGTAATGCCCATAACGAGTTCGGAAAGCTGTCTTTGGGATATCATTGTCACGGACTCGGAGTTGATGATAACCCGACCGTAGATCAATCTTTGAGTAAACACTCGATCCCTGGAGTTGGTCAAATAGGTCATCGATTCTGGGAAGTGGATACCGATTCTTTATGGTTAGCTTATTCAGCTCTCGGTAATCGATACACATGCGGAAAGATCCATCTTTCTTTTTCACGAATAAGACCGGAGCTCCCCAAGGCGAGGAACTTGGTCGAATGAATCCTCTGTCCAGGAGTTCCTGTAGTTGGTTAGACAACTCCTGCATTTCGGATGGTGCTAAACGGTAAGGGGCTCGTGCCACGGGTGCAGCTCCGGGCACAAGTTCGATTTGAAATTCAACTTGTCTAGGTGGCGGAAGTCCGGGAAAGTCTTCAGGAAAGACTTCCGGGAATTCCCGTACGATTGGAACATCCTCAAGTCGCTTCTCCTCCGACTTCTTCTCCGTTACATGTGCGAGAATGGCTTGATACCCTTTTCGTAGATATTTTCTAGTTTTCAGACAGGAGACAATATTCAGATTCCGTCTGCCGGTCTCCCCTTGTAGGACTAAGGTTCCACCGGAGACAAGAGGTATGCGAACAAGTTTGTCATGACAGATGATTTCAGCTCGGTGCTTGGATAACCAATCCATACCGACAATAATATCGAAGCTGCCGATCTCGACAGGGATTAAATCAATGGAAAACGTTTCGTTCGTGAGGTTAAGTGTACAGTTGTGTATGATGCTATCAGTCTCAATCAATTTGCCGTTAGCTAATTCTACAATGTATTTAGCATCTAAGGCAGTGGGAATTATGTCAAGTAAAGGGCTAAATTTCTCAGAAATGAAGCTTCTATCGGCACCGGTATCAAATAACACAGAAGCAGTAAGGTCGTTGAGAAGGAACGTACCCGTCATGACGTTCGGGTCTTGTCTGGCTTCCCCAGCCTTGATAACGAAAGCTCTACCGCGAGCAGGGTTGTTGTTGTTTTTCAGCTTTGGGCAATCTTTCTTGAAGTGCCCTGAATTTCCGCACCCAAAGCAGGCCTTTGGTGCATTGGTGTTGGGGGTAGAAATGTTGGTTCGGCAATCCTTGGCTAGATGCCCGAACCGTTTGCAGTTGGAGCAAGGGCAAGAACCGTCATGATGGCGGCTGCATTTGGAACAGTAAGGCTTGTTCCCGCTGTACCCTTTCTTTTCCGAAGTCCCCGATGAATAAGCCTTAATGTACTCAGGCTTTTTGTTGGGGGTTTGGTTGGATGAGTTGGGGTTTCCTTCCCACTTGCGTTTGTTGTTTGCAGATGGGGTTGAAGTTGTGCCACGGCGGACAGAATTTGCCGTTAGTTCATGGGCCATACGGATGGCGCTCTGAATAGTACCCGGTTTGGAAGAAGTTACCAGGTCTTGGAGTCTCTCAGGAAGACCATCAACAAATTTCTCGATCCTCTTGTACTCAGGATCGACCATGGTGGGGCACAGAAGTGCCAGTTGGTGGAAACGGTTTGTGTATCCGGTGATGTCATCACCCTGCATCTTGTGGTTCCAGAATTCCACTTCTAGTTGTTTCAATTCATCCCTGAGGCAATACTCGCCCCTCAACATATTCTTCAACTCCTCCCACGGGAGTTTGTAAGCATTAGCAACACCCACAGTCTGGGCATATGTGTTCCACCAGGTGAGTGCGGTGTCAGTAAGAGTACTAACGGAGAACTTAACTTTGTCTCCCTCCGCACAGTTGCAGATCAGAAATACAGACTCAACTTTCTCGATCCAGCGTACTAGACCGATAGCTCCCTCAGTACCTGCAAAGTTTAGGGGTTTGCAGTTCTGAAAGTCTTTGTATGAACAGGGTTTAGTAGTAGTGGTTTCAGCGGCATCGCTGTTCCTTGAGGAATTTGGTGGAGTATTCCGAGCCAAGGCTTCAGTAACAGCCTGGGTTATAAGGGAGGTAATCTGGGCATCGGTGTATGGTCTTGTCTTTGGCGGCATGATTCTTCAATAAAAGAAATGAAGATACATGAGATTTTGTAGGAACTTGTAATTGTCACAGATGTACATGTATAAAAGCAGTAATACATAACATCAACATGGAAAAATGACAATTATTATGAGTTGAAATATCAAGGGAAGTTTGATAGATAATGTGAGTTCAAAGGTTACATCCTACAGAGATATTACAAAAGGTGTCGGGAATTGTTACATCCGACTAGTTTATAGAATAGCGCTAGATAGTCATTAGATTACGAGACAAAGACTACACTAGTCTTAATGTAGATTAATCTGTTCCATCAGCGCGACAAGGCGGTCCACGGTTTCTGCCAGCCTGTTGGTTTGCCTGGCATTGTCTTCAACTAAGGCCAGTCGTTGTGCTAGTACACGAGAGTGATCCTCAGTCTCCTGTGAACGCTGTTCACATTCCTCAAGTCGATTTCTTACAAGTTCATCCGCACCTAATTCGGCGGTCATTGAATCCTGAATTATGCTTACAGAGAGGTTGGTATCCTCTTGTTCTCGCTGGAGTTGGGATATGTGATCAAGTGCCTGGCGAAGCAGGTAGGTCATTCGAAGTTGTTCCCGTTCGAGATGTTCGAGCCTTTGCTCCTGACGGTGAAGTTGGGTAGCCAATACTGGCAACGTGAGATGTGCCAAGTTCTGAGAGTTATGTACAGGATAAGGGCTGTTTCGAGGCGACCTTGTGTTCCTCCTGGCTACTCGTGGGTTCCGTGACCCATGTGAGTGAGAGTGTGACGGATTAGGTGGTGTGTTTGCCATTCCTGTGGCAGAATGTAAGTAAGACGAGGCTAATATATATATACATATATCATATCCAGCCTAGTGTCTAGCACGTATCAAGTAAGGGTCCGGTTCTCTCGTGGTCAGAGTCAACTAACGTATCCCCGTTCAACATAATCATTTCAGGTCTCACATCATCTTTCCTTAATTGTACATAGTTGATCAGGCTATGTTAAATTAAAGTCGTATGCTGTAATTCCTGAACCAGTCATGCCTAATGAGAGAATACTGCCTAACGGTCATAGTCTAGGCCCACTAAATGCAACCTAGTTCACTATAACCTTAGGCTCTGATACCAATCTGTAACACCCCCGAAATTCACTGTTTTGCGGAAGCATAGTTTGGGGTGTTACTAATCAAATATAACAGCACAAAGATAAAGTAAACGACATCTATATGCAACGTTTGTAAATTAGTTACATTCCATAGATATATTGTTTGAAAACTTAGTGTTTTCGTATACGAAAATGTAATTTCCCTAGAGTCCGCGCGTGTAGCGAGAGATTCTATTACATAATCAAAATATACAAAAGATAATGCTAAGAATCTCCGTTAATGCAGTTGTGTTGAAATCATGCGACTCTAGTTAAAATCCTGGAGTAATCCTACTCCATCCGGACACCTGAGAAAACATGCTAAAAAGTGTCAACCAAAAGGTTGGTGAATCTCACAGGTTTGTAAATAATATCGGCTTTGAACACGAGATTTCATTAGTAAATGCCCGTAGGCGTAAAATCAGCCATTGCAATCCAGCAATCGTAAAATCAGTATTTGCAATCCAGCAAATGTAAATAAGTAAGTTTATACCGTTGCCATGAGGCTCATAATCGAAGCTTAACCCGTAAGTAATAAGTTTGCTCCCGTGACATGCTCGTAAATGAGCAAGCATCAGTAACGAATAAGTAGTCACCCGTTTCTACGTGTAAATCAGTACGTGGCAGCGCTACTGCCCCGGGTGGGGAGGGTCATTTCCCTAATGGATCCATTAACTAGTGTTCGCGCTTAAGTCCATAACTAACGATATATGATGGAGAGACTTCTGTTTGTAAGTAAACTCATGCAATTCCGTTTGGTATAGTAAACAGTTTAGTACTTGTGTTCAAGGAAAATAGTAGTAGCATGTATCTCCCCCAATAAGATAAAACAGTAAAGGTGGGGCCGTAAGACTCACCTGAGTCTGGTAATATGCCGTAGCAAATAGCAAGTAGTAAATATAGCAAGTAGGTTCTCCGAACCCGTAACCTTCAAATGCCTATTCATATGAAGTTATGTAAGTATGCGTCTCACGAGACGTTTCGTTTAGTTGTACACAACTAGTATAGCCAATGTTTGTCCGTATGTTTGTAATTGTTCGTTTGTTGGAAAACATGTTTGGGCCCGTTGGTGACGGTTTGTAGCAAAATTTCTAAAATGTTGACTTTGCTACAGTAAATTGCTACAGTACTGCTACAGTAAAATTTGACTTTTTTGTACAGTAACTTTGACTTTAAAATTCTGGTTTTCTGTGTTTTTGCGACACAATCTACGACACTAAAGTTTGGTATGCGACACAGTGGTTGTGTCGCATAGGAATGCGACACAAGAGCCCTGCGACACAGTGATTGTGTCGCAAAAGCTTGCGATGCTAAATCAATAGCGACATAAGGGTTGTGTCGTATAATGTTTACGACACAAAGGTACGACACAGAGTACGACATAAAATACGACACAACATGGTTTATGCGACATAGTATGCGACACAAGGCTTGTGTCGCATTGATGAACACCAGCCCAGAAACTTTCGGGTTTCAAGAATTTCGGACCAAAAACGCAAATCTAACCCATTTTTGAGCTATAAAATCGTGTATTCTTCATGTATTAAGTTATATCTATGTTGTGTACACCATATTACATCAAAATAATACCTCAAAATGAGTAAATCTAAGTTTTTAGAGAAATCCTTACAATTGCAAATCGAGGCCGAAAAAGGAAGAAAACGAGTATGTTGCCTTTGTAAATCTTGTTCCTCTCTTGGTGGTGATTCCGAAGATGTGAATCTTGTGGGTTGCTTTGATGATTCCGAAAATTTGTAAGAAATGGGTGGAGAGAGTTTAGAATGTGTGTGTGTGTTTTGTATAAGTGAAAATGAAAGAAGAAGATTGAGAGGTGGTGGGGTGTTGGCTGATCCCAAAAGGGAAGGAGGGAAAAACACTCCTCAAAACCCAGTGTTTACTCCGTGTCCTAATCGATTAATCGTTTGTTTTTAGTATTTAACAAAACAGTTATATTTTTAAAATGTAACTGCAGTATTTAAATAAAAATACATTGAAATTAATAATAAAAACATTTGTCGCAATATTTTAATTATTAAGTCGCGTTTATTACGTTTTGTTGCGTTAGTTAAAATGTCGTCGCGATGATATATAAATAATGCTCGTTCGGTTGCGTATTTTATATAACAAAATACGTTCTCATTATTTAAGTAAATTTCTGTCACCAACGTCCAAGTAAACTGTGTCGGACTCCGTCCGGTTAATTCGCACGATTTATCCAAATCGCGTAAGTACACACATATATATATAAATCACCTTATATATATATACAAATAGAGCCTGTAATTAGTCCTATTACATACTAATTACAACTAGTTACAAACAATTAGGCATAATTAATTATCCTAATTATGCAGGTGTTACATCGCCACTTATGTCAGCAAGTGTCTTACTTGCTCAAAAGTCAAAACCGAACATCAAAAACCTTCTGGTTTACTCCAACAACCTGAAATCCCTGAATGGAAATGGGAACAAATTGCCATGGATTTCATAACCAAACTACCCAAGTCGTCGAGCGGTTGCGATACCATTTGGGTGATCGTCGATCGTCTCACCAAATCTGCTCATTTTGCTGGCAATCAAGGAAAGCGATAAAATGGAACGCCTCGCACAAATCTACATCAAGGCAATCGTTTCTCAACACGGCGTTCCAATCTCGATCATCTCCGACAGAGAAGCCCGCTTCACTTCTCACTTTTGGCAGTCACTTCAAAAAGCATTGGGTACTCGTCTTGATATAAGTACCGCATACCATCCTTAAACCGATGGCCAAAGTGAACGAACCATTCAGACACTGGAGGATATGCTACGCGCCTGCGTAGTTGATTTCGGTACAAACTGGGAAAGACATCTACCGTTGTGAGAATTCTCGTACAATAACAGCTATCACGCCAGCATTAAGGCTGCACCTTTTGAGGCACTGTACGGTCGTAAGTGCCGATCACCGATCTGTTGGACTGAAGTGGGAGATAGTCAACTCACTGGTCCTGAACTCATACACGCCACCACTAAGAAAATTGTGGAAATTCAAAACAGACTCAAAGCCGCACGTGATCGTCATAAAAGTTATGCTGACGTAAGACGCAAACCACTCGAGTTCCAAGTTGGGGATCGAGTACTCTTGAAAGTATCGCCTTGGAAAGGCATCATCCGTTTTGGCAAACGCGGGAAGTTAAATCCCAGGTACATCGGGCCTTTTGAGATCCTCGAACGAATTGGCCCCGTAGCTTATCGATTGCAGCTGCCATCCGAACTCAGCAGCGTGCACCCTACTTTTCACATTTCTAACTTGAAGAAATGTCTGTCTGATGAGACGCTAATTATTCCACTCGATGAAATTCCTGTTGACGACATACTTCATTTCGTTGAGGAACCTGCCGAAATCATGGACCGTGAGGTCAAACAACTAAAACAAAGTCGTATTCCCATCGTTAAAGTCAGATGGAATTCACGGCGCGGTCCGGAATTCACTTGGGAATGGGAAGACCAAATGCGACTCAAGTATCCTCAGCTATTCACCGATTCTACATCAACCACGACCTCGAGCTAAATTTCGGGACGAAATTCTCCTAACAGGGGGAGAATGTAACACCCGCCAAATTAGGACTAGTAATTAGTGCCTAATCATATGTTAATACATGTAATTAGTTCTGTGTTAGGCTAATTTATGTATCGAAATATATATTGTTGAATATATACGAAAATGCGATTTGATTAAATCGTACACAATTTAAATCGAATGTATTTCGGTTCCATAAATATGGATGTTGGTGACACAATTTATAATTAAGTATAAAACATTATCTGAAAACATTACTGGGTCCAAACTACTGTTTAAATTTTATTCCCAAAGTTGTCCCGCTTCGTACAATTGAAACTTAACTAATTAACAACAAAATACGCAAATTATTTAAATCACATTTTAAATCTTTAAATTATTAGATAATTGGTAAAACAATTTAATTAAATTATTAAACAAAATTCGTATTTTAAAATGGATAATTAACGCGCGAAATATTTATTAAAATGTAAATGACGGAGAAAACGAACACCACGCGGAGCGCGGGGCGAAGACTGAAAAGTGGAGGATAACCTTCACCTCCCACTTTCTTTTTCTCATTTCTTTCTTTCATCTCTCTCTCCTCTCTTCCTTTTTCTCTCAAACAAACCATCACCAACATCACACTAATCCATCAAATAACACCACGAAACGCACTCGGATCATCAAGATTTTTATCGATTCACGACCACCTCTCAACGATCTACACTTCTATCTTTCCGGATTTCCATTTCGCCACTTTGTAAGTTTCCGACAAAATCCCGAAACCTCTCGATTCTTAGTATTTTCACTTGTTAGTTGTTTATATAACTTATATATGTCCATTACAAAGAGTAGAACACGGTTTTATAGCTTAAAAACGAGTTTAATTTGGGTTTTGGCCGGAAAAATCTCGGCAGTCGAAACTTTCTGGGCTGATGTTCTTCAATGCGACACAAGCCTTGTGTCGCATGTTGTGTCGTATTTTGCCTGTTCTGTCGTATTTTGTGTCGTATGAAGCCAGTTATGTCGTATCCTATGCGACACAATATTGTATCGTACCTTATGTTGCAAATACTATGCGACACTATCACTATGTCGCTGTTGAATCAGCATCTCGAATCTATGCGACACAACTTTTGTGTCGTATAGATATTGTGTCGCATATCTTATGCGACATAACCCTTGTGTCGCATAATAAACCTTGTGTCGCACGTTGTGTCGCAAAACACAGAAAACTCAGATTTTTCACTAAGTGTTGGACTCGTAAAACTTTAAACTTTAAACTACACGACTTCGGAAATACATTGGCTTATATATATAATACAAGTAAGATACTTGGAAAAACGAGATAATAATGTTGAGATTAATACTGTAAACCTGTCACCAACGGGCCGTACACGTTTTCAAACATAAATCCAATAATCAACCAAATCGTAGTAATTTGGACATATATAGTTGTGTAACAACTACAAGGGTGATCTTTTGAGATACCCAATCATGTTTATAACCATCGCGTGTCGTGGACACCCTCAGGTTACAAGTCTTTGGACTTCATACTCGGCTAATCAACTCAAGTTTATTAAGTTAAACTCACAAGACTCAGGTGAGTCTCATGGCCCCTCTTTTTACTATTTTACTCAGGGGTGTGATATATTGCTCATTTTTGACATGTGAACGCAAGTACAAACATTTTCATATACTACATGAGTTTCTCACGACTAATCATTTAAAGTCCTCCGTCAGCATAGTTGTTAATACGTTGTAGCGTGAATATTAGTATATGGTACCATATAGGATTGACCCTCCTCGTTCGGGTTAGCAAGCACTAACCGGGTAAACGGACGTACTAATATTTGGGAAGACGAATGTTGATTAGGCATTCGTGGAGGCACCTCGCCCGGAATTCTCTATAAGGGACCCTGCCCTCGAGTTAAGCTCAACTATGTGCTCATGGCTGTATACACGATTACTATCATTTTATTTGCTGGATGCAAATCATTATTAAATCTTGCGGTTCATACTATGTTACTTGATTTCAAACCTGTGAGCTCACCAGCTTTAGCTGACCCAATTTAGCATGTATCGCAGGTACCAAGCAGTAGGTTGTTTCGGCTTCAGGACATTTAGCTCGAGTCAGCATACAGACGTTTAAGATTTTCTTGCATTAGTATATTTTGTACAAGTACTTATGTACCGAAATCTCCTTTTATTTAAACTCGAGCTATGTAAAGCTATTAATGTTGTAAACATTTCAATATTAATATATTTTGTTAAAACGACGCATATAGAGTCGTTTACTATTTATCTTTGAGCTTTGTTATTGATTAGTAACACCCAAATCGTGCTTCCGCAAATCATTAAATTTGGGGGTGTTATATATATATATATATATATATATATATATATATATATATATATATATATATATATGTCCGAAAGTTGTATTCCGAAAGTGTTTTAGTCCGAATGTGTGTATCCGAAAGTACTTAAGTCCGAATGTATGTTTTAGTCCGAAAGTATGGTAAAAATCACTATTTATCCGAAACTGGGGGTCTGAAAGTGTAAATATTCAAAATTTTGAGTCAAAAACACTATTTATCCGAAAGTTAACAAAAGTTAACTCCCAAAGTTGACTTTCGGAGTCAAAATCCGAAGTTAGAACCAAAAATCCGAAAGTCAAAGTTCGGAGTAAAAGTCAGACTAATTTTTGGGAATTTTTTTGACTAAGCAAACATTATCGAAATGTTCCAAAATTTTTACACAATGTTCCTACATATCTTAGGTACTTCCTGTATTTTTTCATGACTTTTAGATATTGTTTGATATTTTTTAAAAATTCACAAAGCATCAAAGATCTAAATTCGGACCAAAACATACCTGCGCTCATAATCCGAATTTTCTGAGAAAATCGGTATATTTTTAGGAGAAGTGTTCTAAACGAAAGTTGTAGATGACTCAAATACCAAACTTTCACCATTGGTTTCATGCATTTATTTGATCTAGAACTCAAGTTATGGCTCCGAGAAGGAGGTGCAACTTTCTGTCTCCAAGAGACAGAAAGTACATGTCGCCGGAAGAAATTATTTTCATGTACTAAACGGAGTCGAAATGTTACGAAACAAAAATTTTTAGAAATATTACTTCTTGTACTTCATTTTAGGCTTAAGAAACGTTCATTTTTGTTAAGAAATGAATTTTATAAAATTCGCGGAAGTAGGTGTATTTTCTGGACAGAAAACTGTCACCACATATATATGAATAAAAACGAGTTTTGTTACTTATTTTGGACATTTTAGTGTTGAATGAGCATACTAACATGTATATATATGTTAAGAAAGTAAAACTAATGAGGAAAAGAGGCTCACAAAGTAGAAAGATGTCGATCAAAAACGAGAATGGGATGGTGTTGCGTCTAGCTTCATTTCCTTGCCTTCCTTCGTGTTTTTCTTCAAGAGAAATGGTGGTGGATGATGATGGTTGGAGATGGTGGTTGGCCTTGGGCAGATTTTTAGAGAGGGAAGTGGAGGGAGAGAGTGTTGTAGAGAGAGAGATTAGTGAGAGAGAGTGGGAAGCCAAATGAGGAAATTAGGGAGGGAATATGGGGTTAAGGGTCAAAAGCAAGATCCTCAAAAGAGGGAGGGTGTTTTGGGACAGTTTTGGGGTGGTCCCACAAGGGAGTGGGTTGCCCAAATTTTATTCCCCGAGTTTGTGCTCCGTGCGGTGTTCGTTTTCACGGTCGTTTAAACGTTATTTGGACGTTATACGTTATATATATACATTTTCGTTATCGGTTTTAAACTCGATATTTTTAATTGAAGTATTTCATCAAAATACTTTGTTTTGAATTATAAAAATAAAATTTGCGATTATTTCGTTCATCAGGCGCAAATTGCGCGTTTTTATCGCGTACGGTTTGTTTTATACGATACAAAATACGTGTTAAATATTATCGACATAATATCTAATAAATAATGTTGTAATTAAATAATTTCATATTATTTAATAATTTTGTTCACCAACGGTCGAATATTTTTGTCGGTTTCGTTCCGAATGTTTTGTACGTAATTATAACTAATTACGAATTAAGTAATATTACGCGTGTTAAATTTTTGAGGGGTGTCACATCAACGATTGAATATAAGTACGTTAAACACAAACAAATCAAACACAAATCACTTGTATATTGATTAATATAATCGATCAGCTTGTAACACAGAAATCTCACACAAAAGCTCTTTGATCTCACAAATTCGTCAACCTTGATTTCTGAGCCAAAATCAAGTATTTATACCAAAACCCTTATCTGCCTATTGCGACACAAACCCTGTGTCGCATAGCCGACTAATGCGACACAAGCCTTGTTGATATGTGTTAAGTAGTGGTATAAAATAATAACAAGTTTTAAATAATTGGAAATACTAAAATTAACTATAACACAATACATGCAAGAATAACCCGTTTGTATAATATATCTTACAAATAAGTCCAGGTATCGAACACAGGGAACAGTATAAAATTAATTAATTGACTCCTATACAAATGTTTACAATTATTCATAATTAATATTACAAAATAAGGGAGACGTTTTAGTTCTGATCGAACATATTTTATTTGATAAAGAATTAAAGGAAGACTAAAGCAATTAAAGTAATTAAAAGACAACTAAGGCAAATAAGATAGATAGAAGATATATTTATTTAGAATATCTATGTTTATATTAAAATTCTCTTATATGTTTATTTTTGTTAGTTGGTTGATTTTATGTTGAAATATAAAAGTAGATAGCCTCCTTGGTCGGGTTTAAGTTTCGTATAATTATGTCCTTCAACATATACTAAGATTAACTAACTTCGAGGTCTCGAATGTTATTATCTAATCAATTATAGTTTAATCCAGTTATAATTATAGCCTATCACCTGGTCAGGGTTTTTAAGAAATCAAAACATAAACCTAAATTATTAATTAATATCATACAAACGTTCACTATAACATGAATATCATAATCATATAACTAACATAGATATAATTTTAATAACATTCATAAAATCAAACCAACATAAACATATAATCAAATAATCATATAAACATCATTCATCTAAATAAATATGTTAAAGAAACTTAGTTCATATTCAAATAGAAAAAAACAAGATCTAAATACAAATAAACGTTCATTTAGTAAGTAAAAGATCAAGAATCAAACCACAAAAACCGAACTATTCTTCGTTAGGGTTGAAGGTCTTCAATCCCTAGCCTTCTAGCTTCCAAATTCGACCTTAAGTCGTTCTTTAACCCTTACAATCGACTTTGCTTCTTAAAATTCGTATATCCTAGGGTTTCGCCGAGCCCTCTATTTATAGTTTTCAGAATCGACCATTTAACCGCCGACTAAACGTTTTAGCTGCCGGCTAAAGGTGTTTGTCTTGGACTCCAAGTCTGCAATCTCCACCGCCTTATCTCTTCTTGGTTTAGCCGTCGGCTAAATGCCTCAGCCGCTGGCTAAATTGCTATTCCAGAATATTCTTGTATAAGGGCTGGATCTTCACTTTTGGCCTCTAACTCCATTTTCTTGGGTTTAATCTTCTCCTTTGGCCCAATACTTCTTAAACCGAATTTAGTCTTTACTTTATGCCCGATTCTTCATTTTCCTTGGTCTTTACTTCTTTTTCCTTCATTTCGATCTCTTTTCCGTTCCTTTCTTCAACTTAAGCTAAATTTATACCTATTTGTAAATAATATCAAAATAAGTATCTGAATTCAATTAAATGTAACATAATTGCATAAAAACTGGGGAAATTTATTATATAAATATAGTATTATTTGATGTTATCAAATATCCCCACACTTAAGTTTTGCTTGTCCTCAAGTAGATATATATTTTCATCATAAAAACTTGATAACATCAAACTAATATTTAAGAATCAGAATACTCAAATTAAAAATCTATTTTATACTTTAAAAATTTAAACAATTTAATTAACATGGATAACTATAATGTACAAATAATAATTATTATTATTAGTGCAATATATAGTTCATGAATGATTACTAATATACTTATCCACTTTAAATAATCTATACTTATATTTCTGAATACAACTTTATTATAAGTATGTATATTACTTATGATTTCCATATATGATATACTCTTAAACTTAATCATGCAACTTATTTTTATATTCCAAATAAATATATGAAATCCATTTTTAAGAATCAAGACATTGGTGACATGTTTGCATTTCCATGCAACAAAGTGACATAACTTGATTCAGGTAAAGTAAATCCAATTTAAATCAAAACCAGCGGTGACAGGTCTATATATTAGTATAAAAAAGCGACATAGTTTGATTAACTTAGGAATATTTAAATTTTGAAAGAATTTTTACTTTATTTTTAAGAATACTAATTAGAGACCAGGTCTGTACTTTCGTACAACAGAGGAAACAATTAGTAAACCCCCAAATGTTTTCACATAAGTATCAAGATATATAAAATTATGCATGATAAATCTAAGAATTATGACTTTTTATGTCATACATCATAACATGTACCATAAAATAATATACAAGTTATTATATTAATTTCTTAAAATTCAGAAATCTTCATATAGATTGCCTATTAGTACATCATATCATGTAACTATATCTTACTTATTATTATATTACTTACGTTATATATACAAAATAGTTAATCCATATTAAAGTCTAAACTTTTAAAATATAAAAACAAAACTTTTAACAAAAGTATACTAACTAATTAATATTTAGTTATTTACTTTATCAAAATTTTAAATTTGATGAAAATTTATGAAAGTTTTATAATATAATGGACAAATAAAATTAAATGAATATTTCTTTTCTACCGACCCTTTCCCCACACTTAAATGATACAATGTCCTCATTGTATATAAACATATAAAATAAAGTGAGTAAAAGGAAGAAAAGAAATTAGAACGAAAAACTCCCCTAACTGTAGAAGTAAAATCGTCAGCTAGTGCGATGTTAAGTTGGTTGTTTCATGATCCATTATTCTAATATACAACAGCTCACTTTCATAGGCAATCACGACTGCATTTAGCATATGCTACAAGCCTTTAAACCCCTCGGTATCCTAAGTGGACGAGTTATAGTCTCGTGAGGGTTTCCAGTGAACACATCCACAAAGTTCAAAAACCTGCAAAAATAAAAAGAAAACATAACATATAAAACATATAAAACACGGGTTGTCTCCCGAGAAGCGCTTTTTATTATAGAGGCGTTAAGCTCGACTCTACTAGTTATACTAATCAAGAAGAAGAACTAGCGAAGGGTTCTTTATTTGGATCCCTGAATTCAGTCTCATAAAATCACTTAACTCTATGACCATTAACCTTAAAATTAGTACCATTTAAATGTACTAACTCAACAGCTCCGTATGGAAATACTTTTCGAACAACAAATGGTCCAGTCCATCTGGATTTCAACTTCCCATGAAACAATCGTAAACGTGAATTGTATACAAGCACTTTATCTCCTTCAACAAAATCCTTATTTAACTGTATCCAAGCATCATGCCACTTCTTTGTTCTTTCTTTGTAAATACGTGAACTTTCATACGTATCCCATCTTAATTCATCTAATTCATGTAGTTGTAAGTACCTATGATGTCCTGTAACACCCCGCAAAAATTAATCGCGATTATTAACGTTAATCACTTGCATTATTAGGCTAATTCCCTACTTGAGTGAATTCACAACACATTTTAGAGGTAAGTCTAGCAAAGCCCAACTAGTTAATACGCGTAGTATTACTTATTTGTAATTAGATGTAATTACATACGAAATGATTGGAACAAACACGACAAAAATATACGACTGTTGGTGAACAAAATTATGTAATAAAACAGAATTATTAAATAACAACGTTATTAACTATTAAGTATTATGTCGATAATATTTACAAAGTATTTCGCAAACTAAAACAACTCGAAACATTTCTGACAAAACGAAACAAAATAAACTTTTAAAATTTTATAACTTAACAAAAATATCTTTATAAAATATCTCAACTAAAAATAAATTAGAATACATATTTAAAAAGTTACCAAATTAAAATAGTATAACATTTAACGATCGGGTAAACAAACACGGAACGCAAACACAGGAGACGAAGGTGGAACAAAACCCACCACCACCTCCTTTCTTCTTTCATTTCCTACATCCCATTTCTCTCTCCATTCTCTCATTCTCTTATCTCCTTCTCTCTAAAAATTCACCATCACCTAAATCACACAAAAACTACCTCAAAAACGCGCCGAATCATCTAACCATTTAGAGAAAAACGATCACGGGATCACGATCTACACTTCTACCTTTTCGGATTTCAAAACCGACACGCATAATGTCACACCCCCAAATCGGTAAATCGTGTTTATTAACAGTTTAGCGGAAGCTTTTAGTTAATTAGCGGAAGCATTTTAATAAATGTTAAGCGTCGGGGGCGGACAGATTCAATAGTGCATTCACGATGTCAGAGCATATGATCATATAGAACATAATATATTTAAGATGCCATAAGTTTAAAGTTATTACAAAATATACGACTCATAAAGTCGTACATAAGTAGGGTTGTCAAAGACAACTTAAGTATTTGAAAATACATATTTATCAAAGAGGGATTTCATAAGTATAACCAATGAAATTGATAATACAAAGGAAATCCATGTGTCCCAAAAGTGGCATCATAAATAGTCAGGTTGCCTACGTCCTTTATGCATGCAGGAGTACCTGAGTCCTAATTCCCTGAAAAACATAGTAAACTGTCAACATTGAATGTTGAGTGAATTCGCAGGTTTAAGTTTTGTATAAATCATTCATGTACACAAACATAATATTTATATGTAAAGTAGGAAACACAAGTGTTCTAATTAAAGAAAACATTTCCTAAGATTAGTAAGAATGTCATTCTTACTATTAGTAGTAATAGTGTAGGAAACACAAGTTTAATCATAAACATTTCCTAATAAATAATCGCAGGATATACAGGTTTATCATATAGTAAACATATCCATTTCAATAGTTAAGGAAAATCAGGTTTAGCAGTCAAGCAAACATTTTCCAACATATAGTTAACAGGAACTCAAGTTTAACAATAAAGTAAACATCCCAGTCATAATCATTGCAGGAAACACAGGTTTAACATTTAATTAAACATTTCCTATTAATAGTTGTTTTTGTGGGAAACCAAGTTTAACCGTTAAAGGTAAACGTTTCCTAGAAATAGTCTCTCCAAGGAACACCTGTCCTATTAGTCATCACAGGGAATATCCTTCCCAAATCAAATAGTTGTTTAGTTGTGTCGTTGAGTAGTTTAGTTTCGTGGGAAATATAGACTATAATCCCTCCAAGGTGAGCTAAACCTTTAGAGTTAAAGTAACGACACTAGTACTATAACCAAACCACGACTTGTTGTTTTGTTATTGCCTCAGTAACACCTTAAGTATACACTCCTCGTTACGACTGCCGTCGATGGGGTTGGAATGACCAACGAGTAATATCCTGGGAGGGTTGTCAAATCGATAGTACTATCTGTATACTTAGTGGCTAGAGTCACCTAGCTAATGGTTATAGGTTGTAAGCACTGGGACTTCTGTGCACTACAACTACCTCTCGTAAACCTAGAATCGTACCAAGATCTGCTGTCTTATTCCCAAAATGTTGTGAAAACGTTTCATATAATTAAATCAAGTTAATTCAATATGAAAACATTTTGTATAAATAGTTCAAGTTTGGCGATATGAAAACAATTCATATAACAGTTCAAGTTCAGCAATACAATATGAACACCTTTCACATTAACAATCCAAGTTTAATAGCATGAAAATAATCATGTTAATCAGTTCACATACTAGTATGCAGCGAAATACGATAAAGCATTTAGCATGTTATCACATTGTACTATGTTTTCCACCCCTGTTTTAAAAGCATTTAAAACAATAAAAGTTAGGGGCTGTGAACTCACGGTTTTGCAAATCTTCAGCAAGCAATACAGCTAATAGTAGTAGTAGTCCAAGTATGTCTCTCAATTACCTAGACACAATTAAATTTACTTTACATAAGTATATGAATTATTGTTAAGTTAAAACGTTTATAACATTTTAGTCGTTGATCATAGTTGCGTTGAAATAATCGTTGCATATATGTATATATTTATATACTTATTAGTTGAATATATATATATATATATATATATATATATATATACGTATTGTAAATATACTTGTTGTATATTCTTAAGTTGTACGTTTGTTGTCTTGCGCATTTTTATTTCAATTGGAATTAAATAAAATGACACAATACATGTAAAAAGAAAAGGAAATAAAAAGACCACAGGTCCAGGACTTGAACCTGCGACCTGTTGGTAATAAATCTCACAAGTAAACTAACCACGAGGCTATGAGAGCCTTATTAGAATATTATGGCAAGTAATAATATATATCTCTTTGTGAAAGGATTTAATACATGGGTTTTAAGGGTCAAAAATTTAATCAGGAAGTCAATGCAGGGAGAGGGGATCGAACCCCTGACCCTTTGCTTATAGCCAGCGCTCCATACCACCAGACTAGACTTGCTTTTGTGTTATTCATTACTTATTACATGTATATATCCGTTAGTTAGTTTTGTAAAATGTGTATTATTTCATACCAAGCTACGTACGGCTAGAATCACCAAACAAGTTTATCAACCAATTTATCTCCTGTTTTTCGTTTAGTCCACGCACACAGCTCACAACTAACTTGTTTTTGAGACCAAAATAACGTGACCCGTTTGGGTCTAGACTGATTCCCGACCCGGCATGCTCTCACTCGCTCGGGTGGAGTTCTCCTTTCTTTGTTTACGAGTCTGCATGCATGTATATACACTATTATCTATACTCGATTTACTTATGTTTTAACAGTAGTTTAGCTGTTATTTGTTTTTAATGAGGCTACTCGTCAACAACAAACAGTTTTCATGGGTTGAACTAATACCCGATCAAGTACACGCTAGTAGCCGAACGGTTGTTATCTTGCTTTTGTTAAACTCCTCAGGCCACTAGTTTATTTCTTAAATATACTAGCCATTCGGCTCTTGCAGTTTTTAGGTAGTTACTTGTCTAGTTTCACTATGTGTAGTCCGGTTTTTATGGTGTTGAGTCATATATCGATTGACTATTTATTGTCTTTTGGTTATCATTCGTATGTAAAGTTTATATTAACAGTTATCATCACCAAGTTATCATTGTCACGGGGTTTTTGTTAGATCTTTCAAATTCATGCAATCTATTACGAAATGAGAGTAGCAAATCTATAAAGAGGTTTTTAAATGGAGTGTTTTCCTTACAGTGATGATGGCGATGGTACAAAGATGATGATGCCCGAGAGGATGATGATGAAGCTACAGCGGTGATGAAGGTGGCGATAATGATGGTACGATGATGATGTTCTTGTGGTGATGATGGGGACGAGATGATGATGATAGAGCTTCAAGAACCCATTTTTGTTAGTTTGTGTTTGATTGTGTAGAAGGTGAAGGATGAGTTGGTTCTTGATTTTTGGCTTTTGTTCTTCTTCTGTTTTTGGCTTCCAGTCGACAAACACCCAAGGAAGGAAAAAGGGAAAAGTTTGGTGGTTTGTATTATTGGTGCTCAAAGAATGAAACGTATAAGGAAAGTTTTGGTTTGTGATTTCAACGGGAAGGTATGGGGGGAGTATTAAAATGTCCCCCAGATATTTTAGAATGTGTAAAAGTTTAAGTTTTTAATTCCGTAATTTCGTGTACGGGTATAATTTGTGGTACTTTAGTTGTAATAAAATTTAGCGTTATGTTTCTCTATGTTTTAAACTCAGTAATTGATAATTATATAATCGAAATACTTTATCAAAAGTATAAATAAAATTAGGCACAGTAAAGTTACTGTGCAGTAAAACTGCGTGCCAGATTTCAGTTAAATTTGGAAATCATATTTTGAGGTAATGTTCTACACATTAAAACAGTAACTTACGAAATAATACTTTTATTATTTTGATCCTCTAAGCGCGTTTTAAAATTGTTTCTGTTCGTGTTTAATGTGTACAAAAATGTCGTCTAAATGGTTTCTTTTTATTTTTGTACCAATACTTCTATATAATAACTCCAACAAAATTATTCAAAAGTATTTTGAAGTTCGTTTTGGAATTTAATTATTCGCGAGTAATACGTTTAATATAAAACGTATATGTTATTATATTATTTCTATAATATAATCAATTAATAGTTGTAATTAATAATTTTCGTATTATTAATTATTCTAGTATCACCAACATTAATACGTTCAGTTTAGTCGAGTATAATACGTTTATTTCGTATGTAATTATATATACACATATAGCTTACAATCAAATACGGCACATATCACATAGTAAGTTTTCACAAAACTTATACACAAAATAGTTTGAATTCACTAATCAGGGAATTACTCTAGGTAATGCATGTAATTAGGTAAAAATTAGTACCCTAATTTGAGGATTGTCACATTCTCCCCCCGTTAGCGAAATCTCGTCCCGAGATTTAAGTTGAGTCGTGAGTCTCGGTCACATTTTCGAAAAGTTGAGGGTATTTCTTTCGCATTTCATCCTCGCGTTCCCAAGTAAACTCAGGGCCATGCTTCGAATTACATCGAACCTTGACGAGTTTGATTCGCTTATTTCGTAGTTTCTGGGTTTTCGTATCGGTTACTTCGATTGGTTCCTCCACAAAGTTAAGCTTTGAATTAATGAAGACTTCGTCAGGAGGTATAATTAATGTTTCGTCGGAAAGACACTTCTTCAAATTACACACATGAAAAGTGTCGTGAATACTACTAAGCTCTTGTGGTAGTTTGAGTTTATAAGCAGCAGGACCAATCCTAGCAAGGATCTCAAAAGGTCCAACATATCGTGGGTTCAGTTTTCCTCGTTTGCCAAATCGTGCTATCCCTTTCCAAGGCGATACTTTGAGTAGAACTTTATCTCCTACTAGAAACTCAAGAGGTTTACGGCGGTTATCGGCGTAACTCTTTTGTCTATCTCTCGCCGTTTTCAATCGGTTAAGTACTTGAGATATTTTGTCCGTGGTCTCTTGGACAAGTTCGGGTCCAGATAGTTGTCTGTCATCCAACTCTGCCCAACAGAGTGGGGATCTGCACTTACGTCCATACAACGCTTCAAACGGTGCCATATGTATACTGGTGTGATAACTATTGTTGTAAGAAAACTCAGCTAATGGTAGATGAGTATCCCAATTTCCTCCAAAGTCAATCACACATGCTCGTAGCAAATCTTCGAGCGTTTGAATCGTTCGTTCACTCTGGCCATCGGTTTGCGGATGATAGGCCGTACTCATGTCGAGTCGAGTACCTAGGGCCTGTTGTAGCGTTTGCCAGAAACGAGATGTGAATCTGCTATCTCTATCAGATATAATCGATAGTGGCACACCGTGCCGAGAAACGACTTCTTTGATATAGATCTTTGCCAGTTTCTCGAGTTTGTCAGTCTCTTTGAAAGCAATGAAGTGGGCTGATTTCGTCAGTCTATCGACAATCACCCATATTGAATCAACTCCAGTTGATGTCTTGGGTAGCTTTGTGATGAAATCCATTGTTATGTGTTCCCATTTCCATCGTGGCATCACCGGTTGTTGCAAAAGTCCTGAAGGTTTTTGATACTCCACCTTGACCTTTGAACAAGTTAGACATTTGCTGACATAAGTAGCGATGTCTCTCTTCATATTAGGCCACCAATAGAAACCTTTCACGTCTTGGTACATCTTATCTGCACCAGGATGAATCGAGTAGTTGGACTTGTGAGCTTCGTCCAAAATCAGCTTACGGAGTTCATCGTTACACGGTACCCAAATTCTATTCATGAAGTATAAAACTCCATTCTCTTTTGTTTCAAGCTGTTTCTCCATTCCCTTCAGGGATTCGTCTTTCATGCGTTCAGCGGTGAAAGCTAATTGTTGCGCGTCGCGAATTTGAGAAATGAGATTCGAGTGAATTGTTAACACTAAGGCTCGAACTCTGCGAGGCTTAACGTTCTCTTTACGACTTAAGGCATCTGCTACTACATTAGCCTTGCCTGGATGGTATTTAATCTCACAGTCGTAATCATTCAGCAATTCGACCCAACGTCTCTGTCTCATGTTGAGTTCTTTCTGGTCGAATATGTGTTGTAGACTCTTGTGGTCAGTGAAAATTGTACACTTTGTGCCATATAAGTAGTGTCTCCAAATTTTCAATGCAAAAACGACTGCTCCCAACTCTAAGTCATGAGTAGTATAGTTCTTCTCGTGAATCTTCAATTGACGAGATGCATAAGCGATAACTTTGTCGTTTTGCATGAGAACACAACCTAATCCTTGATGTGAGGCGTCACAATAAACAATGAAGTTCTCGGTTCCCTCAGGTAAGGATAAAATCGGTGCGGTGCTCAACTTTTGTTTCAACAGTTGGAAGGCGTTCTCTTGTTTCTCTCCCCATTCGAATTTCTTATCCTTCTGAGTTAAGGTGGTGAGTGACTGGGCTATCTTTGAAAAGTTCTCTATAAATCGTCGATAATAGCCAGCCAAACCAAGAAATTGTCGAATTTCTGTGGGAGTTTCCGGTGCTTTCCAGTTCTTAATCGCCTCTATTTTGGATGGGTCCACATGAATTCCCTTGTCGTTGATCACGTGACCTAGGAAATGAACCTCTCTAATCCAAAATTCGCATTTGGAGAACTTAGCATACAGCTTCTCGTTCTCAAGTAGTTGGAGGATAAGTTTCAAATGTTGTTCGTGATCCTTTTTCGTCTTTGAGTAAATCAAAATATCGTCAATGAACACAATGACAAACTTATCTAAGTAAGATTTGCACACTCGGTTCATGAGATCCATAAATACTGCCGGCGCGTTAGTCAATCCAAAAGGCATGACTAGGAACTCATAATGACCATAACGAGTCCTAAACGCTGTCTTCGGCACATCCTCTTCTCGAACCTTCAGTTGATGATAACCAGAACGCAGATCGATCTTCGAGTAGTAACTTGATCCTTGTAGCTGATCAAATAGATCGTCAATGCGAGGTAACGGATATCGGTTCTTGATAGTTACTTTGTTTAACTCCCTGTAGTCAATACACATCCTCATGGATCCATCCTTCTTCTTGACAAACAAAACCGGAGCTCCCCAAGGTGAAAAGCTCGGTCGGATGAATCCTAAGTCTAAAAGCTCTTGCAACTGCGTAGACAGCTCTTGCATTTCTGATGGAGCTAGACGATAAGGTGAGCGAGCGATTGGGGCGGCTCCAGGCACCAGATCGATGCGAAACTCGACTTGTCGCGGAGGTGGTAATCCTGGAAGATCATCAGGAAACACTCCCGGATAGTCTCGTACTACAGGTATATCGTCTAAGCGTCTCTCTACCGATTTCTTTTCCACAACATGCACCAAAAATGCCGGATATCCCTTTCGGAGATATTTACTAGCTTTTAAGCAATTAATAGTTCTGACGGTGCTCTTACTCTTCTCTCCTTGTATCACCAAAGTTTCTCCAGTCAACAATGGTATACGAATCATTTTATCAAAGCAAACTATCTCTGCACGATTTTTCGACAACCAGTCCATACCGACTACGATGTCAAAACTTCCCAATTCAACCGGTAGTAAGTCTATTTTGAAAAGATGACTCTCCAATGTTAGAGTACATCCTGGTACTATTTCTCCTGATTCAATCAACCTACCATCGGCTAGTTCTAATGTGTACTTGTTGTCTAGCTTACGAGATCTAACGTCTAATAGTGGTCTAAAGTCCTTAGACACAAAACTCAAATCAGCGCCAGAATCAAATAATGCTGATGCATAATGATCGTTAACTAGAAACGTACCAGTGACAGTGTTAGGGTCCTGGCGTGCCTCTTGCGCTCCAACGACAAATGCACGACCCCTAGCTGGCTGGATGTTGGCGTTTCCACGATTATTGTTGTTGTTTGGGTTCGCAGGGCGGTTCTGATTGATTTGGTTACCACAGTTCAGTTTAGGGCACTTGTTTCGGAAATGACCTTGCTCGCCACATTCGAAACATCCATTTGCCGGTCGATCCCTATTTGCTTGAGTGGTAGGGTTCGCTCTACAGTATTGGGCCAGATGCCCCCAGCGTTTGCAATTCCCACAGAAAATACAATCACCATCATGGTGACGTTCACACTTGCCACACTTGGGCTTACTCCCCATATAAGTCTTTTGTTCAGCAGTAGTGGCAACGTAGGCTTTCGTGGTATTAGCTTGCTTCTTATTCTTATGGCCCTGACGGTCATTCCACTTACGCTTTCCTTTCCCAGCATCAGCATTGCTGGATTCAACCTTTTCAGTAGAAGCCTTCTTAGTAAGATTCCCCATCCTTACTGCTTCGTCAGTCAAACGCTGCGCTAGTTCAACAGCAATCTTAAAAGTAACTGGATTAGCTGATGTTACCAAACTTCGAATTTGCGGCACTAGACCCCAGATATACCTTTCAGTGCGTTTGTACTCAGGAGTGACCATATGAGGTACAAGGCGTGCCAGTTCTTGAAATCTGGTGGTGTATCCTGTGATATCAGCACCAACCATAGCAATATTCCAGAGCTCAGATTCAATCTTCTGCAACTCACTACGGGGACAAAACTCTTCCATGACCATAGTTTTCAGAGTTTCCCAAGACATTGAATGAGCGGCTGGACGACCCATTGCTTGCTTTTGGGCGTTCCACCAGGTCAAAGCTTTATCACTAAATGTGCATGTAGCATACATGACCATATCTTCACGTGCACACTTGCTAATTTCTATCACAGACTCCATTTTCTCAATCCAATGGATGATTCCAATGGCACCTTCAGTACCACGGAAATGGCTCGGTTTACAGGCTAGGAATGTTTTATAGGAACATCCCCTATGAGTGCTCTCAGGGTTACTACCTGATGCGTTTGGTTCGGTTTCTCTACTACCGCTACGGTTTCGGTCAGTATCATACTGAGCAAGTGCTTCAGAAATCCTTCGGTTAACCATTTGTTCAGTAGTCTCCTCAACAGCAGGAGGTGGTGTAGGATTTCGTTGGCTGTTCTTGGTAATTCTACGTTTAGGCGGCATGATTCAGTCCTAATCACACACAAGAAACACTCGTAAGAATTTCTAATCAAGTCATCACTCATATAGTAAGTGATAAATGTAAATATAGTATGAATGCTGAAATGTGTTAGCCAAGGCTATAGTCTAGGTCTCTAAGGTCTTCAGTCACTTAAAGACTTCTAGTTCTCTATAACCAATGGCTCTGATACCAATCTCTGTCACACCCCCAAATCGGTAAATCGTGTTTATTAACAGTTTAGCGGAAGCTTTTAGTTAATTAGCGGAAGCATTTTAATAAATGTTAAGCGTCGGGGGCGGACAGATTCAATAGTGCATTCACGATGTCAGAGCATATGATCATATAGAACATAATATATTTAAGATGCCATAAGTTTAAAGTTATTACAAAATATACGACTCATAAAGTCGTACATAAGTAGGGTTGTCAAAGACAACTTAAGTATTTGAAAATACATATTTATCAAAGAGGGATTTCATAAGTATAACCAATGAAATTGATAATACAAAGGAAATCCATGTGTCCCAAAAGTGGCATCATAAATAGTCAGGTTGCCTACGTCCTTTATGCATGCAGGAGTACCTGAGTCCTAATTCCCTGAAAAACATAGTAAACTGTCAACATTGAATGTTGAGTGAATTCACAGGTTTAAGTTTTGTATAAATCATTCATGTACACAAACATAATATTTATATGTAAAGTAGGAAACACAAGTGTTCTAATTAAAGAAAACATTTCCTAAGATTAGTAAGAATGTCATTCTTACTATTAGTAGTAATAGTGTAGGAAACACAAGTTTAATCATAAACATTTCCTAATAAATAATCGCAGGATATACAGGTTTATCATATAGTAAACATATCCATTTCAATAGTTAAGGAAAATCAGGTTTAGCAGTCAAGCAAACATTTTCCAACATATAGTTAACAGGAACTCAAGTTTAACAATAAAGTAAACATCCCAGTCATAATCATTGCAGGAAACACAGGTTTAACATTTAATTAAACATTTCCTATTAATAGTTGTTTTTGTGGGAAACCAAGTTTAACCGTTAAAGGTAAACGTTTCCTAGAAATAGTCTCTCCAAGGAACACCTGTCCTATTAGTCATCACAGGGAATATCCTTCCCAAATCAAATAGTTGTTTAGTTGTGTCGTTGAGTAGTTTAGTTTCGTGGGAAATATAGACTATAATCCCTCCAAGGTGAGCTAAACCTTTAGAGTTAAAGTAACGACACTAGTACTATAACCAAACCACGACTTGTTGTTTTGTTATTGCCTCAGTAACACCTTAAGTATACACTCCTCGTTACGACTGCCGTCGATGGGGTTGGAATGACCAACGAGTAATATCCTGGGAGGGTTGTCAAATCGATAGTACTATCTGTATACTTAGTGGCTAGAGTCACCTAGCTAATGGTTATAGGTTGTAAGCACTGGGACTTCTGTGCACTACAACTACCTCTCGTAAACCTAGAATCGTACCAAGATCTGCTGTCTTATTCCCAAAATGTTGTGAAAACGTTTCATATAATTAAATCAAGTTAATTCAATATGAAAACATTTTGTATAAATAGTTCAAGTTTGGCGATATGAAAACAATTCATATAACAGTTCAAGTTCAGCAATACAATATGAACACCTTTCACATTAACAATCCAAGTTTAATAGCATGAAAATAATCATGTTAATCAGTTCACATACTAGTATGCAGCGAAATACGATAAAGCATTTAGCATGTTATCACATTGTACTATGTTTTCCACCCCTGTTTTAAAAGCATTTAAAACAATAAAAGTTAGGGGCTGTGAACTCACGGTTTTGCAAATCTTCAGCAAGCAATACAGCTAATAGTAGTAGTAGTCCAAGTATGTCTCTCAATTACCTAGACACAATTAAATTTACTTTACATAAGTATATGAATTATTGTTAAGTTAAAACGTTTATAACATTTTAGTCGTTGATCATAGTTGCGTTGAAATAATCGTTGCATATATGTATATATTTATATACTTATTAGTTGAATATATATATATATATATATATATATATATATATATATATATATATATATATATATATATAAATATATATATATATATATATATATATATACGTATTGTAAATATACTTGTTGTATATTCTTAAGTTGTACGTTTGTTGTCTTGCGCATTTTTATTTCAATTGGAATTAAATAAAATGACACAATACATGTAAAAAGAAAAGGAAATAAAAAGACCACAGGTCCAGGACTTGAACCTGCGACCTGTTGGTAATAAATCTCACAAGTAAACTAACCACGAGGCTATGAGAGCCTTATTGGAATATTATGGCAAGTAATAATATATATCTCTTTGTGAAAGGATTTAATACATGGGTTTTAAGGGTCAAAAATTTAATCAGGAAGTCAATGCAGGGAGAGGGGATCGAACCCCTGACCCTTTGCTTATAGCCAGCGCTCCATACCACCAGACTAGACTTGCTTTTGTGTTATTCATTACTTATTACATGTATATATCCGTTAGTTAGTTTTGTAAAATGTGTATTATTTCAGACCAAGCTACGTACGGCTAGAATCACCAAACAAGTTTATCAACCAATTTATCTCCTGTTTTTCGTTTAGTCCACGCACACAGCTCACAACTAACTTGTTTTTGAGACCAAAATAACGTGACCCGTTTGGGTCTAGACTGATTCCCGACCCGGCATGCTCTCACTCGCTCGGGTGGAGTTCTCCTTTCTTTGTTTACGAGTCTGCATGCATGTATATACACTATTATCTATACTCGATTTACTTATGTTTTAACAGTAGTTTAGCTGTTATTTGTTTTTAATGAGGCTACTCGTCAACAACAAACAGTTTTCATGGGTTGAACTAATACCCGATCAAGTACACGCTAGTAGCCGAACGGTTGTTATCTTGCTTTTGTTAAACTCCTCAGGCCACTAGTTTATTTCTTAAATATACTAGCCATTCGGCTCTTGCAGTTTTTAGGTAGTTACTTGTCTAGTTTCACTATGTGTAGTCCGGTTTTTATGGTGTTGAGTCATATATCGATTGACTATTTATTGTCTTTTGGTTATCATTCGTATGTAAAGTTTATATTAACAGTTATCATCACCAAGTTATCATTGTCACGGGGTTTTTGTTAGATCTTTCAAATTCATGCAATCTATTACGAAATGAGAGTAGCAAATCTATAAAGAGGTTTTTAAATGGAGTGTTTTCCTTACAGTGATGATGGCGATGGTACAAAGATGATGATGCCCGAGAGGATGATGATGAAGCTACAGCGGTGATGAAGGTGGCGATAATGATGGTACGATGATGATGTTCTTGTGGTGATGATGGGGACGAGATGATGATGATAGAGCTTCAAGAACCCATTTTTGTTAGTTTGTGTTTGATTGTGTAGAAGGTGAAGGATGAGTTGGTTCTTGATTTTTGGCTTTTGTTCTTCTTCTGTTTTTGGCTTCCAGTCGACAAACACCCAAGGAAGGAAAAAGGGAAAAGTTTGGTGGTTTGTATTATTGGTGCTCAAAGAATGAAACGTATAAGGAAAGTTTTGGTTTGTGATTTCAACGGGAAGGTATGGGGGGAGTATTAAAATGTCCCCCAGATATTTTAGAATGTGTAAAAGTTTAAGTTTTTAATTCCGTAATTTCGTGTACGGGTATAATTTGTGGTACTTTAGTTGTAATAAAATTTAGCGTTATGTTTCTCTATGTTTTAAACTCAGTAATTGATAATTATATAATCGAAATACTTTATCAAAAGTATAAATAAAATTAGGCACAGTAAAGTTACTGTGCAGTAAAACTGCGTGCCAGATTTCAGTTAAATTTGGAAATCATATTTTGAGGTAATGTTCTACACATTAAAACAGTAACTTACGAAATAATACTTTTATTATTTTGATCCTCTAAGCGCGTTTTAAAATTGTTTCTGTTCGTGTTTAATGTGTACAAAAATGTCGTCTAAATGGTTTCTTTTTATTTTTGTACCAATACTTCTATATAATAACTCCAACAAAATTATTCAAAAGTATTTTGAAGTTCATTTTGGAACTTAATTATTCGCGAGTAATACGTTTAATATAAAACGTATATGTTATTATATTATTTCTATAATATAATCAATTAATAGTTGTAATTAATAATTTTCGTATTATTAATTATTCTAGTATCACCAACATTAATACGTTCAGTTTAGTCGAGTATAATACGTTTATTTCGTATGTAATTATATATACACATATAGCTTACAATCAAATACGGCACATATCACATAGTAAGTTTTCACAAAACTTATACACAAAATAGTTTGAATTCACTAATCAGGGAATTACTCTAGGTAATGCATGTAATTAGGTAAAAATTAGTACCCTAATTTGAGGATTGTCACACATAAGTTTCCGACATTTCCCGTAAATCCTTAGATTTCGAAGTTTTCTTTCATGTTTAATGTTTAGTATACTTAGATTACCATGTTTTAGTGATTTATACAACCGAAAACGTCCAAAATCGACCAAAAACTCAACCTTTTCAAGCTGTTCGTCGAACAGTTGGAAGTGTCGCTATGTGCCAAAAACAGTGCTAGCGACACTAACTAAGTGTCGCTATGCCGGGTGTCACCCCTATAGCGACACTACTTAAGTGTCGCTGAAATACTTAACCAGATTCATCCTAGCGACACTACCTTAGTGAAGCCATAATTGAACAAGTGTCGCCTATAGCGACACTAACCAAGTGTCGCTACTCAATTGAAAATCAGGAATCTAGCGACACTCACCTAGTGTCGCCTAACTAGTGTTGCCTATAGCGACACTAGACCAGTGTCGCCAAAAACAGAAAACTTACAACTTATTTTTAAACTAAGTGTCGAACTTAACTGGAAACGAATATTTACATACGACACTATATACGAACTAAACAAACATAACAAACACACTTACATTATTGAAATTTTGATTTCAAGCTATCACCAACGAGTCGTATACATTTTCACAACAACGAAATACAAACTTAAACGTTTAACAAACGCTTTGGACACAACATTGGTAGTACGAACACTAGCATGGATGATTAGCTTAGACATCCACATACTTATTAAATCTCATACGTTTAGGACGTTTGGAGATTTTGGACTGTACTTGGGCTTAGGTTTGCTGGCACTCGCATGCAACTTAACTCGACAGGTGAGTTCACAGCCCCTACTTTTACTGTTTTAACTGCTTTGAACAAGGGTGGAAAATATAGTCAAATGCTTTTATATATTCATGATTGTATACTATTTTACTCGAACGAATGGAGTACATTGAACTGGTAAACCGATACACAAACTGATGATTATGAAATAACACTTTCATACTATAAATACTGTAAACGCATAAACATGTTTTGAAAACGCTGGAGAACGGTCAGCAACATTTTTTCTTAACTGATTGAGCAACTGAAAAGTCCCTACTGACATGGGCACAGACCGTTGAAAAGTCCCTTCTGACATGGGCACTAGATCCTACAAACATGGGTCTACTATTGTTGATAAACTGTTAAAAAGTCCCTACTGACATGGGCACAGACCGTTGAAAAGTCCCTTCTGACATGGGCACTAGATCCTGCGAACATAGGTCTACTATTGTTATTAAACTGATGAAAAGTCCCTACGGACATGGGCACTGGGTTCCTACTGACATGGACCCACCAAACGAATAGGATACTGATATTCCTACGAGACACAACTATTAGGATACTGATATTCCTACGAGACACAACTATTAGGATACTGATATTCCTACGATCAACTAATAGGATACCTACATTCCTACTATAACTTGAACTATACTTTTGGGCAACATCCCAACGAAACATATCTACGATTAGGATACGTGTATTCCTACAGAACCTACTTGAAAATAGGATACTGCTTTCCTACAACTACTAGGATACGAACTTTCCTACAAATAACTATGGGGAAACGTATTTGGTTTTACGAACTACACTTTTGGGTGACTTCCCAACAACACTGTACTTTTGGGTGACATCCCAACGATACGTTATAAACAACCGTGGTTTATCAAAACTGAACTTGTAAACATAAAACTTGTGAATTCACTCAACCTCGTTGTTGACTTTTACTATGTTTTTCAGGGAATTAGCTGCGCATGTAAGAATCGCCAACACACATGGAGAATTAGGCGACCCGTGAAGTTTTAGGATGCCAACTTTTTGGAAACATATGGATTTCTCTAGTATAACTGAAACTGTTTTAGTCATATTCCAGAAATCTACTTTTGTAAACTTATTACTTTTAACTTGTATGATTCGATGAATCGTAAACTTTGTAATTAATACTTTTGGCATCTTAATATATTATGTTCTATTGTAATCATATGCTCTGATACGTATGCATGTACAATGTTGACGTGGCACCCCCAGACAATACTAATAATTCCGCTAAACGAATTTGGGGGTGTTACAGATTGGTATCAGAGCCATTGGTTATAGCGAACTAGGAAACTTTAGGTGACTTAGAGACCTAGAGACCTAGACTATAGCCTTGGCTAGAAAGCACATGCATACACACATTTGCATACGTCTAACTATCGATACGACATCTCGACACGCGTAAGACTATCTATCGAATCTTATCACATCTGATTTGCTTATCCTTATTTGACCTCATATGAACCTGATCGTGTTAAACGATTGATGAAAAGAAGTATGTATTTAGCATCATATAATAATGCCTGGCCAACGTGATTATATTATACTAAATACATATGGGTGTTTCATAGTCGTAAGATACGTAAGGGGAAAACTTGTCAATCCTTCCAAACGCTTGATAACTAGAACTTTGTTCTTCGCATTAACCTTCTTTGGCATTGACTTCTGCAATTTCTTCCTTGCAGAACGTCATCATGCAGCCTAAAAGAAATACTCGAAACAGTCAACGAAATGTTCCTCCTCCACCTCCGCCTCCGGAAACAACCGAACAAATAATTGAACGCCGCGTGGCTGAAGCTATTGCTCAGTACGAGGCAAGTCGAAACCGAGACCATGTGGCAAACAACAGTGGAGCCACCCCAGTTAACAGCGAAACACCAATGAATACCCAGCAGGGGTGTTCCTACAAAACCTTCCAAGCCTGTAAACCGAGCACTTATACCAGGACCGAAGGGGCAATCGGCCTGGTCCACTGGATCGAAAAGATGGAATCGGTCCTCGATATCAGCAACTGCGCAACTGAAAACCTGGTGAAATTCGCCACGTGCACTCTAGCCGATGAAGCATTAACCTGGTGGAACGCTCAAGTCCAGATCATGGGACGCCCAGCTGCCTACTCCATGAGCTGGGAAGCTCTCAAACAGATGATGATGGAGGAATTTTGCTCTCCCAACGAGATCCAGAAACTCGAGACTGAACTCCGGAATATTCAGATGACTGGCGCTGACATCACCGGTTACACGACAAGGTTTCAAGAACTTGCACGCCTGGTACCCCACATGGTAACTCCCGAGAAGGAGCGTATCAAGAAATACCTTAAGGGCTTGGCCCCACAAATCAGAGGCATGGTGATGTCCTCCAAACCGACTACTTTCAGGAGCGCAGTGGATCTGGCTCAAAGCTTGACTGACGACGCAGTCCTTATTGGAACTCTGAAAGCTGCGTCAGGGAAAAATGAACCCCGCCGTACCGACACTGGTGACTCTAGTCACAACAAACTAAAGTGGAACAATGATGGTAACGACCGTCAGGGTCAACAAAACAGAAACCCGGGGAACGCCCGAGCTTACGCCGCAATCACCAACCCCGAATCAAAAACATATCAAGGCAAGAGGCCTAAATGTGGAAAGTGTGGAAAACACCACGAAGGAGATTGTTTCTTCTGTGATAACTGCAACCGATTTGGACACAGAACCGAAGCTTGTAGAACTCACCCCACGAACAACGAACAACGAAACACTGGCTGTTTCCGATGTGGCGACCCGGGACACTACCGAAATCAGTGCCCCCAACTCAACAATGCCAACAACAATCAGAATAACAACAACCACATTGCTAACGTCCCACCCGCTCGTGGACGTGCATACAACCTCCGTTCACCGGAAACGGTTGCGGACCTCGGCTAGCACGGTATGTCTTAACAGCTGTTGCTACGATTTAACATTTCTTTTATTCGGATGTCGATTCGAACATAACGCTTGGTAAACTTTAACCTCGAAACGAAACACACAACTTATTGAACTATGCCGCGAGCATACTGATATCGCGTAAAAAGTCACGTTTTTACTACCGATATCTCTCTCATTCTGGAACGATTCTTGGCATATTAATTCAAAAACATTACAAATCACTGACATTATGCCAAGATGGTTAAAACAAGGTTGCACGAGAAAAATCAAGCAAAACGGATTTAAAACGAAGATTCCACACACGTTTGAAGATTCGAGGCATAAAAACAAGATTTCAAGATTAAAGTGCCCTCCACCAACATCCATTATTTCCAAGATGTTCGTTTTCAAAATTCGAATCCAACAGAAGAAGAATCAACCAAAACGGGTAAAGAATGAAGATTTCGCGCCCGCCGGAAGATCCAAATGATCCGAATGCAATATCTGGAGCTAGGGACCTCATCTCAGGGCCTATCCTATGTCAAAATCTTTGTTTTTGAATTACGAATCCAACAAAAAAAGAATCAACTCAAACGGACGTATAACGAAGAAAACACGCACGAATCAAGAAACGAAGCAACAAACGACGCAACGGGGCGGGGGTGGGCCCACCGCCGCCGGCCACCAGCCAGCCGCCGCCGGCCACCTGTGTCCCGCCCCGGTTTCCATTTTTGGTAACTTTTGGTGCCTGGTGCGCCTACTTTTCGTGTTGTACGGTACCCGGTGCGCCTAGTTTTCGTGTTGTACACACCATTTTTGGAAAGCTTTCTAACATGCACCTCATGGTGCTAATGTGAGCCAAAGCTCACCTATAAATAGGTTGCTTAGGTTCATTTGTAAGACACACCAAATATGCACACTTTCTAGTATATTTCACTCTTTCTTTCTCACTAGAAAATCTTTCGTAGTCTTTTAGTCTTTCTCATTCTAGAAATATTGTAATTAGTCCACGGACTAACGTAGGAGCTAGGGCGAACGCTAGAGATTCGGAGATCAATCTTTGTACGTGTGAAAGAGTTTGTCAATTATAATAATACGCTGCTACACATTTAATTCCGGGTGATATCTAAACTTTTATTATACTTGTCTCATTTCATATTTTGAATATGTATTATTGCCTGGTATGTGATTTATTTGTTGCCATGAATTGCGAGTAGTTTATTATTGTGATTGCTGATGATGTAGATAATTATAAGTAAGGATGTCATTACACAATCAATGCACGATAATCGTAAAATGATATAACGGCCCCTATTCAACTGTTTATTCGGTATAGTGCTGGAAATGCATTATGCAAAGTACAAACGTACGGACGCCGGTAAACGACCGAAGGTAGTTATATCTGTAACACCCCCAAAATTCGTTTAGCGGAAGCGTTTTAGTTTAAGTATGGGGTGTCACAACAACAAAGCATGCATACGTATCAGAGTTTATGATTACAACAGAACAATATATATTAAGATGCCAAAAGTGTTAATTACAAATTTTACGATTCATCGGATCGTATAAGTTAAAAGTAGTGAGTTTACAAAAGTGGATTTCTAGAATATGACAAAACAGTTTCAGTTATACTAGAGAAATCCATATGTTTTCCCAAAAAGTTGGCATCCTAATCTTCAAGGGTCGCCTAGTTCTCCATGTGTGTTGGCGATCTTACATGCGCAGCTAATTCCCTGAAAAACATAGTAAAAGTCAACAACGAGGTTGAGTGAATTCACAGGTTTTATGTTTACAAGCTCAGTTATGATAAACCACTGTTGTTTATATTGTATCGTTGGGATGTCACCCAAAAGTATAGTTTCTGAAATCCGTTACGTTCTTAATTAGTTGTTTGTAGGAATGTTTGTATCCTATAAGTTGTAGGAAAGCAGTATCCTATTTTCACGTATGTTCTGTAGGATTGTACGTATCCTAGTAGTAGGTATGTTTCGTTGGGATGTTGCCCAAAAGTATAAGTTTAGTGGGTCGTTCGCCCAAAACACAGTTTAAGTTTCGTAGGAAAGCAGTACCCTATTAGTTTACCCAAGGAATAGGGATTTAAATCGTTTGTCCAAGAAGTAGGACCTATAGTGTTGCCCAAGAAGTAGGGACTTCTATGTATGTGCCCAAGACGTAGGGACTTGTATAGTTGTGTCCAAGAAGTAGGACTGGCATCCAAGACGTAGGACCCATCTGCTCAAGAAGTAGAGCCTTCACCCAAGACGTAGGATGGCACCGTGCCCAAGAAGTAGGGACTTTCTGTTTGCCCAAGACGTAGGGACTTTCTGTGCGTGCGTGCCCAAGACGTAGGGACTTTCTGTGTGTTTATGAAAATGTTGTTTCATAAAAGCTAGTAATAAAATGTGTAGCTGGTCGTTCTCCAGCATGTTCTCAGTTTAGTTTTCGTATGAAATACCATTTAGTTCAGGCAGTTGTAGTAGTTGACCGCAGTCATAAACAGTTTGTATAATAGTTTAACAGTTCAGGTACTCTATTTGTTCGAGTAAACAGTATGATAAATAATCATATAGTAAAAGCAGTTATGACAATCAGTAAAACAGTGTCTATGTTTTCCACCCCTGTTCAAAACAGTTAAATCAGTAAAAGTAGGGGCTGTGAACTCACCTGTTGAGTTAAGTAGTTGTGCGAGTGCTAGCAAACCTAAGCCCAAGTACAGTCCGAGATCTCCTAACGTCCTAAACGTACGAGATTTAATAAGTATGTGGATGTCTAACTAATCATCCATGCTAGTGTTTGTTAAACGTTTGCATTTCGTTGTTTGTGAAAATGTATACGACTCGTTGGTGATAGTTTGAAATCATAACTTCATTAAAATAGCGTGTTCGTACTGTTTGTAAAGTTCACATATAGTATCGTATGTAAGTATTCGTTATCGGTTAAGTTCGACACTTGGTGTAAAAAGGGTTTGCAATATTTCTATTTTCTGCGACACATGATGCGACACTAATGTGGTTATGCGACACAATGGTTGTGTCGCATAAGGGTACGACACAAGGGCTATGCGACACAAGGGTTGTGTCGCATAGGCGATCGATGCTAATTCAATAGCGACACAAGGTACGACATAAGCTACGACATATTATGATTTATACGACACAACATGCGACACAATGGTTGTGTCGCATGGATGGTTTATGCGACACAATATGCGACACAGTCGTTGTGTCGCAAAGATGAACACCCAGACAGTAGCAGCGGCTGTCGTGATTTTCCGACCAAAAACCCGATTTTAACCCGTTTTCCAGCCATAAAACCTTGATTTCTTCCATTATATAGTTAAAACAAAGTTGTATGTTCAATATTACACCCATATAATACATAAAAACGAGTAAATCTAAGTTTTTAGAAATTTCTTACAATTGCGAATCGGGACCAAATGAGGAAGAAGATGATGATACGGCTTTTGTTAATGTTGTTCCTTAGCTCGAGAGGATTCCGAAAATGTAGCTTTTGTTGATTGATTTGCGAATCCGAAAATTTGATAGAATTTGGGTGGAGAGAGTTTGTAGGAGTTTTTGGTGAGGTTGAAATGAAATGAAAGGAAAGATGGAGATGGAAGGTGGTGTTGTCCCACTTTTCATCTCCTGTGTTTTTGTCCCGTGTTTGTTTACCCGATCGTTAAATGTTACATTATTTTAACTAACATACTTTTAATTACAATGTTTCATTATATTTTTATTTAAGATCTTTTTATGAAGTTTAATAAATAAAATTTTAAGAATTTTTAGCTTTGTCTTATTGTTAAATTATACATTTTAACATTTTGCGTTATAAAATGATTTGTAAATATCTTTGACAAAATATTTATTCGTTAATACGTTATTTAATAATTTCGTTTTATTAAATAATTTTGTTCACCAACAGTCGTATGTTTTTGGTCGCGTCTGTTTTCAAATTGTTCAGTACGTAATCACAACTAATTACGTATACGTAATACTACGCGTATTATCTAGTTGGGCTATGCTAGACTTACCTCTAAAATGTGTTGTGAATTCACTCAAGTAGGGAATTAGCCTAATAATGCAAGTGATTAACGAAATTAATCGTGTTTAAATTTGCGAGGTGTTACATTCTCCCCATGTTAGAGAAATCTCGTCCCGAGATTTGAATCAAGTCGGATCGCCCGCGGCGTATGTTCTCCGATAAGTCATGTCGTTAACCATAGTTTGCGTGGCGTTCAATTGTTGCCATAGAAGTTCAATTGGTTTAAGTATGCTCGCGGCATAGTTCAATATGTTGTGTGTTTCGTTTCGTGTTCAGAGTTTACCAAATGTTGTGTTCGAATCGACATTCGAATAAACGAAACGTTAAATCGTAGCAAGAGTTGGTAAGACATACCGTGTTTGCCATAGTCCGCAACAGTTTCCGGTGCACGGAGGATGTATGCGCGGCCACGAGCCGGTGGGATGGTTGCGATGTGGTTGTTGTTTCCGGGGTTGTTCTGGGTGGTGTTCAGTTTTGGACATTGGTTTCGATAGTGTCCGGGCTCACCGCACTCGAAACACCCATTGTTTGTTCGAGCGGAGAGGTTGGCTTTGCAGGTTTGAGCTCGATGTCCCCATTGGTTGCATCTGTCGCAGAGAGTACAGTTACCCTCATGATGCCTTTCGCATTTTCCGCATTTAGGCCTTTTGCCTAGGTATGGTTTCGGTTCAGTGTTAGTGATGGCGACGTAGGCTCGAGTGTTTCCCACGTTCCTGTTTTGTTGACCCTGACGGTCGTTGTTCTCACTGTGCCATTTGCGTTTGCTGTCGCCCGCATCAGTACGGTTAAGTTCAGCTTTCCCTGTGATAGCTTTCAGGGTTCCAATTTCGACCGCATCGTCGGTTAAGCTGTGAGCCAGATCCACTGCGCTCCTAAAAGTGGCGGGTTTGGAGGACATAACCATGCCTCGGATTTGTGGTGCCAAACCCCTGTTGTAACGCTCAATGCGTTTGCTCTCGGGGGTTACCATATGAGGCACCAGACGTGCAAGCTCCTGAAATCTAGTTGTGTAACCGGAAATGTCAGCTCCGATCATCTGAATGTTCCAAAACTCGGTTTCGAGTTTCTGCATCTCGTTGGGAGGGAAAAATTCCTCCATCATCATCTGCTTCAGAGTTACCCAGGTCATAGAATGAGCAGCTGGGCGTCCCATAATCTGGACTTGAGCGTTCCACCAGGTTAGCGCTTTGTCGGCTAAGGTGCAGGTGGCGTATTTCACGATCTTGTCGTTGGCGCAGTCGCTGATGTCGATGACTGATTCCATCTTTTCAATCCAGTGGACCAGGCCAATGGCCCCTTCGGTCCCGGTGAAGGTGCTGGGTTTACAAGACTGAAAGGTTTTGTAGGAACACCCCTGCTGGGTATTAGTTGGAGTTTCGCTGTTGACGGGGGTAGCTCCACTGTTGTTGGTTGGGTTTTCACGATTTCTGCTAGCCTCGTACTGAGCAATAGCCTCAGCCACGCGGCGTTCGATGATTTGTTCGGTTGTTTCTGGAGGTACAGGTGGAGAATTTCGTCGACTGTTTCGAGTATTTCTTTGTTTAGGCGGCATGCTGACGTTCTGCGATGAAAAGATGCAGAAGTCAATGCCAATAAAGAATATGTGAGGAATAAAGTTTCACATATTTCAAGTTTTCGAGTATCAAGCAAAATTTGTCGAATCCCCGTCACGTATCTTACGACTATGAAACACCCATATGTACTTAGTATGATATAATCACGTTGGCCAGGCGTCATTATATGATGCCAAATACATACTTCTTTTCATCAACCGTTTAATCACGATCAGGTTCATATGAGATCAGAGTACAATGAACGAGTCGGATGTGGTGAACAGTTCACGCATATCGAGGTATCGTGACGATAGATTAGATGTATGCAAATGTATGTATGCATGTACGTTCTAGCCAAGGCTATAGTCTAGGTCTCTAGGTTTCTAAGTCGCCTAAAGTTTCCTAGTTCGCTATAACCATTGGCTCTGATACCAATCTGTAACACCCCCAAAATTCATTTAGCGGAAGCGTTTTAGTTTAAGTATGGGGTGTCACAACAACAAAGCATGCATACGTATCAGAGTTTATGATTACAACAGAACAATATATATTAAGATGCCAAAAGTGTTAATTACAAATTTTACGATTCATCGGATCGTATAAGTTAAAAGTAGTGAGTTTACAAAAGTGGATTTCTAGAATATGACAAAACAGTTTCAGTTATACTAGAGAAATCCATATGTTTTCCCAAAAAGTTGGCATCCTAATCTTCAAGGGTCGCCTAGTTCTCCATGTGTGTTGGCGATCTTACATGCGCAGCTAATTCCCTGAAAAACATAGTAAAAGTCAACAACGAGGTTGAGTGAATTCACAGGTTTTATGTTTACAAGCTCAGTTATGATAAACCACTGTTGTTTATATTGTATCGTTGGGATGTCACCCAAAAGTATAGTTTCTGAAATCCGTTACGTTCTTAATTAGTTGTTTGTAGGAATGTTTGTATCCTATAAGTTGTAGGAAAGCAGTATCCTATTTTCACGTATGTTCTGTAGGATTGTACGTATCCTAGTAGTAGGTATGTTTCGTTGGGATGTTGCCCAAAAGTATAAGTTTAGTGGGTCGTTCGCCCAAAACACAGTTTAAGTTTCGTAGGAAAGCAGTACCCTATTAGTTTACCCAAGGAATAGGGATTTAAATCGTTTGTCCAAGAAGTAGGACCTATAGTGTTGCCCAAGAAGTAGGGACTTCTATGTATGTGCCCAAGACGTAGGGACTTGTATAGTTGTGTCCAAGAAGTAGGACTGGCATCCAAGACGTAGGACCCATCTGCTCAAGAAGTAGAGCCTTCACCCAAGACGTAGGATGGCACCGTGCCCAAGAAGTAGGGACTTTCTGTTTGCCCAAGACGTAGGGACTTTCTGTGCGTGCGTGCCCAAGACGTAGGGACTTTCTGTGTGTTTATGAAAATGTTGTTTCATAAAAGCTAGTAATAAAATGTGTAGCTGGTCGTTCTCCAGCATGTTCTCAGTTTAGTTTTCGTATGAAATACCATTTAGTTCAGGCAGTTGTAGTAGTTGACCGCAGTCATAAACAGTTTGTATAATAGTTTAACAGTTCAGGTACTCTATTTGTTCGAGTAAACAGTATGATAAATAATCATATAGTAAAAGCAGTTATGACAATCAGTAAAACAGTGTCTATGTTTTCCACCCCTGTTCAAAACAGTTAAATCAGTAAAAGTAGGGGCTGTGAACTCACCTGTTGAGTTAAGTAGTTGTGCGAGTGCTAGCAAACCTAAGCCCAAGTACAGTCCGAGATCTCCTAACGTCCTAAACGTACGAGATTTAATAAGTATGTGGATGTCTAACTAATCATCCATGCTAGTGTTTGTTAAACGTTTGCATTTCGTTGTTTGTGAAAATGTATACGACTCGTTGGTGATAGTTTGAAATCATAACTTCATTAAAATAGCGTGTTCGTACTGTTTGTAAAGTTCACATATAGTATCGTATGTAAGTATTCGTTATCGGTTAAGTTCGACACTTGGTGTAAAAAGGGTTTGCAATATTTCTATTTTCTGCGACACATGATGCGACACTAATGTGGTTATGCGACACAATGGTTGTGTCGCATAAGGGTACGACACAAGGGCTATGCGACACAAGGGTTGTGTCGCATAGGCGATCGATGCTAATTCAATAGCGACACAAGGTACGACATAAGCTACGACATATTATGATTTATACGACACAACATGCGACACAATGGTTGTGTCGCATGGATGGTTTATGCGACACAATATGCGACACAGTCGTTGTGTCGCAAAGATGAACACCCAGACAGTAGCAGCGGCTGTCGTGATTTTCCGACCAAAAACCCGATTTTAACCCGTTTTCCAGCCATAAAACCTTGATTTCTTCCATTATATAGTTAAAACAAAGTTGTATGTTCAATATTACACCCATATAATACATAAAAACGAGTAAATCTAAGTTTTTAGAAATTTCTTACAATTGCGAATCGGGACCAAATGAGGAAGAAGATGATGATACGGCTTTTGTTAATGTTGTTCCTTAGCTCGAGAGGATTCCGAAAATGTAGCTTTTGTTGATTGATTTGCGAATCCGAAAATTTGATAGAATTTGGGTGGAGAGAGTTTGTAGGAGTTTTTGGTGAGGTTGAAATGAAATGAAAGGAAAGATGGAGATGGAAGGTGGTGTTGTCCCACTTTTCATCTCCTGTGTTTTTGTCCCGTGTTTGTTTACCCGATCGTTAAATGTTACATTATTTTAACTAACATACTTTTAATTACAATGTTTCATTATATTTTTATTTAAGATCTTTTTATGAAGTTTAATAAATAAAATTTTAAGAATTTTTAGCTTTGTCTTATTGTTAAATTATACATTTTAACATTTTGCGTTATAAAATGATTTGTAAATATCTTTGACAAAATATTTATTCGTTAATACGTTATTTAATAATTTCGTTTTATTAAATAATTTTGTTCACCAACAGTCGTATGTTTTTGGTCGCGTCTGTTTTCAAATTGTTCAGTACGTAATCACAACTAATTACGTATACGTAATACTACGCGTATTATCTAGTTGGGCTATGCTAGACTTACCTCTAAAATGTGTTGTGAATTCACTCAAGTAGGGAATTAGCCTAATAATGCAAGTGATTAACGAAATTAATCGTGTTTAAATTTGCGAGGTGTTACAATATCATTGGAATCAGCTCTGGTTTAATAGTTGGAATTCCGAGAGGATAATACAACTCTACAACTAACTGGTGTATCCTAGGAGAATCAATGCACTACAAAATAATGTTCGTTAATTACGTCCAGATAAAATTGGAGATAATAACCCTTGTATTGTTTAGACTTTATGAATTTAAGTCTAGTTTATGGAGTACCCTTTCCAGTTATCCACGTGACTGCAACCTAGTAATTAGGACCTGATCAACCTTAATTAGGGTAAGTAGTTATCTGTGCCCATGACATGCAATAAGTAAGACACAGTGAAATCACTCGTTGTATATATTAGGTTTACTTTTCTGCACTGCTTTACATTTAATTAGCTAGAGTGTCACTTTCACTTTCAATTACTCTTGACCGCGTGTTGGATATAAGAAGCAGTGGAATTCTCATGTAAAGTACACTGTCTATTATTGAAAGGCATGGTCCTCATATGAAACACGTTTTATCAAACTGCGGATAATCTGGAGATGTATAACTGTTTGAAAAGGAGAATTTAAATCATAAGTCGAAGCAATTAAAGCTTAATCGAGTAAAAACAAGGCTTAGGAGTAAGAGTAAAGTTCAAGTGACCTAGAATCCTTAAAACACTAAGCCTTACACAATCGACGGTCCGAACATACGAAGCTATTAATCTTCGTGCTAATAGAGTAGTAAACTACCTTAGGAGTTAAGAACGGTCGGACCTATGAGACGATACGCTACTGATTCATGCACCTCGGTATAAAACCAAAATAGGTTGTTCATCTTTCAACTAGATGAGTATTGGAAGTTTGCGTATTGCTCCGATCAGAATCATGATAACCTAGTTCCAAGTGACACGCCAATGGGAATATGAGTTGGTAGGGTTCTAGAGTTTACCCCTTGTAGTTTATTTACCACATTATGTATCAACCCTATTTGTTCTATCATCCTGAAATATTAATTATCAAAATCTCAGCAATCACATCTTTATCTTTATCTGCTTTTCCTTTACTTTATTGCAATTTATTTTCCTGCATTTTAATTACCTGTCTTTAAACCCCAAAAACCTACCTACTTTGTTCCATCCTAAATGCTTCCCTGCTGAAAGTGCCAACTTTAATCGCCCACACGTTTGGATTCATAGAACGATCTTAGGTCGTACTTACCGCTTACTAACCAGAGTAGGTAGTACGTATAATTTAAGCCCCGCAAAATATAAATTTAAAACCCCTACTGTGCTCGCATCATCATTTGAAAAACAACGACACTGTGTGAGCACATCAAGTTTTTGGCGCCGCTGCCGGGGAATCTCAAACGTAGATTCAAGCCACCTTAAGTAGTAGTATTTAGGAGATCCTTCCGATTGATTCCTTCTTAGAAATCTCTCGAAAGTTACTTTAAGCAGTTTTACTTTGATTCGCTGTTAATTTAGTGTTAATTAGGATAATATTAGTTTAAACATAAAATCTAAAAAACCCACTTCTATTAGTACTTCAAAGGATGAATTATATGCTTCCCTAGAAGAATTTAGGATCCCACATTCCATTCCAAACCATTTCCTGGACTTTGATGTCACGGATCAGCTACCTGACCTGGCATCATCTCCAGAAGATCACTCTCCAACTTTGCAAATGCCTAAAGTGTCAAAATCTGTCCACTTCGATTATCTTCCCGAAGAAAATCATGAAGTAAAGCCTCCAAAAACATGTGACCTAGTTACCCTCATTCCTGAGACATCGGTATATGCCCAAACCATGTTCGATTCTCACAATGACGGTATCTTTCCATCCTCTTCATACGAACCTAAATATACCATATACCGAGTGGTGGATAAGGTTCCATCCGTCGAAACAGAACAACCTTGTTTTAAAGAACGCCACCTTGGTGCTTCTTTCGATCATTCCCGAAGGGCGGACGTCTATAAAGCATTCGTCATGCAATTGACCTATGCCAATCTCCCGTTTTCATTCAACCAACGAGAAATGATTGCTGGATTAGAAAAACAAGTAAACCTTCTTCTTCGTCTGTCAAATCAAGAATGTGAAGGCCACTCCACAAATTTCAAGGACCAAGAACTGAAGTTTGTATCAGATTTAGATCTACTCCTCAAATCATTTGCCGACATGGGTTACCTTCCAATATCTATGATATTAATAAATCACAATGTCGCCACAATGATCAACAAACTTGAGTTCTGGACAGAACAAAACCCGATGATTCCTATTACCTTTCTTGGTAAAATTCCGTTTTTTGTTGATCCCGCTTCTTACCTAATCTCAAAATTGCGAGAAGTTTTTCCTAATTCCACAAAGGAAAGAACCGACACAAGCTTCTTTGAAAAAAGAAAAGACCTTCACGTCAAGCTTGTTCGAATCTTTACCTTCACCAAATACCCCTTCACTTCCACACAAAAAGCCGAAATTAGTGAACTCTGTAAGCTAGTTAAACTTACCACCGGAGAACCTGATTCGCCGGAAGAGAATGCGTTTATGGAAGCTGTGAATAAACTCACTCACAATCTGAACTACAAAAACAAAGGAGAACACGACGGTCTATCAAATCCCAAGAAGATAAGGAAGGCGTATAATAAGTTGATTGATGATCTTGTCAATTTAGGGTATGAAGAACGAGAGATCCTAGAAAGTTTAGAGGATCATCATTTTCTAGTTTACAATGTCATCTGGGAACTATCAAAATGTTTTGTACTGAAAAATGTTCAGTTAAGGGAGCAAATCTCGACCCTTCCCCTGTGGAGGGATCGGATCGAATCTTAAAACAATTCCTTCCGAAAACGGTCAAGGCTCGCGACTTTAAATGAGCATATTTTTAATACATATATATATAATAAATTTTTGAAAGTTTCCCTTAACAGAAAACGTTTTTAAATTACTGTCTGAAAACGCACGCACGTCTAAAAGAAAGTACACCTCTTAAAAGCATTTTGCCTAAATAGTTGTACATTCTAAAAATAGCGCGAGTTTAATGTTTAAAGTTGATTTTGATTGTTCCGCAAAAATTTGCGCGTTTCTTAAAATATTTACAACGTAACAAGAAACTAACAAGTAGCTAGTTACAAGTAATACATTTAAGATTCATCACCATTATTAGTGGACATTGGAAATTAATTTGAGACATTAATACTTAACATTCAATTCACCTTAGGGACCATAAGCAAGGACCATGGTACTTAGGATAGGTACATGTACCCTAAAGGACCACAAAGCCTTCCTTAACTCCCCATAATTCAAAAACAAGAAGTAAACTTCTCCTTTCCCCTCTCCTCTCCAAAACCGGCCACCATGAATCCTCCATGAGATCTCCATCAAAACTCCATCAAATTGCATAATCTCTTGTCCTTTCGAGTTCCTTGTTGCATATACTTCTCGGTTGTACTTTCGTTTTTGCATTTCATTCTCTAAAAGCAAGGTATGATCACAAAACCCACTTTGAACTTGAAAGAGCTTGTTTCTTGTAGTTAGTTAAGCTAGTAACTAGGAAATAAAGTTTGTTTTTCTTGATTAAATGCTTAGGTACTACATGATCCTACCACTTTCCCATGCGAATTCCCATATGTGTGACTTTTTCAATAGAAATAACTTTGATCAATTGATTTAGTCTAGAACTTTGCTTGATTAAGTGTTAGTATGCTAAGTATCTTGGTAATAATAGTGTTTTGCATAATCCCTCTATGTTAGTTGCTCTATGTGTACAAGTTAGGTTTAGCAATTTTGACTTGCATGAAAAATATGATAAGTTGAAAATTGCATGATCATGTTGTACTTGTTTTGACTAGTCAAATTAGGCAATAACTAGACAATCATCACTTTTGAATAAAAAGTCTTGGACCACACCAAATACATGGGCATGATAACTTCTTTTATGCATAACTTAGTTTGCTTATCAAATAGGAAATGCTTAAAATGACTTAGAATATGCATGCATGAATAGGTTAAAATTATGGCATGCGGACATTTGAAAATATCATTTGAAGAAAGCTTTGACCTAAAAGTCAACTTGAAGTATTGAATTTATTTTAAGACAAAATATTTTATTCAAAAACCTTACTTCAACTTGTACTTCCAAAGCCAAACCTTACCAATAATGATGTTATCATTATTCGTGAATTCTCGTCATTTCAAACTTGGTTTGCACCAAACTTTGTAAGTGACAAATACTTCACAATAAGACGATTGGCATTCCATGACTATACTTTTCTAAGTGACGATATTACCTTGACAAATGAGTGACTGTTTGTTGCATAGGAGCATTATATGTTCAATGAAGTCTTTAGATTGTCTAGAAATTAAAGCCCTCACTTCGAAATTCTTCGGAGCGTGCTTTGAATTTCTGTTTCTCAAAGAATCCATTACTTTAAATGTTCTCAGGTACAATGGCATGAAAGAGGAAATTAAACCCAGCACGACCCCTTTCAGGATCTTTAGCCTACATGAGTGCCACGCCAGCCTATGACAAAATGGCACGTATATGGAGAGACAAGAAGTTCGGGCGTCTCAGGCACATTGACTGGAATGTCATGCAAGCACTAGGATTTAAGGAAAAACTCGAAAGTATACTTAGCTACACAGTGAATGGGCAGCAGTTTGAATCCCTCAGGAGATTATTTAGCATCGATGAGCCAATATATGTGGAGATGGTTACGGAGTTTATGACCACCTTCAGATTTCAACAGAGAGAGAAAATTGAAGATTGGTCAATCTCGTTTCAGTACCTGGGCAACCCGCATACTTTATCATTCGCCCAGTTCTCGCTCCATCTAGACTTATACACATCAGAGGAGATACAATCACCTCTGTTCACCACCGGAGCCACCTCTGCTTCTGTCACCACCACTTGCGCTGAGGCATGGAGTCAATGGTCGCCTACACCATACTTCTCGGGTATTAAGGCAACCCGACTCAAGGATCCAGTCCTTCAAATTCTCCACAAGCTCATAGCTTGTTCATTTGATGAGAAACATACTACCAGCGGACGAGTTTCTGGATTTGATGTCGCACTCATGGCAAGCATTCTCGAAAATAGAAACATACAGGTTGCTTATCTAGTTGCTCAGAGACTTCTACAAGAAAAGGATTTTGGCAAGAAAAGATCATATTTGGGCGCAGTAATTACTAGATTGATCCAAAAGATGGGATTACTTCGGACATCCGATGTTGAAAGATTTAAATCAGGGTGGAGCTCTAAGCCACTCGACTACCAGTTTCTTAGGAGTATGGAAATACTCCGTGTCACGAGAGATGGTGATGTTTACATCAAAGCACGGGCAGCAGATCCTGGCAGTGTTGACACGTTGGTACCTGAGCTGATTCTGCCAAAAGAAACAAAGAAGAGGAAACACCAGCAAGGACCTAGTGATTCAGATATAGATGAGGATGACAGTGATGACGAGGATGATGATGAAGATGATGACATCCCACCACCACCACGAGTGGAGCCACCACGTACTAGGGCAAGACCTTCTACTCCTGCCCCAAGACCGCAAGGGCCTACATACATCTACCACTACGGAGCACCTCCAGGCCCAGATTACTGGTATTGGTCTATGCATATGCAAACTAGGATCTATGCAGCATTGAGACAGCAGGCAGCTGATATGCCCATGACTCCACTACCACACTTACCATGTGGAATGGGCCGAGCACCACCGCACTTATATCCACCTGCAGTTCTTGTTCCCGCACCTCGACCACCACCCGGTCGTGAGCATGTTATACCACCCAGGATCATCGTTCCTAGACCTCAGCCACCTCCAGTACAGGTCCCAGTCACCAGACAGACTATTCCATCGGTTGTTGGGTCATTTAGAGCACACACGTCAAGAGGCAGCAGGGCATCCAGAGTATCTGCACGGACTGTCACAGTTCAGAGTCCCAGGACCCGCAGACACACTACGGCTTCAGCTACCGTACCTATACCTGTGCAGGTTTCCTCTCATAGGCAGACAGACCTCTTCCAGGACAACGCACACCAAGGGTCAGCCATGTTCCCGTTCGGTAGCTTCAAGATACCGTCCGGACCACTTATCGATCAGCTAGTAGACCAAGGAGCTTTTACCATCGGCATGCCAGACGAAGGAGCTAACCATGATGCATCAAACGAAGGCACCAATGATCAGTATGATGACTCCTCATCAGACGAGACTTCTCCTGGACCTACCACATCTACAGCAGCAGTATGATCATGAGCAGAGCAATAGATTGCTCCTCTTTCTGACTTCTTTCTACTTTCTACCAAAACTCTATTTTATTATTGTCTGTATTGATGTACGATTGATGCTTCGACATCACATCTATCTATTTACTATTTTATTATGCTTTCACTTTACTTTTCTTATTAGCAGCTATTATTTAAATGATTGAGTGGATTGTTTGTTGAACCAAACGACTATTTATCGGAGACCAAATCAAAGGAAGCAACGGACCCCACAATGAAGAACACTGAGAGACGTAAGCTACAAGTCGCGGACCAGCAAACTTATAACACACAGCAAACAACGCGCACAGCAAAAGCGGTACACCGTTCCAAAAACCCTTATCCGTTAAAGCTTTGATTATCTCACCCAATGTTCCAACACTAAGTGTGGGATACCTCATACCACATAACACTTGTGAAACAATCCAAAGATAAGTAGAATCTCTAAGTGTGGGATACTTCGTCAAGAGGTGCTCAACAAATAGATTCGAACATTAGGGACAATGTTCCTCTAAGTGTGGGATATTCGGTCTACAACCGCAAGTTTTACCTCTTGTCCGTAAGCCAAACAATATTTTCATCAAAAGGCTAAAAATGGAAAAAAAATTCAAATTTTTCGGATTCAAAAACATCGTTTTCTGGAAATCCTATCTTTCAAAACTATGAACTATAGCTAGAAACGAGTTTTAACAAAGAAACGAAACTGTTTTAGATCAAGATACGGACGAAAAAGGCAACACATGGCTAGGCACATACTGACCAAAGCATTCGATTCGTGAGGATTGAGCCCATAATTAGCATTCATCTTTAATGCTTCACTTTTCGTTTCATGTGTGTGTGCCGATGTATGCATTTGAATTAGAACTTGCTCTTGTAATACATTTCGAGATAACATCAATGAGTGCCACACGTGGCATAGGTACAACCTATCTTGATAGCTTCCAAGGAATCCAAAACACCTTTCCACCATCAAACATCCACCCACTCAACACCCACTCTTCACACCCATAAAAGATCTCCTGTCATTTATCTCGAACCTCAAAAGTCTCACAAACCTTCGGAGACACTCCCAAATTCCCAAAACCTTTGCAAAGAAAAGCCAACATAACTCAAGATCATTAGAAACCTTCCAGGCCGCAAAGTACATTATCAAGATCGGCGAAGTAGAAGAAAAGAAATCAAACCAATCACGCCGACACAATCATGAAAAGGGCCAAGAAAAAGGAAGGATCCAAAGAAGGAAGGCTATGTAGTCCTTCCAAAAACCTAAGGAATTTCAAAGGAAAGCTTCAAGAAAATACAAGGAAAAACCATCACACCCCTCACCACTTACATTCTTAAAACCAAAAACCCGATTCCTTCCAAGTTATCTCGACAGGTTAGTATCGTCCTCATCAAAAGTGATGGAGATTTAATTCTCGATCAAGCCTATGAAGAGAATGCTGCATGACTGGCTATCCGAGTGATTGACATTAGTAAGTAGGAAACCCTAAACACTTTGAGTGATCTGAGTGACCCACTTGTGAGGATTGCCTAGTCATGATCATCATATAAGTTGCCCGAAGAAGGTATCGAAATTCTATAAACTCTTAGTTTCCAGTAAAAACTCTTTCATAACCATAGCTTATATTTTCTGAAAATAGTGTTTTCTAACAACTGATGCGATTAGAATCCTTCCAGAAGTTTTTATGAATGAGTTTGCTTGAGGACAAGCAAAGTTCTAAGTGTGGGATACTTGATATCGCGTAAAAAGTCACGTTTTTACTACCGATATCTCTCTCATTCTGGAACGATTCTTGGCATATTAATTCAAAAACATTACAAATCACTGACATTATGCCAAGATGGTTAAAACAAGGTTGAACGAGAAAAATCAAGCAAAACGGATGTAAAACGAAGATTCCACACACGTTTGAAGATTCGAGGCATAAAAACAAGATTTCAAGACTAAAGTGCCCTCCACCAACATCCATTATTTCCAAGATGTTCGTTTTCAAAATTCGAATCCAACAGAAGAAGAATCAACCAAAACGGGTAAAGAATGAAGATTTCGTGCCCGCCGGAAGATCCAAATGATCCGAACGCAATATCTGGAGCTAGGGACCTCATCTCAGGGCCTATCCTATGCCAAAATCTTTGTTTTTGAATTACGAATCCAACAAAAAAGAATCAACTCAAACGGACGTATAACGAAGAAAACACGCACGAATCAAGAAACGAAGCAACAAACAACGCAACGGGGCGGGGGTGGGCCCACCGCCGCCTGCTGGACCCCCACCGCCGCCGGCCACCTGTGTCCCGCCCCGGTTTCCGCTTTTGGTAACTTTTGGTACCTGGTGCGCCTACTTTTCGTGTTGTACGGTACCCGGTACGCCTACTTTTCGTGTTGTACACATCATTTTTGGAAAGCTTTCTAACATGCACCTCATGGTGCTAATGTGAGCCAAAGCTCACCTATAAATAGGTTGCTTAGGTTCATTTGTAAGACACACCAAATATGCACACTTTCTAGCATATTTCACTCTTTCTTTCTCACTAGAAAATCTTTCGTAGTCTTTTAGTCTTTCTCATTCTAGGAATATTGTAATTAGTCCACGGACTAACGTAGGAGCTAGGGCGAACGCTAGAGATTCGGAGATCAATCTTTGTACGTGTGAAAGAGTTTGTCAATTATAATAATACGCTGCTACGCATTTAATTCCAGGTGATATCTAAACTTTTATTATACTTGCCTCATTTCATATTTTGAATATGTATTATTGCCTGGTATGTGATTTATTTGTTGCCATGAATTGCGAGTAGTTTATTATTTTGATTGCTGATGATGTAGATAATTATAAGTAAGGATGTCATTACACAATCAATGCACGATAATCGTAAAATGATATAACGGCCCCTATTCAACTGTTTATTCGGTATAGTGCTGGAAATGCATTATGCAAAGTACAAACGTACGGAAGCCGGTAAACGACCGAAGGTAGTTATATCATTGGAATCAGCTCTGGTTTAATAGTTGGAATTCCGAGAGGATAATACAACTCTACAACTAACTGGTGTATCCTACGAGAATCAATGCACTACAAAATAATGTTCGTTAATTACGTTCAGATAAAATAGGAGATAATAACCCTTGTATTGTTTAAACTTTATGAATTTAAGTCTAGTTTATGGAGTACCCTTTCCAGTTATCCATGTGACTGCAACCTAGTAATTAGGACCTGATCAACCTTAATTAGGGTAAGTAGTTATCTGTGCCCATGACATGCAATAAGTAAGACACAGTGAAATCACTCGTTGTATATATTAGGTTTACTTTTCTGCACTGCTTTACATTTAATTAGCTAGAGTGTCACTTTCACTGTCAATTACTCTTGACCGCGTGTTGGATATAAGAAGCAGTGGAATTGTTATGTAAAGTACACTGTCTATTATTGAAAGGCATGGTCCTCATATGAAACACGTTTTATCAAACTGCGGATAATCTGGAGATGTATAACTGTTTGAAAAGGAGAACTTAAATCATAAGTCGAAGCAATTAAAGCTTAATCGAGTGAAAACAAGGCTTAGGAGTAAGAGTAAAGTTCAAGTGACCTAGAATCCTTAAAACACTAAGCCTTACACAATCGACGGTCCGAACATACAAAGCTATTAATCTTCGTGCTAATAGAGTAGTAAACTACCTTAGGAGTTAAGAACGGTCGGACCTATGAGACGATACGCTACAGATTCATGCACCTCGGTATAAAACAAAAATAGGTTGTTCATCTTTCAACTAGATGAGTATTGGAAGTTTGCGTATTGCTCCGATCAGAATCATGATAACCTAGTTCCAAGTGGCACGCCAATGGGAATCTGAGTTGGTAGGGTTCTAGAGTTTACCCCTTGTAGTTTATTTGCCACATTATGTATCAACCCTATTTGTTCTGTCATCCTGAAATATTAATTATCAAAATCTCAGCAATCACATCTTTATCTTTATCTGCTTTTCCTTTACCTTATTGCAATTTATTTTCTAGCATTTTAATTACCTGTCTTTAAACCCCAAAAACCTACCTACTTTGTTTCATCCTAAATGCTTCCCTGCTGAAAGTGCCAACTTTAATCGCCCACACGTTTGGATTCATAGAACGATCTTAGGTCGTACTTACCGCTTACTAACCAGAGTAGGTAGTACGTATAATTTAAGCACCGCAAAATATAAATTTAAAACCCCTGCTGCGCTCGCATCATCATTTGAAAAACAACGACTCGGTGTGAGCACATCACATACTTAAGCTGATTGAACTTTTATGGCAACAATTGAACGCCAAGCAAACTATTATTATTGTTAACAACATGACTTATCGGAGAACATATGCCGCGGGCGATCCGACTTGATTTAAAATCTTGGAACGAGATTTCTCTAACAGGGGGAGAATGTAACACCCCGCAAAAATTAATCGCGATTATTAACGTTAATCACTTGCATTATTAGGCTAATTCCCTACTTGAGTGAATTCACAACACATTTTAGAGGTAAGTCTAGCAAAGCCCAACTAGTTAATACGCGTAGTATTACTTATTTGTAATTAGATGTAATTACATACTAAATGATTGGAACAAACACGACAAAAATATACGACTGTTGGTGAACAAAATTATGTAATAAAACAGAATTATTAAATAACAACGTTATTAACTATTAAGTATTATGTCGATAATATTTACAAAGTATTTCGCAAACTAAAACAACTCGAAACATTTCTGACAAAACGAAACAAAATAAACTTTTAAATTTTTATAACTTAACAAAAATATCTTTATAAAATATCTCAACTAAAAATAAATTAGAATACATATTTAAAAAGTTACCAAATTAAAATAGTATAACATTTAACGATCGGGTAAACAAACACGGAACGCAAACACAGGAGACGAAGGGTGGAACAAAACCCACCACCACCTCCTTTCTTCTTTCATTTCCTCCATCCCATTTCTCTCTCCATTCTCTCATTCTCTCATCTCCTTCTCTCTAAAAATTCACCATCACCTAAATCACACAAAAACTACCTCAAAAACGCGCCGAATCATCTAACCATTTAGAGAAAAACGATCACGGGATCACGATCTACACTTCTACCTTTTCGGATTTCAAAACCGACACGCGTAAGTTTCCGACATTTCCCGTAAATCCTTAGATTTCGAAGTTTTCTTTCATGTTTAATGTTTAGTATACTTAGATTACCATGTTTTAGTGATTTATACAACCGAAAACGTCCAAAATCGACCAAAAACCCGACTTTTTCAAGCTGTTCGTCGAACAGTTGGAAGTGTCGCTATGTGCCAAAAACAGTGCTAGCGACACTAGCTAAGTGTCGCTATGCCTAAGTGTTGCCCCTATAGCGACACTACTTAAGTGTCGCTGAAATACTTAACTAGATTCATCCTAGCGACACTACCTTAGTGACGCCATAATTGAACAAGTGTCGCCTATAGCGACACTAACCAAGTGTCGCTACTCAATTGAAAATCAGGAATCTAGCGACACTCACCTAGTGTCGCCTAACTAGTGTCGCCTATAGCGACACTAGACCAGTGTCGCCAAAAACAGAAAACTTACAACTTATTTTTAAACTAAGTGTCGAACTTAACCGGAAACGAATATTTACATACGACACTATACACGAACTAAACAAACATAACAAACACACTTACATTATTGAAATTTTGATTTCAAGCTATCACCAACGAGTTGTATACATTTTCACAACAACGAAATACAAACTTAAACATTTAACAAACACTTTGGACACAACATTGGTTGTACGATGTAACACCCCCAAATTTAACAGTTTGCGGAAGCGATGTTTTGGGTGTTACTAATCAATAATCACAAGCACAAAGGATACAGTGAACGACTCTAAATGAGACGTTCGAAAAGTATTACATTAATACATAAGTAATTCAAAATACAAGCTCGAGTTTCGAGTAAATTCCTAGAGATTCTAATACATAACAGTAAGTACAAAAGTAAAGTATGAAAATCTCCAAGCTTGTAAATGCATGCGACTCGAGCTAAGTGAGCTTATCCTGCTGGGCATCCCTACTGATGCTGTGTACCTGAGAAACATTACTAAAACGGTCAACCAAAAAAGGTTGGTGAATCTCACAGGTTTGTAAGTAAGTAAATAATTTGAATCACAAGTAGTATTTTGTAAATCGTAAGCCAGCCAGTAAGTAACGATCGCAGGTCATGCTAATCGTTCACTTAAGTAATGATTGCAGGTCATGCTAATCATCTGTAAATGGGTGGTTGCAGGTCTTGCTAACCGTAATGAGTAACGATCGTAGGTCATACAAATCGTTCACTCCGTAATGATTGCAGGTCTTGCCAATCATGCGTTTCCACTTACTATCATAATAGAAGCTTAACATACAGTAAATAATAGCACACCAGTGAATGTAATTCAAAACGTTCATATAAAACAGGTAAGAAACGTGAGCCACCATGATTGCAGGTCATGCTAATCATGCGTTAACTCGGCCATGAGCCACCATAATTGCAGGTCATGCTAATTATGCGTTAACTCGGCCATTATTAGTTTTTATGAAAACAAGTAATGCATCTCACCCCTGAGTTAAAAACAGTAAAATAGGGGCTGTAAGACTCACCTGAGTCTAGCAAGTATGTTTGTGTAAGCAAACAAGTATAGCGGATGTAAGTCCGTAAGTATGTGTCGGATGTAATTCCGTAGTGCGGTTCTCCGAACCCTGCAACCTTCTGGCGTCCGAAACGCACAAGGTCGTAAGCAAGTAAGTAAGTATGTTGGTGTCCCGAAGGATCACCCATGCTAGTTGTCCACTCAACTAGGAAATGTCCAAGTATTTGTTTGTACGTTTGTAATTGTTTGTAATTAAGTGTGGCCCGTTGGTGACGGAGGTGTAATAATAATTCAAATATTATTATTATGTAATTCATTGTGTTTGTATACTTGTAAAGTATATACATAAGTTGATTATTTGTAATGTGACATATAACTGTTGTTCGGATTTAAGTCCGTGCGAGTGTAAACTCGTGCGAGTGTAAGCTCGTCTTTATATAACAAGTGGTTCGAGTGTAAGCTCGTAGTAACGTGGGTGTAATCCCAAACCATGTGTAAGTATCCTTAGATTTTCTATTATTTTATCCGAAAGTATACTTATATATATATATGTATCTATATATATATGTGTCCGAAGGTGCCAAAATTTAACATTAAAGGTCAAAAATACAATTTTTCCGAAAGTCAACTCGCAGTCAAAAAGTCAACTCGCAAGTCAAAAGTCAACTCGCAAGTCAAAAGTCAACTCGCAAGTCTTCAGTTCGCAAGTCAAGAGTCAACTCGCAAGTCTTCAACTCGCAAGTCAAAGTCAACTAGCAAGTCTTCAACTCGCCAGTCAAAGTTGTGACAACCGTCAATTTAGGACTATAGTTTAGTGCCTAATCAAGTGTAATACATGTAATTAGTTCTGTGTTAGGCTAATTAATGTATCAATTATTATATATATTGTTGAATATATATATCTACAATTATGCGATTTGTTTAAATCGTACGAGTTTCAAATCGAATGAAAAAAAAAATTGGTTTAAGTAATACAAGGATTTTAATAACGTTATTGTACTTAAAAATATTATGTCAATAATATTTAGTATCCAAGTTTTATCACATAATTGATATAAACGCGAATAAAATGTAATTGCGCAAACAAAACGATACAATTCATATTTTATAATGTAATTATTAAATAGTTAGTAAAATACTTCAACAAAAATACTGAATAATTATTCGTATTTTAAAACGTATATTAAAACATAGAAAATAAATATTTAACGTTCAAACGACGGAGTAAACGAACACCACACGGAGCGGAAACACGGGGCGAAAGTTGGAGTTTAACCTCCCACTCCCACCCACTTTCTCTTATTTCTCTTTTTCTCTATCTCTCTCCTCCCTAATTTCTCTCAAATTTCATCACCACCAAACCATCCAAAATCAACAAATAAACACCTTAAACGACCTTGGATCTTCAAGCCCCTTTGGAAATAAACGACCACCTCGCGACGATCTACAATCCTATCTTTCCGGAATTTCATTTCGGCGATTTGTAAGTTTCCGACACAACTCCGAAAACTCTCGTTTTTAAGTTTTATAACTTGCTAGTTGTTTGTATAACCTTGTAATGTCCTAAAATGGGTTGGGTAAAAATATTATGCCGATCGATGGCCGGAAAATGCGTTTTTGAGGTTGAAATTCCGATCAGACCCGTACGTCGCATTTGGCCTGGAGCAAATGCGACGCAGCGACCTACGTCGCACTATATCCTCAACGTCGCATATAGCGACGCAGCGACTTACGTCGCACGAATCCTCAACGTCGCATAGAGCGACGCAGCACTCTACGTCGCATCGAATTGCGGACGTCGCACTTAGCGACGCAGACCCTTACATCGCATTAAATTGAGAAAGTCGCACATAGCGACGCCGTGCCCAACGTCGCAGTCCGGATCTGCGACGTCGCACCCAACGTCGCAGGCTACATCGCACAAAACAGAATCTTCAAACCTCAAGATTTTCAAAGTCAAAAATTCACTGTAGCAACAATATAATAACATTTTAGAACTATCGTTACAACCGTCACCAACGGGCCGTACATATTTTCAAATACACAATTAAATCAACTAAGTCATAGTAACTTAGACAATTCAATCAAACAAGTCGTTGTAACTTGTATCAACTTATTCAAACAAGTCGTAGTAACTTGTAATAAAACAATCAACCAAATCGGGGTAATTTGGACATTAAGTTAGACAAACAATTCAAATGGTAGTCTTTCGGGATACCAATACAATTAATGACAATTTAAGTGTCGTGGACACATTCAGGTTTCAAGCCTTTGGACACCAACTCACAGCTAATTACTTCAAGTTTATTAAGTTAAACACTTCAAGAACCAGGTGAGTTTCATAGCCCCATTTTCACTGCTTTACAACTAGGGGTGTGATATTACTACTCGATTTTGTTTTACAAGTAGAACGCAAGTGCCAAACTTCAAATACTACATGAGTTTCAAGCTAATCAATTTAAAGTCCTCCATAAGCATAGTCTCTAATATTTTAGCGTGAATGTTAGTATATGATATCATATGGGATTGACAATCCTCATCCGGGTTAGCACGCACTAACTGGTCAAACGGATGTATTAGCATTTGGGAAGACGAGTGTTGATTAGGCACTCGTAGGAGGCATTTCAAGTTAGGTTTCCTTAAGTGGGCCTGACAAATCAAGTTAAGCTCATACTATGTGCTCATGAACAGTATAACTTTTATTTTGCTTAATTGCATTTTAAATTCAATATAAATCTTGCGGTTCTTACAACTATACATTGACATACAAACCTGTGAGCTCACCAGCGTTTTCGCTGACCCATTTTAGTATTTATCACAGGTACCCAGCAGTAGTTTGGCTGCACAAGCAGGAATTATTAGCTCGAGTCAGCATACATACAACTAGAGATTGGACTGCATTATTATATTTTGTAAAAGTAATTATGCTATGTAATCTCTCAATTTCAGGAAACGAGCAAATGTAACTATATTTTGATGTAAACATTTACTTTATTTATACAAGTTTAAAACGACGCATATAGTGGTCGTTCATTATATCTTATGTGCTTTGTATATTGATTAGTGACACCCAAGTCAAGCTTCCGCAAATCGTTAAATTTGGGGGTGTCACAGATTGGTATCAGAGCCTAAGGTTATAGTGAACTAGGTTGCATTTAGTGGGCCTAGACTATGACCGTTAGGCAGTATTCCTTATTAGTTATGACTAGTTCAGGGATTACATCATACGACTTTAATTTAACATAGCCTGATCAACTATGTACAATTAGAGAAAGATGATGTGAAATCTGAAAGAGTTATGTTGAACAGGAATGCATTAGTTGACTCTGACCTCGAGAGAAACGGGACTCAAAACACGTCTGTGCTAGACACTCAATAGGTTATTATGTGATATACATATATACTTACATAAGTAGACCTCTTTACCACTTTAGGCTATATTATTATATGAATATAGGCCTCTTTCTCTCTAACGCTTTGTCTCGAAATGACAAACACACCACTAGTTCATCATACTCGGACTAGCATCTTATTTCATTTCCTTGTTCTTTCTTACTCAGCATCATGCCTCCTCGTCGTCAAATTACCCTTAGCGAAGCTGAGATCGCGGGAATAATTGCCCGCAGTGTGACCGAAGCCTTGGCTACTCGAACACCACCCGGTAGCGAGGACACAGCAACCAATACTCCACCACCCAAACCTTGCTCCTATAAGGACTTTCTTAGCTGTAAACCGCTATACTTCAAGGGCACGGAAGGTGCCATTGGCTTAATCCGTTGGATTGAGCGCATGGAATCTGTTTTCAGTCTCTGCGATTGCACTGAGAACAACAAGGTCAAATTCGCTGCTTACACCTTTCAGGAAGGTGCACTCACGTGGTGGAAAACCCACGCAAACTCCGTAGGCCTTGAGGTTGCAAACCGACTTCCTTGGGCCGAACTGAAAAAGAAACTGACAGAAAAATACCGTCCTGAAGAGGAATTGCACAGGCTGGAAGAAGAATTCTGGCATCTGGAGGTGCAGGGAAATGATGTTGCTGATTATACCACTAAATTTCAGCAGTTTGCTTTATTATGCCCGGGTTTAGTCGAACCAGAAAGTAAGGGCATTAAGAAATACATTCGTGGACTCCCCGAGAACATCCAGGGCAACGTCGCCTCATCCAAACCAACTACTACTGAGAGTGCCATTCGATTGGCCCACGAACTCATGGCTCTAGTTGTCAGCCGTGAGACCTCCGACACCTCATCCTCTAACAACAACAAACGCAAATCCACTGAACACCACCATAACTCAAACAAGAAAAACAACGCCATCCAAGTCTACACCTCAAACTCTGAAACCACCCGCAGCTACACCGGGGACAGACCTTATTGTCCCAAGTGTAACTATCACCACTTTGGGCAGTGCAATACCCCTTGCAACAACTGCAGGAGGTACGGGCATTCGACTAAGGATTGCCGAGCTCCCAAATCCAACAACAACCCCTCTGACAGAAATACCCGACAACCTAAGTCCTGTTATGAATGTTGATACATGTTTGTGTGTCTGTCAGTTGGTCTATTGAGTTGTAAGTGTCGTTAGTTAGTTTTATTAGAAAAGTCATTTTCTGTATTTGCGACACTTAAGTTTAGCATTAGGCGACACTTGCCTTAGTGACGCATAGCGACACTTAGGTAAGTGACGCATGAGGGCGGCGACATGCGACACTTCCCAAGTGACGCATGTCTGCCGATTTTGTTTTAGTATAAATTGAAACCTACGGGTTTTCGGCTAGGGTTGACGAAACCCTAGCACCATTTGTCGACTAAGCACTTCTGTAAACAGTTCCAATACGATTTACAAGCTAATATACTCGTTTACTTTGATTAATCATTGTTTTCGTTTTGAGTTTATTACTTGTGTGTGTAATTGATTGATTCCGCCAATCTTTTACTATCGATCAACACTTAGATCCACATCCAGGGGGCACTTTTAACTGGTATCAGAGCCTCGGAGTTGATTTGATCGACGTGTGTACGTGTATTGAAGTGTTTTCGGTTCGATTTTGTGAAGATCAAATACATTCTAGCAAGATTAGGATCGATTTGGTGCTATTACTGTGTTTTGAGTAAAGATTTACAGGTTTCGTACGATTGGGACTCAAGAATTTTCGTTAGGTTTACGAAAATTCGATTTTTAGGGTTTTTGGGTGTTCACAGCCGTTTCTGCGTCACTCAGAGCGTCACTTCGACACTTTGTGCGGCACTTCGAGCGACACTTCTGTAAGGAACAATTAGGGTTTTTACGACACTCAGGTGCGTCACTTAGTAACGTCACTTGAGTATTATACGTCACTTACATTAGTGACACCTACTGTTCAATCCGACACTCTACTGCGTCATTTGATACGACACTTGTGTATCATCCGTCACTTACGACGAGTGACGCGTTACTTCTGTCAGTCACTTAAAGCGTCACTTACCTTAGTGACGCCTGTTATTGCTAAGCGACACTCAAGTCCGTCACTTGAGTACGTCACTTACGTGTTAATAAGACACTCATCTCTAGTGTCGTTCTGTTTGTTTATCCGTCACTCGATAGCGTCACTTATCAAGTGCCGCTACTCTTTGCGACACTAAGGTGCGTCACTTACTAAGTGACGCCTTTGTTACTAATCAGCTTCCAAGTTTTTTTTTAAGTTGATTTTACAGGTACGCTTCAATGTCTGATAAGGAAGATATTAGAGGAATCAGAGAGATGCTCAGACAGAGCAATGATATTGGATCCAGTAATAAACCTCCATTCTTTGGACCAGATTTAGATTATGTGTATTGGAGGGATAGATATGAACAGTATATAGATTTCCACTGTCCTGAACTGTGGGGACCTTTAAAAGAACGATATGTTGCTCCAGTGGCTGAAGGAAATTATCGTGGTGTTCCTCCAGCTAAAACATATAATGCTATGTCACCTCAAGAGAAAAAGGAGTATGAAACAGAAAGAAAGGCTCATTCTTCTATCTGTATGTGTTTGCCAAAGGATGTTATGAGACTCTTTAAATCTCATGACACAACTTATGATCTGTGGAAGGCAATTGAGACAAGATGCGGAGGAAATGAAAAGTACAAGGAGGCTAAGCTAGAATTAATCAAAAAGCAGTATGATCTATTTGACATGATTCCTAATGAGCTGACCTCCAGTCTATTCACTCGATACTCACATCTGGTTAGTGAGTTAAATGAAGGAGGATACAATCTCCCTGCACTTGAGGTAAACAAGAAGTTGCTGGACGTGTTGCCAAGTGCTTGGGATGTGAAAGTCCAATTTTTAAAAGAAAATCCAGAATTACAGAGGATGACTTTGGATCAATTGATAGGTATTCTACAAGCTCATGCGATGGAATTGAAGAAGAAAGAATGTAAGTCAGGTGGATCAATGCAGAATGCCACAACTGGTGGAGTTGGACTAGTCAATTCTGGCAAGAGTTACGGTGGAGTAGCATTTATAACGGATACCAATTCATCTTCTGCTTCTTCTGGAGGTCATCATACAGCTTATCTTTCTGGTACATCTCAACGAAATCAACAACAGGCTCCAGTTTCACCAGCAATACAAGAGCAAGCTGCAATTTATACAGCTTTTCTGAGCTCTTACAAAGATTTGGTTACTCAACCAAATACAACTTTGGAACTGATCAAGGAGGATTACGGACAATTGGATGAAGATGATCTAGAACAGATGGACTTGAATTGGAACATTGCTATGATAACAAGAAGGGTTCAAAAATTCTTGCAACGAACTGGACGCAAGAGTTTAGAAGGCAATGGGAAGTCAGGATTTGGTTTTGATAAAAGCAAGGTCCGTTGTTATAACTGCCAGAATTTGGGTCATTTCGCTAGGGAATGCGAGAAACCCAAGATGCCACCGTCGGGCCTTACTAAACCTGATCCTCCAAAAACGAAAGAAGAGGGCAAGACGTTAGCTGTGGATAATGCTTTGGTGGTTTTTGAGCCAACTACTCATGACTGGAATGCGGAGGCTACAAAGTTTCAACAGTGTCTCATGGCTCATATTACACCTGAGGTACAAAATGAATCACCTGCACCTTTAAACTGTATCTCATGCATTAATCTAACTGAATCTCTAGAGGCTTTTCAAAAGGATAACCAAGAGTTGCGAGATAAAGTTGCAAAACTTAATGAGTCAAATAAGTTTTTGAAAGAAAATGAAAAACTCTATGAAAAACATATTGAAGCTCATAAGTTAGATACTCAAACTTATAAAGCTAAAGTTTTTAGTCAACAGGATGCAATTAAAAGTTATCTTACTGAAATTGAACTGTTGAACAAAGAGCTTTCAGACTTAAAAAGTGAGTATGGTAATTATCAAGATAAAGTCTTAGGGTCAACTTCTGCGACAATGATCTTTAATGAAATTATTAGCAATCATAAGCAAGATAGGAAAAGTAAGGGAGGAAAAGGAATAGGTTTTGTTGAAATAGCACCTCCTACTACTTATACTCCTTTACCTGTTAAGGAAGGCCTTGATGAAATTCCAGTTGATTATGCTAAGTTGTTGGGTATCAAGGGTAAAGTGGCTAAATCTAACAAACAGGAGAAGGAGAAAACCACGAGGCCAGAGTATCCCACTCCTAAGTTTGTTAAGCCACTGAATAAATCTCCTGTTAGTGCTGAGGAGATTGTTGAGCAAAAGGATGTATCTCCAGTTTGTTTTGAGGAGATCGTTGAGATTGAGGACATTACGGATCAGGAGTATCCTGAAGTTAAGAGAGTTGAAGTTAAACCTGAAAAGGTGGTTTCAAAAGTTGAACCTGAAATTAAGGTTCAAACAAATAAGGGTAAAGCCAAGGTTTTAAACTCAAAACAACAAACTTTACAGTCACCTGTAAAGATTTTGCAACGAAAATTAGTAAATGAAAAAGTTTTGTCTGATAAACCTTCAACTTCGACCTCTCAACCAAAGCAAACATTTTCTAAGACATGTACTCAATGTTCATGTTCTAGAAATGTTTCTCCACCTCCTGCGGTAATGCCTCAGCCTCAACCGTTAGTTGAGACTCGTTCTTGTTTCTACTGCAAGAGACAAGGACATTTGATCCGTGACTGTCCCAAGCTGTCAAATCAGCGCTATGGGAGAGAGATGCCTAGGACATCAGTTTATAGAAATTCTTTTTCAAAATCTCCACCTAGGCGTTACTCAAAGTCTCCCAAGCCTGTTCTGAAGCTAAGTAATGTTGAGCAAAAACCTTTGCCAATTCATAAGCCCAACATTATTTCTGATATCAATTCCGAACCTTCAAAAGTTTGGAAACGAAAAGAGTCTGATGCTGACTCTTCAGTCGTCAACAATAACACTTCAGATAAAAATTCTAATTTGTTTAAAGATAAAGTCCTATCTGACGTGCTTATTGTTGATGACCATGGAAGACCTAAGTCTGTAAAGGCTTGGGTCTCCGTTTCTCACTAATCTCTTTCTTTGATGTGTTGCAGCAGTCGGAACGTGTGAAGGATAGTTTATGGTATATGGATAGTGGCTGCTCGCGACACATGACTGGCGATGTGTCTCTTCTGACGGATATTAAACCATACTCGGGAGGATACGTTGCTTTCGCGGGAGATTCAGGAGGAACGATTTCGGGAAAGGGAACGCTAACAAATGGAAAAGTTAGCTTTGAAAATGTGAATTATGTGGCTGAGCTGACTCACAACTTGCTGAGCGTTTCACAAGTTTGTGACAAGGACTACACCACTTTATTCACAAAGACGGAATGTGTAATATTGAAGCCGGGGTATGTCATTCCTGAGGATTGGGTATTGATGCGGGCACCTAGAAAGAATGACACCTATGTGATGAATATGCGAACTGTGGAGACTACAAGTGACTATACTTGTCTTCTTTCAAAGGCTTCTGAAAAGGAATCACTCCTTTGGCACAGACGGATGGGACATATTCATTTCCGTAAAATGAATTTTCTGATTAACAATGATTTAGTGAGGGGAGTTCCAAAACAGTCATTTGCTCTAAAAGATGACTGCGTTTCTTGTCACAAAGGAAAACTCCACAAGAAGTCCCACAAGTCTAAGGTTGTGAATTCTATTGCAGCTCCGTTGGAACTACTGCATATGGATCTGTTCGGTCCAGTTTCAACAAAGAGCATTGGTGGTCGGTCTTACTGCTTGGTAGTTACTGATGACTACTCAAGGTTTTCGTGGGTATATTTCTTGACTACAAAGGGGGAGACTCCTGATATTCTGGTGTATTTGTTGGATAAGTTGGCAAATCTATGCAACTTAAAGGTGAAAAGGATTCGAAGCGACAATGGAACTGAATTCAAGAACTCAACTCTCGAATTGTTTTGTGCTACAAGAGGAATTGAGCATCAATTCAGTGCTCCAAGGACTCCACAACAGAATGGAGTTGCAGAAAGAAAGAACAGGACAATTATAGAGACAGCTCGGACTATGTTAGCTGACTCCAAATTACCAATCATCTTCTGGGCTGAGGCAGTTAATACTGCCTGTTATGTTCTCAACAGAGTGCTCACGGTTAAGAAAAAGAACAAGACGTGCTATGAACTTTTCAATAACCGTAAGCCAAACCTTCAGTTCTTAGAACCATTTGGGTGTCCATGCATGATCATGATTACAAAAGATAAGGTCTCTAAGTTTGGTGACAAAGCTGTTGAAGGGATTTTTCTTGGATATTCAGTCAATTCTCCGAACAAAAGAGTCTTTAACAAATCAACGAATCAGATTGAGGAACAGTTTGAAGTAAAATGTTTAAGGTATACGGAACCTCCTCAAGGAACAGGTCTGGATTGGTTCTTCAACTATGGAAATCTCTTTGACTCTTTCAAAATTCCTGATGATGATGAAACGGAAGAGTTAGTTTCCATGCTACATGGACTTGATTTTTCTCAAGATACACCAGTTAGTAAACCATCCGACCCATCTCCTAATGCAACACCCGAACCACCACCAACTGATACTACACCAATACCAACACCCACACCACCATCAACAACACCTATTCCAACATCTATTTCTCAAGTTACACCTTCGAAAGATGCTCCTTCTACCTCTAAAACAGTGTATAACTACACCAAGGAGCTTCCTTATGATCCAAACATGCCGTCATTAGAGGAAGGAGGAGAGGATGAGGTAAGTGATGAGGGAGAGGAAGCAGAAAATATGAATTATTCTCATTTATTTTCTCAAAGAGATGAAGATGATGATGCTTCTCAGAATATTTCTGCAAATGAGGGAGATCTGAGTAACCTGGAACAGAATCTTGTGCCAGATCAAATTCCAGTGACTCGGATACATAAGGATCACCCCATTGATAATATCATTGGTGATCCTCATGCAAAGGTTCAAACAAGACATCAAGCGAAACAGACTGATACTGAACAACTTTCGGGTCTGGTGGCTAATGTTAATTCATGTTATCTTTCGCAGAATGAACCTAAGAAAGTTGAAGAGGCCTTAAAAGATCCATCCTGGATCGAGGCCATGCAAGAGGAACTACAACAATTTGAAAAGTTGCAAGTCTGGGAAGTAGTTCCATTACCCAAGGGTGCCCACTTGACTGGCACTCGTTGGGTTTTTCGTAATAAGATGGATGATAGGGGCGTTGAAATTCGTAATAAAGCACGTCTAGTAGTTCAAGGCTTCAGCCAAATTGAGGGGTTGGACTATGATGATGTATTTGCCCCTGTTGCTCGATTGGAATCCATACGCATTTTTCTGGCATACGCGTCCTTCAAGGGATTTCGCGTCAATCAACTTGATGTGAAAAGTGCGTTTCTGTATGGAAAGGTTGACAACGATGTGTACGTTAAGCATCCTCCTGGTTTTGAAGACCCTGCGCATCCTGAATACGTCTGTAAATTGAACAAGGCGTTGTATGGTCTTCACCAGGCACCAAGACTTTGGTACGAGAGGCTAACTACACATCTGATTAAGCATGGTTTTGTGAGAGGGAACATCGATAGCACGCTATTTATTCTTCGTGAACAGTCAGAGGATAGGGAAGATATGCTACTTGTGCAGGTTTACGTGGACGATATTATCTTCGGGTCTACCAATGAGGCAATGTGCAAGAACTTTGAGAAAATCATGAAGTCTGAATTTGAGATGAGCGCAATGGGGGAGCTCACTTTCTTTTTAGGTGTACAAGTTGAGCAGCTTGCAAAAGGTATTTATATACATCAGTCAAAATATGTCAATGACATGTTGACTAGGTATGACCTGCTCACTTGTAAAACCTATGGGACTCCCATCAAGCTTAATCACAATCTCAAGCTTGCTGAGGAAGATGAAGATTGCAAGGAGAGGGACTATCGTTCAATGATAGGTTCTCTTATGTATTTGACTGCCTCAAGACCGGATATTGTATTTGCCGTGTCGATTTGTTCACGTTATCAGGCTAAACCAAAGGTGTCACATATGAAGGCAGTAAAGCAAATTTTTGGTTATCTCAGAGCTAGACCTACCCTTGGTCTTTGGTATTCAAATGAGAAGACTTTCACTCTCACAGCCTATTCAGATTCGGATCATGGAGGTTGCAGTATCGATAAGAAGTCTACAACGGGTGGATGTCAGTTTCTGGGATCGCGTTTGGTCTCGTGGCAGTGCAAGAAGCAAACTACAGTCTCTCTTTCTACAGCAGAGGCTGAGTATGTTGCTGCCGCTAGTTGCTGTGCCCAAGTTCTCTGGAGTCAGCACCAATTACGCGATTACGGGTTACTTCTTACTATGACTCCCATTCACATAGATAACACTGCTGCTATTTCTATCACACGCAATCCCGTACAGCACTCTAAGACAAAACATATTGAACTTAGGTTCCACTTCATACGGGATTGCTATGAAAAACACTTGATAGACCTGGTCCACATAGACACCCTTAAACAAAATGCTGACCTATTCACCAAAGCCTTTTCACGTGCTCGATTTGATGAACTGGTCAACATGATCGGTTTAAGATTCTTTGGGTCTAAAAAGTAATGTGTGACTTGGATAGTTAACGTTATTTGCTTTTATGTGTGTTAAAAAAAAAAAAAAAAAAAAAAAAAATTTTGCAACAGCAACTCTTTGTACTCTTTAGTATTAAAGAAAACGCAAGGTTGCTACATTTTTAAAATAGACGTTGAAGTTGTGTCTGTAAACAACTTGGGATATGATAGTACATCGGGTGACATGCATAAAATTTGAAATTTTAAGGTTTATGTTTGATGTGTCAGTAGGTTTATCTGGCATATTTAAAATAGCTTTTATAAACATTGGCTTCATCATATGATGTATTGGTAGGCATGGTACACACCGGTTTGTGAGTGAGTAAGAAGTAATAATTAAAACTTGTCTATTACTTTGTGAAAAATGTTATATGATGTATGACTTAAGTCTTAATTGATAAATGAAGGTACTACCATACGCTGTCATAATCATTATGTAAATGCAAAATTGGCATATAGTATTAATATGATTATTAGTCTAACTAATGGTGACTATTGTTGTACTCACGTACAGACCTGAATCCATTAGTTATGCAAATAGTCTCAAACTTGTTATGTTCATACTAAGGGACCCTCTGTTGTACTAAGTACAGATCTGGGGCCACTAGTATCTTCATTATAGGTTTGATGTATGCCTAAATTTAAAGGTCAAGTGTATGTTACGAGAAAGCCGAGAAAAACTTGGTCTTGTAATCTCCACCTTGTCTATAAAATTTGCAGCGTTATGCGTTTTACTAAAATTTATCAGTATATCATATAATAAGTTTCACTAAATTAATATTCATACTAACAATAAAGGTTAGCTCACAGATACGGATGTAATATGTTTAAGTGGACAAACAATACCGATAATCGTCTTGAACTAATTTTTATAAAAGGTGCTTTAAATATGTCAAGTAAATTTAAAGTGGACAAATATACTGATGATCGAAATAACACTTACTATTTCCTAATAATTGCATGTTATTCCGATATGATCCCTAACCAGACTCAATCAACTCCGTCACCAAAAAGAATGCATTTAGTTTGGTTTTATATTTGTAATTTTTTTGTCTTTAAAATTTTATTTTTAATTTTTTATTTTTTAAATTTTTAACCAAGTCACATTTACTGTCAAATTGAGTACTACGCAAAAAGATCGATAAAAGTTTATTTTTTTCAAAAACTGTCTATATGCGTCACTTTATAAGTGACGCTCATAGTGACGCACAAAAGTGACGCTTTAAGAGTCGTTCTAAGTGACGCTGTTTAGGGTTTTGGAATAAATAGTCCGTATCCGGCACTTATTTCTACCACCAACACTATTCACTACGCGTCACTTCCACTACCCTTGCGTCACTTCTCTCGTCGCTGCGTCACTTCGACTGTTCGTGCTTTCCGATCGATCTACGGCTTTTTGTGTATTTTGCTTGAAATCGGCCTCCGTTACCTTGTTCATCTCACTTATACGCATCATTAGGTACCATTTTTATCTATTATAATTGCGTATTCATGATTTAATCGTCGTTTGAAGCTTCGGGTTTTTAGGGTTTATGTAATCACGATTATTGGGGATCGTTTTGTTATTGTTTTGTGTTAATAAACGGTGTGTTTTACTCGCTTTCACTTGCCGCACCGTTTGGTTAACTCGTTTTCAAAAAACCCCAAATTTGGTTCGTCGTGATTTCCGGGCTTGAACAGTGACACGATGATCTTCATCGTTGCGTCACTTCAAGCGTCACTTCCTTAAGTGACGCTTAATGGTAATTTCACAGGTTAAGTGTCACTTCCACAAGTGACGCCTTTAAACGTCACTTTGCTGAGTGACGCCTTTATGCGTCACTCCCACATCATACTTACCGAGTGACGCTTTGATCCGTCACTTCCTTAACTGACGCTGTCAGTGCCGCTTTAACTGACCGTCACTTTTTAAATGACGCATACCCGTCACTTGTTAAGTACCGCTTGAATGATACATGTTACGGCAACGTCACTTACACCAGTGACGCTTTCAATGCGTCACTTACCTTAAGTGACGCATCCTTCTGATTTCTGATTTTCATATGGCACTCCTTAAGTGTCGGATGTGTTACGTGCGTCACTTCTTCAGTGACGCTATAAAATCAGATTTTTCGATTATGATTTTGAGCTTATTCTGTAACGATTTTTCGTGTTCTTGTCTGGTTTATAGTTACAGATGGAGAATCTTCAGGATTATTATCGTCGCACAAACACCAGGCACAACATTGTTGCATTTTTGGAATCTACGCATAAGAACTCGTTGCCTTTTCGGCCGATGATCGAGTTTCTTAGACGTTCGAGGATTCATTACGCTATTACAGCTTCAGTACCAGTGTATATGAATCAAATCGAGGAGTTTTATGACCACGCATTTATCAGAACAGAGAACGACACTCCGAGGATTGTGTCCACTATGTTTGGTCGTGAGATTCAGATTACACAGGATTCAGTTCGCCGTGTTTTGCGGTTTGATGATGCAAACAATATGCCGACTGTTTTTGAGACCACTTTTATCTACGGGGGTCTTCAGAGATTGGGTTATCCGGCTGATCAGCTTACTGATTTTCGTAAACAGTATCTCTGTCGGGTTTGGAGATACTTAGCTCACATTGTAATTGTGTGTTTATCTCCGCGAAAAGGAGGATACGATGCTGCAAGTCACATGACGTTATCTTTGATGCTGGCATTAGTTTATAACAAGCCGTATAACTTCAGTGGTTATATTTTCGGGAATATGGTTGATAATGTTCGAGCTGGAAAAGAAAAATGGCTGTTATATCCTCGTTTTGTTCAGCTGTTGTTAAATGATTTGAATTTGGGAATAGCTCCGGATCTAAGATCGTTACTATTTCCAACGCCCATGATGTTACGTGTTTTCAATGACTGTAAGCTGCCACCAAAAGATTCTCAGATCTTACCTGATCGTGAGTTATTTGGGCACATAGTAAACGAAAACTATGTTGCGCCGCCCGGGGATGGTTATGAGGATGTCGTTGCTCCTCCGGTCAATGATGCAGATTTAGTTGATGCTGCTATAGCTCAAGATTTGGAGGATATTGAGCAAGTTGAAGAGGTTCCAGCTGAGGAATCTGATGGTGGTCTTACACCACCTGATTCTCCAGGTGATGTACCACCTCAGGATGCATTGGATGGAATACAGTTGGCTGATCCTCGACGCTTTAAGCGTATTTTGAGAAGGATTTCTGCGGGGCGTGTTCATGTACCGCCTAATCTTGGAAAGCGACCAGCTGGGTCTTCTCCGTCTTATGCTAATTTACCATTGAGAAGACGCCAGCGAACAGGAATTACTATTCAGGAACCTGGTCACCAAGATCAACAACAACAACAACAACCGCCGACTGCGATGCTTCAGCAGTTACTTGATCAGATAACTCAGATGAACAAGCGTTTTGATGATCAGGCTGCCGTGATTGAAGCTCAAGCTGCTCAAATAAAAGATTTGGAGATAAAAGCAGCTCATGTGCAGGAGTTGCAGCTAGAATTGAAAGATGTGCAGTCTAGGTTGTTTGAATTGGAAGCGGTTACTGTTGTTTCGGGGGAGGAAGGTCAGAGAACCTTAGAAACAAATGTAACCCCTCCCCCAGAATCCGAAAATGTAAATCCAGATTCTATTAATGAAAACATTGCCTTGGATTATTTTGTTGATGTTCCAGGACAACCGAGACCCATTTCGGTTGACTATTCGAATGTTAATCTCACATACATTCAGAGTTTGATAAATCCGGATGGTGAAGAAGATAGATCAGTTGATCCGGATGATATAGAGATGGATGCTGAGGTTCCAGGGTCAGACGAAGAATATTTGGTTAATCCTCATCAGGAACCGGCACCTGAGCGAGAATCGGAACCAGTTCAGAAACAACCGGCTCAACCGTATGATTTTGATGCACCAATCATTGAGTCTGATGATTCTGATGATGATCAAGAGCCTCAAACAGATACTACTCAGGAACAACCAACTGCTGAATCTGTTCCTGAACAAGCACAACCGTCTACATCTTCAGAGCGCCCAATGTTTCGAAAGCTCAAGCCTGAATTGAAGATTTGCAAAACATATCAGGTTCGAGGTGATTTGACTGGATTAATCAGAAGTTGGAAGTTTGATGAAGTCAACTTTCTGATTCTTATTAAGAGAAGAGATGGAGTACAGTATTTTCGGCCAAGATTTAACTGTATCAGCACATTGCCGAAGGAGGAATTAAATCGTCTTGCTCAGCTGAACATCGCTAACCACACTGATGATTTTTGTGGTAATATGTTTCAGAAGATTTTCAGAAGAGATATTTACAGCAAGAAGTATTTGTGGCTTAGACCAGAGTTGGGAGTTCGTTATTCATACAAGAAAAAGTTGGATTCAAGAACTCAGCAACCGATTGTGAAGTATCATTATCCTCCAGCTGCTAGTCAGAAAACTGTGCCTTTGCAGTCATTACCACTTGATTTTCTGAAAAGATTACGATATTGGTGGTTTGACTCTGTTACTCAAGAAGCAGTCATTGAATATCTTTCGGTTGAAGATCCAGTGATTGAGAAGGGTAATTGGAGTTTATCTGCAAAGTATGGAAGAACTCTTCGTGTTTTTGATCCGATCAGCCTTATCAATTTGACGAAGAAAGATTTGAAAGCTCTTCACAAAAGTAAGATGGAGTATCATCGTTATGATCAAGAAGAAGCTTCAAAGTTCGAGAAGGTGGTCGAGATTTGTGTTCGAGTGGGTATTCATGCTGGTGGAGTATTTCCACCAGGGTGGGTTTAAACTGAAGATGTTTTTGAAGACCAAGCTGAAGACACGGGGGAGTTTGTTGATACATGTTTGTGTGTCTGTCAGTTGGTCTATTGAGTTGTAAGTGTCGTTAGTTAGTTTTATTAGAAAAGTCATTTTCTGTATTTGCGACACTTAAGTTTAGCATTAGGCGACACTTGCCTTAGTGACGCATAGCGACACTTAGGTAAGTGACGCATGAGGGCGGCGACATGCGACACTTCCCAAGTGACGCATGTCTGCCGATTTTGTTTTAGTATAAATTGAAACCTACGGGTTTTCGGCTAGGGTTGACGAAACCCTAGCACCATTTGTCGACTAAGCACTTCTGTAAACAGTTCCAATACGATTTACAAGCTAATATACTCGTTTACTTTGATTAATCATTGTTTTCGTTTTGAGTTTATTACTTGTGTGTGTAATTGATTGATTCCGCCAATCTTTTACTATCGATCAACACTTAGATCCACATCCAGGGGGCACTTTCAATGAATGTGGAAACCCAGGACACTTCAGGGATTCTTGCCCAAAATTGAAGAATAAGGGCAACAACAACAACAACAACCACCGCAACAACAACAACACCAAAAGTAGCGCCTTCGTGATCAACTCAGGGGACGCCCGTCAGGACCCGAATGTGGTCACGGGTATGTTCCTCCTCAACAATTTAACTGCTTCCATTCTGTTTGATACTGGTGCCGATAGGAGTTTTATTTCCGATGAATTTTGCCCTCTACTTGACATTACACCTGTTGCTTTAGACGTTAAGTACACCGTAGAGCTAGCAAATGGCAAGTTGATAGAAACCAATAGTGTGATACCTAATTGCACCTTAAATCTAGCCGACGAAACCTTCTCCATAGATCTTATGCCTGTTGAGATAGGAAGTTTCGATGTCATCGTAGGCATGGACTGGTTATCCAAACATCGTGCCGAAATCATCTGCTATGACAAAATTGTTCGCATACCTCTCACTGTCGGTAGAACCCTAGTCATACAGGGGGAGACCGGAGGGACGAGGCTTAACATCATATCTTGTCTTAAAACCCGGAAATTTCTGAGAAAGGGTTATCCATCAATCCTCGCGCACATCATGGAGAAAAAGTCGGAGGAGAAGCGACTTGAGGATGTTCCAATCGTTCGAGACTTTCCAGAAGTCTTTCCTGAAGAACTACCTGGTCTACCACCACCAAGACAGGTTGAGTTCTCAATCGATCTTGTACCAGGTGCTGCGCCTGTGGCTCGAGCACCATACCGTTTAGCTCCATCCGAACTTCAGGAGCTGTCCACCCAGTTACAGGAACTCCTGGAACGAGGATTTATCAGGCCGAGTTCTTCACCTTGGGGAGCTCCGGTCCTATTTGTTAAGAAGAAAGATGGTTCTTTTCGAATGTGTATCGACTATCGAGAGTTGAACAAGTTAACTGTCAAGAACCGGTATCCACTCCCTCGAATCGATGACCTGTTCGACCAACTTCAAGGGTCGAGTTGTTATTCAAAGATTGATCTCCGATCCAGTTATCACCAATTGCGTGTTCGCGATGCCGATATTCCAAAAACCGCTTTCAGAACCCGTTACGGGCATTACGAATTTCAAGTGATGCCATTCGGCCTAACCAATGCACCGGCTGTATTCATGGACCTTATGAATCGGGTGTGTAAACCTTACCTTGATAAGTTTGTCATTGTCTTCATCGATGACATTCTCATATATTCACGAAGCAAAGAAGAGCATGTGCAACACCTCAGAACCATCCTTGAACTACTTAAACACGAGGAGCTCTATGCCAAGTTCTCTAAGTGTGAGTTCTGGATCGAAACTGTTCAATTCCTTGGTCACGTGATTGACAGGCAGGGGATTCACGTTGACCCGTCAAAAATCGAGGCTATCAAAGACTGGCAATCGCCAACCACTCCGACCGAAGTACGGCAGTTTCTAGGACTGGCCGGATACTATCGACGATTCATTGAAAATTTCTCCAAGATAGCCATACCACTTACGACTTTGACCCAGAAAGATAAAAAGTTTGACTGGACTGATAAACAAGAATCGGCATTCCAACTCTTAAAACAAAAGCTTTGCAGTGCTCCTATCCTCTCATTACCCGAAGGCACCGATGACTTCGTGGTATACTGCGATGCTTCTCATCAAGGTCTCGGTTGTGTGCTTATGCAACGAGACAAAGTCATAGCTTATGCTTCCCGACAGCTCAAGATTCATGAAAAGAATTACACCACCCACGACCTCGAGCTAGGAGCTGTCGTTTTTGCCCTCAAAATCTGGAGACATTACCTTTACGGTACCAGATGTACAATCTTTACCGACCATAAAAGCCTTCAACACATATTCGATCAGAAGGATCTCAACATGAGGCAACGTCGATGGGTCGAGTTACTTACGGATTACGACTGTGAACTCAAATATCATCCAGGCAAAGCAAATGTTGTTGCTGACGCCCTCAGTCGAAAAGAGCGAGTGAAACCACTTCGGGTTCGAGCCCTCAGTATGACCATTCACAACAATTTAAACATTCAAATCCTCACTGCTCAACTCGAAGCCTTAAAACCCGAAAATGTCAAAGATGAAGCCTTGCGGGGCATGGATAAACAATTCGAAATCAGACCTAACGGGATTAGGTATTTCTCAGACCGAATCTGGTTGCCTAAATTTGGGAACCTACGAGACTTGGTGATGGATGAAGCTCACAAGTCCAAATATTCTATCCATCCGGGATCCGATAAAATGTACCACGGTATCAAGGACTTCTACTGGTGGCCGAACATGAAAGCTGAAATCGCCACCTATGTCAGCAAGTGCCTTACTTGCTCCAAAGTCAAAATCGAATATCAAAAACCTTCTGGTTTACTTCAACAACCCAGTCTTCCTGAATGGAAATGGGAACAAATTGCCATGGATTTCATTACCAAACTACCCAAGTCATCGAGCGGTTGCGATACCATTTGGGTGATCGTGGATCGTCTCACAAAGTCTGCTCACTTCTTGGAAATCAAGGAATCCGACAAAATGGAACGCCTCACCAGAATCTATTTGAAGGAAATCGTGACCAAACACGGTGTTCCAATTTCAATTATCTCCGATAGGGATAGTCGTTTCACTTCACAATTTTGGCAATCACTTCAAAAATCCCTGGGTACTCGACTTGATATGAGTACCGCATATCATCCTCAAACAGACGGTCAAAGTGAACGAACCATTCAAACACTTGAAGATATGCTACGGGCCTGCGTAGTAGACTTCGGTGTAAACTGGGAAAAACACCTACCATTGTGCGAGTTCTCGTACAACAACAGTTATCATACCAGCATTAAAGCTGCACCTTTCGAGGCACTGTACGGTCGTAAGTGCCGGTCACCTATCTGTTGGACCGAAGTTGGGGACAGCCAACTCACGGGTCCAGAGATCATTCACGAAACAACCGAGAAAATCGTCGAAATTCAAAACAAACTCAAAGCCGCGCGTGATCGTCAGAAAAGTTATGCTGACGTGAGACGCAAACCACTCGAGTTCCAAGTTGGGGATCGAGTACTACTCAAAGTATCGCCTTGGAAAGGCGTAATCCGATTTGGTAAACGAGGGAAGTTAAATCCCAGATACATTGGACCATTCGAGATCCTCGAAAGAATTGGTCCAGTGGCTTATCGATTGCAGCTGCCATCTGAACTCAGCAGCGTGCATCCCACATTTCATGTTTCAAATCTGAAGAAATGTCTGTCTGATGAGACACTTATCATTCCACTCGATGAAATTCGAGTTGACGAAAAACTTCACTTTGTTGAGGAACCCGCTGAAATCATGGACCGTGAGGTCAAACAACTTAAACAAAGTCGTATTCCTATCGTCAAGGTTAGGTGGAATTCGCGGCGCGGTCCGGAATTCACCTGGGAACGGGAGGACCAAATGCGACTCAAGTATCCTCAACTCTTCACTGATTCAACGTCAAACACGACTTCAACATAAATTTCGGGATGAAATTCTCCTAACAGGGGGAGAATGTGACAACCGTCAATTTAGGACTATAGTTTAGTGCCTAATCAAGTGTAATACATGTAATTAGTTCTGTGTTAGGCTAATTAATGTATCAATTATTATATATATTGTTGAATATATATATCTACAATTATGCGATTTGTTTAAATCGTACGAGTTTCAAATCGAATGAATTTCGATACAATAAATATGGACGTTGGTGAAAAAAAAAAATTGGTTTAAGTAATACAAGGATTTTAATAACGTTATTGTACTTAAAAATATTATGTCAATAATATTTAGTATCCAAGTTTTATCACATAATTGATATAAACGCGAATAAAATGTAATTGCGCAAACAAAACGATACAATTCATCTTTTATAATGTAATTATTAAATAGTTAGTAAAATACTTCAACAAAAATACTGAATAATTATTCGTATTTTAAAACGTATATTAAAACATAGAAAATAAATATTTAACGTTCAAACGATGGAGTAAACGAACACCACACGGAGCGGAAACACGGGGCGAAAGTGGGAGTTTAACCTCCCACTCCCACCCACTTTCTCTCATTTCTCTTTTTCTCTATCTCTCTCCTCCCTAATTTCTCTCAAATTTCATCACCACCAAACCATCCAAAATCAACAAATAAACACCTTAAACGACCTTGGATCTTCAAGCCCCTTTGGAAATAAACGACCACCTCGCGACGATCTACAATCCTATCTTTCCGGAATTTCATTTCGGCGATTTGTAAGTTTCCGACACAACTCCGAAAACTCTCGTTTTTAAGTTTTATAACTTGCTAGTTGTTTGTATAACCTTGTAATGTCCTAAAATGGGTTGGGTAAAAATATTATGCCGATCGATGGCCGGAAAATGCGTTTTTGAGGTTGAAATTCCGATCAGACCCGTACGTCGCATTTGGCCTGGAGCAAATGCGACGCAGCGACCTACGTCGCACTATATCCTCAACGTCGCATATAGCGACGCAGCGACTTACGTCGCACGAATCCTCAACGTCGCATAGAGCGACGCAGCACTCTACGTCGCATCGAATTGCGGACGTCGCACTTAGCGACGCAGACCCTTACATCGCATTAAATTGCGAAAGTCGCACATAGCGACGCCGTGCCCAACGTCGCAGTCCGGATCTGCGACGTCGCACCCAACGTCGCAGGCTACGTCGCACAAAACAGAATCTTCAAACCTCAAGATTTTCAAAGTCAAAAATTCACTGTAGCAACAATATAATAACATTTTAGAACTATCGTTACAACCGTCACCAACGGGCCGTACATATTTTCAAATACACAATTAAATCAACTAAGTCATAGTAACTTAGACAATTCAATCAAACAAGTCGTTGTAACTTGTATCAACTTATTCAAACAAGTCGTAGTAACTTGTAATAAAACAATCAACCAAATCGGGGTAATTTGGACATTAAGTTAGACAAACAATTCAAATGGTAGTCTTTCGGGATACCAATACAATTAATGACAATTTAAGTGTCGTGGACACATTCAGGTTTCAAGCCTTTGGACACCAACTCACAGCTAATTACTTCAAGTTTATTAAGTTAAACACTTCAAGAACCAGGTGAGTTTCATAGCCCCATTTTCACTGCTTTACAACTAGGGGTGTGATATTACTACTCGATTTTGTTTTACAAGTAGAACGCAAGTGCCAAACTTCAAATACTACATGAGTTTCAAGCTAATCAATTTAAAGTCCTCCATAAGCATAGTCTCTAATATTTTAGCGTGAATGTTAGTATATGATATCATATGGGATTGACAATCCTCATCCGGGTTAGCACGCACTAACCGGTCAAACGGATGTATTAGCATTTGGGAAGACGAGTGTTGATTAGGCACTCGTAGGAGGCATTTCAAGTTAGGTTTCCTTAAGTGGGCCTAACAAATCAAGTTAAGCTCAGACTATGTGCTCATGGACAGTATAACTTTTATTTTGCTTAATTGCATTTTAAATTCAATATAAATCTTGCGGTTCTTACAACTATACATTGACATACAAACCTGTGAGCTCACCAGCGTTTTCGCTGACCCATTTTAGTATTTATCACAGGTACCCAGCAGTAGTTTGGCTGCACAAGCAGGAATTATTAGCTCGAGTCAGCATACATACAACTAGAGATTGGACTGCATTATTATATTTTGTAAAAGTAATTATGCTATGTAATCTCTCAATTTCAGGAAACGAGCAAATGTAACTATATTTTGATGTAAACATTTACTTTATTTATACAAGTTTAAAACGACGCATATAGTGGTCGTTCATTATATCTTATGTGCTTTGTATATTGATTAGTGACACCCAAGTCAAGCTTCCGCAAATCGTTAAATTTGGGGGTGTCACAAAAGTCAACTCGCAAGTCTTCAGTTTTTCAAGTCAAAAGTCAACTCGCAAGTCTTCAACTCGCAAGTCAAAAGTCAACTCGCAAGTCTTCAACTCGCAAGTCAAAGTCAACTCGCAAGTCTTCAACTCGCAAGTCAAAGTCAACTCGCAGAAGTCAACTGTTGGGGTTTTTGTTATCGTAACTTGGTCAAACGAGCTCGGTTTGACCCAAAACTTTTAGGGAAGTCTTAAAATAGTTTATAGAGCCTAAGAAAATTATTGGTTCGTGTCGGGGTTCACCCGGAGTGTCGGTTTTGCAAATTTACCAAAACAGTCCCTATTTTTAGTTTTCAGAAATTTTACTCGGTTTGCGCCCTCGATTTAACCCATTTGTATTCCGATTCAAGTCCAACCAAAAATCACACGTGTTCTACTATATGTAATGTTCATTTCTGCATTTTATGGTATTTTCATATGTCCGTTTAATATTTTAAACAAAAATAAATATGTCGAGGGGTCGGATTCGGTCCAGAACAGACCTATGTCCAAAGATCAAGTAATAGCCGAAAATGGGTTATTTCTGGAAGTAGCTAAAGAAGAACTTTTTGTTCAAGACGAAAATACCAAACTTTTCCAAGTGGTCTCACACGTTTATTTAACCTACAACTCGAGTTATGGTTGTTTTCGTGCGACGGTTTTTCTGGCCAGAAAGTAGTGTGTACATAAGTGTTTCAAAAACGAGTTTTGGTTAAGGATTTGGACATTTCTTTGTTAAGTAAGCAACTAAACATGTTAATAAGTAGTAACCAAGTAAATCTAGCAAAGTAAACGAGAATCTTACAAGGATATCAAAGATCTAGAGTCGTGGTGCGAAGAGGATGCGAAAACCGAGCTTTTCTTTTGATTTCCTTCAGGAATCAAGTTGTAGATGATGGTGGTTTGTGGTGGTGGGTTGGAGAACGACCAGGGGAGAGGGAGGAGGGAGTAGAGAGTGTTTGGGTGAAGTGTGGTGAGAGTTTGGAGTGTGTAAGTGAATGAATGAGGGGAGTGGTATGGAGGGTTGAGTGTGTAAGTACCAAAGAGGAAAGTCTTTGGCATGGCTTCCCATCCCCCCCTTTTTGGCTGCAGATTTCGTGGGTCCCACCCACTAGGTGGGTGTTTAAATCATTTCCCAAGTTTCGTTACGCGTGGTGCTCGTTTACCCGTTCTTTTTGCGTTTTATTTAATCGTTTAACGTTTTATATATTACGTTTTGTTAACGATTTAAAACCCAATATTTTAAATAAAAGTTTTACTCAAATAACACATTTTAAGTTACTAAAATTATATTCGAGATTTCGTTTGGTCATCGGTCGCGAATCGTGCGTTTATTCGAATTGTGTAACGTTTCTAAACGTGTTAACCGTACGCGTGTAATCGCGATATTTTTAGCCGAAGTATTTTATCAAAATACTTATTATGAAGTTATAAAATATAACTTAAGTGTATTTCGTGTGTCAGGCGCGTTCCGCGCGGTTTGGGTCGTTTCTGAGCATTTTACACAATGCAAAATGCTTATTTGATATTATCGAAATAATATTTGGAATTAAATATGTTTATCAAATAATCTCATATTATTTAATAACTTGAGTTCACCAACGTTCGTATTTTGTACAATTGTAGTTTCATACGATTTGAACGAATCGTATACGTGTATATATATATATATAACCTATATACATATATAGTAAGTAATTATCGTACTTAGTCCTATTTCATACTAAATACAAGTAGTAAACAAGTAATTAGGAAAATTTTAAATTTACCCTAATTTTGGGGTTGTTACATACGAACACTAGCATAGATGATTAGCTTAGACATCCACATACTTATTAAATCTCATACATTTAGGACGTTAGGAGATTTCGGACTGTACTTGGGCTTAGGTTTGCTAGCACACGCACGCAACTTAACTCGACAGGTGAGTTCACAGCCCTTACTTTTACTGTTTTAACTGCTTTGAACAGGGGTGAAAAACATAGTTAAACGCTTTTATATATACATGATTGTATACTATTTTACTCGAACGAATGGAGTACATTGAACTGGTAAACCGATACACAAACTGATGATTATGAAATAACGCTTTCATACTATAAATACTGTAAACGCATAAACATGTTTTGAAAACACTGGAGAACGATCAGCAACACTTTTTGCTTAACTGATTGAGCAACTGAAAAGTCCCTACTGACATGGGCACAGACCGTTGAAAAGTCCCTTCTGACATGGGCACTAGATCCTGCGAACATGGGTCTACTATTGTTGATAAACTGTTAAAAAGTCCCTACTGACATGGGCACAGACCGTTGAAAAGTCCCTTCTGACATGGGCACTAGATCCTGCGAACATAGGTCTACTATTGTTATTAAACTGATGAAAATTCCCTACGGACATGGGCACTGGGTTCCTACTAACATGGACCCACCAAACGAATAGGATACTGATATTCCTACGAGACACAACTATTAGGATACTGATATTCCTACGAGACACAACTATTAGGATACTGATATTCCTACGAGACACAACTATTAGGATACTGATATTCCTACGATCAACTAATAGGATACCTACATTCCTACTATAACTTGAACTATACTTTTAGGCAACATCCCAACGAAACATATCTACGATTAGGATACGTGTATTCCTACAGAACCTACTTGAAAATAGGATACTACTTTCCTACAACTACTAGGATACGAACTTTCCTACAAATAACTATTGGGAAACGTATTTGGTTTTACGAACTACACTTTTGGGTGACTTCCCAACAACACTGTACTTTTGGGTGACATCCCAACGATACGTTATAAACAACCGTGGTTTATCAAAACTGAACTTGTAAACATAAAACCTGTGAATTCACTCAACCTCGTTGTTGACTTTTACTATGTTTTTCAGGGAATTAGCTGCGCATGTAAAAAATCGCCAACACACATGGAGAATTAGGCGACCCGTGAAGTTTTAGGATGCCAACTTTTTGGAAACATATGGATTTCTCTAGTATAACTGAAACTGTTTTAGTCATATTCCAGAAATCTACTTTTGTAAACTTATTACTTTTAACTTGTATGATTCGATGAATCGTAAACTTTGTAATTAATACTTTTGGCATCTTAATATATTATGTTCTGTTGTAATCATATGCTCTGATACGTATGTACGTACAATGTTGACGTGGCACCCCCAGACAATACTAATGCTTCCGCTAAACGAATTTGGGGGTGTTACATGTCCTGCCTCATCCATATCCATATTAATATGTTTTAAAGCCCAATAAGCTCGATGTTCAATCTCAACAGGCAAATGACAAGCCTTCCCATAAATCAGACGAAATGGGGTACAACCAAGTGAAGTTTTATATGCTGTTCGAAATGCCCATAATGCATCATCCAACTTATCAGACCAATCTTTACGATTAGTTCCTACTGAACATTCCATAATACGTTTTAACGCACGATTAGTATTCTCAACTATTCCACTCGTCTGCGGATGATAAGGTGTTGCGAACCTATGATACACTCCATATCTAGTCAATACTTTTTCGAGCTTCGCATTACTAAAGTGAGTACCCTTATCACTAATTAATGCTTTAGGAATACCAAATCTTGAAAATAGTTACTTTAAAAACTTAACAACAACTCTGGTATCATTCGTAGGTAAAGCCTTTGCTTCTGTCCATTTAGAAATGTAATCAACCGCCACCAATATATATTTATTTCCTCCACTTGACGGAAATGGTACCATAAAGTCAATGCCCGATACATCAAAAATTTTACAAAATTGAATATAAGTTTGTGGCATTTCATTTCGTTTAGATATATTTCCCGATCTTTGACATGCATCACAATTCTTCACAAATTCCTGAGCATCTTTAAAAATAGAAGGCCAATAGAAACCTGCATCAAAAACCTTCTTAGCCGTATAATTAGCACTGTGATGTCCTCCAACAGGTCCACCATGACAATGTGCTAAAATTTGTCTGCTTTCTTCTCCATGAACACATCTTCTGATTATACCATTAGCGTATGATTTAAATAAAAACGGATCTTCCCAAAAGTAATATTTTAAATCAGCAAAGAAGCGTTTCTTTTCTGATAATCCATTCCTTCAGGTAAAGTCTTAGCAACTAAGTAATTAGCATAATTAGAAAACCATGATATATCAGAACTTCCCTGAATAGCCATTAGTTTCTCATCTGGAAACGTGTCTTGAATTTCTGATTCATCCAATGCTTCTAACTCTGGATCCTCCAATCTTGATAAATGATCTGCTGCTAAATTTTCAGCTCCTTTCTTATCTCGTATTTCAATATCAAATTCTTGCAATAAAAGAATCCATCACAATAAACGAGGGCGCGCATCCTGTTTATTGAACAAATACTTCAAAGCAGAATGATCAGTGAAAACAACAGTTTTAGATAATACTAGATAAGAACGAAATTTATCAAATGCAAAAACTAGTGCTGTAGTTGTGTAATTTTCCCATGCATCGGTTAGAGTTTTGCTGGTATAATAAATTGGTTTGAACTTTTTCTCTATCCATTGTCCTAAAACAGCTCCAACAGCATAATCACTGGCGTCACACATTAACTCAAATGGTAGAGTCCAATCTGGTCCGGTCATGTGTAACACCCCAATATTCGAGGTATTATTTTAGTGTATCTAGAAATATACATTTTATGAAATATTATTACTGAAATAATAAGATATAATATAAAACGTAATCAGGTTTCTCAGTTCCAGACTGTATTAATTAAAAGATTTGAGGTTTAATATATGAAATACATATTTATCATATCCACTTCTAAAACTTTCCAGAATATACACTACGAGGAACCAAAACCGCCATCTATCATCATCTTCATCAAATCATCAACTTCTTCTTTTGAATTAAACCCTAAATCTCTAATTGTTCATCGTCATCATCTTCTCCAACTTCTTGCAAGTAAGTTCTTTTATAAATTCTAAATTAGGGTTTAAGAAATTAGAAGGTTTGAAGGTTTTTATTAAATTAGTGAGATTAAATGGAATTAGGGCTTTAATTGAATCAAGTTAAAGTTAGTTGAATTGGTAGAAATATGGGTATGTTTTGTAAACTAGGATTTGATGAGGAATTGAAATAAATGTAGATGAAAGTTTAACTTTGATTAGTGAATTAGTGATTATTTAGACTAATCAAAGTGGGGGAGTGGGAATTGTGAATATTAGTTAAAACTATGAGTTTAGACTCTAATAATTGTTGTATCATTATGTGTTAAATTGAAATAGGTGTAAAAGGCTTGGAATAATTGGTATCTACTTTGCTTGAAACTCTCAATCAAATAGCAAGGTGAGTACATAGAGAATCAATTAAGTGAAAGTTATGTGATTTCGGATTTGCTTACGAGCAAGAGACTTCACATAATTATTTTATGACTATTGTTTTGTGTATGATCTCTGTAACTCCCTCAAATTTCGGTTTGCGGAAGCTGTCGGGTCGGGTGTTACTAAATCAAATATCACAGCATAAGATACATAATGAACGACTCTAAATGAGACGTTTGAAAATGGTTATACATTTCGTAAATAAAAATGTTTACAACGTTATAAGTTTTACAACAAATTCCAAATACATAATTGGAAAATATGAAAGTAAATGCAGAGTAGTCCCATTTGTTGAAAATATGCGACTCGAACTAGTAAGATCTTGTAGTAATCCTAATCCTGCTGGGCACCTGAGAACACATGCTAAAACAGGTCAGCTATAAAGCTGGTGAGTTCATAGGTTTGTTAGTTGAATACATAAAGTATAAATCTTGTATGTTTTGAGAAATTGTTCAGAATCCACGATTCTGATTTGTAGCAAATTGTAGTTGTAATTACCAGTGTGTAATTCGAAAGTTTAGGTATCTAATACCTAAGCAATTGTAGTCCGTACCTAAGTACACAATAATTGAGGCATACCGAGCCTGAATACCTATCTGGTATGAGTAAGTGTATAACGGGAGGCAATACCTACCTAAGTTGTAAACAAATAACTGTATGACCACGTCATATGATAGTAAGTAACTGTAGTCCCGCAGAACTATGATTTAATATATGAGGTGTTGCATCCAGCAACAAGTGATTGTAGATCCGCAGATCTATGTTTGAACGTTTAGCGTGTCCGTTTACCCGATTAGCATAAGCTAACCCGGACATGAATTGAGCTAACGGCCTCGCGTGGCAGCACCACCGATCCGTTAACTTATTGTGAATCCCGAGTATCACTCGCTGATCCATTGATTGAAATTTCGTCCACTGCAATACCGTGGTTTCGTTTTGTGCCCACTTTACCGTGGCATCGTTTGGTGCCCGCTGCAATACCGCGGCATCGTTTTTGGAATTGCTCGCAGCAATTTGTGATTGAGCCGGCAGTACAACGACATGCCCGACTAAGTTGTTTGAGAGCCAGCAGTACTCGACATGCCTGACTAAGTAGATCGTATAATAGTATGTAGATATTCATCAGGTGACACCCCCACGGTTGGATTACATCCTGGGCCGGGGGACCATCCCTGGTTGGATTACATCCTGAGCCAGAGTCGTCACCAGTTGAGTAGTATGGATATAAGAAGTCTGTACTAACTTGTGATAATATTGTATACTCCTAGCCTAAAGCCTAGAAAGTATATATAACGGAGTCTTGGGAAAATGTTCACTTAAGTTCGGTTCCCATTCTAGTGATAATGAAGTGTGTTGACAGTTTTAGTTCTTAAAGAATAACTAAACTTGTAACAGTACAGATGTTGTTCAGTGTAGGTAGAACTAACTAGTTCTAATGTATTCAATGATATTGTCCCGTGACAATATGGCCAAAAGATTGTGATAACTAAATCAAGTTATGTGTTGGTAATCGTTTCCAACGACCTAACCGGGTACGATTGTAACCTATCTAGGTTAAGTATTGATATTGTTCTAAAACAATATTGCGGGTGTAATCCCTAAGTATTACACATTTCGTATTACATACAGTAATATAAATAGTTGTAAATTATAAACGATTGTTAATATGATTTGAAAACAGCAATTGAGCATGTGTTTCACCCCGAAAATAGTAAAACAGTTGAAAGGGAGGGGCTATGAAACTCACCTGTGAGTTGTTAGCGATACGATGATATGCGCGTCATCCGAATGGTAACCTTCTAATGTCCTAAACACGTGAGGTTGTATAAGTACGAGATCAAATAGTCTGACCAAGTAAGTCGTTCGAATGTTTGTTTGTCGCTTGGTTTTAAAGACCGTGTACGGGGGTTCGGGGGCAGCGCCCCTGATAGCGGGGTCCAAGGGGTGGCAACCCCTGGCGGGGTCCAAGGGGCAGAGCCCCTGGCTGGGGTCGAGCTGCCAGGTCAGCTTGGAAAATTTTTATTTCTACTACTTTGCTTTAAAGAAAACGCATTCGAAATCCAAATTCGGGTAAAATCGAGTGGTAAAATTTGGTTGTCAATACTTAGTGAAAAACATAGGTTTTTAAGGTTCTGCGACGTCAGATGCGACGTCAACTGCGACGTCAGATGCGACGTAGGGTCTTGCGTCGCTATGTGCGACGTCGCAATTTAATGCGACATTGCGTGTTACGTCGCAATGTGCGACGTTTAAGATTTACTGCGACGTAGGGTGTTACGTCGCATCATGCGACGTTGAGATATTTTTACGACGTTGGCTGCGACGTCGCAGCAGTGTTTTTGGTCCCTGCGACGTAGCGGACTGATCGCCGGAGTTTGAGCCGAAAACGAGTTTTCCGGCCTCCGTTGAGTCTGATTCTTTTACCCAACCCATATTTGAGTATTTTAAGCTTATCTAAACCGCAAACAAGCAAAATAACAAAGTTTTGAGAGATTTCGAGAATTGTCGGAAACTTACAAATCCGCGCGAGGAGAATCCGAAAAGATAGGATTGTAGATCGTTGCGTGGTGATCGTTTTTCCCTAAAGGAGCTTTGAGATTGGAGGTCGTTTGACGGTGGTTTTTGGCGGATTATGGTGGCGGTGGTGTGGTGGTAGGTTGTAGAGAGAGAGATGAGAGAAAAGTTGAGAGGAGAGAGAGAGTGAAATGTGGTGAATGAGAAAGAATGAGGAGGGATTTGGGTTTTTATTTGAACTCAGATCCCTAACTCGTGTACTGTGGTCTCCAACCACAGTACAAAATGTCCGTGATTTTATACCTGATTAAAATGTAGATTTATTACTTTAAATCTATAATTTGGTTATGTTATTTTGTAAGTATTTTTAATAAAAATATTTCACTTGAACTATAAAATGTAATTATTCAAAGTTTAAAATCGGGGCGAAATTTGACTTTTTGACCGGGTGTTACATTCTCCCCCTGTTAAGAAAATTTCGTCCTGAAATTTAAAGTGATGTCAGGGTTGCGCATGGTCTGGGGAGCAATGCACGTACTAGGTATTTGTCGAATAGATTGCGGACACATGATGTCTATAACGAGGTTGAATAGCAGTCACTCCATGACCGCATCATGTTTAATCGTTGTAGTCACATTCTGACCGTATTATTTGTTTGATGTATGATTATTTTGTGGTTATTCGGTAACCGTTTACGTCGTAGTCCATTCGGGACTAGAAGGTTGTCACATAGTGACCGTTTTGTAATTGGTTATATCAGGGCTGAGCGATTTATCGTTGAGTCGATTAGTCTACTGAAAGTAAACATTGAGTTTGGTTGGTGAGTGTTCTATCGATTGGTCTGCTGAAAGCAAACTTTGGGTTTTATGTGGGCCTAGGTCAACTAGCCCTAAGATGTGATCGACAATAAGTCGTTAAAATGATGGTGGGGACAATAAGTACACGTTTAGCGAATCTATAATTGAAGAGTTATGTTTTCGAGGAGAAATTGTACTTACATTTTCGTTGGAGATTTATTTGATTTACTCGGAGTCGATTAAGTGAATTTTGCGTCTTTTTGGGCAGTCCTTCTTGTAATGACCGGGTTCCTTACATTTGAAGCATATCCTTCGAGAGTCGGGATTGGCGGGAACTCTGCAGTCCCGGATTACGTGACCGTATCGTTGGCATCTTTCGCAGGGTAATCCGCATAATCCGTCGTGATGACGTTTACAGCCGTGACAAAATGGTTTGTTACCCGCATAGCCTTGTCTTTCGTTGGGTTCGACAGCATGGTACTTCAAGGGTTCAGGTTGATTGGTTGGATTTTGACTAGGGCTGGAATCCCCATTCCATTTCGTTAGGTTGTTTTCGGTTGCAGTGGCTTCGCGTCGTTCCCTCTGTGCCATAAGTCTGTGGGCCATACGAATGGCCTCTTCAATAGTAGCGGGTTTAGAGGCGGTGACCATCCCCTCAATTAGTAGCGGGAGTCCACCGGTGTACCTTGCGATTTGTTGACTCTCAGGGTTTACTATAGTTGGGCACAAGTGTGCTAGTTGTTGGAAACGAGTGGTATATGTTACGATATCGTTGTCTTTTATGGTGAGGTGCCAAAGTTCGTCCTCAAGTTTGTGAAGTACTTCGATGGGACAATACTTGTCCTTCATGATTCGTTTCAGGTCTTCCCACGGAAGTTTGTGAGCAGTGTCGATTCCTACAGTTCGGGCGTGAAAATTCCACCAGGTAGAAGCATCATCCTGGAGGGTGTATGTGGCGTACAAGACTTTGCAGTCGTCGGGGCAGTTGCAAACGTGAAATATAGATTCCATTCTCTCGAACCATCGAATTAATCTGATAGCTCCTTCAGTACCAACGAAGTTTGGTGGTTCGCACCTCAGAAAATCCTTAAAAGTGCAAGGCTTTTCTTGGTTCCGAGCAGCTAGGGTCGCAGTCACTGCTTGATTAATAATTTGATCGTGCTCAGCTCGAGTGAAAGTTTGTCGTTTAGGAGGCATGATTCTTGAACAAGAATGAAACGACAAAGTGTGAGATCTTTATTCAAAGATTTTGATTATTACAGTGACATGAATAGTAAACTTGAGTTCTTAAATGAGTGATACGGGATCCCATGATCCTTGATGTTGAAGTTATGATATCGCGTGTGGCAGTCATATTTCTGCCCTTTTTGTGGTGTTGTCACAACAGTTTAAGTATCCGTTGTCGAGTTAACCTTGGTTAAATTGTCCTGTTTCCATGTTTTTCGAGAGTTGTGACCAATTAGGTTGTAGTTTTGATGAATAGTCGTAATAATGACTAAATCGTGTTTTAATGTAGTCAACCAGACTATGTTATTGTGAGTAGTCCCACGGACTATAGTGTAGTACTAAGATACTATACGGCCAATCACTCCTGTGAATGTGACACCTATAGTGCCCTATGTGGTGTTGAAGCGGGGTCTCCCAACACAACCCATGTGTGTGGTGACATCGTGTATTTATCGATTGAGGCATTACATGCCTTAGTAGTCGTGGTGTGGCACTTCGTGCCCAGTAAGGTAATCGCGTATGCGTATAAGTGTATAAGTGCGTATAGCGAGTGTTCATACGCACAGAAATCGAGTGGAACACCTCTTGTCCCGTAGAGTAGTCGTATATACATATATGGTGTACACGTAACTATTCAAGTATACGTACATAATAATAGTCAGGTGTGGCACCTCGTGCCCAGTTAAGTAAGTGTATATGTACATATGTCAGTCGTACATGCAACTATAACAAGTCTACATGCATAATTGAAGTAGCACCTAGTGCTATAATGCAGTGTTATCAGCACAGTAATTGAAATACTAATGTTTTGTAATTGTAGTACCAAGGTACCATGAAACGCAGCACCACGTGCTGTAATGAAGTGCCCGCGGCATTGAAATTGTAGTATCCATGTACTATGAGTGTGGCATCAACATGCCATGATTGTAGTATCAACGTACTGTGAAGGTTGCACTAATGTGCTCAAGTTGTGGTATTAACATACCTTGAAATCGTAGCACCACGTGCCATGTGTGGTTTGATTTGTGGCCCCACGGCCAAAATGTGTTTGAAGTTCGAATTTCTCAGTTGTAGCACAAAGGCTAAAATGTAGGGGTCAAAGTACCGCATGATTGAATTTGTTGATCTACGTGATCAAGTTGTGATTCGAGATAATTTTGTTGTGGACTTAGTCAACACTAATCCAGTTGTGATCCATATGTTCAAGGTTTAAAAGTTGTCAGTTTGTTTTAAGTTTCGTGAAGGTTTAGCATGTGCGGGTTTCCATTCCCATTGGTAACGTTTGTACCTCCTTCCCGAGGCTCAGTGATAGATGTGATATTCTCCTATGCGTGCATATGGAGAAAAGTGTCGAGTCGCGATAGTTAGGAAGACGGCGATGTGCCTCTTCGCGAGTATGTATTGGTTCAGCGGAATTGATTTTATATATATACTCAATATATATAAGTACGTAAAAGTATTACACATGTAAGGCCTATTCATACATACCTACAGTACATATAATAGCCTAGGATGTCTAGCACATAACAAATCAGAGTCAACTACGCATTCCTGCTCCAGTATAACCCCTTTCAGATATCGCATCATCTTTATTTAATTGTACATAGTTAGCTACGCTATGTTAAATTAAACTCGTATGATGTAATCCCTGAACCAGTCATACCTAACGAGGAATACTGCCTAACGGTCATAGTCTAGGCCCACTAAATGCAACCTAGTTCACTATAACCTTAGGCTCTGATACCAATCTGTAACACCCTCAAATTTCGGTTTGCGGAAGCTGTTGGGTCGGGTGTTACTAAATCAAATATCACAGCATAAGATACATAATGAACGACTCTAAATGAGACGTTTGAAAATGGTTATACATTTCGTAAATAAAAATGTTTACAACGTTATAAGTTTAACAACAAATTCCAAATACATAATTGGAAAATATGAAGGTAAATGCAGAGTAGTCCCATTTGTTGAAAATATGCGACTCGAACTAGTAAGATCTTGTAGTAATCCTAATCCTGCTGGGCACCTGAGAACACATGCTAAAACAGGTCAGCTATAAAGCTGGTGAGTTCATAGGTTTGTTAGTTGAATACATAAAGTATAAATCTTGTATGTTTTGAGAAATTGTTCAGAATCCACGATTCTGATTTGTAGCAAATTGTAGTTGTAATTACCAGTGTGTAATTCGAAAGTTTAGGTATCTAATACCTAAGCAATTGTAGTCCGTACCTAAGTACACAATAATTGAGGCATACCGAGCCTGAATACCTATCTGGTATGAGTAAGTGTATAACGGGAGGCAATACCTGCCTAAGTTGTAAACAAATAACTGTATGACCACGTCATATGATAGTAAGTAACTGTAGTCCCGCAGAACTATGATTTAATATATGAGGTGTTGCATCCAGCAACAAGTGATTGTAGATCCGCAGATCTATGTTTGAACGTTTAGCGTGTCCGTTTACCCGATTAGCATAAGCTAACCCGGACATGAATTGAGCTAACGGCCTCGCGTGGCAGCACCACCGATCCGTTAACTTATTGTGAATCCCGAGTATCACTCGCTGATCCATTGATTGAAATTTCGTCCACTGCAATACCGTGGTTTCGTTTTGTGCCCACTTTAGTGAAAATGTTCACTTAAGTTCGGTTCCCATTCTAGTGATAATGTTCACTTGGGAAAATGTTCACTTAAGTTCGGTTCCCATTCTAGTGATAATGAAGTGTGTTGACAGTTTTAGTTCTTAAAGAATAACTAAACTTGTAACAGTACAGATGTTGTTCAGTGTAGGTAGAACTAACTAGTTCTAATGTATTCAATGATATTGTCCCGTGACAATATGGCCAAAAGATTGTGATAACTAAATCAAGTTATGTGTTGGTAATCGTTTCCAACGACCTAACCGGGTACGATTGTAACCTATCTAGGTTAAGTATTGATATTGTTCTAAAACAATATTGCGGGTGTAATCCCTAAGTATTACACATTTCGTATTACATACAGTAATATAAATAGTTGTAAATTATAAACGATTGTTAATATGATTTGAAAACAGCAATTGAGCATGTGTTTCACCCCGAAAATAGTAAAACAGTTGAAAGGGAGGGGCTATGAAACTCACCTGTGAGTTGTTAGCGATACGATGATATGCGCGTCGTCCGAATGGTAACCTTCTAATGTCCTAAACACGTGAGGTTGTATAAGTACGAGATCAAATAGTCTGACCAAGTAAGTCGTTCGAATGTTTGTTTGTCGCTTGGTTTTAAAGACCGTGTACGGGGGTTCGGGGGCAGCGCCCCTGATAGCGGGGTCCAAGGGGTGGCAACCCCTGGCGGGGTCCAAGGGGCAGAGCCCCTGGCTGGGGTCGAGCTGCCAGGTCAGCTTGGAAAATTTTTATTTCTACTACTTTGCTTTAAAGAAAACGCATTCGAAATCCAAATTCGGGTAAAATCGAGTGGTAAAATTTGGTTGTCAATACTTAGTGAAAAACATAGGTTTTTAAGGTTCTGCGACGTCAGATGCGACGTCAACTGCGACGTCAGATGCGACGTAGGGTCTTGCGTCGCTATGTGCGACGTCGCAATTTAATGCGACATTGCGTGTTACGTCGCAATGTGCGACGTTTAAGATTTACTGCGACGTAGGGTGTTACGTCGCATCATGCGACGTTGAGATATTTTTACGACGTTGGCTGCGACGTCGGCTGCGACGTCGCAGCACTGTTTTTGGTCCCTGCGACGTAGCGGACTGATCGCCGGAGTTTGAGCCGAAAATGAGTTTTCCGGCCTCCGTTGAGTCTGATTCTTTTACCCAACCCATATTTGAGTATTTTAAGCTTATCTAAACCGCAAACAAGCAAAATAACAAAGTTTTGAGAGATTTCGAGAATTGTCGGAAACTTACAAATCCGCGCGAGGAGAATCCGAAAAGATAGGATTGTAGATCGTTGCGTGGTGATCGTTTTTCCCTAAAGGAGCTTTGAGATTGGAGGTCGTTTGACGGTGGTTTTTGGCGGATTATGGTGGCGGTGGTGTGGTGGTAGGTTGTAGAGAGAGAGATGAGAGAAAAGTTGAGAGGAGAGAGAGAGTGAAATGTGGTGAATGAGAAAGAATGAGGAGGGATTTGGGTTTTTATTTGAACTCAGATCCCTAACTCGTGTACTGTGGTCTCCAACCACAGTACAAAATGTCCGTGATTTTATACCTGATTAAAATGTAGATTTATTACTTTAAATCTATAATTTGGTTATGTTATTTTGTAAGTATTTTTAATAAAAATATTTCACTTGAACTATAAAATGTAATTATTCAAAGTTTAAAATCGGCGCGAAATTTGACTTTTTGACCGGGTGTTACAATCTCATTGGTGTTATTGTATCAAATTATTGTGATTGTGTGATTGAGCAATAGAGTAGAGGCTAAATTGTTACGAAATAATAACTAATACGAAATATGTGCTAAGCACAATTGTATCTTATGGACCGCGGATCCAAGTGGTATCTATCTCTACTCAAGCTCATTATTTGATAGACTAAGAATTTTTATGTGTGATTGTATTGCTTAATTGATTACCTATGTATTCACTAGGCATTTTATGCTTATTCCGTATCATTTAATTGTATTATAGGTAATAGCTCACAAAGGAAGGATAAGGAAGTTAAAAAGGAATAGCGTGGATTAGCTTGCATGTTAGTAAGTAGCAAGCTCACTCTCTTTTGGATTATCGTTTTGTATCATCTTGTGTAATACGCCCCAAACACTTTCTTTTGAAATACTTGAAGTAATGGGTAGTAATATGTTTTGTATTAGTTGACATTAAAAGTCAATAACTGGTGTAAATTAAGTATTGAAGATGGAATAGAAGTGTTAGTATGTTGTAAAATGTTGAATGGGTTTTAAGTGTCAAAATGGGTCACTTTTAACCCATATGTGTATAATAAATTTGACCAAAGTTATGAAAGTTTGGTCAATTGCTTTGAGTGTGAGTTAGCATTTTGGAAAAGTAGTAAAGAGTGTAAAAGCTACAAATGTGTGGATTGTATTTTGAGTTGTTCATCAAAAGTGCCAAAAATGGGCGAAAATGAGTTATATGCCCAAATGTGGTGTTTTTGTGAAAAATGAAAAAGTACAAAAAGAGAAACCCTTGTTTTAGTCATTTGAATGTATCTGCAAAGTTTGAGAATTTAAATATTTACGGTTTACGAGTTTTGCAAAATTGAAGTTCGTTAAAATCTGAGTTAAAGTCTGATCAAGAAATAAACTGGTGAACGCGATCCGGCTAGAAGCCCGGGATCGCGTTCCTCTTTGAAAAATCATCACAATCGGATTTGAACTAGCTAACGCGATCCGGCTAATGTTCTGGGATCACGTTCGTCAGTGTATTTCTGTAACATAATGTTTTTGAACATGCAAACGCGATCTGGCTTGTATTCCTGGGATCGCGTTCGTGTGTGAAAAATTGGTATCCAGATTATTTTAAAAACTTAGAAGAAAATTGTATTAAAATCATTAAGATATTAACTGAGATAACATAATTTGAATTATTAAGATGTATTGGGACCTAACTATGCAATATTTATATATAATATATATATATATATATATATATATTTATGGGCGTTTCAAGTTGGTATCAGAGCGATAGTTTAAGAGAATTACGTAATCCATATTAGGATTGCATAATCTTAAACTATTCTAAATCTATGATTATGTTTCTATTTGTATCGTAATTGAATCTTGTTATATGAATTGTGTTTAATCTCAAGAACGGTTTTGCAATTACTTGAATGTGTTTAAGAGTAAGGAATAGAAGTATAATATAGCTACGCCTAGCCAACGTGGTTGTATTATACTAATGCACATGGGTGATTCAAGACTCTTGGACATACGATGGTTTAGGTAAAGGTTGTTCTTGATGATTGTTTAGGGAGTATTTTAAATAGCATTATTATAAGGGGAAATGGAATATGTTGATTAAATTTTATATTTTTGTAGTAAATGGAATCTACAACAAGTCAAGGTGTTCAGAATCCTCAGGGACATTCTCCTCAACGTGAAGAGAATGCAGGTGATAGACGTTTAAATCCTGAGGATGAGGTAGTGATTAGACGAATCATTGGCCAAGCTCTTAAAGAATTTGGCCTAACCATAATCTCTGAGGTAGACAATATTGTGACTGCTAAAGTTAACCAAGTAGTGACTGATAAATTGAAAGAATTTGAACAACAACACCCTATTCTGATGAATCATTTATTAACCACGGGACTCTTGACTGCTCAAGGGTCGGCAGAAAGTTATGATTTCAAAAAGTTTTCCGGTTGTAAACCGCCTGAATTTGAAGGTGAACTGAATCCTGTTGCTAGTCTTAGGTGGTTGAGTAGAATGGAGGAAACGTTTCTGTTATCTAAATGTCCTGATAATTTGAGAGTGCTGTTTGCCGCTCATCAACTCAAAGGTGATGCTCATGAATGGTGGAATTCAAAGATTGACACCTATGGATCTGAAACAGCATCTCAGTTTTCTTGGGACAAGTTTAAAGAATTATTCAAAAGTGATTTTTCACCATCAGCTGAACTAGAAAAGTTAAAGGGTGAATTTCTTTCGATTAATCAAGGAAGGATGTCTGTAGCTGAATATTCCAAATCCTTCCATGAAAAATCTCGTTTTTGTCCGGAGTACACTTTTAATGAGAAGTTGTTGACTGATCATTTCTATCGTCATTTGAATCTTGAAATCCGTGAATCTATTGATCAGTCATTCTATAAGGATATTCCAACGATATTGAATCGAGCCTTGGTTAGAGAAAAATATTTACTAGCTAAACGTGTTGAATATGCTAGTAAAAGAAAAGCTGAGCAATCTGATCCATCACAATCATCATCATTTAAGAAAACCAGAACTGATTCGAAATCACCATCACAGCAATCATCACAAAAATCTCAATCACAACAACCGCAGTTTTCTCAAACTCGTACTCGTGAATGGCCGTTATGTGACAAATGTGGAAAAAGACATCTTGGGGATTGTAAATGTTTCAAGTGTGGGAGGCCTGGGCATATGGCACCGGATTGTCCTAGTCCTTTCCGGTTGTGTTACACCTGTTTTAAAAGTGATCATATTCAGGCGGATTGTCCCGTTAAGAAAGAAGAACAGAGAAAGCAACAACAAAGGAAAGATTCTGAGAAGAAAGGGACAACTGCCAGATCGGGAGCTAAACCCCGTGCTTTTCAAATCACAGCGGAGGAGGCTAAGGAATCACATGATGTGGTGACAGGTACCTTTATTATAAATTCTATACCTGCCCATGTTCTGTTTGATTCCGGAGCTTCTAGATCTTTTGTATCACTTTCGTTTTGTAATTGCTTAAATGTTTCTGTATCTAAATTGGATCATCCCTTAGAAGTTGAAATAGCCGATAATAAGCTAGTAATAGTTTCTGATGTGTATAAGAGATGTATCATCGAAATAGGAAGTGAAAGATTTGATGTTGATCTAATTCCAATGCAAATGGGGGAGTTCAACTTAGTAATAGGAATGGATTGGTTAGGACGAAATAAATGTGTAATCAATTGTCATTAAAAAGTTATTTTCCTGAAAGCACCTAGCGGACAGGATATAACTGTTTATGGCGAACGTATCAATCGAACTATTCCTGTATGCACATATTCACGAGCTAAAAGATTGTTATCACACGGATGTCGAGCCTTTTTGGCACACGTGATTGATAGCTCTAAATCTGTTGCTATTCCTTCTAATATCCCTGTTGTTAATGAATTTCCGGATGTATTTCCTGATGAACTTCCTGGTCTTCCACCTGATCGACAAGTTGAATTTAGAATCGATTTAATTCCTGGAGCTGTTCCAATTGCTAAGACTCCTTATCGTTTAGCCCCAACTGAAATGCAAGAAATGATGAATCAGTTGCAAGAACTCCTTGATAAAGGCTTTATTCGTCCTAGCAGTTCGCCATGGGGAGCTCCAGTGTTATTCGTTAAAAAGAAAGATGGATCTTTAAGAATGTGTATCGATTATCGGGAACTGAACAAAGTGACCATTAAGAATCGTTACCCTTTACCTCGAATTGATGACTTATTTGATCAACTACAAGGTGCCAGTTTCTTCTCAAAAATTGATCTTCGGTCTGGTTACCATCAGTTGAAGGTAAAGGAAGATGACATCTCTAAAACTGCTTTTCGAACTCGCTATGGTCACTATGAATTTGTTGTCATGCCATTTGGTTTAACCAATGCTCCAGCTGCATTTATGGACTTGATGAATCGTGTATGTCGTCCTATGCTGGATAAAATTGTGATTGTTTTTATTGATGACATTCTCATTTATTCTAAAAGTGAGAGTGATCATTCAATCCATTTAAGGCAAGTGCTTGAAATGCTTCGACGTGAAAAGCTTTACGCTAAATTTTCCAAATGTGAATTCTGGTTACGCGAAGTTCAGTTTCTTGGACATGTAATTAATGTCCATGGTATTCAAGTTGATCCATCTAAAGTTGCTGCAGTCCTTAAGTGGGATCCTCCTTCGAGCCCCACTGAGGTTAGAAGTTTTCTTGGTCTTGCGGGTTATTATCGTCGTTTTATTCAAGATTTTTCTAAGATTGCTACACCGTTGACTCAATTGACTCGAAAAAGTGTATCTTGGAAATGGGGTGAAGAACAATCTATAGCTTTCCAATTATTGAAAGAAAAGCTCAGTCAGGCTCCTATCCTTGTTTTACCTGAGGGTGATGAGGATATGGTTGTTTATTGTGATGCTTCTAAGCTTGGCTTGGGCTGTGTATTAATGCAACATGGGAAGGTTATAGCTTATGCTTCGCGTCAACTTAAGTCGCATGAGCAAAACTATCCTACTCATGATCTTGAATTAGCAGTTGTGGTTTTTGCATTAAAGATTTGGCGACATTATCTTTATGGAGTCAAGTCTAATATTTATACTGACCACAAAAGCTTGAAATATTTCTTTGATCAGCGGGATTTGAATAATAGACAAAGAAGATGGCTTGATCTGGTCAAAGATTACGATTGTGACATTCTTTACCATCCTGGTAAGGCCAATGTCGTTGCTGATGCTCTTAGCCGAAAGGCTACTCACTATATTCTTTCTGTGAAATCTCTTAGTATGGTTGTATCTCCTCAACTGCTTGATATTATAAAAGATGCTCAAATTGAAGCATTATCTTCTAATGACCTGAATAAGCAACGCTTAAAGGGTCAACTTTCTGAATTAATTGAAGATTCTCGAGGGTTAAGAACTCGTTATGGTAGAATATGGATACCAGTAACGAGTGATGTGAATAAATTGTTATTGGATGAAGCTCATAAATCGAAATATTTTGTTCATCCAGGTGCCACCAAAATGTATCGTGATTTGAAATGTAATTATTGGTGGCCTGGTATGAAACGTGATTTCATTAAATATGTTCAAAATTGTCTTACTTGTCTCCAAGTAAAAGCTGAGCACCAACAACCATATGGAAAACTCCAGCCTTTGGATATTCCAGTTTGGAAATGGGAACACATCACCATGGATTTTGTTACAAAACTGCCGAGAACTTCTCGCCAGCATGATGCCATTTGGGTGATTGTGGACCGATTAACAAAAAGTGCTCTTTTTATACCTATCAAGGAAGCATCATCCTCTGAAGTATTAGCAGATATCTATATTCGTGAGGTTGTTGCTCGTCATGGAGTACCTGTTTCTATTGTTTCTGATAGGGATACTCGTTTCACTTCTTGGTTTTGGAAAAAGTTTCAAGAAGATATTGATACTAAATTGCATATCAGTACTGCTTTTCATCCTCAAACGGATGGACAAAGTGAACGTACTATTCAAACTCTAGAGGATATGCTGCGAGCATGTGTCATTGACTTTGGTGGTAGTTGGGATTCTCATCTCCCATTGGTGGAATTTTCATATAACAATAGTTATCATTCTTCCATAAAGATGCCACCATATCAAATGCTTTATGGTCGAAAGTGTCGTACTCCCATTTGTTGGGGAGAAGTCGGTCAACATGAGCTAGGCAGTACTGATGTAGTTCAAATGACTACTGAAAAGATTGATCAAATCCGTGAAAGGCTAAAAATGGCTCAAGACAGACAGAAATCTTATGCTGATAAAAGCAGACGACCAATTGAATTCCAAGTTGGTGATAAAGTAATGTTAATAGTTTCTCCTTGGAAAGGTATCATTCGATTTCGTAAGAGAGGAAAACTAAGTCCAAGATATATTGGACCTTTCGGAATACTTGATCGTCTTGGTCGTGTAGCTTATCGGTTACAGTTACCAGATGAGCTTAGTGGTATTCATGATACATTCCATGTGTCACAGCTTCGAAAATGCCTTGTTGACGAAGCTTCATATGTACCTTTTCCTGAAATCCAAATAAATGAGAAATTGAATTATATAGAAGAACCCGTCAAGATTCTTGATCAAAAAGTTAAAAATTTAAGAAATAAAACGGTTTCTAGCGTCAAAGTGCAATGGCAACATAGAAAAGGTTCTGAGTTTACTTGGGAACCTGAAGAATGGATGATGATATACTATCCTGCAATACATCAGGAATGGTTCGTGAGGACACGAACAGAATAAGTGGGGGAGACTTGTAACACCCCAATATTCGAGGTATTATTTTAGTGTATCCAGAAATATACATTTTAAGAAATATTATTACTGAAATAATAAGATATAATATAATATAAAACGTAATCAGGTTTCTCAGTTCCAGACTGTATTAATTAAAAGATTTGAGGTTTAATATATGAAATACGTATTTATCATATCCACTTCTAAAACTTTCCAGAATATACACTACGAGGAACCAAAACCGCCATCTATCATCATCTTCATCAAATCATCAACTTCTTCTTTTGAATTAAACCCTAAATCTCTAATTGTTCATCGTCATCATCTTCTCCAACTTCTTGCAAGTAAGTTCTTTTATAAATTCTAAATTAGGGTTTAAGAAATTAGAAGGTTTGAAGGTTTTTATTAAATTAGTGAGATTAAATGGAATTAGGGCTTTAATTGAATCAAGTTAAAGTTAATTGAATTGGTAGAAATATGGGTATGTTTTGTAAACAAGGATTTGATGAGGAATTGATTTAAATATAGATGAAAGTTTAACTTTGATTAGTGAATTAGTGATTATCTAGACTAATCAAAGTGGTGGAGTGGGAATTGTGAATATTAGCTAAAACTATGAGTTTAGACTCTAATAATTGTTGTATCATTATGTGTTAAATTGAAATAGGTGTGAAAGGCTTGGAATAATTGGTATCTACTTTGCTTGAAACTCTCAATCAAATAGCAAGGTGAGTACATAGAGAATCAATTAAGTGAAAGTTATGTGATTTCGGATTTGCTTACGAGCAAGAGACTTCACATAATTATGTTATGACTATTGTTTTGTGTATGATCTCATTGGTGTTATTGTATCAAATAATTGTGATTGTGTGATTGAGCAATAGAGTAGAGGCTAAATTGTTACGAAATAATAACTAATACGAAATATGTGCTAAGCACAATTGTATCTTATGGACCACGGATCCAAGTGGTATCTATCTCTACTCAAGCTCATTATTTGATAGACTAAGAATTTTTATGTGTGATTGTATTGCTTAATTGATTACCTATGTATTCACTAGGCATTTTATGCTTATTCCGTATCATTTAATTGTATTATAGGTAATAGCTCGCAAAGGAAGGATAAGGAAGTTAAAAAGGAATAGCGTGGAAGGATAAGGAAGTTAAAAAGGAATAGTGTTAGTATGTTGTAAAATGTTGAATGGGTTTTAAGTGTCAAAATGGGTCACTTTTAACCCACATGTGTATAATAAATTTGACCAAAGTTATGAAAGTTTGGTCAATTGCTTTGAGTGTGAGTTAGCATTTTGGAAAAGTAGTAAAGAGTGTAAAAGCTACAAATGTGTGGATTGTATTTTGAGTTGTTCATCAAAAGTGCCAAAAATGGGCGAAAATGAGTTATATGCCCAAATGTGGTGTTTTTGTGAAAAATGAAAAAGTACAAAAAGAGAAACCCTTGTTTTAGTCATTTGAATGTATCTGCAAAGTTTGAGAATTTAAATCTTTACGGTTTACGAGTTTTGCACAATTGAAGTTCGTTAAAATCTGAGTTAAAGTATGATCTGGAAATAAACTGGTGAACGCGATCCGGCTAGAAGCCCGGGATCGCGTTCCTCTTTGAAAAATCATCACAATCGGATTTGAACTAGCTAACGCGATCCGGCTAATGTTCTGGGATCGCGTTCGTCAGTGTATTTCTGTAACAGAATGTTTTTGAACATGGAAACGCGATCTGGCTTGTATTCCTGGGATCGCGTTCGTGTGTGAAAAATTGGTATCCAGATTATTTTAAAAACTTAGAAGAAAATTGTATTAAAATCATTAAGATATTAACTGAGATAACATAATTTGAATTATTAAGATGTATTGGGACCTAACTATGCAATATTTATATATAAAAATATATATATATATATTTATGGGTGTTTCATCATGATTGGAGCAGAGACCAACTTTTCCTTCAAAATATTAAACGCTTTTAAACATGCTTCGTTAAAATTAAACTTAGCATCCTTTTCCAATAACTTATTCATAGGCCTTGCTATTTTAGAAAAGTCTTTAATAAAACGCCTGTAAAATTCAGCATGACCTAGAAAACTTCTTACACCTTTAACTTTCGTGGGAGGAGGTAATTTTAAAATTGCTTCTATCTTTGCTTGATCAACCTCAATCCCTACTTTGGAGATTTTATGTCCTAATACTATCCCTTCACGGACCATAAAATGATATTTCTCCCAATTTAGCACAAGATTAGATACTTCACATCTTTCTAACATCTTCTTAAGATTCTTCAAACATACTTCAAATGAATCACCAAACACCGAGAAATCATCCACAAATATTTTCATAAAATCTTCTACCATATCATGAAAAATTGCCATCATACAACGCTGAAATGTTGCTGGCGCATTACATAACCAAAATGGCATCCTTCTATATGCAAAAGTACCGAATGGACACGTAAAAGTAGTTTTATCTTGATCTTCTGCCGTAATTGGTATCTGGAATAGAATTCCTTACCTGCTAACCGTTCTATCATTTGATCAATTAATGGTAAAGGAAAATGATCTTTCCTAGTGGCGTCATTTAACTTTCGGTAATCTATACATACTCTCCATCCTGTTACAGTTCTTGTAGGAATCAACTCATTCTTCTTATTAGCTACAACAGTCATTCCACCCTTATTAGGTACTACATGAATAGGACTTACCCACGGACTATCCGATATTGGATAAATTACTCCGAAGTCCAATAGCTTAATTATCTCTTTCTGTACCACATCTTTTACCTTTGGATTGAGTCGTCGGAGTGGCTGTACTACAGGCTTAAAATCAGATTCCATCAATATCTTATGGGTACAATAAGACGGACTGATGCCCTTAATATCTGTAATCTTCCATGCAATAGCTCTCTTATGTTCTTTCAAAACCTGTATCAAACTCTCCTTTTCTTTACTGGTTAATTTGGAAGATATAATAACTGGCAATTCTGATGTTCCTTGTAAGTATGCATATTCTAGATGAGATGGTAATTCCTTTAACTCTAATTGAGGTGGTTCTTCATAAGATGTCTTGATTTCAAAAACTTCATATCGTAAACAAGGAATTCCATGTACTAGAAATTAGAAGAAGTTCCCTGTTAACAATTTCAGCAACTGGCTGAACCAAATCAGTTTCTGCTTGTTGTTGTTGACAAATTATTGATTGATCAAACTCTGGTTGAAACAACTCATCTTCATCCTCAATCATCTTATCAAATTCCTCGACAGTTGTATTTGCCTCCAATTTTCTAGTCCATCCTTCTAAAATACCTGCCTCTGAATGATCATCTTCTAATAAATTCTGCAAAATTGTGTTATCCATATATTCAAATGAATTTAAGTAATAATATGTATCGTCTACGTAGTCAGGAAATTTCATAGAATCGTTAACCTTGAAAACAACTTTTTATTTCCCAACTCTCATAGTATTTTGTCTGTTAAAAACATCAATCAAAGCGTGGGTAGTTGCTAAAAATGATCTTCCTAGTATAATAGGAACTCTAGGGTCTTCTACCATATCTAGTATGACAAAATCACATAGAAAAATAAATTTATCAACTTTGATTAAAACATTTTCAACCATACCCTTGGGATATTGAATAGATCGGTCAGCTAGTTCGATACACATTCGAATAGGTTTTGGTTATCCTAAACCTAAGCGAGTATATAGAGTATATGGCATTAACGAAATACTAGCCCCTAAATTTGCTAATGCATTATTAATAGACATGTTACCAATTAAGCAAAGTATAATAATACTCCCTGGATCTTTGACTTTAGGAGGTAATTTGTTCTGCATCAGGGCTGAACATCGTGCATTCATAGTTACTTTAGTCACATCATCTATTTTGCTTTTGTTGGTTAATAGCTCCTTTAAATATTTAGCATATTTTGGCATCTGTTGGATAGCTTCCACAAATGGTATGTTGATGTGCAGCTACTTCAAATTCTCTAAGAACTTGTGATATTGCTCAACATCTCTTCCTTTTCTTAGGGCAGCCGGATACGGTGGTGGAGGAGTGTAATCCTTTATTACTGGTTTTTCTTTTTCAACCTCTTTTTCTTGGGGTTTTTCCTTATTGTTAATTTCTTCACTTGAATTAACAACCTGTTCAGAATCAACAACTTTATCAGTAAAAATAGGAGGGTTAGAAGTTTTACCGCTTCTTAAAATTACTGCTTTAGCATGTTCTCGTGGATTTGTTTCGGTAAACCCAGGTAACATCCCCAGAAATCTTTCTTGTAACACCTTAGCAATTTGATGAACAGAACCCTCAATTTGCTTTATAGATGCTCCTTGATTACGAATCACTGCATCCGAATCATCCATCCTCTTGCTATTAGACTCAATCAGCTTTCCTATTAGATTCTCTAATGATCTCATCCTATCCGACACGGATGGATTTTGCTCAGTTTTGACAAAAAAATCCCGGTGCTCCTTGTTGATACTGCACAGATCCTCCTTGATTGGTTCTTCTAAAATTAGTTACCGGTCGATAATTTGAATTACCTTGGAAATCCCCATACATTACTTCTTCTATAGCTAATTCAACATCCTTGTTAGGACATTCAGTTCTCTAATGATTTCCTCCACATATTTCGCATCCAATTCTGATAGCATGAAGTTGTTCATTAACCATCTTAATATCTCTCCCTAAACTTTCCAATTTGGCTGTAATAGCTGCAAGTCCTTCATTATCTTCGAAGGACTTCTTTCTTCCTGTTGATCCATCATCCCATAGCTGTGAATGCTTTGACAATTCTTCTATCCCGGTGCGTGCTGCAGCAGGAGTCTTTTTAGGTACTGGCCCTTGTGCATCCAATTGTTGACGTGTTGCGCGATCAACTCCCTTGTAGGAAACTGTAATTTCTTATTGCACATTCAGATCGTGATGTGGACACTTATGCAACATTTCCTTGTATCTTTCCCAAGCTTGATACAAAGATTCATCAGGTTTTTGTTTAAAGCTTCTTATCTCATCAATCATTTTTGAAGTCTTTGATGGAGTGCAATACATCTTTAGAAACTTAGTTCGAAAATCCTCCCATGTAGTAATAAAACCTGATGGTTCATTGTTAATCCATCTCTTAGCTCCATCTTTTAGTGTTAGAGGGAACACTCTAAGCATAACCTGATCTCTAGTGACATTAGGAATATTGAACATATCAGCAATTTCCAGAATCTTTTTCACATGTTCATTAGTGTCTTCCTTTTCTTCTCCTCTGAAAGGGTTCTCTCTAAGCTCCTTAAGAAATTGTCCCTTCATTTCGAATTCCACTTCATTAGCTATAGCAGGACGGACTACTCCTGGTCGGGTATCTCCACGAGTTTGAATTGTGTAGTCCTCAAGCGTCATGTTACCTATGTCTGCCATATCTGTTTCTAGTTCTGGTTCTGAATCACTTGGGTATTCAGTAGGTTGTCTTGATGGTTGTTTATCTTCACCTAACTTCAATATGGAGTTATATCCATACTCTGTCGTTTTGAAAAGATTGTTTTGAAATACTTCGTATTCTTCGTCAGATGATATTCCGTGTACAGGTGAATTTGGTGGTGCGTAAGATAATCGTCTGCGTGAATGAAATTCTCGTTCTGGTTCGTCAAATAGACTTAATGGATCCGGATGTTTTATCCGGGTCATACATTCCTCTGTGAACAGAAAACAAGTTCAGCAGTACTAGTAAATCTAAAATATAAAAAGAAAATTAACAAACTATCTACATTAAATTAATCAATTAGTTGGTTAATAAATATCAGCGTAGTTCATGATTAAGTTGCAGTAACTAAAAACATAATTCAATAATAAAACACATTCAAATTTGAATAAATGGATAAAGATTACCCAACCCAAAACCGTGAGTCACTAACAATTAGTAAGTTAAGTTAATTCATAAGGTTAACTAGTTAAGTTATATGAACAATTAGTTAAAATATGTTTAATACAGTTTAAAATTCACAACAATTGTTATTTTACAAAGCTAGTAAAAAGTCCTCGGTAGCTCCATTGATCATACACAGTAAGTGGAGAAGTAGGTCAGTGCGAAGCTTATTAAAAACCTACCCCTTTCGGGAAGCAGAACGATCCTCCTTATACCTCTGTTGGTTTGTAATCACAATGGGTGAGCCGATTTTTCAATAGACTTTCAGCGTACAAAAATATATTTACAAGGGGAAAATTAAAAATTTTAATACCGCTCCCCGGCAGCGGCGCCAAAAACTTGATATGTGTTAAGTAGTGTTATAAAATAATAACAAGTTTTAAATAATTGGAAATACTAAAATTAACTATAACACAATACAGGCAAGAATAACCCGTTCGTATAATATAGCTTACAAGTATGTCCAGGTATCGAATACAGGGAACAATATAAAATTAATTAATTGACTCCTATACAAATGTTTACAATTATTCACAATTAATATTACAAAATAAGGGAGACATTTTAGTTCCGATCGAACATATTTTACTTGATACAGAATTAAAGTAGACTAAAGCAATTAAAGTAATTAAAAGACAACTAAGGAAAATAAGATAGATAGAAGATATATTTATTTAGAATAGCTATGTTTATATTCAAATTCTCCTATATGTTTATTTTTGTTAGTTGGTTAATTTTATGTTGAAATATCAAAGTAGATAGCCTCCTTGGTCGGGTTTAAGTATTATATAATTAAGTCCTTCAACGAATACTAAGATTAACTAACTTCGAGGTCTCGAATGTTATTATCTAATCAATTATAGTTTAATCCAGTTATAATTATAACATATCAACTGGTCAGGGTTTTTAAGTTATAATCAAAACATAAACCTAAATTATTAATCAATATCCTACAAACGTTCGCTATAGCATGAATATTATAATCATATAACCAACATAGATATAATCTTAATAACCTTCATAAAATCAAACCAACATAAACATATAATCAAATAATCATATAAACATCATTCATCTAAATAAATATGTTAAAGAAACTTAGTTCATATTCAAATAGAAAGAAACAAGATCTAAATACAAATAAACGTTCATTTAGTAAGTAAAAGATAAATAATCAAACCACAAAAACCGAACTATTCTACGATAGGGTTGAAGGTCTTCAATTCCTAGCCTCCTAGCTTCCAAATTCGACCTTAAGTCGTTCTTTAACCCTTACAATCAACTTTTCTTCTTAAAATTCGTATATCCTAGGGTTTGGCCGAGCCCTCTATTTATAATTTTCAGAATGGACCATTTAACCGCCGGCTAAATGTTTTAGCCGACTGCTAAAGGTGTTTGTCTTGGACTCCAAGTCTGCGATCTCCACCGCCTTATCTCTTCTTGGTTTAGCCGTCGGCTAAATGCCTCAGCCGCCGGGGCTGTATCTTCACTTTTGGCCTCTAACTCCATTTACTTGGGTTTAATCTTCTCCTTTGACCCAATACTTCTTAAATCCGAATTTAGTCTTTACTTTAGACCTGATTCTTCATCTTCCTTGGTCTTTACTTCTTTTTCCTTCATTTCGATCTCTTTTCCGTTCCTTTCTTCAACTTAAGCTTAATTTATACCTATTCACAAATAATATCAAAATAAGTATCTAAATTCAATTAAATGTAACATAATTGTATAAAAACTAGGGAAATTTGTTATATAAATATAGTGATGTTATCACTTCTCTGTGTCGCCTAAACAGAAAATGTAATATTTATATAGTTCACTAAACGTAATTACATTATCAAAACAAATACAAACTAAGACCGACTGACAGACACACTAAAGATGCACTAACAAACTCCCCCGTGTCTTCAGCTTGGTCTTCGAAGAATCTTCAATCACAACCAACCTGCTGGGAATTTTCCACCTGCACGAATTCCCACTTTAACACAAATCTCCACGACTTGTTGAAACTTTGAAGCCTCTTCTTGATCAATTGGATAATACTTTATCTTGTTGGCATGTAGAGCTTTTAAGTCGTTCTTTGATAAGTTTATCAAACTTGTCGGATCAAAAATACGAACAGATGCACCCTTGGATCTTGGACAGTATATCCATTCACCCTTAGCTTTTTCAGGGTCATCTTCAGTCAAATATTCAATCACTGCTTCTTGAGTCTTTGAGTCAAACCACCAAAATCTTAATCGTTGCAAGGCATCCAGTGGTAATCTTTGTAGCGGGATAGTCTTCAGACTAGCAGCTGGCGGATAATGATATTTCACGAATGGCTCTCGAGTTCTTGGATCTAGCTTCTTCTTGTAAGAATAACGAACTCCCAGCTCAGGTCTTATCCACACATAGCGTTCCGAAAAAATTTCTCTTCTCAGAGTCTTTTGAAAGAAAAAGCCACGAGAATCATTTGAATGATTAACGATGTCCTGTTGCGAAAGTCTATTTAGTTCAACCTTCGGCAGAGTGCTAATGCAATTAAATCTAGGCCTGAAGTATTGAACGCCATCCTTTCTCTTAATCAAAATAAGAAAATTAATATCATCAAATTTCCAGCTCTTTATCAATCCAGTCAAATCTCCTCGAACCTTGTACTTTTTACAAATAGCAGGTGCAGCAACAGTAGGAGCATATCTTACAACAGGTTTAGACTGTGCTGATGAAGGAGGTTCAGAAGCAGGTTGAGTTGAAGATGCTTCAGCAGTAGGAGCTGGTTCAGCTTCACTTTCTATCGGAGGTTCTTGACGAGTACTTTCTTCATATACCTCGTCCGAAGATGGAATCTCCGGTTCAACCTCAACATCCTCAGCGTCAAAGGATATATCATCACCATAAACCGGATTTAGTGTTAGATCTACTTATTTAGTGTTATTGGATTACTTTCTGGATTTTCTTGAAGATCAAAGTGTTTAGATTTGTCGATCGTTCGTGAAAATTTGTTAGGGTTTCAAGATCTTACGAATTTTAGGGTTTTGGCCGCTGCTCTCCTCGAAGCTGTGACACAACTTTTGTGTCGCGTGTAGGGTTTATACGACTTCATACTGTGACACAAACTCTGTGTTGCGGCATATCTTGCAACATCTGTTGCGACATACTCTGCGACACCTATTGCGACATAGAACCTGGATTTCTTCCTGTGCAAATGGATTGCGACACAACCCTTGTGTCGCTATTTGGACTATTTGCTAAGACTTTTGCGACATAACCTTAGTGTCGCCATTTGATTCTGTGACACTACCTTTGTGTCGCATAACCAGTACTTGTTTCTTTTGAATTTATTTTTTGCAGGTAATTCTCAATGGCTGCTTCTACATCTTCTTCGATACAGCAAGTTGGGGCCATGCTAAAGCATAATAGTGAAGTTGGTAGCACTAATAAGCCACCAATGTTTACTAGGGGCATGGACTATTTATCATGGCGTCAACGGTTTGAGGCTTTCATTGCATTCAATGACCCTGAGATGCAAATATACCTGGAAGAAATAAATGAACGTCCTCTTAGAACTGGTATTTTTGCTGGGGAGGCTCCTATTAAGCCTATAAAATCTATGACTCCTGAGGAACGCAAGGCTTTCGATACTGAAAGAAAAACTCATGCTGCTATCACTATGGCACTACCACAACCATTCATGAAGCAACTTAGACATCATGAGATCGCATATGATTTATGGAAGACGTTTGAGAAAAGGTGTGGTGGGAGTGAGAAATATAGGCAAAACAAATTATAACTCATTAAGAAACAATATGAGGTGTTGACGCGCCCCCAGCCGTCGGTAAGGAATTTACCTTGTCGTTGCACCGTCTACTGGAGGCGTGTCAGTGGGTGTTTTAAATTTATAAGTGCGGGGCCTAAGTTTCCCTAACAATGTTAATCCTAAGGGCGAGCAAGTGGTAGTTATGACCTAGAGTCATTCTTCAAACCGACTGAATTGAAACTTAGACGAGGCGGATGATGGCTTTCAAACTAGTGAAGGGTTTATAAAATAGTGTGGGAGTTTTGGTTTTTTTGTAATAACTAACTTAGGCAAGTAAATAAATAAAAGCAAAATAAAATAAAGCGTAATACACAAAAGATAAAGATAGTGTTTGCTGAGATTTCGTTAATTAAGTTATGGGATGATGTTTGGAGAAACTGTTTTGAAAGATATTTGTTAATTATTATTCTTGGATACTTGTGATGTAAACACTAGATTCCCTAACAATTAAAATCCCATTAGCATGTCACACAGGAACTAGGTATTGGTGATTCTTATCAGACTGACATGCCCAACTGTCAACACTTGTCCTATGAAGAACAAATGGAACTTTCCCAGAATACGAGGATTCCTATGCGCATGAATAGAGTGGCAGATCAATTATAAGGTCCGACATGTTCTTAACATCACGGAGTATTTAGAATAATAAGCAAAATCTTAATTTTAGTTTAATATTACTTTCTTATGAACGGTGATAAAAATCTGAAAGTATTAGACAAAACTGGATTACTTAACGATTCCTTGTCATCCTAACAGATTTGTATAAAAAAGTTCATTTATGACTTTAAACCAGTCCTTGCTTAAGACTTCCCAATAAATCCCCAAGTTATTCACAGCGTTCACTTAAAGTGGTTCCGCCGCTTCAAACCTTGGCCATGTCTTGTCCTACGGTAATCCCCCATGTGGTCTTGCGGTTTCATGGTTTCATACCTTTCGACAAATTATCTTGACACAGATGACTGACTACCTTTTATTTGGACGTCATTAAAAAGGTGTTGTAATCACGATTGTTGGTGGAAAGGCGTTAGATTAATTTGAAGTTTAAAAGTCTATTTAGAAAGGTTAATTAAACTAGGTTTCTCATTTTTATAATATTAGTCCGTAATATAACTACCTTCGGTCGTTATACAGCTTCCACGTATTTGTACTACACCTAAAGTGTTTCCAGCGCTATACTGCATAACAGTTGAATAGGGGCCGTCATATTACTTCGTAATATTGTATTGTTCCGTAATATGACTACCTTCGGTCATTCCTCGACTTCCATACGTTTGTACTCCACCTTGAAGAGTTACCAGTACTATATCGAGGAACAGTCGAATAGTGGCCGTCATATTACATTATTATTATTTATTAATCATCCCATAATTAAATAACTACATCGCAGGCAAACACAACAAGTATATTATTCTCTAATCATTGCAATAACTAAATCTGGCATAATTAATATAAATGTAATTAATTAAGATAGATAAGGATAGAAAGAACTAGGATTAAATGCGAGAAGGAATAGACTTGAATTAAATATCGCAACTTCCAAGTGTACACAAAAAGATTACAAGACGCTCTGCTCTTTCGTTCTATTCTAATTACGCTCTCAAACTAATCTAAAACTAATCTAGAGTGAGAAAATAGAGAGGGAAAGAAATATGATTTTTTCTAGAGAGAAAGTAATTTTTGAGTGCATAGGAAGGTGTGTTTTTAAATTGTGAATCCAATGGTATATTCATAGTTGAAATCCGGCTCACGATAGCGAAGTTAGGCTCATTTTAGCGAAAAAAGCGCGACCGGTACGTGTACCGGACGAAAAAGGTGGCGCACGGACGAAAAACCACCTGGCACCGGCCGGACACGGGCCGGCACCAGCCCACCGCACCAAAAAGGCAGCCGGCGCCGGTTGCCTGCCAGCCGGCGGCGGCCGGTTGCCGGCCGGCCCAAGTCGTACGCCCTTTTCGGTTCACGTTTTCGTGCGTATCTCCTTCGTTATGCGTTCGATTGCGATGATTCTTTTGCGTAGGATTCGATTTTTAAAAACGAAGACTTTGGTATAAGGAAATCTCTTAGGTGATCCTTTTTACTTGAAATTTTGTCTTGGTTGCCTTAAATCTTCAAACGTGCGTGGAATCTTCGTTTTTTGACCATTTTGCCTGATTTTTATCGTGCTTCCCTATTTTAACCTACTTGACAAAATATCAATGATTAATGTAATATTTGAGCTAATTTGCCAAGTATTGTTCTAAAATGAGAGAGATATCGTTAATAAAAACGTGACTTTTTACGCGATATCAGGTGTTCGATATGTTGCCTAATGAGTCATTCGAGGACTTTTGTTCTAGATACTCACAGCTTGTAAGTGAGTTGACTGAAGGAGTTACTTTGGAGAGAGTTGATGTTAATAAGAAACTTCTAGGCTCTTTGCCAAAGAAGTGGAATACCCGAGTGTTGTTGATGGAATATGATGTTGATGTTATGGAAATGGCACTAGATGATCTGATTGGGCATTTGGAAACAAATCTATTGGATATGCAGCGAAAGGAAACGAAGGCCATTGCCAACGTTTAAAACCCTAAGCTGTATGGTGTTGATGACTCTGTGTCCAAAAGTGAAACGACTGGTGCTACATTTCTGGCTGGCGGAACTGGTGGGTTTGGATCTTCAAGTACTACTACTCCTATTAGTGGTACTTATATCAATTTGAAAGGAACTTCTTCTGCTGCAGCTGAAGAACATGTTGCGGTGTTTTCGGCATTTCTTTCAGCATATGATGACTTTCTCTCTAACAAGAATAGTGATGTGGACTTGACTGAAGAAGACTTCAGTCAAATTGATGGAGATGAATTAGAGAGAATGGATTTAAAGTGGAGCATGGCTATGCTGACTCGCAGAGTAAATAATTTTTTGAAGAATTCAGGCAGGAAGTCGGTGGTTGACTCAGATGACAAGGGTTTGGGATTCAACAAGAGTAAGGTTAAATGTTACAAGTGTCATAACTACGGACACTTTGCCCATGAATGCAAGAGAAATAAGAATCCACCTTCTGGGTTTACCAAGCCATCTCCGAACAAATCAGCTGAGAAAACCAAGGCTGAAGAGAAAGCTATGGCTTCTGCTGCCTTGCTGTTAACAAATGAAGTACAAGACTGGTCAGATCACGATGATGAAGACCAACAGAATCAAGCGTTCATGGCTGAAGTTAATGAGGTAGATGATGAACCTTTATCTTGTATTTCATGCATTAAGCTAACTAATCAACTTAAGAGGTATAGAGAGGATAGTGAACACCTTAATTCTAGCATAGAACAGTTAATTGAATCTAATAATATGTTAAGAGAAAATGATAAGGCATGCGAGAAAAAGTTTAAAGCAATTCTTGAAGAAAAGAAAGAACTAATAGCTAAAAATTTTTATCAGCAAGATGAGGTAGGTAGCTATGTTAATATGCTTACTTTAGTTAAAAAGGAACTTGCTGACTCTCAAGCTGAAGTTCTGAATTTAAATCAGAAATTGTCTAATTTTTCCACATCCTATCTAGTTTTTGATGAGATCCTTACGGCACAAAGGATCGATACCAAAAGCAAGGCTGGACTTGGTTACCATCAAGTCCCGCCTCCTAAAGATTACTTACCTATGCCGTTTCAGGATCCCATCAAGGATTTTGTGCCTACCTTCCCTAAGATAGACATAAAACCTCCTAAACCTGTAGTTAGCATAAAGATAAGTAAACCTGAGCATATTAAGGCTGGAAATGTTAAGAAACCTAAAACTAGTGAGCCAAAGCCAGTTAAGGCAACAACTAGTGAGCCTAAGACTATTAAGGCTCAAAAGGTTGAGTCTGTTAAGACTCCTAGTGTCAAGGCTGAGATTGTTAAGCCTGTTGTAGTTGAGCATGTTAAGGCTACTGAAGTCAAGGCTGAGCCAGTTAAGCCTGATGTCATAGATAAGCCTGAATCAAGTAACGCCAAGTCTGATCCTCCAGCTAGTTTTAAGGAAGAAATTGAGATTGAAGATATTACTGATGAGGAATACGGACCGATTGAAAAGAAATATGTTATGACTAAAAATCATATCTTCACAAATGAGGGTTATGATGATCTTTCTAAATTTAAAGGCAAAGCTAAAGCTGAGCCTAAAAAGAAGATTTCGAAAATTAATGAGAATAAACAAAATAATAAAACATCTTCTAAATCATCTATTCAAGCATCAACCTCTGCGTGCTCACATAAGTGTGCATGCTCAGTAAGTGCTTCATTCGGCCGTTCTCAAAGGTTTATTCCTCAATCTCAACTGTTTGTTGAGAATAGATCTTGTTTCTACTGTAAGAGACAAGGTCATTTGATTAATGATTGTCCGTTACATGCACAAAAGCATTTTAGGAGAGGTGTTTCAAGAACCTCTAAATGTAGAAATTCTTTTAATAAATCTCTTTTAAAAAAGAGGTTCTGCATCTCCCCCACCTGCTATGAAAATCAACAAAATCGAGCCAACCAAATGCTCTGATACCAATTGTTGATCCCTGTTACCGGATCTAAATCGAATCGTATCAAACAATCGAAGCGCGGAAATCAACGATTGAATATAAGTACGTTAAACACAAACAAATCAAACACAAATCACTTGTATATTGATTAATATAATCGATCAGCTTGTTACACAGAAATCTCACACAAAAGCTCTCTGATCTCACAAATTCGTCAACCTTGATTTCTGAGCCGAAATCAAGTATTTATTGTCGCATAGCCGACTCATGCAACCTAAGCCTTGTGTCGCATCTGCGACACAGGCTCTGTGTCGCCTAAACAGAAAATGTAATATTTATATAATTCACTAAACGTAATTACATTATCAAAACAAATACAAACTAAGACCAACTGACATACACACTAAAGATGCACCAACAACTAGTCTTATCATTCTTGAGTGACTATCCTTTATTCAGGACGGTGACTTCTGCCTTTATTGATACTTTAGTAACATAAAGCAAGACCAGCGACACACCAAGTTGAGCTTTGTTAGCTCAGCCAAACATCCGTAGGAGCACAGATGATGGCAATGAGTTCTTCTTTCAGTAACATAATAGACTAACTATGTCTATGACTTGAGTTAGTCAGTGACCAGCGGCTCCACAATCTCCCGCTAAATAATGATGGAAATAGCTCAACTTGTTACATGAGAAAGAAATATTAAGTTAGTGTTTAAAAATTTTAAACATTCAGTGACTTTTTACTTGTGTGTTCCATTTCGTATTCTTTTTGGATTCTTTTGATATAATCTAACTTTTGGCACATAAATCTTTTCTTAAAAGTGATCATATTTCATTTAACTGTAGAAACAAATATTACATGAACGTTTATTATGGTTACAATAAAATTACATCTAGTGATCACTAATCATCTTTCCATATCTCTTCTTTCTTCACAATATACAACTCATCATCAAGTTCATATTACTCTATAGAGGGCAAGTATCTGAATTGTCTGGTCAGGGTTTCATTTAGTATTGCCTGCCTCATATGTAACTTTTTATCAAGCATGCTTGCTGACTTGATCTGATGGATCAACCGCTCATGGTCAATCTTTTCCAACTTTGATTCTCTTTGGAACCTCATAACTCCATATGGATCCCTGTACACAAGTCTTAATTCCCCTTATGTAACTTTAGTGCCTTCCATCTTTGGAGCACCTTTAGGGATCGACAAATTTAGCTTGGAAGTGTTGGGAACTCTGTAGATACTGAATGGTCCATGACAGGATCGTTTGATAAAATCAAGAATATAGCTTTGAATGATTATCAAGAATCTTGCGGAATATAACTTGATAACCTTAGGACTAATTATTACTTGTAAACAGACTATGAATATAAAGAACACGGAACTAGACTTAAAAGCTTCAATCTTATTTATTTAGAATAAGACAAATACACAACTGTATTAGGGTTTATAACCTTGAAGCTAAGAATCATTCGTTAACCTAATCTAGGTTCTAAGGATCTCTATTTATACCGTATAGTGTCTTGTACATGATTTCCTACAAATATGGAAATGATTACATCCCATAACAAACACAAACACTTTGACGACTATAGTATATAACATAAACAGAAGTAATACTGCTATTTACACTAACAATATTAATTATTAGAAGAACAACAATAACTATGTAAATATGCTAAACGGTACTAACTATTACAATACCACTAACAACATTAACCTTCAACAGCATTAAGTTCTTTGCTCTAGAAGTAGTAATCTTCAACCACCACTAACTCTAACACTCTTGCAGCAGTAACTTTATTCTAGCAGTAACTTTATTCTAGTAGTAACTTTAAGCTCCAGCACTAACTTGAACTAGCAGCACTATCTTCATCACCAGTAGCACTATATTTGAAACTAATAGCAGAAATAACTTACGCATTTTCAGACTCAACAATCTCCCCCTAAACTTAATCTGTCTCCTACAGACTTAAGTTTATAAATTCTCCATTTTAGTGTGCAGGATGCTTTCAAAACTTATTTCTTTATTATCTTCAGCTGTCTTTCTTCTTCTCTCCTCTTCATCAGCTCATTAGATCTTTTCAAATACATTTTCATGTCATGATATTAAGATGCAGCAAGATCGACATTTCTGCACTTTAGTTTCAACTGTAACATCCTTTTGAGTACAGCAAGATTACATGGATATTCAGTTCCAACTAGAAAATATCCCACAAAAGCATCCTCTTGATATATTGAGTGTACTCCACAATTTTCGTAGCAATACCATAAAGTAACAAGAGAAAATGGCTTCATGAATATCCTCAGCTCATCATTAGGTTCATACATCTGCTGTAGATACTCAAACATACATTTGTTATCGTCTCATTCATCCAAATTAGCGTACTTTTTCTTTGCAACTTCCCACATCTCATCAAGATCTCTTCTTCTACACACTCTGATTATTTAAAATAATTTTCCTGTATAAGTCCTCAGAACCTCCAGCTCTAACAATCTTATACCACTTCTTCTTACCACTCCCTTCAACCATATACCAATCAATAATTGGAACTTCAACATTCAAAAGAGTACATTCAATTCTATCCAAAATTACCATCTCTCTTAGTCTATCCATATCCTTCTCCTGTTCAGCATTTTCTGCAGTAGATGGCACATCAGTATGCACATCCTTTTCAACCTCTGTTTCATTCTCATTCACTTTCTGCTTCTTAATCATCTCATCAAATGCATTCTTTACAGACCTTCTTTTCCTACCATAAGTGATTGTATGTTGATCCTCTGTAGGCTTATCATGAATAGTCTTAAGCTCTGCCTCAGCCTTCATCCTATCTTCATTGCTAGGTTTAACAGAAAAACCTACATCTCCAATTAATTTCCATTCTCTTTCATACATTGCTTTAAGTTTATCAAAATCCATGCTCTTTAACACTTTGGTGGTCAGCTCCTTAGTATTCTTTAAATACCTCACAAACATGTTTTTCTGTTGTGCTTTGGTCTTAGGCTTTTCTTTCATCTTCTTGTATCTCTCTTCAGACTTTCTCCTTCTTCTTCGTGCCTACGAATCCTCCAATAAAAATTTCTTTTATTGTTTTGAATACAAATTCCATTTTTCCTCTATATATTTCCTAGCCAACTCTTCATCAAAACCTATCTGCTCATCACTTATCATTCTCGCAACAACTCCATCCTCAATCTCAACATCTATACCAGCATTAAACCTTTCATCCAATTTCCTAGCCTCTTCTGCATTAAATGCTTTTCGTTGTTTATTTTTCATAAGCTTTTCAGGTTCCACCATGTAACACCCCAAAAAATCCAAAAGTATTATTTTGGTAAAAGTGAAATAAATTGTTTTAAGTTATTATTATTTTAGGTGGTATAAAATAATAATAATTGTAGTCGGTTTTAAAGTTTCAGACAATGATAATTACGGGGGATAAAATTTATATAAACACATATATATTCATATACATGTGTACGTACCATACATATCCATCCTTCCTTCTTAAAACTTCCAGAGATAAACAGAGAGAAAGAAAAAATACGCAGGAGCAAGAATCAATAAACAAAATCGATTCAAAACATCAAATTGAAGCTACTTAACTCTAATTCAACCTTCTTTAATTATTATAATCAAGGTATGATTGTGTGTTGTTCAATTTCTTTAACCTAGAAATGGGTTTTTAGTGGATTTTGGTTGATTAGTGTTTATAATCAGAATTAGGGTTTATAAATGATGGAATTATGATATAAGAGTGAAAGAATTATTGTTGTTAATACTAATTCACTCTATAACTTGATAATTCGAATTGAGTGATTAGTTATCAAAGTGGTTTTTGATCAAATGGGTATGATTTGGTGTTAATTCACTTTAATTAGTAATTAGAGATGTTATTGGAGTATTATTAGTGGAAATTTAATTAGTGAATCAAGTAGTTAATCACTTGAGTTAAATATGATCATGAATATGATCATGGTTTGGTTGATACTTAAAGTGATGAAAATGATGAGTATAATGAGTTAGTGATACTTAAAGTGATAAATCATAACTAATGGAATGGTGTAATTGAGTTTAATTAACCATGGTTAGTAGTTTAGAAGAGTTGTTATTTTGATAATTAATCATGATCAAAGTGGTGAAATAAGTGAGGTTAAATATGTATAGTTTTATCAAAAGTCAAACTTGATCAATCCAAAGGGGTGATGGATTGATGATTGTGATTAGTTGATTTTGATGATTGTAAATTGTTAAATGCGTTGTTGTGTTGATATGCTATATGCTAGGTGATCAAGAGTTGTGGCATTCTTAATCAAGTGTGAAATCGTGTAATTACCTAAAAGCATTGGTCGCCTCCTTGAAAATCTAAATAGAATCTTTACGGGAAATGCTTGCTTTTTTATCGATTTGACATTATCTATTTGCAATATATAATTGTGATTGTAATCGGTTACATAAGGCAGCTACTCAATAGTAGACGAACTACATTAATTTGCATTAATATGTTCAAAATTTCTAGCATTGATTCGTTACATACATATTTATATAACCACTATGATTATTATTAATACTACTAAAGTTGAGTTTGTTTTGAATTTAGTTAGTTCCTTTCCCAAAAAATAGTTACGATAAATTATTAATTTGAAACTGTCATCACATTCATACATTCAATGGGAGCAATTCATGGGATTATTTAATCATTTAATATTAATTAATAAGATACGTATTATTGATATTATTATGATTAATTAATGGTTATTATGTATATCCCTCTTATCTATTAAATTAGGGCTATGTTAGTGTAATCCAAATGGAAATCACTTTCTATGGCCTAATCTAGGCCATTGGATGACAAAGTCAGTTGAATTACATCCATTGATCACCGATTAGTTATTTGATTTGCCAAAAAATAGACCTCTTCATAACTTAATTACTAATTTAGCTTTGGCCTCATTTAATTACAAGAGTAAAAGTTTAAATTAAAATTAAAACTGATTAATGAAATCCATTTAAATAAATTTAATTAATTTATTATTTAGTTAATGCTAATTAATGATAATGGTCATGCTAATTTAGTTTGTTCTTTTTGCAAGTTGACCAAAGCAATGATTTGTGGTCAGCCTTTTTTACGGAATATAAATAAACAAACATACAAATTTAACAAAAGAAGGTAGATGGTAATCCCATTTACTGATAACTCAAAAAAAAAGTATAAAGAAACACAATTTATTTATGTATTATATAAAAATGTTATATTAATTTAGATACCATTTCAAATATTAAAAAAATAAAAAAAAATAAAAAAATGGGATAAACGTCTAATAGTCTTATCCCATTATCTTTTAACAATTTAAAAAAATAAAATATATATAATTACAAATAAAAACAATTAATTATGGTATTCAAACATAAAAGGGTGCTTCGATTGGGAAGGGATCGGTTTCAATTTACCCTTAAAAACAAAATCGTCGGAATGAATTCAGGGATCGCCTTACCTACCCCTCCAATTGTGATTGCATTGCGATTTAGTTGCCCAAAATAAACCGAATAAGCTTCACAGTATAAGAACGGGTTGATTCAATGACAGCTCATCGCGCCATATTATACTCGCAAATCACATAATTCAAACCATTGTTTAGAAACCGGTCATATCAAACGGGCATCAATGGCTGCCGATGATGTAATCACGCCACTCAATCTTATTATTAATGAAAGGAACGATTGGAGGATCCGATTAAAGGTTTTCATGCTCTGGAAACAAAGCTACAAGAACACTCCGTCTCAAACCGCGTCCATGTATATGATCCTCCTAGATCAGCAGGTATAATTATCTGTTAAATACATAAGTTGTTTTTTGTGTATAATCGGTTTTAAATAGTTAGTTGATACACAAATGCATAAAGCGTAATTAACAACCCAACAGGTAACATCATCGGTTTTTGATGTTTGCTCAAAGGTTTGTTTATTGGTTTTTTGTTGTGTATATGTTGTTTGCAATGTGTTCCGGATATGCTGATGTGTCGATGTACGGGTGTTTGCGATTGCTTATTTGACTGCTTATGTGCTTATCTTTTTTTTTTGCTTAAACCGTCTGTACATTGAAATTCTTTTTATTGTAATGTATCCTCTCATACACCACAAACCAACTATATCATAAGTGTGACACCCGTCAAATTAGGACTAGTAATTAGTGCCTAATCAAGTTTTAATACATGTAATTAGTTCTGTGTTAGGTTAATTAATGTATCAATATATATATTGTTGAATATATACAAGAATACGATCTAATTAAATCGTACAAGTTTCAAACCGAACGTGTTTCGATCAATTAAATACGGACGTTGGTGAACAATTTAATTTAAATAATACAATGTTATTTAAAGATACTATTAGATCCAAAAATATTATTTTATAATATTTCGTACACGATTCATAACATACAATCGATGATTACGCGAGTAAAATGTTAAGCACACAAACAAACGAAACAAGATACATTTTTATAACATAGTTATTAAGTATTTGGTAAAATACTTCAACTAAAATATTGAGTAAATATTCGTATTTTAAAACGCACATTTTGTGCATTAGAATAAATAATTAACGTTTTAACGATCGGGAAAACGAACACCATACGGAGTGCGATTACACGAAGTTAAAATTTGGGACACACCCACCTTGGGTGGGCCCCACCAGCCGGCCAAGAGACAAAGGGGGAAACCCTTTGCCTTTTTCCCCATTTCAACATCACCATCATCTTTCTTCTTTCTCTTTTCTCTCAAAAACAAACCACACCAAAACTCACTAAATCTCCAAATAACACCTACAAACGACATCAAATCATCAAGATTTTTACAAAAACGTGATATCGCGTAAAAAGTCATGTTTTTACTACCGATATCTCTCTCATTCTGGAACGATTCTTGGCATTTTAATTCAAATATAGAACAAATCAGTAACATTATGCCAAGATGGTCAAAACAAGGTTGCACGATAAAAATCAAGCAAAACGGATGTAAAACGAAGATTCCACACACGTTTGAAGATTCAAGGCATCAAAATGACATTTCAAGACTAAAGTGCCCTCCATCAACATCCATCAACATCCATTATTTCCAAGATGTTCGTTTTCAAAATACGAATCCAACAGAAGAAGAATCAACCAAAACGGGTAAAGAATGAAGATTTCACGCCCGCTGGAAGATCCAAATGATCCAAACGCAATATCTGGAGCTAGGGACCTCATCTCAGGGCCTATCCTATGTCAAAATCTTCGTTTTTGAATTATGAATCCAACAAAAAAAGAATCAACTCAAACGGACGTATAACGAAGAAAACACGCACGAATCAAGAAACAAAGCAACAAACGACGCAACGGGGCGGGGGTGGGCCCACCGCCGCCGGCCACCAGCCATCCGCCGCCGGCTGGACCCCCACCGCCGCCGGCCACCTGTGTCCCGCCCCGGTTTCCGTTTTTGGTAACTTTTGGTGTAACACCCCCAAATTTAACGATTTGCGGAAGCATACATTGGGTGTTACTAATCAATATACAAAGCACAAGATTAATAGCAAACGACCTCTAAATGAGACGTTTGTAAAATAGTTACATCTCATAATTAATAATCGTTTGAAAACCGAAGGTTTTCGTATACAAAATGTAATTCCCTAGAGTCCATGCGTATAGCGGGAGATTCTATTACATAACCATAGTTACAAAAGATAATGCCAAAGAATCTCCGTTAAATGCAGTTTGTAAAATCATGCGACTCTAGCTAGTAATCCTGGAGTGACCCTACTCCGTAAGTGTACCTGAGATACAAAGCTAAAAAGTGTCAACCAAAAAGGTTGGTGAATCTCACAGGTTTAGTAATAAGTAAGTGTTATGAACCACAAGTATGTACCCGTATTGCTATCAAGCAAAGTAAGTAAATCAGTTAATCAGTACAGTGCCATGAGCTCATAAGTTGAAGCTTAACCGTGTAATGTGAATATATCACGTACCCCCGTGAGTGCTATCCGCACACTCATATGTAACAAATACTAATATGTCTGTTTCTACGTGTAAATCAGTACGTGGTGGCGCTACCACCCCAGACAGGGATTGTCAGTCCCAAATGGATCCATTTACTAGTACTCGCGCTTAAGACCATAACTAACAACTTACGATAAGGAGGCTTTCAGTGGATAAAAGTAACTCATGCGTTTGTTTGTAATCAGTAATGTTTTCAGTAATGTTTTCAGTTCAGTACATTGTGTTCATGCGTAAAACAGTTGCTAAGTATCTCACCCCAAAGTATAAAACAGTAAAAGTGGGGCTGTAAGACTCACCTGAGTCTCGTAGTAATCAGTTGCAATTAGCAAGTAGTAAGTAAAGCAAGTAGGTTCTCTGAACCCGTAACCTTCAAATGCCTAATCATATGAAGTTATGTAAGTATGTGTCTCGCAAGACGTTCCGTTTAGTTGTACACAACTAGTTAAGTCCAATGTTCGTTTGTATGTTCGTAGTCGTTTGTTTTGAGAAAACAGTTTTGGCCCATTGGTGACGGTTCATCAAAATAATTCTAAATTGTTGACTTTGCTACAGTAGATTTGCTACAGTACTGCTACAGTAAAATTTGATTTTTTTGTACAGTAACTTTGACTTTAAAATTCTGGTTTTCTGTGTTTTTGCGACACAATCTGCGACACTAAAGTTTGGTATGCGACACAGTGGTTGTGTCGCATAAAGTGCGACACAAGAGCTCTGCGACACAGTGGTTGTGTCGCAAAAGCTTGCGATGCTAATTTAATAGCGACATAAGGGTTGTGTCGCATAAAAAGTGCGACACAATAGTGCGACATAACGCACGACACAAAATACGACACTAAATGGTTTATGCGACATAGCATGCGACACAAACGTTGTGTCGCAAAGATGAACATCAGTCCAGAAACTTTCGGGTTTCGTGATTTTCCGACCAAAAACGCAAATCTAACCCATTTTTGAGCTATAAAATCGTGTATTCTTCATGTATTAGGTTATATCTAAGTTGTGTACACATCAAAACATCAAAACATTACACCAAATTGAATAGATCTAAGATTTTAGGAATTTCTTACTTTTGCAAATCGAGCTAAATGGAGGATGAAATGGTGAAAACGATCTTGATATTCTTGCTCCACTCGTGATGGTGATTCTGAATATGTAAATTTCGTGGGTCGGTTTGTAGTCCGAAAATTTGATAGTATTTTTAGTGAGAGTGTTTTTGGAGGTGTGTGTGTTTTTGGAGATAATGAAAATGAAAGAAGAATGAGGAGGGGGAAGGGGTGTTGGCTGATCCAAGAGACAAGGGAGGGGTAAACGCTCCCTAAAACTCAGTATTTACTCCGTGTCCTAATCGTTTAATCCTTTGTTTTTAGTATTTAATCAAACCGTTATATTTTTAAAAATGTAACTGGAATATTTAAATAAAAATAATTTGAAATTAATAATAAAAACATTTGTCGCAATATTTCAATTATTAAGTCGCGTTTATTACGTTTTGTTGCGTTAGTTAAAATGTCGTCACTATAATATATAAATAATGCTCGTTCTGTTGCGTATTTTATATAACAAAATACGTTCTCATTATTTAAGTAAATTTCTGTCACCAACGTCCAAGTAAACTGTGTCGGACTCCGTCCGGTTAATTCGCACGATTTATCCAAATCGCGTAAGTACACACACATATATATATATAAATCACCTTATATATATACAAATAGAGTCTGCAATTAGTCCTATTACATACTAATTACATCTATTTACAATTAATTAGGCATAATTAATTATCCTAATTTAGCAGGTGTTACATTCTCCCCTTGTTAAAGAAATTTCGTCCCGAAATTAGCTTGAGTGCACGGACGGTGCGTTATCTGGGAAGAGATGTGGATATTTCTGTCGTATTTGGTCTTCCCGTTCCCAGGTGAACTCAGGGCCGCGCCTAGAATTCCACCTGACCTTTACGATGGGAATACGACTCTGTTTCAATCGCTTGACCTCGCGGTCCATGATTTCCATAGGTTCCTCGACAAAATGAAGTTTATCATCGATTTGAATTTCATCGAGTGGTATAATCAGCGTCTCGTCAGACAGACATTTTTCAAGTTAGAAATGTGGAATGTGTTGTGTACGCTGCTAAGTTCAGCAGGAAGTTGCAGGCGGTATGCCACTGGACCAATCTTTTCAAGGATTTCGAATGGTCCGATGTATCTAGGATTTAGTTTGCCTCGTTTTCCGAATCGAATGACACCTTTCCACGGTGCCACTTTGAGAAGTACCTTGTCCCCTACTTGGAACTCAAGGTGTTTGCGTCTCACATCAGCATAGCTTTTCTGACGATCACGCGCGGCTTTTAGTCTGTTTTGTATGCCGACGATCTTTTCAGTTGTTTCATGTATGATTTCTGGACCGGTGAGTTGTGTATCCCCCACCTCAGTCCAACAGATAGGTGACCGGCACTTACGACCGTACAGTGCCTCGAAGGGTGCAGCTTTTATGCTGGTGTGATAACTGTTGTTGTACGAGAACTCGCACAACGGTAAGTGAATTTCCCAGTTTTTACCGAAGTCAACTACGCAGGCTCGTAGCATGTCTTCCAGTGTTTGTATGGTTCGTTCGCTCTGGCCATCGGTTTGAGGATGGTAAGCCGTACTCATATCCAGACGAGTACCAAGAGATTTTTGCAGTGACTGCCAGAAGCGAGAAGTAAATCGAGCATCTCGGTCGGAGATGATTGAGATAGGCACGCCGTGTCTTGACACGATTTCTTTCAGGTAGATCCGTGTCAAACGTTCCATCTTATCAGTTTCCTTGATGGCTAGGAAATGAGCAGATTTAGTGAGTCGGTCGACGATCACCCAAATGGTATCGCAACCGCTAGAAGTTTTCGGGAGTTTAGTAATGAAATCCATGGTGATCTGCTCCCATTTCCATTGTGGTATTTCGGGTTGTTGTAGCAAACCGGAAGGCTTCTGGTGTTCAGCTTTAACTTTAGAACAAGTAAGACACTTGCCAACATAGGTTGCAATGTCAGATTTCATGTTGGGCCACCAGTACATTTCCTTGATGCCGTGATACATTTTGTCGGCACCGGGGTGTATAGAGTATTTAGACTTGTGAGCTTCATCCATCACCAAGTCTCGCAGGTTCCCAAAACTTGGTAACCAGATTCGATTCGAGAAGTATTTGGCCCCGTTAGGTTTGGTTTCAAATTGTTTGTCCATGCCCCGTAAGGCCTCGTTTATCAAGTTTTCTGGTTTGAGTGCTTCGAGTTGCGCAGTGAGAGTTTGATTGAGGAGGTCGTTGTGAATGGTCATACCGAGAGCTCGAACTCGAAGTGGTTTCACTCGTTCTTTTCGGCTTAAGGCATCGGCGACAACATTCGCCTTACCTGGATGATAGCGAATTTCGCAATCGTGATCAGTGAGCAACTCGACCCATCGACGTTGCCTCATGTTGAGATCCTTTTGATCGAAGATATGTTGGAGACTTTTATGGTCAGTAAAGATTGTACACTTGGTACCGTATAAGTAGTGTCTCCAGATTTTTAGAGCGAATACAACAGCCCCCAACTCTAGGTCATGAGTTGTGTAATTCTTTTCGTGGACCTTGAGTTGTCGAGAGGCGTAAGCGATGACCTTGTCTCGTTGCATCAGCACGCAACCAAGACCTAGGTGTGAAGCATCACAGTATACCACGAAGTCATCGTTGCCTTCGGGTAAAGATAAGATAGGTGCACTGCAGAGTTTTTGTTTTAGTAGTTGAAAAGCCGACTCCTGTTTGTCAGTCCAATCGAACTTCTTTTCTTTTTGAGTCAGTGCAGTGAGAGGTAGGGCTATTTTCGAAAAATTCTCAATGAACCGCCTGTAGTATCCGGCGAGTCCTAAGAATTGGCGTACCTCGGTCGGTGTTGTAGGTGCTTGCCAACATTTGATAGCCTCGATTTTCGAAGGATCGACATGAATTCCTTGATTATCAATGACGTGTCCAAGGAATTGAACGGTTTGCATCCAGAATTCACACTTAGAGAATTTGGCGTATAACTCTTCGTGTTTGAGCAGCTCTAGGATGGTTTTCAGGTGTTGCGCGTGTTCTTGTTCAGTGCGCGAGTAAATCAAAATGTCATCGATGAAGACGATAACAAACTTGTCAAGGTAAGGTTTGCACACCCGATTCATAAGGTCCATGAACACAGCCGGTGCGTTGGTTAAGCCGAATGGCATCACTTGGAATTCATAATGCCCGTAGCGAGTTCGGAAAGCTGTTTTTGGAATGTCATCGTCACGAACTCGGAGTTGATGATAACCTGACCGTAGATCGATCTTTGAGTAGAAACTCGACCCCTGAAGTTGGTCGAACAGGTCATCGATGCGAGGAAGTGGGTAACGGTTCTTGACAGTTAATTTGTTGAGTTCACGGTAGTCGATGCACATGCGGAAAGAACCGTCTTTCTTTTTCACAAACAGGACCGGAGCTCCCCAAGGTGAGGAACTTGGTCGAATGAATCCCTTGTCCAGGAGTTCCTGTAATTGAGTAGACAACTCCTGAAGTTCGGATGGGGCTAGTCGGTAAGGGGCTCGTGCCACGGGTGCTGCGCCGGGCACAAGATCAATAGAGAATTCGACTTGTCTAGTTGGCGGTAGACCAGGCAAGTCTTCAGGAAAGACTTCCGGGAAGTCTCGAACAATAGGCACATCCTCAAGTCGCTTCTCCACCGACTTTTTCTCCAAAACGTGTGCGAGGATTGCCTGGTACCCTTTTCTCAAGTATTTTCGGGTTTTCATGCAAGAAATGATATTTATTCTCGACCCACCGGTCTCCCCTTGTATGCTCAAAGTTCCACCGGTGACGAGAGGAATGCGTACAATTTTCTCAAAACAAACGATTTCGGCTCGGTACTTGGACAACCAATCCATACCGACGATGATGTCAAAACTGCCGATTTCGACAGGTATCAAGTCAATGGAAAAGAGCTCGTTAGCTAGGTTCAATGTGCAATCAGGTATCACATGGTCGGCCTCAATAAGTTTTCCGTTTGCCAATTCTACAGTGTACTTAGAATCTAAGGCAATAGGTGTGGTGTCTAGTAGTGGATAAAACTCATCAGAAATAAAGCTCTTATCAGCTCCAGTATCAAATAATACAGATGCAGTCAAGTTGTTGAGAAGAAACGTACCCGTGACCACATTCGGGTCTTGACGGGCTTCCCCAGATTTCAGTACAAAAGCTCTTCCTCGAGCATTGTTGTTGTTCTTGTTGTTGTTGTTCAGTTTCGGGCAGTCTTTCTTGAAATGCCCCGTACCGTTGCACCCATAACAAGTCTTTGGTGCAGAGGTGTTGGTGTCAGTGGTGTTTGATCTACAGTCCTTAGCCAAGTGTCCAAACCTCTTACACTTGCTACAGGGACACGAACCATAGTGGTGTCGTTGACACTTTGAGCAATAGGGCTTGGTTCCCTTGTACGCCCCCTTGTCATCAGAATTGGCGGTGTAGGCTTTAATGGTCTCGGGTTTCTTGGTTTGGTGGTTGTTGTGGTTGTCGGACCATTTTCTTTTATTGTTGTTGGAGGATGGAGTGGGTGGTTCTGGGTCCTCGTTCATAGCTAGAAGTTCATGGGCCAACCGAATGGCACCGTGAAGAGTGGTTTGGTTTGAGGAGGCGACGTTTCCCCGGACTGGTTCCGGGAGGCCGCGGATGTATTTCTTAATCTTGTCAGGCCCAGTACCTGCCATAGCTGGGCGAAGGACGGTGAGTTGTTGGAATCGAGTGGTGTATCCAACGATATCAGTTCCTTGCACTTTTAAGTTCCAGAACTCTTCGTCCAGCTTGTGAAGTTGTTCGGACGGGCAATACTCATCCGTGAGCATTTTCTTTAGATCCTCCCAAGGGAGTAGGTAAGCGGTGTCAATCCCCACGGACTGGGTATAGGAATTCCACCACGAGAGGGCACCATCTTCGAGGGTGCAGGTGGAGAATTTGACTTTGTCGTCCTCCGCACATTTGCTGATGCGGAAAACGGATTCCATCTTTTCGAACCATCTGATAAGTCCGATGGCTCCTTCGGTCGCCTTGAAGCTCAAGGGTTTGCAGTTTTGAAAATCCTTGTATGAACAAGGTTTAGCAGCAGAGGTTTCAGCGGCATCGCTGTTTCTTGTGGAGTTTGGCGGAGTATTTCGAGCCAAGGCTTCAGTAACAGCCTGGGTTATGAGTGACGTGATCTGAGCATCAGTATAAGGTCTTGACTTTGGCGGCATGACTCTTCAATAAAAGAAATGAAGATACATGAGATTTTGTAAGAAGGTTGTATTTATTTCAGATGTACTTGTATAAAGGTGGTAATACATAACATCATTATGAAGAGAACTATGGCAATTAACATGAGTCGAAATAGCAAGGAATAATTAATAGATGATACTAATTCAAAGGTTACATCCTACGGATGTGTTACAAATGATGTCGGGAATTGTTACATCCGATTGAAACATAGAGTAGTGCTTAGATAGTTACTAGATTTACAGAATAGTTTACAAAACAAAGACTAAGTTAGTCTTAACGTAGGTTAATCTGCTCCATCATTTCGATGAGACGATCCACAGTATTTGCAAGTCTGCTGGCTTGTCGAGCATTGTCTTCAGCTAATGCTAGTCGCTGTACCAATCCACGGTTATATTCTTCCGCTTCCCGTGAGCGTTGTTCACACTCATCAAGTCTGTGTTTCAAAAGAGTGGTTTCCACGCTTATCTCCACCACTTTGTTGAGAAGAACGTCCACATTATTAACGGTGGTTTCGTGATCCTCAGAGACTTGTTCGATGCGCTCGAGTGCTGTAAGTCTCCAGTTTTCGTTTGTTTCTTGCAACACGACATCCATGGTGCGAAGTCGTTGCTCGTGTTGGTTCACCCTAGCAGCTAAGGCTGGCACGGTGAAGTGAGTGGAGTACGGGCCAGCTCGAGGTAACCTGTTGTTCCTCCTTGCTACCCTTGGGTTCTGCGACCCGGATTGAGAACGAGATGAATCGGATGGGATGTTTGCCATTTCTGAGACAAAGCGTTAGTAAGATTGAGGCCTATATTCATATAGTCCCTATATAATATAGCCTATTGAGTGTCTAGCATAAACATGTTTAAGTCTCGGTTCTCTCGAAGTCAGAGTCTTCTATTGTACCCTGTTCAGCCATAACCCCTTTCAGATCTTACATCATTTTCGCTTAATTGTACATAGTTGATCAGGCTATGTTAAATTAAACTCGTATGATGTAATCACTGAACCGGTTATACCTAATAAGGGATACTGCCTAATGGTCATAGTCTAGGCTCACTAAATGCAACCTAGTTCACTACAACCTTAGGCTCTGATACCAATCTGTAACACCCCCAAATTTAACGATTTGCGGAAGCATACATTGGGTGTTACTAATCAATATACAAAGCACAAGATTAATAGCAAACGACCTCTAAATGAGACGTTTGTAAAATAGTTACATCTCATAATTAATAATCGTTTGAAAACCGAAGGTTTTCGTATACAAAATGTAATTCCCTAGAGTCCACGCGTATAGCGGGAGATTCTATTACATAACCATAGTTACAAAAGATAATGCCAAAAAATCTCCGTTAAATGCAGTTTGTAAAATCATGCGACTCTAGCTAGTAATCCTGGAGTGACCCTACTCCGTAAGTGTACCTGAGATACAAAGCTAAAAAGTGTCAACCAAAAAGGTTGGTGAATCTCACAGGTTTAGTAATAAGTAAGTGTTATGAACCACAAGTATGTACCCGTATTGCTATCAAGCAAAGTAAGTAAATCAGTTAATCAGTACAGTGCCATGAGCTCATAAGTTGAAGCTTAACCGTGTAATGTGAATATATCACGTACCCCCGTGAGTGCTATCCGCACACTCATATGTAACAAATACTAATATGTCTGTTTCTACGTGTAAATCAGTACGTGGTGGCGCTACCACCCCAGACAGGGATTGTCAGTCCCAAATGGATCCATTTACTAGTACTCGCGCTTAAGACCATAACTAACAACTTACGATAAGGAGGCTTTCAGTGGATAAAAGTAACTCATGCGTTTGTTTGTAATCAGTAATGTTTTCAGTAATGTTTTCAGTTCAGTACATTGTGTTCATGCGTAAAACAGTTGCTAAGTATCTCACCCCAAAGTATAAAACAGTAAAAGTGGGGCTGTAAGACTCACCTGAGTCTCGTAGTAATCAGTTGCAATTAGCAAGTAGTAAGTAAAGCAAGTAGGTTCTCTGAACCCGTAACCTTCAAATGCCTAATCATATGAAGTTATGTAAGTATGTGTCTCGCAAGACGTTCCGTTTAGTTGTACACAACTAGTTAAGTCCAATGTTCGTTTGTATGTTCGTAGTCGTTTGTTTTGAGAAAACAGTTTTGGCCCATTGGTGGCGGTTCATCAAAATAATTCTAAATTGTTGACTTTGCTACAGTAGATTTGCTACAGTACTGCTACAGTAAAATTTGATTTTTTTGTACAGTAACTTTGACTTTAAAATTCTGGTTTTCTGTGTTTTTGCGACACAATCTGCGACACTAAAGTTTGGTATGCGACACAGTGGTTGTGTCGCATAAAGTGCGACACAAGAGCTCTGCGACACAGTGGTTGTGTCGCAAAAGCTTGCGATGCTAATTTAATAGCGACATAAGGGTTGTGTCGCATAAAAAGTGCGACACAATAGTGCGACATAACGCACGACACAAAATACGACACTAAATGGTTTATGCGACATAGCATGCGACACAAACGTTGTGTCGCAAAGATGAACATCAGTCCAGAAACTTTCGGGTTTCGTGATTTTCCGACCAAAAACGCAAATCTAACCCATTTTTGAGCTATAAAATCGTGTATTCTTCATGTATTAGGTTATATCTAAGTTGTGTACACATCAAAACATCAAAACATTACACCAAATTGAATAGATCTAAGATTTTAGGAATTTCTTACTTTTGCAAATCGAGCTAAATGGAGGATGAAATGGTGAAAACGATCTTGATATTCTTGCTCCACTCGTGATGGTGATTCTGAATATGTAAATTTCGTGGGTCGGTTTGTAGTCCGAAAATTTGGTAGTATTTTTAGTGAGAGTGTTTTTGGAGGTGTGTGTGTTTTTGGAGATAATGAAAATGAAAGAAGAATGAGGAGGGGGAAGGGGTGTTGGCTGATCCAAGAGACAAGGGAGGGGTAAACGCTCCCTAAAACTCAGTATTTACTCCGTGTCCTAATCGTTTAATCCTTTGTTTTTAGTATTTAATCAAACCGTTATATTTTTAAAAATGTAACTGGAATATTTAAATAAAAATACTTTGAAATTAATAATAAAAACATTTGTCGCAATATTTCAATTATTAAGTCGCGTTTATTACGTTTTGTTGCGTTAGTTAAAATGTCGTCACTATAATATATAAATAATGCTCGTTCTGTTGCGTATTTTATATAACAAAATACGTTCTCATTATTTAAGTAAATTTCTGTCACCAACGTCCAAGTAAACTGTGTCGGACTCCGTCCGGTTAATTCGCACGATTTATCCAAATCGCGTAAGTACACACACATATATATATATATAAATCACCTTATATATATACAAATAGAGTCTGCAATTAGTCCTATTACATACTAATTACATCTATTTACAATTAATTAGGCATAATTAATTATCCTAATTTAGCAGGTGTTACATTCTCCCCTTGTTAAAGAAATTTCGTCCCGAAATTAGCTTGAGTGCACGGACGGTGCGTTATCTGGGAAGAGATGTGGATATTTCTGTCGTATTTGGTCTTCCCGTTCCCAGGTGAACTCAGGGCCGCGCCTAGAATTCCACCTGACCTTTACGATGGGAATACGACTCTGTTTCAATCGCTTGACCTCGCGGTCCATGATTTCCATAGGTTCCTCGACAAAATGAAGTTTATCATCGATTTGAATTTCATCGAGTGGTATAATCAGCGTCTCGTCAGACAGACATTTCTTCAAGTTAGAAATGTGGAATGTGTTGTGTACGCTGCTAAGTTCAGCAGGAAGTTGCAGGCGGTATGCCACTGGACCAATCTTTTCAAGGATTTCGAATGGTCCGATGTATCTAGGATTTAGTTTGCCTCGTTTTCCGAATCGAATGACACCTTTCCACGGTGCCACTTTGAGAAGTACCTTGTCCCCTACTTGGAACTCAAGGTGTTTGCGTCTCACATCAGCATAGCTTTTTTGACGATCACGCGCGGCTTTTAGTCTGTTTTGTATGCCGACGATCTTTTCAGTTGTTTCATGTATGATTTCTGGACCGGTGAGTTGTGTATCCCCCACCTCAGTCCAACAGATAGGTGACCGGCACTTACGACCGTACAGTGCCTCGAAGGGTGCAGCTTTTATGCTGGTGTGATAACTGTTGTTGTACGAGAACTCGCACAACGGTAAGTGAATTTCCCAGTTTTTACCGAAGTCAACTACGCAGGCTCGTAGCATGTCTTCCAGTGTTTGTATGGTTCGTTCGCTCTGGCCATCGGTTTGAGGATGGTAAGCCGTACTCATATCCAGACGAGTACCAAGAGATTTTTGCAGTGACTGCCAGAAGCGAGAAGTAAATCGAGCATCTCGGTCGGAGATGATTGAGATAGGCACGCCGTGTCTTGACACGATTTCTTTCAGGTAGATCCGTGTCAAACGTTCCATCTTATCAGTTTCCTTGATGGCTAGGAAATGAGCAGATTTAGTGAGTCGGTCGACGATCACCCAAATGGTATCGCAACCGCTAGAAGTTTTCGGGAGTTTAGTAATGAAATCCATGGTGATCTGCTCCCATTTCCATTGTGGTATTTCGGGTTGTTGTAGCAAACCGGAAGGCTTCTGGTGTTCAGCTTTAACTTTAGAACAAGTAAGACACTTGCCAACATAGGTTGCAATGTCAGATTTCATGTTGGGCCACCAGTACATTTCCTTGATGCCGTGATACATTTTGTCGGCACCGGGGTGTATAGAGTATTTAGACTTGTGAGCTTCATCCATCACCAAGTCTCGCAGGTTCCCAAAACTTGGTAACCAGATTCGATTCGAGAAGTATTTGGCCCCGTTAGGTTTGGTTTCAAATTGTTTGTCCATGCCCCGTAAGGCCTCGTTTATCAAGTTTTCTGGTTTGAGTGCTTCGAGTTGCGCAGTGAGAGTTTGATTGAGGAGGTCGTTGTGAATGGTCATACCGAGAGCTCGAACTCGAAGTGGTTTCACTCGTTCTTTTCGGCTTAAGGCATCGGCGACAACATTCGCCTTACCTGGATGATAGCGAATTTCGCAATCGTGATCAGTGAGCAACTCGACCCATCGACGTTGCCTCATGTTGAGATCCTTTTGATCGAAGATATGTTGGAGACTTTTATGGTCAGTAAAGATTGTACACTTGGTACCGTATAAGTAGTGTCTCCAGATTTTTAGAGCGAATACAACAGCCCCCAACTCTAGGTCATGAGTTGTGTAATTCTTTTCGTGGACCTTGAGTTGTCGAGAGGCGTAAGCGATGACCTTGTCTCGTTGCATCAGCACGCAACCAAGACCTAGGTGTGAAGCATCACAGTATACCACGAAGTCATCGTTGCCTTCGGGTAAAGATAAGATAGGTGCACTGCAGAGTTTTTGTTTTAGTAGTTGAAAAGCCGACTCCTGTTTGTCAGTCCAATCGAACTTCTTTTCTTTTTGAGTCAGTGCAGTGAGAGGTAGGGCTATTTTCGAAAAATTCTCAATGAACCGCCTGTAGTATCCGGCGAGTCCTAAGAATTGGCGTACCTCGGTCGGTGTTGTAGGTGCTTGCCAACATTTGATAGCCTCGATTTTCGAAGGATCGACATGAATTCCTTGATTATCAATGACGTGTCCAAGGAATTGAACGGTTTGCATCCAGAATTCACACTTAGAGAATTTGGCGTATAACTCTTCGTGTTTGAGCAGCTCTAGGATGGTTTTCAGGTGTTGCGCGTGTTCTTGTTCAGTGCGCGAGTAAATCAAAATGTCATCGATGAAGACGATAACAAACTTGTCAAGGTAAGGTTTGCACACCCGATTCATAAGGTCCATGAACACAGCCGGTGCGTTGGTTAAGCCGAATGGCATCACTTGGAATTCATAATGCCCGTAGCGAGTTCGGAAAGCTGTTTTTGGAATGTCATCGTCACGAACTCGGAGTTGATGATAACCTGACCGTAGATCGATCTTTGAGTAGAAACTCGACCCCTGAAGTTGGTCGAACAGGTCATCGATGCGAGGAAGTGGGTAACGGTTCTTGACAGTTAATTTGTTGAGTTCACGGTAGTCGATGCACATGCGGAAAGAACCGTCTTTCTTTTTCACAAACAGGACCGGAGCTCCCCAAGGTGAGGAACTTGGTCGAATGAATCCCTTGTCCAGGAGTTCCTGTAATTGAGTAGACAACTCCTGAAGTTCGGATGGGGCTAGTCGGTAAGGGGCTCGTGCCACGGGTGCTGCGCCGGGCACAAGATCAATAGAGAATTCGACTTGTCTAGTTGGCGGTAGACCAGGCAAGTCTTCAGGAAAGACTTCCGGGAAGTCTCGAACAATAGGCACATCCTCAAGTCGCTTCTCCACCGACTTTTTCTCCAAAACGTGTGCGAGGATTGCCTGGTACCCTTTTCTCAAGTATTTTCGGGTTTTCATGCAAGAAATGATATTTATTATCGACCCACCGGTCTCCCCTTGTATGCTCAAAGTTCCACCGGTGACGAGAGGAATGCGTACAATTTTCTCAAAACAAACGATTTCGGCTCGGTACTTGGACAACCAATCCATACCGACGATGATGTCAAAACTGCCGATTTCGACAGGTATCAAGTCAATGGAAAAGAGCTCGTTAGCTAGGTTCAATGTGCAATCAGGTATCACACTGTCGGCCTCAATAAGTTTTCCGTTTGCCAATTCTACAGTGTACTTAGAATCTAAGGCAATAGGTGTGGTGTCTAGTAGTGGATAAAACTCATCAGAAATAAAGCTCTTATCAGCTCCAGTATCAAATAATACAGATGCAGTCAAGTTGTTGAGAAGAAACGTACCCGTGACCACATTCGGGTCTTGACGGGCTTCCCCAGATTTCAGTACAAAAGCTCTTCCTCGAGCATTGTTGTTGTTCTTGTTGTTGTTGTTCAGTTTCGGGCAGTCTTTCTTGAAATGCCCCGTACCGTTGCACCCATAACAAGTCTTTGGTGCAGAGGTGTTGGTGTCAGTGGTGTTTGATCTACAGTCCTTAGCCAAGTGTCCAAACCTCTTACACTTGCTACAGGGACACGAACCATAGTGGTGTCGTTGACACTTTGAGCAATAGGGCTTGGTTCCCTTGTACGCCCCCTTGTCATCAGAATTGGCGGTGTAGGCTTTAATGGTCTCGGGTTTCTTGGTTTGGTGGTTGTTGTGGTTGTCGGACCATTTTCTTTTATTGTTGTTGGAGGATGGAGTGGGTGGTTCTGGGTCCTCGTTCATAGCTAGAAGTTCATGGGCCAACCGAATGGCACCGTGAAGAGTGGTTTGGTTTGAGGAGGCGACGTTTCCCCGGACTGGTTCCGGGAGGCCGCGGATGTATTTCTTAATCTTGTCAGGCCCAGTACCTGCCATAGCTGGGCGAAGGACGGTGAGTTGTTGGAATCGAGTGGTGTATCCAACGATATCAGTTCCTTGCACTTTTAAGTTCCAGAACTCTTCGTCCAGCTTGTGAAGTTGTTCGGACGGGCAATACTCATCCGTGAGCATTTTCTTTAGATCCTCCCAAGGGAGTAGGTAAGCGGTGTCAATCCCCACGGACTGGGTATAGGAATTCCACCACGAGAGGGCACCATCTTCGAGGGTGCAGGTGGAGAATTTGACTTTGTCGTCCTCCGCACATTTGCTGATGCGGAAAACGGATTCCATCTTTTCGAACCATCTGATAAGTCCGATGGCTCCTTCGGTCCCCTTGAAGCTCAAGGGTTTGCAGTTTTGAAAATCCTTGTATGAACAAGGTTTAGCAGCAGAGGTTTCAGCGGCATCGCTGTTTCTTGTGGAGTTTGGCGGAGTATTTCGAGCCAAGGCTTCAGTAACAGCCTGGGTTATGAGTGACGTGATCTGAGCATCAGTATAAGGTCTTGACTTTGGCGGCATGACTCTTCAATAAAAGAAATGAAGATACATGAGATTTTGTAAGAAGGTTGTATTTATTTCAGATGTACTTGTATAAAGGTGGTAATACATAACATCATTATGAAGAGAACTATGGCAATTAACATGAGTCGAAATAGCAAGGAATAATTAATAGATGATACTAGTTCAAAGGTTACATCCTACGGATGTGTTACAAATGATGTCGGGAATTGTTACATCCGATTGAAACATAGAGTAGTGCTTAGATAGTTACTAGATTTACAGAATAGTTTACAAAACAAAGACTAAGTTAGTCTTAACGTAGGTTAATCTGCTCCATCATTTCGATGATACGATCCACAGTATTTGCAAGTCTGCTGGCTTGTCGAGCATTGTCTTCAGCTAATGCTAGTCGCTGTACCAATCCACGGTTATATTCTTCCGCTTCCCGTGAGCGTTGTTCACACTCATCAAGTCTGTGTTTCAAAAGAGTGGTTTCCACGCTTATCTCCACCACTTTGTTGAGAAGAACGTCCACATTATTAACGGTGGTTTCGTGATCCTCAGAGACTTGTTCGATGCGCTCGAGTGCTGTAAGTCTCCAGTTTTCGTTTGTTTCTTGCAACACGACATCCATGGTGCGAAGTCGTTGCTCGTGTTGGTTCACCCTAGCAGCTAAGGCTGGCACGGTGAAGTGAGTGGAGTACGGGCCAGCTCGAGGTAACCTGTTGTTCCTCCTTGCTACCCTTGGGTTCTGCGACCCGGATTGAGAACGAGATGAATCGGATGGGATGTTTGCCATTTCTGAGACAAAGCGTTAGTAAGATTGAGGCCTATATTCATATAGTCCCTATATAATATAGCCTATTGAGTGTCTAGCATAAACATGTTTAAGTCTCGGTTCTCTCGAAGTCAGAGTCTTCTATTGTACCCTGTTCAGCCATAACCCCTTTCAGATCTTACATCATTTTCGCTTAATTGTACATAGTTGATCAGGCTATGTTAAATTAAACTCGTATGATGTAATCACTGAACCGGTTATACCTAATAAGGGATACTGCCTAATGGTCATAGTCTAGGCTCACTAAATGCAACCTAGTTCACTACAACCTTAGGCTCTGATACCAATCTGTAACACCCCCAAATTTAACGATTTGCGGAAGCATACATTGGGTGTTACTAATCAATATACAAAGCACAAGATTAATAGCAAACGACCTCTAAATGAGACGTTTGTAAAATAGTTACATCTCATAATTAATAATCGTTTGAAAACCGAAGGTTTTCGTATACAAAATGTAATTCCCTAGAGTCCACGCGTATAGCGGGAGATTCTATTACATAACCATAGTTACAAAAGATAATGCCAAAGAATCTCCGTTAAATGCAGTTTGTAAAATCATGCGACTCTAGCTAGTAATCCTGGAGTGACCCTACTCCGTAAGTGTACCTGAGATACAAAGCTAAAAAGTGTCAACCAAAAAGGTTGGTGAATCTCACAGGTTTAGTAATAAGTAAGTGTTATGAACCACAAGTATGTACCCGTATTGCTATCAAGCAAAGTAAGTAAATCAGTTAATCAGTACAGTGCCATGAGCTCATAAGTTGAAGCTTAACCGTGTAATGTGAATATATCACGTACCCCCGTGAGTGCTATCCGCACACTCATATGTAACAAATACTAATATGTCTGTTTCTACGTGTAAATCAGTACGTGGTGGCGCTACCACCCCAGACAGGGATTGTCAGTCCCAAATGGATCCATTTACTAGTACTCGCGCTTAAGACCATAACTAACAACTTACGATAAGGAGGCTTTCAGTGGATAAAAGTAACTCATGCGTTTGTTTGTAATCAGTAATGTTTTCAGTAATGTTTTCAGTTCAGTACATTGTGTTCATGCGTAAAACAGTTGCTAAGTATCTCACCCCCAAAGTATAAAACAGTAAAAGTGGGGCTGTAAGACTCACCTGAGTCTCGTAGTAATCAGTTGCAATTAGCAAGTAGTAAGTAAAGCAAGTAGGTTCTCTGAACCCGTAACCTTCAAATGCCTAATCATATGAAGTTATGTAAGTATGTGTCTCGCAAGACGTTCCGTTTAGTTGTACACAACTAGTTAAGTCCAATGTTCGTTTGTATGTTCGTAGTCGTTTGTTTTGAGAAAACAGTTTTGGCCCATTGGTGACGGTTCATCAAAATAATTCTAAATTGTTGACTTTGCTACAGTAGATTTGCTACAGTACTGCTACAGTAAAATTTGATTTTTTTGTACAGTAACTTTGACTTTAAAATTCTGGTTTTCTGTGTTTTTGCGACACAATCTGCGACACTAAAGTTTGGTATGCGACACAGTGGTTGTGTCGCATAAAGTGCGACACAAGAGCTCTGCGACACAGTGGTTGTGTCGCAAAAGCTTGCGATGCTAATTTAATAGCGACATAAGGGTTGTGTCGCATAAAAAGTGCGACACAATAGTGCGACATAACGCACGACACAAAATACGACACTAAATGGTTTATGCGACATAGCATGTGACACAAACGTTGTGTCGCAAAGATGAACATCAGTCCAGAAACTTTCGGGTTTCGTGATTTTCCGACCAAAAACGCAAATCTAACCCATTTTTGAGCTATAAAATCGTGTATTCTTCATGTATTAGGTTATATCTAAGTTGTGTACACATCAAAACATCAAAACATTACACCAAATTGAATAGATCTAAGATTTTAGGAATTTCTTACTTTTGCAAATCGAGCTAAATGGAGGATGAAATGGTGAAAACGATCTTGATATTCTTGCTCCACTCGTGATGGTGATTCTGAATATGTAAATTTCGTGGGTCGGTTTGTAGTCCGAAAATTTGGTAGTATTTTTAGTGAGAGTGTTTTTGGAGGTGTGTGTGTTTTTGGAGATAATGAAAATGAAAGAAGAATGAGGAGGGGGAAGGGGTGTTGGCTGATCCAAGAGACAAGGGAGGGGTAAACGCTCCCTAAAACTCAGTATTTACTCCGTGTCCTAATCGTTTAATCCTTTGTTTTTAGTATTTAATCAAACCGTTATATTTTTAAAAATGTAACTGGAATATTTAAATAAAAATACTTTGAAATTAATAATAAAAACATTTGTCGCAATATTTCAATTATTAAGTCGCGTTTATTACGTTTTGTTGCGTTAGTTAAAATGTCGTCACTATAATATATAAATAATGCTCGTTCTGTTGCGTATTTTATATAACAAAATACGTTCTCATTATTTAAGTAAATTTCTGTCACCAACGTCCAAGTAAACTGTGTCGGACTCCGTCCGGTTAATTCGCACGATTTATCCAAATCGCGTAAGTACACACACATATATATATATAAATCACCTTATATATATACAAATAGAGTCTGCAATTAGTCCTATTACATACTAATTACATCTATTTACAATTAATTAGGCATAATTAATTATCCTAATTTAGCAGGTGTTACATTTGGTACCTGGTGCGCCTACTTTTCGTGTTGTACGGTACCCGGTGCGCCTACTTTTCGTGTTATACACACCATTTTTGGAAAGCTTTCTAACATGCACCTCATGGTGCTAATGTGAGCCAAAGCTTACCTATAAATAGGTTGCTTAGGTTCATTTGTAAGACACACCATATGCACCTCCTTTCTTGCATATTTCTCTTTCTCTCTCTAGAATTCTTTCTCTAGCACTACTCTTAGGAGTTAGAGGAGAATTATTCTTGTAGTTAGTTCTTCTCTCTAGTCTCTCTCTCTAGCACTACTCTTAGGAGTTAGAGGAGAACTAGAGAGAAGATTAGGGTCCCTCTACTTTCTCTCTCTAAGTTAATTTGGAGAGAGATAAGTATGAGATTAATTATGTAATAGTTAGTAGTAGCTAGCTTATCAATGTAACGCTTTGGATTGTTCGGAAGTAATATAAGCATCGTTTGGCTCGCAATAATTACGGGTAATATCTATCCTTTTCTCTTATTAATTAATTGTAATGTTCTTGTTTGATGTTTATGATTGATTAATATTGGAAATGTTTATTGTCATGATATGCGAGTAGTTGTTTATATGTTTGCCATGATTTAGATAGTTATAATGGGATGATAATAAATGTTGTGAAGTAATATGACGGCCCCTATTCGACTGTTCTCGGATATAGTGCTGGAAACGATTTAGGCGGAGTACAAACGTACGGAAGTCTGAGAACGACCGAAGGTAGTTATATTACGGATCAATACTTTAAATGTGCTAAAAGAATTTCTATTTATAGTTTAATTATAACATTATGAACGAATGATGGTATGTTTGGCCAACCGCTTTTGACCAGACTACCCCAACTTATTCCGGTAGGGTAAAACCTATTTATGTGACTATTTATTCAATAGACCATGCCATGATACGGACATCTCTGACGACCGAGATTGGGGAATAGGATTCGAGGGTAGTTGTTAGCCGATATGTTCAGTACATTTGGGAGAACTTCCGGCGTATTGTAATTGTTTGTGTTTACTATCCATGTGACATATCTTCTATCTGATTGCGGACAACTCTACGTTAGTTAGTTGATAGGATCGTAAAAACAACTCATTCCAATATAGTCTAAACTCATAAAAAGAAACTTATATGAATGGGAATTATTATACTTTGTTATTGTTTAAATGTATGACACCTGACCTAATTTATGGAGTACCCTTTCCAGTTATCCACGTGACTGCAACCTAGATATTAGGGAGTCCGGAACCTTAATTGTGGTAAGTAGTTATCTGTGCCCATGACATGCAATAAGTAAGACACAGTGAAATCACTCGTTGTATATATTAGATTTACATTTCTGCATTGCTTTACATTTAGTTAGTTTAGAGTGTCAACCTCACTGTCAATTACTCTCGACCGCATGTTAGACGTAAGAACCCGTGGAACTACCCTGTAAAGTACACTGTCTATTGCTGAAAGGCATGGTCCTCATATGAAACATGTTTTAAACAAACTGTGAATAATCTGGAGATGTATAACTGTTTGAAAAGGAGAGGTCTAGGTCATAAATCAATGTAATTGGAGCTTAAGAAAAGTATAAACAAGGTCTAGTGAGGAAAGTCCAAGTGATTTAGATTTATCAACCCCCTAGATTTTACATATTTGATTCTTTAAACATAACAAGTTAATAATTAGATACACTATTAGAAGAACGAGAGATAAGCTTAGGTGTTAAGAACGGTCGGACCTATGAGACGATATGCTGGTTTATTCATGTACCTCGGTTAATCACCAAAATAGGTTGCTTATCTTTCAACTAGGTAAGTATTGGGAGTTTAGCGTATTGCTCCGATCAGAATCACGATAACCTAGTTCCTAGTGACATGCCAATGGGAATTTAATTGGTAGGGTTCTAGTGTTTACACCAAAGTCTGTCAATCTATTAATCTGAAAGTGTCCCCATCATAAACACAATCCCGATATTATACTATTCTAAGTCATGGTAAACCACGTCTTCCCTATCCTTAGTTGTTCCTTATATGCTAGCTAGCTCTTTTTAGTTTTATTGCTTTAGTTATTTTAATTAGATAAAAACCAAACAAAACCAACTATCTGAACCCAATCTTGAGGACTGAATTATCCAAACGAGCTCCGTTTCAAATTCGACCGTCTGGAGACGACCCTAATCATCCTTACCACGTACTAGTATCAGGTACTTGTACCTAGTACCAGTAAGTAGTTCGGAGGTTTAGGCCCGAGCAAACATAAATTTTAAAACACCCTGATCGCACCCTCGGTCGTTACAACAGCACCGATGACACCGACGGCTGAGGGCGCATCAAGTTTTTGGCGCCGGCTGCCGGGGACGGTAGTACGATTTGGAGCCTGTTTAGATAAGTTAGTTTTTAAGAGATCCTTTTGACTAGGAATCACCATCCTTATCAGAAGTTACTTTTTGCACGTAGTTTAGCGTAGTTAGGATTACCTTAGTATTAGTTTAGATTAAGTTCCCTTCTCACCCCCGTCCTTAATCCTGAAACCTTCTCCCTATGCCACCTGTTATTTACCCTTGGGAAATGTTAAATCGATGAGAACTATTAGATCAAATGCAAAGTCTTGTTAATTCAATCGAAAATAGATGTAGCATGTGCGATAATATTCACGTAGATGGAGAATGCCAAAGCCATAGTATGATGTATTCGGATAACCTAGGGTACTTAGATCCTCAAACACTGTTTCAAAATGACCCTAACACTTTCCAACCACATCCATGCCAACCTTTTCATCCCCAACCACTCGAAATCTACCCACACTCACCTCACCCTGTAAGTCTACCACAACCCTACGAGAACCATGACTTGAGAGATATGCCCTTAGCCTGTCTCAGCAGTAATGTTGCTTTCTCACCTCCTTCCGAATCACTTGAAGAAATGATTAGAGAACAAGAGGACATACTTAGAAGTCAAACTTATAATATGTCTAAATTCTCTACTGAACTACCAACACAAGCCCAAGAGAGTAGTGAGGAGAGTAGGAGTCAAGCTAGAGCCAACTCTAGGATACAGAAAGTTGAGAGACATACACACACTACATCTAGCACACCAGATACAGATTTACATTTTCATGAGTTCGGTTTCAATATCCCTTCGACTCCCACACCAACCCAATCTTCTAAACCTACAATTTCACCTATTCCCGACCTATCAACGTCAAAGATCGACGGAGGGTTTGTTCTAGAAGAACTTTCCGAACCACTTCAACTCGAAACTACTGGCCAGAGTGGCGAGGATGACGAAGTAGACGAAGAGATCGAGATGGAAAGCCCGAATTTGGAGATTTACATAGAAGACTCGGCTTCACATGGACTAAAGGAATACATACCGACTCTGAGTAGTGAACTCATTCAAACTGATATGGTTGAACACGTCCCACAACCAGTTGTGGTCAACTGTATCCCAAAAATCCCTTTGATTGATTCACTTCCTGATCTAATCGACTCCACTAGTACCTTAGAGGAGACAAACACCCAAGTATTTGATGATAATGTTGCTACAAGATTGGAGACACTAATGGACATTGTCCCACCTCCATGCCCAGAGTACAACGTTATCATCCAACCAAAGGCTTTAGGAAGCAAGGTGGGTTTTCCATCAAGAGCACCCTACAAACCATCTCTCCCTTACATAATGACGTACACGTCATGGAGTGATGAGGACCACTTTGACCAACCCAAACGACCCAAAAATCAAGAGGTAGAAAATGTCGAGAGCTTTGTTTTACCTCAAATAAAACAAATCACTCAATTCACCATGCCTCTTCCACTGATTGGACATACCCTTACCGTAGTCCACTTTAATCCCCTAGGTATGTACCAATACTTCCGCTTGTATCTACTGATGGATGCAAGGGAGCCCCCTAGATTTCCTAAGAAATAGGTTTGGAGTCAAGCTGGTGACTCGAACAAAAACAAGCGCTTCTCGGGAGGCAACCCGTGTCTAACATAGGATTATCAGTAGTAGTTAAAGTAGTTTAAGTAGTGAACTAACCCCAATAAGTAGAAATGAAACCCTAAAATGAATGTTCCAAGTTTTCTATCTTTATGAACAAAAATGGATGGTTTGCGGAATTACTTCGTTAAAAGTCAAATTTTTGTCAAACCTTAATACTTCCTACTCCCAGTCGTCTGGAATTTTTCACCATTTTCTAAAAGTTCTTGTTATCCCTTTCACTCACAAAAATGGAAACCTACTAGGAGTTAGGAACTTTAGTCATTCTAAACACCCACTGACATGTTTCGAGCATTTGAGGTACTTACATATATTATTGTGAACATACGTGAGATACTAATGCTTAATCTGATAACATGATTTGTATGACAATATGTGTATTATGCTCGAACTCGTTTAAAAATATGTGCTTTGGATATCTTTATACCTGGCTACCTGATTCAACTGATAATACTGGTATTTCCATGTCTGCTATTTGTGCTGCGGTGAAATTATAGGCAACTAACATTTTTTGTGTGGGATTAAAATCAAAGTCATACACTGGTTTGTTTCATCTACAAAGCACTCACTTTGATAGGTTCTTCGCAAACCAGTGAATATATGATTTGGAGAATAATCACTTGTTTGTTAGATCACGTTTATTTGATTTACTTGTAACAGACAGGGACTGACGCCTATGGATAAAGAATCTTTAAAGATAATGGAAAAACGACAAGAGGAGCTTACAGTTCATTGAGCATGAGAAACTTTGAAGCATTGCTTTGCAGGGGACAAGTGATGACACTTCTAGATATGAAGATGATTTCTAGTTGTCTAAGACTAATTCATCAAGTTGACCAACTCAATACTCATCATATGTGCCCAAAAATTCCAAGTCCTATAGCTAAACCTTGCCACATAATGGAACCCTAAACCATCATCACCATATCCACCCACATTCACCCATCCATCCACCCCTTCACACATACAATCATCACCCTCAGGGACTATTCATACAAAGGAATAGATACCGGGACAATTTGGAAACTGGAGATCTCAGTCGATAAAAGAACAACATCAGATTCATTACATCAGTAGTCGACAAAAGATCTCGGCTCATAAAGATTCATGGTCATTGGATACAACACTTTCAGATCATTAGGAGCAGTTGAGTTACAGCAGCGGATCTTGAAGATTAGGATCTTTGTCCATTAACCTCTATCCGACATTCGGTGTTTATTGGTTAATTATGCTTATGTCCAGAGGGCGACATCACTTCATTTTCTGCAATCTATCCTTTAGTTCTTAGTTATTTTCGCGAGAAAACTAGTTGAGGTGTTAAAGAAAGGCTATACTACTGGAGCTTGAGTTCAATGCATGAAGGCTGATGCCGACCAAGTTCAGAAAACATTGGAGCGGACACAGTCAACCACTCAGATCCTCAGCTCACAGTCATAGGGGAGTTCTGCGTTCCTTTCTCTAGTTTATTTATCCGTTTTTGCAAGATTATATCGACCTATATCCCAAACACTAAGTGTGGGATCCTTGGAATCCACAAAATACTTAGAGATAGTTTCCATAATCAGTAGAAATTCTAAGTGTGGGATACTTCGACAAGAGGTGTTCAATACATAGATTCGAACATTAGGGACAATGTTCCTCTAAGTGTGGGATATACGGTCTGCAACCGCAAGTTTGACCCCTTGTCCATAAAATATACAATATTTTCATTAAAAGGCTAAAAATGAAGAAGTTTTCAAAATTTTTGATTCAAAAGCAACATTCTTTAGAACCTCTATTTTCTGAAAATATAAATTACAGAAAGAATTGAGTTTTAACAAAGAAACAAAACGGTTCTCTTATAATAAGATACGGACGAAAAAGGCAACACATGGCTAGGCACACAGACCAAAACATTCGATTCGTGAGGTTTCAGCCCATAATTAGCATTCATCTTTAAAATGCTTCACTTTTCGTTTCATGTGTGTGCCGATGTATGCATTTGAATTAGAACTTGCTCTTGCAATACATTTCGAGATCACACCAATGAGTGCCATACGTGGCATAGGTACAACCTATCTCGATACTTTCTAAGGAACCCCAACACCCTCTTACCACCAAATAATCACTCACTCATCACACCCACAAACCAACCAAAACCTCCCTTTATATCTTCATTCTGAACCTATGGAAGTCACGTCTTCCAAAATTTTCAGAGACATTCTCAATTTCCCAATTTCCACAAGAAAAGCCAACACAACCTTACAACCCAATACCATAAGAAACCTTTCGGACCAGAAAATATCCATCGGTAAGACCGGCATAATACAAGGAAAGAGAAGACAAATGAGAAAAAGAAAGTAAACAACAAATGTATATGCTGGCACTACCTAAAGAAAGTCCAGAAAAAGGAAAAATCCAAGAAAAAGGGAAGAAAAAGGCTATGAAGTCCTTTCAAAATCTGAGAAATTTCAAAAGAGACTCTCTCGAGAAAAGCACCCCAGTTTTGAGAAAATACAAAGAAAACCCATCACACCCCTCATCACACACCTTCTTCAAAAACCAAACACCCGATTCCTTCTAAGATATCTTGAAAGATTAGTACCGTCCTCATCAAAAGTGATGGAGATTTGATTCTTGATCAAGCCTATGACGAGAATGTTGCATGACTGGCTATCTGAGTGATTGACACTAGTAAGCAGGAAACCTTAAACACTTGAGTGATTTGAGTGACCCACTTGTGAGGATTGCATAGTCATGATCATCCTATAGGTTGCCCGAAGAAGGTATCAAATTCTATAAACCCTAAGTTTCTAATAAAAAGCTCTTTCATAACTGTAATTGTATATTCTTTGGAAATAGTATATCTAAAAACTAATGCGATTAGAATCCTTCCAGAAGCTTTTTATGAATGAGTTTGCTTGAGGACAAGCAAAGTTCTAAGTGTGGGATACTTGATATCGCGTAAAAAGTCATATTTTTACTACCGATATCTCTCTCATTCTGGAACGATTCTTGGCATTTTAATTCAAATATAGAACAAATCAGTAACATTATGCCAAGATGGTCAAAACAAGGTTGCACGATAAAAATCAAGCAAAACGGATGAAAAACGAAGATTCCACACACGTTTGAAGATTCAAGGCATCAAAACGAGATTTCAAGACTAAAGTGCCCTCCATCAACATCCATTATTTCCAAGATGTTCGTTTTCAAAATACGAATGCAACAGAAGAAGAATCAACCAAAACGGGTAAAGAAAGAAGATTTCGCTCCCGCTGGAAGATCCAAATGATCCAAACGCAATATCTGGAGCTAGGGACCTCATCTCAGGGCCTATCCTATGTCAAAATCTTCGTTTTTGAATTATGAATCCAACAAAAAAAGAATCAACTCAAACGGACGTATAATGAAGAAAACACGCACGAATCAAGAAACGAAGCAACAAACGACGCAACGGGGAGGGGGTGGGCCCACCGCCGCCGGCTGGACCCCCACCGCCGCCGGCCACCTGTGTCCCGCCCCGGTTTCCGTTTTTGGTAACTTTTGGTACCTGGTGCGCCTACTTTTCGTGTTGTACGGTACCCGGTGCGCCTACTTTTCGTGTTGTACACACCATTTTTGGAAAGCTTTCTAACATGCACCTCATGGTGCTAATGTGAGCCAAAGCTCACCTATAAATAGGTTGCTTAGGTTCATTTGTAAGACACACCATATGCACCTCCTTTCTTGCATATTTCTCTTTCTCTCTCTAGAATTCTTTCTCTAGCACTACTCTTAGGAGTTAGAGGAGAATTATTCTTGTAGTTAGTTCTTCTCTCTAGTCTCTCTCTCTCTCTAGCACTACTCTTAGGAGTTAGAGGAGAACTAGAGAGAATATTAGGGTCCCTCTACTTTCTCTCTCTAAGTTAATTTGGAGAGAGATAAGTATGAGATTAATTATGTAATAGTTAGTAGTAGCTAGCTTATCAATGTAACGCTTTGGATTATTCGGAAGTAATATAAGCATCGTTTGGCTCGCAATAATTATGGGTAATATCTATCCTTTTCTCTTATTAATTAATTGTAATGTTCTTGTTTGATGTTTATGATTTATTAATATTGAAAATGTTTATTGTCATGATATGCGAGTAGTTGTTTATATGTTTGCCATGATTTAGATAGTTATAATGGGATGATAATAAATGTTGTGAAGTAATATGATGGCCCATATTCGACTGTTCTCGGATATAGTGCTGGAAATGCTTTAGGCGGAGTACAAACGTACGGAAGTCTGAGAACGACCGAAAGTAGTTATATTACGGATCAATACTTTAAATGTGCTAAATGAATTTCTATTTATAGTTTAATTATAACATTATGAACGAATGATGGCATGTTTGGCCAACCGCTTTTGACCAGACTACCCCAACTTATTCCGGTAGGGTAAAACCTATTTATGTGACTATTTATTCAATAGACCATGCCATGATACGGACATCTCTGACGACCGAGATTGGGGAATAGGATTCGAGGGTAGTTGTTAGCCGATATGTTCAGTACATTTGGGAGAATTTCCGGTGTATTGTAATTGTTTGTGTTTACTATCCATGTGACATATCTTCTATCTGATTGCGGACAACACTACGTTAGTTAGTTGATAGGATCGTAAAAACAACTCATTCCAACATAGTCTAAACTCATAAAAAGAAACTTATATGAATGGGAATTATTATACTTTGTTATTGTTTAAATGTATGACACCTGACCTAATTTATGGAGTACCCTTTCCAGTTATCCACGTGACTGCAACCTAGATATTAGGGAGTCCGGAACCTTAATTGTGGTAAGTAGTTATCTGTGCCCATGACATGCAATAAGTAAGACACAGTGAAATCACTCGTTGTATATATTAGATTTACATTTCTGCATTGCTTTACATTTAGTTAGTTTAGAGTGTCAACCTCACTGTCAATTACTCTCGACCGCATGTTAGATGTAAGAACCCGTGGAACTACCCTTTAAAGTACACTGTCTATTGCTGAAAGGCATGGTCCTCATATGAAACATGTTATAAACAAACTGTGAATAATCTGGAGATGTATAACTGTTTGAAAAGGAGAGGTCTAGGTCATAAATCAATGTAATTGGAGCTTAAGAAAAGTATTAACAAGGTCTAGTGAGGAAAGTCCAAGTGATTTAGATTTATCAACCCCCTAGATTTTACATATTTGATTCTTTAAACATAACAAGTTAATAATTAGATACACTATTAGAAGAACGAGAGATAAGCTTAGGTGTTAAGAACGGTCGGACCTATGAGACGATATGCTGCTTTATTCATGTACCTCGGTTAATCACCAAAATAGGTTGCTTATCTTTCAACTAGGTAAGTATTGGGAGTTTAGCGTATTGCTCCGATCAGAATCACGATAACCTAGTTCCTAGTGACATGCCAATGGGAATTTAATTGGTAGGGTTCTAGTGTTTACACCAAAGTCTGTCAATCTATTAATCTGAAAGTGGCCCCATCATAAACACAATCCCGATATTATACTATTCCAAGTCATGGTAAACCACGTCTTCCCTATCCTTAGTTGTTCCTTATATGCTAGCTAGCTCTTTTTAAATTTATTGCTTTAGTTATTTTAATTAGATAAAAACCAAACAAAACCAACTATCTGAACCCAATCTTGAGGACTGAATTATCCAAACGAGCTCCGTTTCAAATTCGACCATCTGGAGACGACCCTGATCATCCTTACCACATACTAGTATCAGGTACTTGTACCTAGTACCAGTAAGTAGTTCGGAGGTTTAGGCCCGAGCAAACATAAATTTTAAAACACCCTGATCGCACCCTCGGTCGTTACAACAACACCGACGACATCGACGGCTGAGGGCGCATCAAAACGGAACCACCACGCAACGATCTACACTTCCATCTTTTCGGATTTTCGATTCGACACTTTGTAAGTTTCCGACAAAATCCCGAAACCTCTCGTATTAGCTTATTTTTACGTATTGATGGTTTATTTAAGTGTATATATGTCCATTACAAAGGGGAGAACACAATTTTATACCTTAAAAATGGGTTAGATTTGAGTCTTGGGTTGGAAAATCTCGGCAGTCGCTGGGTATTGGGCTGGTGTTCATCTTTGCGACACAAGCCTTGTGTCGCAGGTTGTGTCGCATAAAACCCATTGTGTCGTAGTTTGTGTCGTAAAAACCCAGTTATGTCGGACCTTTTGCGACACAATATTATGTCGCATCTTATGTCGCAATTATCATACGACACACTCATTATGTCGCTGTTAAATCAGCATTATCCGCTTATGCGACACAACCCTTGTGTCGCTAAGCTCTTGTTTCGCACTTTTATGCGACACAACCATTGTGTCGCATTATCAACTTAATGTTGCATATTGTGTCGCATAAAACGGAATGTTTAAAAACTCAGATTTTCACTAAGTGTTGGATTTGTAAAACCTTAAACTTTCAAACTACATGACTTCGGAAATACATTGGTACATACGATACAAGCATAATACTTCGGAAAACAAGATAATAACGTTGAAAAATTCATTACAAAACAATCACCAACGGGCCGTACACGTTTTCAAATATTCAAATCAATCAACCAAATCGTACTAATTTGGATGAGTCAATCAACCAAATCGGGGTAATTTGGACAAACAACTACAAAGGTAGTCTTTCGAGATGCCTAAACAATTAATAACCATCGCGTGTCATGGACACCTTCAGGTTACAAGACTTCGGACAACACTTCAAGGCAAATCAATCCAAGTTATTAATTCAAACTTTCAAGACTCAGGTGAGTCTCATAGCCCCTATTTTAATGCTTTTCGATCAGGGGTGTGATATTACTTCTCGTTTTATTTTACAAGTTGAACGCAAGTACAAATCAAATCAAATACTACATGAGTTTCAAGCTAATCAATTTAAAGTCCTCCATAGCATAGTCTGGTAATACGTAGTAGCGTGAATGTTAGTATATGATATCATATAGGATTGACAATCCTCGTCCGGGTTAGCACGCACTAACTGGTCAAACGGACGTATTAGCATTTGGGAAGACGAGTGTGGATTAGGCACTCGTAGGAGGCATTTCAAGTTAGGTTTCCTTAAGTGGGTCTGACAATTCAAGTTAAGCTCAGACTATGTGCTCATGGTTGTATAACTTTTATTTTGCTTAATTGCATTTTAAGTTCAATTATAAATCTTGCGATTCATACAAATATGCGTTGACATACAAACCTGTGAGCTCACCAGCTTTTAGCTGACCCATTTTAGCATGTATCACAGGTAACCAGCAGTAGGTTGGACTGCTCAATCAAGGCGAATTAGCTCGAGTCAGCATTCATACAATCAGAGATTTAGCTGCATTATTATATTTTGTATAGATTAATTATGTACTTAAATCTCTCCATTTCAACCGAGCTAATGTAAACAATATTTTTGATGTAAACTTTGGGTTTTATCAATATAAATGTAAAACGACGCATATAGTGGTCGTTCATTGTATATCTTTGTGCTGTGATTAATGATTCGTAACACCCAAATCGTTCTTCCGCTAAACAACAAATTTGGGGGTGTTACAGATTGGTATCAGAGCCTAAGGTGATAGTGAACTAGGTTGCATGTAGTGGGCCTAGACTATGACCGTTAGGCAGTATTTCCTTATTAGGCATGACTGTTTCAGGAATTACAGCATACGACTTTAATTTAACATAGCCTGATCAACTATGTACAATTAAGGAAAGATGATGTAAGGTCTGAAACTGTTATGTTGAACAGAAGTACACTAGTTGACTCTGACCTCGAGAGAACCGAGACTCAATCAAGCCTGTGCTAGACACCCCATAGGCTATTATGTGATACTAAGTATACATGGATAGGCCTCATTACAATCTTAGGCTATATATTATATAAGTTATTATATGGATATAGGCCTCATTCTTTCTAACGCTTTGTCTCAGAATGGCAAACACACCACCCAACTCTAACTCGTCGCGCTCTTATCCGTACGAATCCCAAACCTCAAGGGTAGCTAGGAGGGACACAAGGTTGCCTCGAGCTAGCCCATATTCCACTCACCTCACTCCACCAGTTTTAGCCGCTAGGTTACACCATCACGAGCAGCGACTTAACGCTATGGATATCGAACTTCAAGAAACTCGCGAAAACTGGAGACTTACAGCTATGGAACGAATCGAGCAAGTCTCTGAAGATCACGAGCACACTGTCAACACCATGAACACTCTTCAAAATCAAGTGGAAGAAACAGTCGAAACCATGGAGGTTGTCCACAACCAAGTGATTGGCAACCAAAATGAAATCTCTGTCCTACAATCAAGGCTACAACAGTGCGAGACACGTCTAAGGGAAACTGAGGACGCCCTCCGAACCGCCAACAGACTTGCAGAATCTGTGGCCCATCTCAATGCACCGCTGCCATAACTCAACTTACGTCAGAATTAGCTTAGGCTGAATCTGTACCCTAATATGTTTTCTTAGGACTTATGTAATTCGACCGGATGTAACAATTCCCGGTACTCTTGTAAAACATCTAATCCATGAACTTTTGGAACTCGTAATTTGGAATTGTCTATCATCTTTCGAACTCGTAATATCAATTGACAGTTCCCCTCAAATACTCTATGTTATTGATTTTACATTGTGATGTCGTATGTTACCGCTTTTGCATATATGCATCTATTGTAATTTTCATTCTGGTACAATTTCTTATGTACCTTTTGTTTCTTTCTTTCTTGAAGAATCATGCCGCCCAAGAAGAAAAGTTGCAGTGATGCGGAAATCAATGCAATCGTTTCTCGAGCTGTGGCCGATGCTTTGGCTGCTCGGGACTCGCCTCGAAACTCCCGAAATACTGTTGAAGCACCCAGTAATACCCCTGTCATCAAGCCTTGTTCTTACAAGGATTTTCTCAGCTGTAAACCACTCTACTTCAAGGGCACGGAAGGTGCCATTGGATTGGTCCGTTGGATAGAACGGATGGAATCTGTTTTCAACCTCTGCAACTGTGCGGAGGATAACAAAGTCAAGTTCGTTGCATACACCTTTCAGGAAGGTGCTCTTACGTGGTGGAACACCCACGCTGTAACACCCTCAAATTTCGGTTTGCGGAAGCGATCGGGTCGGGTGTTACTAAATCAAATATCACAAGCACAAAGATATAAAATGAACGACTCTAAATGAGACGTTGAAAATAGTTATACATTTACCAAATAAAACGTTTACAAAGTTGATAATGATTTTCAAATACATAATTTGAAATACAAAAGTAAATGCAGAGTTGTCCCAAATGTTTGAAAACATGCGACTCGAGCTAGCATAGCTTGTAGTGGTCCTAATCCTGCGGGCCACCTGAGAATACATACTAAAACAGGTCAGCTATAAAGCTGGTGAGTTCACAGAGAGTTTAATATAAAATCGTGTAATAATATCATCCGTATTATAAAAAGCAGTTATCCACCGTATATTTAGATTAAGGGAGTTTGCAAAGACATTACCAAAGTTATATATCGGGGTGTAGGTTACCCTAACCATATGATTTACTAGATAGTGGAGTTTAGTATGTATCGGCTATTAGTCTTTACTTAGAAGTACGGGTTCCTAGAAGTAGGTCACCTACCCATGTAGGAACCACAACATATGTTGATTAGTTAATAAGTAATCCCGAGTCCCAATAATCCAACGGATTATCCTGCAAATATATAAGTAATGAAAGTAGCACTACGTGCATACTTTATGTTCAAGAGCACCACGTGCTGGTTAGATAAACAATGAAGCAACCTGTGCTTAAGTTCAAATGTAGTGAGGCACTCCGTGCCTGATGTACGTAATACGTATGCATAGATATGAAGCACCACGTGCTTAGTAAGACAGTAGTATGTATACATCAACATGTATAGGTAATCAGTAGTAGCACCACGTGCCAAGTAGTGGTTCAACGAACCCGGAAGTAGCACAACGTGCCCGGAAGTAGCACAACGTGCCCGGAAGTAGCGCAACGCGCCCGGAAGTAGCGCAACGCGCCCAGTAATGGCCCTACAGGCTCTGCAGTAGCATAACATGCCTACTGTATGTTCAAATGAAGCATTACATGCTTGTTTAACGTTAATGAAGCACTACGTGCTTAATGGCGTAAATAGGGTGTGTACATGTATGTATATATATATATAAGCAAAGCACCGCGTGCTTGTTAGTGTAAGCGTGTGTACATCATCATGTACATGTAATCGTAAGTAGCACAACGTGCCAAGTAGTGGTTCAACGAACCCGGAAGTAGCACAACGTGCCCGGAAGTAGCGCAGCGCGCCCAGTAATGGCCTTACAGGCTCGGCAGTAGCATAACATGCCTACTGTGTGATCAGATGAAGCATTACATGCTTGTTTATCGTTAATGAAGCACTACGTGCTTAACAGTTTATGTATGCATAAATTAGTGTAAGCTATCTACAGATAAACACTACACTCAATTTATGTGCGTTTATTACCCTACAGTAATGTTGAAGGTGTAATCTAACAATCTACACCTATGATTAAAGTTTAGTATTCACAATGATTATAAGTGTGACTAATCATCACCTAGATGATAAGTGTAGCATGTCATGTCTAGATGCGTATAAATGCCACCTAGCTATTCTGAGTAGTACATAATGCCTAAGTGTGTCATAACATCACCTAGATTGTTGAAAGGTACCTATAGTACTTAAATTATGGATACTACTAGTCGGTTCTATAAATCGTGACTTGATTAGTGAGTGTGGTCTCCATGTTGTGTTTCACTAGTAAACTAACCAAGTTTAGTAATAATGCCTCGCCGATGTGACGAGTGTTTAAGTGATGTTACTTGTATAATTTTAGTTGTTGTTTAACTAAGGCACACTTAGTTTGCATAATGTATACGGTTGTCTCAAGGTGTTGGAGTCTAACATGTCGTTTGCAAACAGTTGTAAAGGAGTTGTAAGTTCGTTTACTAATGAAAAGTAAGTAAATCACGAGTATGTATCTCCCCCAAAATCAGTGAAAACAGTAAAAAGGAGGGGCTATGAACTCACCTGGGAGAGCTAGCGTCCTAATGTAGCGAGTCGTACCAATGAGAATCTCCTAGTGTCCTAAACACGTGAGATTTCGTATAAGTGAGTGGACGTTTAAGTAAAACAATCCAATTTGTTGTTCGTTCGGTTAAATTGTACTCAATGTGTTTAACACGTGTGTATGTTTCAAAGTTTGTAAGAAAGTTCGGTTCGTTCGCGGCGTGTTGGAATTATATTTTGAAAATATAATTATAGTGTTTTTCGTATAAATAACCTCGTTTAAACGCGTTTCGGTTCGTACATAATTGCGTATATGTTTCCGGATAAGTTTGACATTTTAAAAGTGAGTTTTTAGTTCAAAAACTGATAATAGCGACACTTCATGCGTCACTGAGGGGTTTATAGCGTCACTAGGCTAGTGACGCTGAAGTTTGGAAAATTCAGCATTTTTAGCGACACTTAATTAGTGCCGCTATAGGTTAGTGACGCATATAGCGTCACTTAGGAAGTGACGCAGAGGGCTTAGTGACGCAGTTCGTTTCTACCGAAAGTGGTGGTTTCTGCCGAAGATAGCGACACTTAAGAAGTGTCGCATGTTTCTGCCGAAGGTTATATGACCGCGTCACTATAGAAGTGACGGTATAAGTGTTTTAGCGGTACTCAGGTAGTGTCGCTATAAGGGCGACTCGTTGACATAGCGTCACTTAAGAAGTGACGGTGTGTGTGTGATAGCGTCACTTAAGTAGTGACGCTATAAGGTGGCAGAGTGGTATAGCGACACTAAGTGACGCTGGTACTGTTTTTGGTCTGTGGGCGACACTTCAGGCTGTTCGACGGGTTTTCACCCAAAACCACGGATCGAAGCCAAAAACTCCAAAATCGACAACAACAAACTTATATAATGATGATATACGATGAAACAAGCGATATAAACATGTATTTAAGTGTAGATCGGAAGTTTTCTTACCAAATGAATAGTAATCCGAAAATGGTGAAAATGATGATGAAATCGATGGTGAAGACGATGGTGATGATGTTGTTGTTGCTCCTCCTTCTAATGACGATGATGATGCAGATTTGATGATGGTGGCGGTGGTGGTGTGGTGTGAACCGAGAGAGAGAGTGTGAGATGTAAGGGTGTGTTTGGGAATGAAAATGAAAAAGAAAGAAATGGGGGAAGTGGGGAGGCCGGCCCTCACTTATAGTGGGGGTTGGTTTCCCCCAATTCGCGGTATAAAATACCCGTGTTTTGGTACCCGTTCGTAAAATAAATAATGTTTTTAATTTCGTAATATTTATTCGTATAATTAATAATGGTTTCGAGTTGGAACATTTTATAAAAATAAAATGTTTAAATTTAAGTTGTACGAGTTATTTTAGTTTTTATATATATCATTTTTAAATGATACGAAAGTATTTAGTTTCGTCTAGCTAAAATGCGTTTTAAACAAAACGGCTTATGTTCTAGAATAGTTTAATATTTCCCGTGTAAATAACGTTTATTAAAATAATAATCCATTATTTAAAAGTAATACGTACTAAATACGATTGTTTAAAGTTTAAAATAGGCGCGAAAATTGGCCTTTTTGACCGGGTGTTACATTCTCCCCCTGTTAATGAAATTTCGTCCCGAAATTTAAAAAAATGGAGTCGTGGTCGCGTGGGGTCTGGGGAGCAATGTTCGTATGAGGCGTGTATCGCGTAGGTAGTAGACATACAATGTCTATGACGGGTTGAGGAGCAGTCAATCCATGACTGTGTCGATGTTTATCGTGGTAGTCACATTCTGACTATATTGTTTGTTCGAGGTATGATTAATTTGTGGTTACTAGTTAACCGTTTACGTCGTAGTCCATTCAGGACTAGATAGTTGTCACATAGTGACCGTTTTATAAATTGTCCTATCAGGACCAAATATCTGGCAGAAAATAAATTAGCTAGTCTGCTGAAAGCAAACTCGAAACGTTTATGTTGGCCTAGGTAAACTAGCCCTATAGTACATTCGGCACTAAATCAATGCCACACGGTATTAAGTAATCAGTAACACGTACTTAATGTAAATTAAAATTGTTAAGTTCTAGATGAATGACGCACCCATAGTAGTAATCAGAGGTTAGTCAGGCGTCGTTGACAATTTTTCGGGCAGTCCCTTTTGAGGTGTCCAGAGTCTCCGCATTCGAAACAGACCTTCGGGCCGTTAGGGTTTGAGATAGTGGTAGGGACTCTGCAGTTCTTAGTTGGGTGCCCATAGCTTGTGCACCTATTGCATGGCGTGCCACATGCCCCCGTATGATGGCTTTCGCATTTGGGGCAGAAGGGTTTGTTTCCCTTGTATTTCTTTTCTCCGGGTTTGATTATATTGAGTGGTACAGGTTCAGGTCTTAAGGTTAGCTGGTGGCTATTGCTGGGATTTCCATCCCATTTCCTTTTGCCATAGGGATTAGGAGATCGAGGGTGTGACTCGTTGTCGGCTTTCATCGCCATTAGTTCATGAGCTAAACGTATGGCTTTTCGGATGGTTGTAGGTGCGGATGAGATGACGTTCCCTCGGATAGGTTCAGGGAGTCCTAGAATATACTTTCTGATACGCGTGGACTCTGAGTTTACTAGGTTTGGGCATAAAGGTGCCAATTGTTGGAATCGAGTGGTGTATGAGGTGATGTCATTCCCTTTTACAGTGAGGCTCCAGAGTTCCACCTCGAGTCGATGTATTTCCTCGTTAGGGCAGTACTCTTCCTTGAGCATTTGTTTCAGTTCCTCCCAATGCATCCTGTAAGCAACGTCGGTGCTCATGGAATGAACTTGGGTGTTCCACCAGGTAAGTGCACCTTCCTCAAAAGTGCAGGTAGAGAGTCTGACCTTGCGGTCGTCAGGGCATTCGCAGAGACAGAATATGGATTCCATTTTCTCAATCCACCTAGTTAAGCCAATAGCTCCTTCGGTTCCCGAGAAATGTAGTGGTTTGCACCTCATAAATTCTTTATAAGTGCAGGGTCTCGTTTGGAGTGGGTTATTCAGTGCGGCATCGCCGTCAGTTCGTAAATTTCGGGAGAGTAACGCATCGGTCACTCCTTGAGCAATGTATCGGGCGAGATCAGCCTCGTTGAAAGTTAGTTGTCTTGAAGACATGTTCCTTTAAGAAAAGGCAAATGTGTGTAAGTTGTCGTGATAGAGTTGATTTTTCCTTAGTATTTTATAAGTGTGAGATAAGATTCTATATCCGTATCTAAGTTGAGGTTTCCAGTTTTGTGTGTGGCGGACATCGTCCCGCGTTACGTGATTTTTATATGACAGTTTTCGTTTCCATCGAGTTCATGTTGTTATCGTAGTCTAACAGACTATATAATGTAGTACTAAGGTATTATAGATGCAATCCTAATGAATTAGACTGCACTCATCGAATGAGGCATCACATGCCTTAGTAGTCGCGGTTTGGCACTTCGTGCCTAGTAATGTAATCACGTATGCGTATAAGTGTACAAGTGCCTACAACGAGTGTTCATATGTAAAGTAATCGAGTGGGACACCTCGTGTCCAGTAGAGTAGTCATATATACATATATGGTGTACACGTAACTATACAAGTATACGTGCGTAGTAAAAGTCAGGTGTGGCACCTCGTGCCCAGCTAAGTAAGTGTATATGTATATACGTAAGTCGTACATGCAACTATAACAAGTCTACATGTATAATGAATAGTAGCTCATCGAGCCTGGGTGTAGCACAGCGTGCTAAAATGTAGTGCCCGAAGCACCGTAATGTAATCAGATTGTAGTACAAAAGTACTATGAAACGCAGCACCATGTGCCGTGATGTAGTGCCCACGGCACCGTAATTGCAGTACCCATGTACTGTGAGTGTAGCATCAACATGCTATTATTTGTAGTATTAACATACTATGAGGTTTGCACTAACGTGCTCAAATCGTGGTATCAACATACCCTAAAATCGTGGCATCACGTGCCATTATGTTACACAAGTATAGCCCTCAGGCCGTCAGTAAGTTTGAAGGTAATTCGTGGACTTAGTCATTACGAGTATCCCTCGCAATACTAATCAATCGTGACTAATCTGGTCAAAATTTGAGGTCAAGTCGCAAAGGTTGGGAAGCTGGCGATATGCCACTTCGAAATTATATATCAGTACTACAGCGGAATTATGTAAGATGTAATCGTATCTACATGTATACAGATATGTGGGAATAATACACACGTAAGGCCTATTCATATATACCTACAGTACATATAATAGCCTAGGGTGTCTAGCAAATAACAATCAGAGTCAACTACGCATTCCTGTTTCAGTATAACCCCTTTCAGATCTTACATCATCTTTATTTAATTGTACATAGTTAGCTACGCTATGTTAAATTAAACTCGTATGATGTAATTCCTGAACCAGTCATACCTAATGAGGAATACAGCCTAACGGTCATAGTCTAGGCCCACTAAATGCAACCTAGTTCACTATAACCTTAGGCTCTGATACCAATCTGTAACACCCTCAAATTTCGGTTTGCGGAAGCGATCGGGTCGGGTGTTACTAAATCAAATATCACAAGCACAAAGATATAAAATGAACGACTCTAAATGAGACGTTGAAAATAGTTATACATTTACCAAATAAAACGTTTACAAAGTTGATAATGATTTTCAAATACATAATTTGAAATACAAAAGTAAATGCAGAGTTGTCCCAAATGTTTGAAAACATGCGACTCGAGCTAGCATAGCTTGTAGTGGTCCTAATCCTGCGGGCCACCTGAGAATACATACTAAAACAGGTCAGCTATAAAGCTGGTGAGTTCACAGAGAGTTTAATATAAAATCGTGTAATAATATCATCCGTATTATAAAAAGCAGTTATCCACCGTATATTTAGATTAAGGGAGTTTGCAAAGACATTACCAAAGTTATATATCGGGGTGTAGGTTACCCTAACCATATGATTTACTAGATAGTGGAGTTTAGTATGTATCGGCTATTAGTCTTTACTTAGAAGTACGGGTTCCTAGAAGTAGGTCACCTACCCATGTAGGAACCACAACATATGTTGATTAGTTAATAAGTAATCCCGAGTCCCAATAATCCAACGGATTATCCTGCAAATATATAAGTAATGAAAGTAGCACTACGTGCATACTTTATGTTCAAGAGCACCACGTGCTGGTTAGATAAACAATGAAGCAACCTGTGCTTAAGTTCAAATGTAGTGAGGCACTCCGTGCCTGATGTACGTAATACGTATGCATAGATATGAAGCACCACGTGCTTAGTAAGACAGTAGTATGTATACATCAACATGTATAGGTAATCAGTAGTAGCACCACGTGCCAAGTAGTGGTTCAACGAACCCGGAAGTAGCACAACGTGCCCGGAAGTAGCACAACGTGCCCGGAAGTAGCGCAACGCGCCCGGAAGTAGCGCAACGCGCCCAGTAATGGCCCTACAGGCTCTGCAGTAGCATAACATGCCTACTGTATGTTCAAATGAAGCATTACATGCTTGTTTAACGTTAATGAAGCACTACGTGCTTAATGGCGTAAATAGGGTGTGTACATGTATGTATATATATATATAAGCGAAGCACCGCGTGCTTGTTAGTGTAAGCGTGTGTACATCATCATGTACATGTAATCGTAAGTAGCACAACGTGCCAAGTAGTGGTTCAACGAACCCGGAAGTAGCACAACGTGCCCGGAAGTAGCGCAGCGCGCCCAGTGATGGCCTTACAGGCTCGGCAGTAGCATAACATGCCTACTGTGTGATCAGATGAAGCATTACATGCTTGTTTATCGTTAATGAAGCACTACGTGCTTAACAGTTTATGTATGCATAAATTAGTGTAAGCTATCTACAGATAAACACTACACTCAATTTATGTGCGTTTATTACCCTACGGTAATGTTGAAGGTGTAATCTAACAATCTACACCTATGATTAAAGTTTAGTATTCACAATGATTCTAAGTGTGACTAATCATCACCTAGATGATAAGTGTAGCATGTCATGTCTAGATGCGTATAAATGCCACCTAGCTATTCTGAGTAGTACATAATGCCTAAGTGTGTCATAACATCACCTAGATTGTTGAAAGGTACCTATAGTACTTAAATTATGGATACTACTAGTCGGTTCTATAAATCGTGACTTGATTAGTGAGTGTGGTCTCCATGTTGTGTTTCACTAGTAAACTAACCAAGTTTAGTAATAATGCCTCGCCGATGTGACGAGTGTTTAAGTGATGTTACTTGTATAATTTTAGTTGTTGTTTAACTAAGGCACACTTAGTTTGCATAATGTATACGGTTGTCTCAAGGTGTTGGAGTCTAACATGTCGTTTGCAAACAGTTGTAAAGCAGTTGTAAGTTCGTTTACTAATGAAAAGTAAGTAAATCACGAGTATGTATCTCCCCCAAAATCAGTGAAAACAGTAAAAATGAGGGGCTATGAACTCACCTGGGAGAGCTAGCGTCCTAATGTAGCGAGTCGTACCAATGAGAATCTCCTAGTGTCCTAAACACGTGAGATTTCGTATAAGTGAGTGGACGTTTAAGTAAAACAATCCAATTTGTTGTTCGTTCGGTTAAATTGTACTCAATGTGTTTAACACGTGTGTATGTTTCAAAGTTTGTAAGAAAGTTCGGTTCGTTCGCGGCGTGTTGGAATTATATTTTGAAAATATAATTATAGTGTTTTTCGTATAAATAACCTCGTTTAAACGCGTTTCGGTTCGTACATAATTGCGTATATGTTTCCGGATAAGTTTGACATTTTAAAAGTGAGTTTTTAGTTCAAAAACTGATAATAGCGACACTTCATGCGTCACTGAGGGGTTTATAGCGTCACTAGGCTAGTGACGCTGAAGTTTGGAAAATTCAGCATTTTTAGCGACACTTAATTAGTGCCGCTATAGGTTAGTGACGCATATAGCGTCACTTAGGAAGTGACGCAGAGGGCTTAGTGACGCAGTTCGTTTCTACCGAAAGTGGTGGTTTCTGCCGAAGATAGCGACACTTAAGAAGTGTCGCATGTTTCTGCCGAAGGTTATATGACCGCGTCACTATAGAAGTGACGGTATAAGTGTTTTAGCGGCACTCAGGTAGTGTCGCTATAAGGGCGACTCGTTGACATAGCGTCACTTAAGAAGTGACGGTGTGTGTGTGATAGCGTCACTTAAGTAGTGACGCTATAAGGTGGCAGAGTGGTATAGCGACACTAAGTGACGCTGGTACTGTTTTTGGTCTGTGGGCGACACTTCAGGCTGTTCGACGGGTTTTCACCCAAAACCACGGATCGAAGCCAAAAACTCCAAAATCGACAACAACAAACTTATATAATGATGATATACGATGAAACAAGCGATATAAACATGTATTTAAGTGTAGATCGGAAGTTTTCTTACCAAATGAATAGTAATCCGAAAATGGTGAAAATGATGATGAAATCGATGGTGAAGACGATGGTGATGATGTTGTTGTTGCTCCTCCTTCTAATGACGATGATGATGCAGATTTGATGATGGTGGCGGTGGTGGTGTGGTGTGAACCGAGAGAGAGAGTGTGAGATGTAAGGGTGTGTTTGGGAATGAAAATGAAAAAGAAAGAAATGGGGGAAGTGGGGAGGCCGGCCCTCACTTATAGTGGGGGTTGGTTTCCCCCAATTCGCGGTATAAAATACCCGTGTTTTGGTACCCGTTCGTAAAATAAATAATGTTTTTAATTTCGTAATATTTATTCGTATAATTAATAATGGTTTCGAGTTGGAACATTTTATAAAAATAAAATGTTTAAATTTAAGTTGTACGAGTTATTTTAGTTTTTATATATATCATTTTTAAATGATACGAAAGTATTTAGTTTCGTCTAGCTAAAATGCGTTTTAAACAAAACGGCTTATGTTCTAGAATAGTTTAATATTTCCCGTGTAAATAACGTTTATTAAAATAATAATCCATTATTTAAAAGTAATACGTACTAAATACGATTGTTTAAAGTTTAAAATAGGCGCGAAAATTGGCCTTTTTGACCGGGTGTTACACACGCCAACTTTGTAGGTATCGAGATAGCAAACCAACTTCCCTGGGCTGAACTGAAGAAAAAGCTCAGAGAAAAATACTGCCCTGAAGAAGAACTGCACCGTCTAGAGGAAGAGTTCTGGCACCTGACTGTGCAAGGGACTGATATTGTGACACCCGTCAAATTAGGACTAGAAATTAGTGCCTAATCAAGTTTTAATACATGTAATTAGTTCTGTGTTAGGCTAATTTGTGTATCAAATATTATATATTGTTGAATATATATATATACAAGAAATGACGATTTAGTTAAATCGTACGAACCTCAAATCGAATGTATTTCGGTCAATTAATACGGACGTTGGTGAACGATTTTAATTAAGTAATACAAATATTATTTAATAACATTGTTACATTAAAGAGATTATTCCAATAATATTCTGTATCCAAGTTTTACTGCACAAATAATATACACGCGGTTAAAATGTAAACACGCAACCAAAACTAAACAACTTACCTTTTATAATGTAATTAGTAAGTATTTAGTAAGATATTTCAACAAAAATATTGAATAATCATTCGTATTTTAAAATGTATGTTTAAACGCAAAAATAAATATTTAACGCTTACACGATCGGGAAAACGAACACCGCACGGAGCGCGGAGGCGTGGACTGAAATGGTGGAACTCCCACCAAAACAACCTCCACTTCCATTTTCTTCTTCATTTCTCTCTTTCTTTTCTCTCTCTTTCTTTCCTTTTCTCTCTAAATTACAAACTCACCACCAACTCACAAATCATCAAAATAAATATACAAAACGACCTCGGATCATCAAGATTTTTAGAGATTAACGATCACCACGCTACGATCTACAATCCTATCTTTTCGGATTTTCAATCCGACACCGCGTAAGTTTCCGACAAATTCTCGAAACTTCTCGTTTTAGCTTATTTTTACATATTATTGGGTTATTCAAGTATATATATGCCTATTAAACAAGTGAAACACGAATTTACAGCTTAAAAACGGGTTAAATTTGGGTTTTGGGTTGGAAAACGTCATCAGTCGCTGGGTTCTATTTTGGTGTTCATCTTTGCGACACAAGCCTTGTGTCGCAGGTTGTGTCGCATAAAAGCCCTTGTGTCGTATTTTGTGTCGTAAAAACTCAGTTATGTCGGACCTTTTGCGACACAATATTGTGTCGTACCTTATGTCGCAAATACCATGCGACACAATCGCTATGTCGCTGTTGAATCAACATTGTACGCTTATGTGACACTACCCTTGTGTCGCTAAGCGCTTGTGTCGCACTTCTATGCGACACAACCCTTGTGTCGCATAACAAATTATTATGTCGCATATTGTGTCGCATAAAACAGAATATTTACAACTTTTTACTAAGTGTCGAGACCTAAAATTTATCACTTGATTTCACCCAAATTCAAGTCCAGATGCATTTTTCACCAAAGCAATTTAATAGAAATAAAAATTTTTCGAGCTGACCTGGCATCTCGACCCCAGCCAGGGGCCAGCCCCTTGGACCCCGCCAGGGGTTGCCACCCCTGGAACCCCGCTAACCAGGGGCGCTGCCCCTGGACCCCCGTACTTAGATTCTGTAAGCACATTTCTCACCAAGTGTCAAACTTGTATAACTTCAAAACGCTTATGCGATACAACTTTTCAAACATAATGGAATTTGCTTTTCAAGTATAACGTTTCAAAATCAATGTGATAATATCAAAACTATTATTACAATTAATCACCAACGGGCCGTACACATTTTCAAACATACAATTCAATCAACCAAATCGTAGTAATTTGGACAAGTCAATCAACCAAATCTGGGTAATTTGGATAAACAACTATAAAAGTCGTCTTTCGAGATGCCTAAACAATTAATAACCATCGCGTGTCATGGACACCTTCAGGTTACAAGTCTTCGGACCACACTTCAAGGCAAATCAATCCAAGTTATTAATTCAAACTTTCGAGACTCAGGTGAGTCTCATGGCCCCTATTTTACTGCTTTTCAATCAGGGGTGTGATATTATTGCTCGTTTTGTTTTACAAGTTGAACGCAAGTACAAATCAAATCAAATACTACATGAGTTTCAAGCTAATCAATTTAAAGCCCTCCATAGCATAGTCTGGTAATACGTAGTAGCGTGAATGTTAGTATATGATATCATATAGGATTGACAATCCTCGTCCGGGTTAGCACGCACTAACTGGTCAAACGGCCGTATTAGCGATTGGGAAGACGAGTGTGGATTAGGCACTCGTAGGAGGCATTTCAAGTTAGGTTTCCTTAAGTGGGCCTAACAACTCAAGTTAAGATCAGACTATGTGCTCATGGCTGTATAACTTTTATTTTGCTTAATTGCACTTTAAATTCAATTATAAATCTTGCGGTTCATACAATTGTGTGTTGACATACAAACCTGTGAGCTCACCAGCGTTTCGCTGACCAATTTTAGCATGTATCACAGGTGACCAGCAGTAGGTTGGACTGCTCAAGTAAGGATCAATTAGCTCGAGTCATCATGCAAACACTCAGAGATTTAGCTGCATTATTATATTTTGTATAGATTAATTATGTACTTAAATCTCTCAATTTCAAGCTGAGCTATTGTAAACAATATTTTTGATGTAAACTTTTGTTTTATCAATACAAGTCCAAAACGACGCATATAGTGGTCGTTCATTATATATCTTTGTGCTGTGATTATTGATTCGTAACACCCAAAACGTGCTTCCGCTAAACAATAAATTTGGGGGTGTTACAGATATTGCTGGGTATACCACCAAATTCCAGCAATTCACTTTGTTATGCCCGGGACTGGTTGATCCGGAGGAGAAGAGCATCAAGAGATACATTCGCGGTCTCCTGGAGAATATCCAAGGGAAAGTTGCTTCATCTAAGCCAACCACCACGGAAAGTGCCATACGGCTGGCACATGAGCTCATGGCGCTGGTTGTCAGCCGTGAAACACCCAATACCTCCTCCAACAACAAGCGAAAACCCTCTGAGCACCAAAACCAACCAACCAAGAAAACCAACACCATCCAAGTGTACAACACCAATTCTGAACCCAAACGCGCCTACACTGGGGACAGACCATACTGTTCCAAATGCAACTACCACCCCCATGGTCCATGCAAGTCTCCCTGCAACAACTGCAGAAAGTACGGGCATTCATCTAAGGATTTCCGAGCTCCCAAACCCAACAACAACACCCAACAACCCAAATCCTGTTATGGATGTGGAGAAACTGGACACTTCAGGGATGCGTGTCCTCAACGGAAGAACAACAACAACAACGCAAAAGGAAGGGCTTTTGTTCTCAACTCCGGGGATGCCCGTCAGGACCCGAATGTGGTCTCGGGTATGTTCCTCCTCAACAACTTAACTGCTTCTGTTCTATTTGATACTGGTGCTGATAGAAGCTTTATATCTGATGAGTTTTGCCCACTACTTGACATCACTCCCGTTGCCTTAGATGTTAAGTACATCGTAGAACTTGCAAATGGTAAACTCATAGAAACCGATAGTGTGATACCTAATTGCACTTTAACCCTAGCCGACGAAACCTTCTCCATTGACCTTATGCCTGTTGAAATAGGAAGTTTCGATATTATCATTGGTATGGACTGGTTGTCCAAGCATCGGGCTGAAATTATCTGTTATGACAAAGTCGTTCGAATCCCTCTCGCCGCCGGTAGAACTTTGGTCATACAGGGGGAGACCGGTGGGACGAGACTAAACATCATCTCTTGTTTGAAAACCCGAAAATTTCTGAGAAAGGGTTATCCAGCAATCCTCACGCACATTATGGAGAAAAAGTCAGGAGAGAAGCGACTTGAAGATGTGCCAATCGTTCGAGACTTTCCAGAAGTCTTTCCCGAAGAACTACCTGGTCTACCACCACCAAGACAGGTTGAGTTCTCAATCGATCTCGTGCCAGGTGCTGCACCTGTGGCCCGAGCACCATACCATTTAGCTCAATCTGAACTTCAAGAGTTATCCACCCAATTACAGGAACTCCTGGAAAGAGGATTCATAGGCCGAGTTCCTCACCTTGGGGTGCTCCGGTCTTATTTGTCAAAAAGAAAGATGGATCTTTCCGAATGTGTATCGACTACCGAGAGTTGAACAAGTTGACCGTCAAGAACCGTTATCCACTTCCCCGAATCGATGACCTGTTTGACCAACTTCAAGGGTCGAGTTTCTATTCCAAGATTGATCTTAGATCGGGTTATCATCAATTGCGTGTTCGCGATGCCGATATTCCGAAAACCGCCTTCAGAACCCGTTATGGGCATTACGAATTTCAGGTGATGCCATTCGGTCTGACCAACGCACCGGCTGTATTCATGGACCTTATGAATTGGGTGTGCAAGCCTTATCTCGACAAGTTTGTCATTGTCTTCATCGATGACATCCTCATATACTCACGAAACGAACAAGAACACGCGCAACATCTCAGAACCATCCTAGAACTACTTAAACACGAGGAGCTTTACGCCAAATTCTCTAAGTGTGAGTTTTGGATTCAAACTGTTCAATTCCTTGGTCACGTTATCGATAGTCAGGGAATCCATGTCGATCCATAAAAAATCGAGGCTATCAAAAATTGGCAATCGCCGACAACTCCAACAGAAGTACGGCAGTTTTTAGGACTGGCCGGCTACTATCGACGATTCATCGAAAACTTCTCAAAAATAGCCTTGCCACTCACGACACTGACTCAGAAAGACAAAAAGTTCGACTGGACTGAAAAACAAGAGTCAGCATTTCAACTTCTGAAACAAAAGCTTTGCAGTGCTCCAATCTTATCATTACCCGAAGGCTCCGATGACCTCGTGGTATACTGCGATGCTTCACATCAAGGTCTCGGTTGTGTGTTGATGCAATGAGACAAGGTCATTGCTTACGCCTCACGACAACTCAAGGTTCACGAAAAAAACTACACCACTCATGACCTCGAACTCGGGGCAGTTGTCTTTGCTCTCAAAATCTGGAGACATTATCTGTACTGCACTAAGTGCACAATCTTCACCGACCACAAGAGTCTCCAACATATATTCGATCAGAAAGATCTCAACATGAGGCAACGTCGATGGGTCGAGTTACTTACCGATTACGACTGCGAAATCAAATACCATCCGGGGAAGGCAAATGTTGTTGCCGACGCCCTCAGTCGAAAAGAACGATTGAAACCACTTCGAGTCCGAGCTCTCAGCATGACAATTCATAACGACCTGAACATTCAGATTCTCACCGCTCAACTCGAAGCCTTGACACCCGATAACATCAAAAACGAAGCCTTGCGAGGCATGGACAAACAATTTGAAATCAAACCTAACGGAGTTAGGTGTTTCTCAAACCGAATATGGTTGCCTAGTTTTGGGAACCTGCGAGACTTGGTGATGGAAGAAGCTCACAAGTCTAAATATTCTATCCATCCGGGATCCGACAAAATGTATCACGGCATCAAGGATTTTTATTGGTGGCCGAACATGAAAGCCGAAATCGCCACGTATGTCAGCAAGTGTCTTACTTGCTCGAAAGTCAAAGCCGAATATCAAAAACCTTCTGGCTTACTTCAACAGCCCGACATTCCTGAATGGAAATGGGAACAAATTGCCATGGATTTCATAACCAAACTACCAAAGTCATCGAGCGGTTGCGATACCATTTGGGTGATCGTCGATCGTCTAACCAAATCTGCGCACTTCCAGGCAATCAAAGAAACCGATAAAATGGAACGCCTCACACGAATTTACATCAAGGAAATCATTTCTCGACACGGTGTTCCAATCTCGATTATCTCTGATAGGGACAGTCGTTTCACATCTCACTTTTGGCAATCACTTCAAAAATCATTGGGTACCCGTCTCGATATGAGTACCGCATACCATCCTCAAACCGACGGCCAAAGTGAACGAACAATTCAAACACTTGAGGATATGCTACGAGCCTACGTAGTTGACTTCGGTGTAGACTGGGAACACCATCTACCGTTGTGCGAGTTTTCGTACAACAACAGCTACCATACCAGTATTGGGGTTGCACCATTCGAGGCACTGTACGGTCGTAAGTGCCGATCACCTATCTGTTGGACCGAAGTTGGGGATAGCCAACTCACGGGTCCGGAAATCATTCACGAAACAACCGAGAAAATCTTCGAGATTCAAAACAAACTCAAAGCTGCACGTGACCGTCAGAAAAGCTATGCTGACGTGAGACGCAAACCACTCGAGTTCCAGGTTGGGGATCGAGTACTTCTCAAAGTTTCACCTTGGAAAGGTGTCATCCGATTCGGAAAACGCGGTAAACTGAACCCAAGATACATTGGACCTTTCGAGATCCTCGAGAGGATAGGTCCGGTGGCATATCGGTTGTAACTGCCAGCCGAGCTCAGCAGTGTACATCCCACTTTTCACATTTCAAATCTAAAGAAGTGTCTGTCTGATGAGACCCTTATCATTCCACTCGATGAGATACGTATTGACGACAAGCTTCACTTTGTTGAAGAACCCGCCGAAATCATGGACCGTGAGGTCAAACAACTCAAACAAAGTCGTATTCCCATCGTCAAAGTTAGGTGGAATTCGCGGCGCGGTCCAGAATTCACCTGGGAACGGGAAGATCAAATGAGACTCAAGTATCCTCAGTTGTTTGCTGACGCTACTTCAAACACGACTCCAAACTAAATTTCGGGACGAAATTCTTCTAACAGGGGGAGAATGTGACACCCGTCAAATTAGGACTAGTAATTAGTGCCTAATCAAGTTTTAATACATGTAATTAGTTATGTGTTAGGCTAATTAATGTATCAATATATATATTGTTGAATATATACAAGAATAAGATCTAATTAAATCGTACAAGTTTCAAACCGAACGTGTTTCGATCAATTAAATACGGACGTTGGTGAACAATTTAATTTAAATAATACAATGTTATTTAAAGATACTATTAGATCCAAAAATATTATTTTATAATATTTCGTACACGATTCATAACATACAATCGATGATTATGCGAGTAAAATGTTAAGCACACAAACAAACGAAACAAGTTACATTTTTATAACATAGTTATTAAGTATTTGGTAAAATACTTCAACTAAAATATTGAGTAAATATTCGTATTTTAAAACGCACATTTTGTGCATTAGAATAAATAATTAACGTTTTAACGATCGGGAAAACGAACACCATACGGAGCGCGATTACACGAAGTTAAAATTTGGGACACACCCACCTTGGGTGGGCCCCACCAGCCGGCCAAGAGACAAAGGGGGAAACCCTTTGCCTTTTTCCCCATTTCAACATCACCATCATCTTTCTTCTTTCTCTTTTCTTTCAAAAACAAACCACACCAAAACTCACTAAATCTCCAAATAACACCCACAAACGACATCAAATCATCAAGATTTTTACAAAAACGGAACCACCACGCAACGATCTACACTTCCATCTTTTCGGATTTTCGATTCGACACTTTGTAAGTTTTCGACAAAATCCCGAAACCTCTCGTATTAGCTTATTTTTACGTATTGGTGGTTTATTTAAGTGTATATATGTCCATTACAAAGGGGAGAACACGATTTTATAGCTTAAAAATGGGTTAGATTTGAATCTTGGGTTGGAAAATCTCGGCAGTCGCTGGGTACTGGGCTGGTGTTCATCTTTGCGACACAAGCCTTGTGTCGCAGGTTGTGTCGCATAAAACCTATTGTGTCGTAGTTTGTGTCGTAAAAACCCAGTTATGTCAGACCTTTTGCAACACAATATTATGTCGCATCTTATGTCGCAATTATCATACGACACACTTATTATGTCGCTGTTAAATCAGCATTATCCGCTTATGCGACACAACCCTTGTGTCGCTAAGCTCTTGTGTCGCACTTTTATGCGACACAACTATTGTGTCGCATTATCAACTTAATGTCGCATATTGTGTCGCATAAAACGGAATGTTTAAAAACTCAGATTTTCACTAAGTGTTGGATTTGTAAAACCTTAAACTTTCAAACTACATGACTTCGGAAATACATTGGTACATACGATACAAGCATAATACTTCGGAAAACAAGATAATAACGTTGAAAAATTCATTACAAAACAATCACCAACGGGCCATACACGTTTTCAAATATTCAAATCAATCAACCAAATCGTAGTAATTTGGACGAGTCAATCAACCAAATCGGGGTAATTTGGACAAACAACTACAAAGGTAGTCTTTCGAGATGCCTAAACAATTAATAACCATCGCGTGTCATGGACACCTTCAGGTTACAAGTCTTCGGACCACACTTCAAGGCAAATCAATCCAAGTTATTAATTCAAACTTTCAAGACTCAGGTGAGTCTCATAGCCCCTATTTTAATGCTTTTCGATCAGGGGTGTGATATTAATGCTCGTTTTATTTTACAAGTTGAACGCAAGTACAAATCAAATCAAATACTACATGAGTTTCAAGCTAATCAATTTAAAGTCCTCCATAGCATAGTCTGGTAATACGTAGTAGCGTGAATGTTAGTATATGATATCATATAGGATTGACAATCCTCGTCCGGGTTAGCACGCACTAACTGGTCAAACGGCCGTATTAGCATTTGGGAAGACGAGTGTGGATTAGGCACTCGTAGGAGGCATTTCAAGTTAGGTTTCCTTAAGTGGGCCTGACAATTCAAGTTAAGCTCAGACTATGTGCTCATGGCTGTATAACTTTTATTTTGCTTAATTGCATTTTAAATTCAATTATAAATCTTGCGGTTCATACAAATATGCGTTGACATACAAACCTGTGAGCTCACCAGCTTTTAGCTGACCCATTTTAGCATGTATCACAGGTAACCAGCAGTAGGTTGGACTGCTCAATCAAGGCAAATTAGCTCGAGTCAGCATTCATACAATCAGAGATTTAGCTACATTATTATATTTTGTATAGATTAATTATGTACTTAAATTTCTCCATTTCATCCGAGCTAATGTAAACAATATTTTTGATGTAAACTTTGGGTTTTATCAATACAAATGTAAAACGACACATATAGTGGTCGTTCATTGTATATCTTTGTGCTGTGATTAATGATTCGTAACACCCAAATCGTACTTCCGCTAAACAACAAATTTGGGGGTGTTACAATAAGCTTCATCAAATCTTGTCATCTTTTCTATGCTGGTGTTTTGCTAACAATTTGTTGAAGCTTTAAATTATTCACGTAATTTTCAGGCAGAAATGAGTTTGTCTTATTGTCTAACCCTCATGGGTAAAATGTCAACGCTGTTGAAGCTTTAAATCATTCACGTAATTTGTTATATTGATTTTTTAAGCCAATGTTATAAGATACTATTATACAAACAAACCTGCCTTTGATGTTAAGCTCAAATTTCGTTTATTTTTTGCTGCATATGCATAATACATATTATACAGTACACGTACCTATGGTGTTCATTTGTGTTAAAAGCTCAAAATAGATTGAGTCCTTATATGTACAAATTATGTGATAAACAGTAGCTACTTTTAATTTGTTCATTATTGTTGACAGGGTAACAAAATGTTGGCCACAGTCAGAAGTTTCCTGTTTCCTGACTTTGAGGATACCATCAAGGAGGGGGATTATTTTGTGATGCACAAGTTTGGTGTTGAAAAGTATGATGGTAACTACCGGCTCATTGATCACAACTGGAAAATAACACTTCCTAGGAAATTAAAGGTACGTCGAAGTCCACCTTTCGAAGGAGTTTCAGATGGAATCAATCTTGTTGCTTACAAGGACATAAATGAGTTGAAGTTTTCCCTAATCTTTGGATTTGGTACGATGTATTTCATAACTTTATATATAACTATCCACAGAACACACACATATAATTAATTGTCTGAAAGGTTACATCAATATATTATTATATTAATTAATGTGGGAAGTGTAATGCATTATTTAATGTAGATGTAGTTGGTCTATTGGTAGAAATAGATCATTTGCGTAACTTCAAGGAAAATGTAGTCGTATCCAAATCCACTGCTTTTGTATTGTAGGACCATACGTAAATATCTTCCTCCTTTGTTATTATAATATATTGAAGCATGGATTATACAAATTAATAGATCAGAAGGATAATGGTATCCAGCATAATGAAAATATTGTTACTTTTCTTTTTTTTAGGGGGAATAGAATCAATTGCAATGTATGGGCCGACCATTCAGTATAGATGCAAGATTACATCGCTAAGAACAAAAGCAGCACTGCTCCTGTTATTGTTTTCATTCAGAATGCCAAACTAAAAGATTGGTGACATACGACTTCTTGTCTAATATATGTTTACTTTGAATTGCTTTCATATCCATTAACTAACTATGTAGATAACTTATAACCAATTCCGTGTTACATTGCAGGCAATCCTCAAGTGACAAATCACCTATTTGGTTGTCGTGTGCACATGAACACGAATGCTAAGCCTATACTTGAATTCAAGGAACGGTAATCGTTCAACCAAAATAATATCGACACATTAGCACTTATAAAGAATTGGTAATTGGTTATGCTAATTTTTTACATGCTCCCTGATATTGAGATCTGGACCAAATGGAAGTATCTCCCTCTCAATTTGCTAAGAAGACCCAACAGGATGTTCTTCATACGTCTATCAAGTATTTTGATGAGCCCGTTGTCAAGACCGCCGAACAAATTCGTGACACCATAGAGGCAAGAACAATATTTATATTAATTTGCACATTGACAATAACTAATATAATTATAAGTCCACATAATCCTAATCCCATTTCACCGACTTTGTAGGTGTCTGGTTGCGTACTAAAGGCTACGGTTATGAGGATTCTAAGTGAAGAGGGATGGTTTACATATTCCTTTAACAAGTGCAATGCAAAGGCAAGACGTAGAATGGCTGTAGGTGCTTATGAAAGACTATTCGATTTCTAGGACTGTGGAGAGGTTAAGGATGTCAGCGGGAGTAAGCGCCCCATGAAATATACGCTTTAAAAATTTAATGGTAAAATTTCTACTACTGTTAGCATACAAACTACTTGTCTCCGAAGTTTGCTTCTTCAGGCGAAATAGTGATAAATGTTGCATCAAGTGGTATTGCTGCTCTGTTATTAACTGGTGGTAGAACGGAACCTGGTGGTAGAACGGCACACTCAAGATTCTCGATCCCCATAAATGTAATGTAATGGAAGACTCATATTGTTCGATTGCACCTGAAAGTGATCTTGGTTCGTTGTTTAACATTCAAATTACTTATGAACATATAAATGTAATTTAACCATTTTGCAGGTAAATAAAACATCAATGGAGGGAAAAACCACTAGGAAATCAAATGAAAAAGCAGTTATTATCCTGGATGATTTCGAAGATGAAATAGTATGGCACTTTTTGAAATAGTATGGCACTTTTTAAAATGTATTGCACTTTTTAAAAATTTCAAAAAGACATTCTCAATATTTTTTGTAGACTACAATGGAAATCAAAACCCACAAGCGCGAAGACAACACACCCAAGAGTCAAAGTGTTTACAACCAATGGAGCTTATTGATTCGAAAAATGAAATGGCACTATTTATTTCCCTTTTGTTTGCTTTGTTTTTTCAACGTGCTATATTACACGTGATCTTCTCTATTTATAGGAATTTGCTTAAATGGACAAGATATTTGAGGAGATTTATAAACAAGAAGATCATTGTTATCTCATCCGTGAAACGTACGAACAGCCTAAGGTAATACATTTTTTTTTCTTGTGCATTAGGTTAATCTTTTGCTATTAATATTACATTCATTTACAGGACTACGTTGAGGATTGGTTAGCTCTTGAAGATATACTGAAGGAAGAAGCTGAATAAAGTAAGAAGGTTTCCGAAAAGCAAATATACAGTCCGATTGATGAAAACGAAGATGAAGATGATCATTCCGACGAATATTGTTGAATTGAATCGTTGAAAAACTCACCGATCAATATTTTATATCTTTTTTTTTTTTTCACGAATGTTTGATCCTCAATGATTCATGATAGTATGAATCCTTATGTTACTCGATATTATCTTATCATATCGAAGCTATAATTTGGATGTTTTGCCTTGATACATTTCTCATTAATTATTTTAAAAAATAAAACAAATATTTGGTATTAATACTTTTCACTATTTTGTTCGATTTAATCACCAATTATATGTAATAACTAACATAACCTGCATTATGTTGATCTATCTAATCTCTCTTTACTATTAAAAGAGAGATTGATTATGCCAATTAGATAGGTTCATGCAGTTTTTGCTGCTAAGATCGTAACAAGTTTAACATAATCACACAAAAATTAACGTTTGTAAACTAATAATAATTTGAAAAAAGTATAATGATCTCGCCCGTAAATTTTACGGGTTATGATCTAGTAGTGTAACACTCCAATTTTTAAGGTATTATTTTAGTGTACTAAAATATATAGTTATTTTTAGTTACTGTTATTCTATTGATATAAAGTAATAGAAAACGTAAATGGTTGTTTAGTTCCAGACTGTGTGAGTTTAAGCGGATAAAAATAACATAGTAATTATGTATAGTACGTACAGACCTAAGTATCATTTTCTACTTTCTAAAATTGTCCAGAACTTCCTCCTGTGAAGAACTAAAAATCGCCAGAATTAATCCAAGTCAAGAAATCAGTGATTAAACTTCAATTACTCTAAAGGATTAATTCTTCATCCTTTCATCATCTCTAATCCCTTGTAAGTAGTTTCTCTTCTCCATGAACCCTAGAAATTGGGTTTTCAAGGGTTTTGACTAGTTAGTATGGATTAATCTGAAATTAGGGCTTGTAATTGTTAAATTATGTTAGTTTAGCTTAGTAATGATGATTGATAACTTAATATCATATTAAGATTGAAAGATAGTGATTAGGGTTCATGAAGGTTTTCATGAATTATGTGTATTAGCTTAAAGTATTAGTAGAAAGGGAAATTAGATGATTTTAGTGAAAGTGTAATTAGTTATTCTTAATTGTGTTATTATTATATGTGTTAGGTGTTAAAAAGGTGGAATCCACTCTTGAACAAGTACCACAAATTGGCCTAATATATATCAAGGTGAGTATATGATAGTAATTAGATCATAATTAAGTGAATCGGATTGCTTCCGAGCAAGAGATTCATATAATTATGTAAAGTGTTATAATTAGCTTGTTTGTTATGGAAAGAACATGGTAAAGACTTATGTGATTAGAATGGTTAATCTATATTAGCCATGTAATGATTAGAATAGCTAACCAAGGTTAGCTACGCCCGTGATTAGTAGATAATTTATGTTAGCTAATGATGTGAATAGATTAGCTAATTGTTATTAGCTAAATTGATGATTAGATATGTGCACATATGATTAGAAAGTGAAAATGGATCCAGAAGAAGGGAAGTAGCCTTTAATCCTTGTTCATTGTTTAGTACTTGTATTATTGTGCTTTTCAATTGATTAGAAATTCATATTCTCACTAAGCTATATGCTTATGATGTTAAGTTGCAAATGTGTAGGTACAAGTGGAAGTGAAAAAGGGAAGGAGGTAACAAAAGGGTAGCGTGGATTCTTGTTGTAAGTGTATAACAAGTCTCTCTTTATAATTGTGGTGATGATTAAACTTGTATAAATCGCCCGACAATCCTTTTGAAAGTTGTTTTGTGAAGCCACATGTAGTATGAAATGGTTAAAGAAATGGTAGCTTGTAAAGAAGGAATAGTATGTGAATTAGATAAGTTATGGTTAATGGGAAGCTTGTTTTGGTATATTATTGTGTGAAAATAAATGTCACAAGTGTCCAATTGGGTAAAGATTGTTTTGTATGGCATTTGGGTCAAAAGTGTCCATTTGCGTCACTTTGGTGCCCATGAGTTAGAATGAGTAATATTTGAGTAATATTACAATTGTTGTATCATTTAGTTGTGTTTTGAGTTGTTGAAATGGTGGGCATAAAGTCAAAAGTAAAAGGGTGTGTTACTTGTGCTTTGAATAGCTCACCAAAAAGACTAAAGTGGGCGAAAACGAATCTTAAGTCCAAATAGGTCATTTTCGTGAAAATAGAAAAAGTGTCAAGAGTAAAAGTTGCATTCTAATATACTAAAGGTGTTGGTAGAGTTTCAGACTCTTATGGATTTCGAGTAAAAAGTTATGTGAGTTTAAGTTTCGTACTTTGGTGATAAACTGCACAGTTGGTGACCAGGTCAGTAGTCAGGCTAAAATGGAAACAACACGCGATCGCGTGAACATATATACACGATCGCGTCATTTATAAAAAGTTAACACGCGTCCGCGTGATTTTACCCAATCACGTGTTTTAGTTTATAAAGACATCACAAGTTTGGCTCGATAAAATTCGGTCATTTTATGCTAACATGCGATCGCGTGCATGTAAATGCACGATCGCGTCATTTTAAAAAGAAAACACGCGATCGCGTGAAGATCCGCATGATCGCGTATTTCGTGATTAATTGAAATCTGACTTTTAATGGTAATGTAATAATTACATTTGTAATATAGATCGGTCAAGATGTAAGGTAAGATTAGTAGGGGACCTATTTAATTGTTAAAAAAAAAAAATTATAATAATTTTTTTGGGCGTTTCAAGTAGATTCTAAAGGAGGGAGAGTAAAATAGTCCTTAACTATTACTCCTTTAAGACTTTAATCCATTTACATCATAAAGTAGTATAGATAAAAAGGTTAAGCTTCATTAAATGTATTAAAACTTTTTAAATATATCACAAAATTCATTTATTAAACTCACTAATTTCATTTTTTTGGGTACTACAAAATTAGTAACACATGTGTTACTAGCTGATATCACATGTGTTAATCGCTGGTAACATGTGTTAGTTGTTTTCGAAACCCATTGAAAATTGGAAAAAAAAAAAGGTTTGTTGAAAGTATATATTGTCACATCTCTAATCGAAGAGAATAAAACGCTGATTTTTACTGTGCAATTTTTGTGATTTTTCGGCTTACCTTTTGAAGGATATTTAATTTTTAAAACGTGGTGAAAAAGAACCTAGGAACACGATATATTTTTTTTTTTATCATTATAGCATATTCTAACTTTATTAAATTTTCTTATGTTGCGGCGTTAAATTTTCCAAAAGAAAAACTTTAAAAAGGTCATAAATCAGTCAAAACCATCATAAACAAAAATAAGTAATTCTCAGAGGCTTGTTGAAATTGAAAGTTAGGGTTTTATGCGTTCGTGTTTAAGAAACAAAAAACAAAAACAATGAAGTTGGCATGGCTAAGATCTCTGGAAACTTCACATGAAGACTGCGTATGGGCATGTACGTGGCTACCTCCGACCTCCGATAATAGTTCCGGTATCCTTCTCACCGGATCTCTTGATGAAACGGTTAAATTATGGAATCCGGAAGACCTAACGCTTATCCGTACAAACACCGGTCACTGTCTTGGTGTTATATCTGTCGCTGCTCATCCATCTGGAAAAATTGCAGCATCTGCTTCAATGGATAGCTTTGTTCGTGTATTTGATGTTGAATCTAATAATACAATTGCTACACTTGAAGCTCCTCCTTCTGAAGTCTGGCAAATGGAATTTGATCCTAGGGTAATTATATTATTCAATTATCTTCTTAATTTTTGATGCAGTCATAAATTTTAAAGTTTTGTAGAATTTGTTCTATGTTTTGATTTGATAGGGCAAATGCCATTGTATAGCAATATTAGTTTGGCGATGTTTTGGTAATTGAAGCTTTTTAAAGTCCATTTTTTGTATATACAGGGTCTTGAGTTGGCATATTTTGGTTATTATAACACTTGAAGAGTCAAAATACCATAACCAATTAGGGCTATAAAAACACCGGATATGGCCGAAAAACTTAGATACCTAAACTTCCTTCCTTAAAAACTTGTCTGAGTAATTACCCACACGGACCGTAATAGGTGATGTAAACCAAAACGGACTAATGGGATTAGCTATGATGTTGATCGTAACTTGAGTATATGATTGTTTGATAACACGTCATGTGGTATGTTGTGTTTCTGACTCCTTGTAGATAAGTTAATGAACTACATGACTTCCATTTTTAACTGAAACCTAGTACTTCGCTCTTAAAAGTTATGTAGTATCCATCACAACTTAAAAAATGTTGCTTTGTGTGTGGTATGACTAAATAAACACACTATCAATGCCTTCCAATAAGTCAGTGAATTGTGTTTGACAGGGTACAACTCTTGCTGTTGCTGGAGGCAGCAGTGCATCGGTCAAACTATGGGATACTGCTGAGTGGAAGCTGATAGCAACTTTATCTATTCCTCGCCCTGAAGGTTCAAAGCCCTCTGATAAAGGAAACAACAAAAAGTTTGTTCTTTCGGTTGCATGGAGCCCTAGTGGAAGACAGCTGGCATGTGGATCCATGGATGGTTCTATTTCTGTGTTTGATGTACAACGTTCCAAATTCCTTCACCACCTTGAAGGGCATACGATGCCTGTGCGTTCTCTTGCATATTCTCCTATAGACCCTAGAGTTCTTGTTTCGGGTTCAGATGATGAACGCATCCACATGTACGATGCAGAAGGGAAAACACTATTTTCATCAATGTCAGGCCATTCTAGTTGGGTTTTGAGTGTTGATGTGAGCCCAGATGGGGCGGCAATTGCGTCAGGCTCCAGTGACAGGGCCGTCAAGTTGTGGGACCCTAAAATGAGGGCAGCAGTCCAGACAATGACTAACCATACAGACCAGGTTTGGGGAGTGAAGTTTGAAGCTACAGGAGGTGGAGTTAGAGGGAGTCTGCTTGCAAGTGTATCAGATGATAAAAGCATCTCACTATACAATTATTCCTAGTTGTCAGTTCTCTTAGTTTGGTCCTCATTTCCCATTTGTTTTTCATCATAGTGTTTAGTGAGTAGTTTGTTTGCAAAATAGACTTAAACCTGAACTGGCTGAGCCTAGCTAATTGTATGTTTTTCATTTTAATCTGGAAAATCATTTAAGCATTTGAATGGGAAACATTTACTGTTGGTCTCTATAAATAATGGTAGCTAGCATCTTATGGGCCTTGAGATTCTAATGGATGACCTAACAGACTTCAATATGATGGTTTAAAGTTTGTTATGCTGCATGTGCATAGGTATGTTCAGTATACTACTTACAGATGGCACGTGTTTGCTGGTATCAAGACAGTGACCAGTCACATTTTCAGGTGACACTACAGTCGCTAATTAGGCAATGGTATTTTTTTTCTTTCTAAAGTAAATATTTGAGAGAATATTCTGTATGTTTCAAATTTTGGCTGTAATTTAAGATAGTCACGTAGGCTATAAAAATCGTTTGTGCTACCTATTAGCCAGTTTGTTCTGCTTACATTATCTTAGGAGACATTGTATTTTGGCTGTAGCAGTTACTGATCAGGGCACAATACCTCTTGTACATGCAAATTGAGTTTCTAATAAGATAAATTCGTTCATAACCTGGCAGTTCATATCTCATACGCAACGACATTAGTATCTTAGATGCTTTTTCTTTGTTCGCCTATATCTGTCTTCAAGTTTTCTGTCCAGGTTCAGCAACATTATTGGAAAGACCTGGCTCTTTCTTGCATGCAAATTGCAGATCTTTGTCTAGAGGTATCTACTTTTCTTGTAGATTAGAAGTGAAGTGGGATCCTTGTTTGTTTTACCACCGTATCTTTAACATGGCCCATGGGTTACACATTTTGGACCAGTTGATTGTTAGTTACTTCACGTAATGATTCAGTTCATATGAATCATGAACTGACTTAGGTAATAAGGTAGTTCTTTTGTGAAAATTATCCAAACTAGCTCTCCTGAATGGTTGATGTTGCAAGTTACTTTTTTATATGATGAAAAACAATGCTGCTGTTGTTGCAGATAAGTTGTCATGACTCATGAGGGGTGGATTCTTGTTTATTAAGAGGATTAAGATTTGTGGAGCCAGATTTGATCAGTATATTCATCATTTTTCTAGTAGCATATCTGATCGACTGCTGGACATGTTTTTGAAATGTTAATCACGGTATATTGCGTATGGGTTTGGTTTACATGTATCAGGGAAATATATTACACGAGGTTTTTGGGTTCGAAGACCTTATGAAACAAAGATTTTGTGCAGTCGCATTGAGGAGTTAGAAATTGGGGTTGAAGTGTTGGGCAGTTGGGGTTTACGATCGTAGAAATGCATTGGTTGAAGGTGTGTTGAATTTGGGTTGAATATGAAAGTTGAACAAGTGAGATATCCATTAATAGGAAATTAGTAGGCATGAACAAAACCGGGATTTCACCCGACGCGACCCGACCCAAAAACCGAACCGGGTTTTGGTCAAAAAGTCAAAAACCGGGTTGGACCCAACTCGAACCGGGTTTTTTCGGGTTTTCAACCGGGTTTTTGACCGGGTATTTGACCTGGTTTCGGGTTTTTGACCGGGTTTTGACCGGGTTTCCAACCCGACCCTATTTCAACCCGGGTCCAACCCGATTTCGAATTCTAAAAACCCTACCCGGGTACGTACCCGCCGGGTATTCAAAAAACCCGAACCGGGTAGGGTCAAACCGGGTTTGACCGGGTCGGGTTTTCGGTTTTGAAACCGGGTAGGGTTTAATACCCGGTTTTTTTGTTCAAGTCTAGAAATTAGTAACAAGTTTAAATGAGGGTACAATGACTACGGAATTGGGTTTCGTTGCATTTTCTAAACCCATTTTCTTAGGTGGGTTTGACGTATGCCCAATATTAACAGTTTCATTTTCAAATTTTATATTAACTAACATTTGGGCCAAGCTCATCTAACAATTGGGTTAGTTAACTTGATATTAACTAACAACTTATTTGTTTCTTGTATTTTTCTTGAATGTATTTTGTTTCGTTTTATTTCTTGTGTTATTTGTTTGTTTAAATTATTTATTTTGCATTTAAAAAATAATTAAATAATCAATTGAATACTGAACTGAACACAGAGCAACGACTACGAATGCTCTAAGAGAAAATGAAAGATGGATCAGCTACTTAAACAAACTTAAATCTAGGCCTAACAAGGACCATTTATAAAATTAAACTTTCAAAAAATTATAAGGCAAAGCTAATTGCGATTATCACATCTAGTAGGTTACCCGCGCAATGGCGGAATAATATTTAAAAATTAGTAACATAATAGGTGATTGTAAAATAATGCAGGGTGATATATCTCATATATAACAATAAATATGATGTATTACTATGAGCAACATTTGAAATATACAAAATTCAAAACAATTATAGGCACTATAAAAGAACGATTAACATTCAATTTGTAGAAAATAATACAAATATAGCGAAAATTGCAAAATCCAAATACACATCAAGAAATTAGTTTGTGATTATTGATAATGATATTATCTACAAGAGAGTTAATTTCATGGATATTGAATTGAAAGAATACGTATATAAACAAATTATATCATAATAAGACGTACTTTAAAGTACATATTAAATTAATTAACTCATGTATATTGAGGTGTAATTATGTTTCGAATAATTTTCATATATAGAATTTTAATTTTAAGAAATAGAATGTTAAATGAATTATAAGCAAGAACAGATATATAGATATATAAATGTTCTTGATACTATTTGAGTTAGGTAATTCTTCGCTAACTCTTTCAAATGCACTTAAATAGTCTTAACATTACACAACTTTACGTAATATTAACGGTACGAGTCAATTCTCATAAAATAAAATAACCTGCGAAATACTTGACGTTATGAATATGCAAATGTTGAATTCATAAGCAACTCACACTTTATAGGATTTTTGTTAATTGAGTCAGCACTCGTCACAATCAAATTGACTTGAAATCACTAGTTTTGTTAATCTCGTTTACTCGTAAGAAACCCGGCACCAACCCATTCTATTGCATTCTTTCATGTTTTTGCCCATTTGTTTGTTACGTGACTTCATTATTATTCTTTGTTTTAGCGTCAAATTAGCCAGAAGAAGCCGTTCTATCTCAGTTGGTAGAGCGCGTGGCTTTTAACCACGTGGTCGTGGGTTCGAGTCCCACGGATGGCGGTTTTTTAATTATATGTTAGAAAAAGCCAGTGGCATTATTATTATTGAATAAGTAAGTTATAGGTGAATTTTTGTATAACGTGTAAAACCAAATATACGAAATGGGTTATCAATTAAAAAGTTGTAAGAATTACTTTTTTTCAAAGTCTATTTATTGTTTATACTCGATTAATCCAAGTATATAATCCCTCAGTTTGGTAAAATCGATCTATCTTAAATTTAACAATTTATTTGGAGTAATGCTATACATGACTACTTATACAGACCTACAAATAGACCTAACTTTCTGGTTGGTTGGATTTTTTCTCTCTCTTAATCTTCACCAATTAATTTTTCACATTAACCAATCAGATTAGTAGGTCTATATTTAGGCTTATCAATTTAGGCTTACAAATCATTTTCCTTTATTTGTTTTATGATGAGATTTTAGAGTTGCTTCTTGGTCATCGGTGTTGGAGAGATTCATAAATAGACTCGGTTTGGAAAGCTAGATCGATATCTTTCGGTGAAAGGTTAACTTTGCTCAAATCCGTGCTTGGTAGTAGTATTACTTTTCCCTCTTTCGAGCCCCCGTATGTGTCCTTAACTCTCTTGAATCTATTCGTAGAAATTTCTTTTGGGGTGGGAAAGGGGAGGGTAATTATAATATGACTTGGATTAACTGGGATTGTAGGCTTTATAGTTTGACGATCTTTTATGATTCAAGCTCGAACTCGACTCGAATTGAAAATGTATTAGAGCGGTTTGAGCATCGACTCGAAAAACTCAAATTTTAATTGAAAAATAATTTTTAATACTCCAACTTATTTGAATATAATTTTTTTTTAAACATTAATGTCAATAATCATTTCAAATATCTATGAAGTTAAAATAAATCGTGAAAAGTAGTCATAAACTTTGTATTAAAATCTAACAGCATTAAATATAATAATAATATCATTTATATATATTCATGAAAACATAACATATTAATTAATAGTTTGATCACAGCTCGCATCAAGCTATTATAAGCTCAATTTTGACAAGATATATATTTCAAGCTCGATTTTAAGCTCGGACTTAGGTTCGACTCAATAAAAGCTCGACTTGACCAAACTTAAGCTCGTGCCTAGCTCGAACCTAACTCGAATTGCTCGATAAAACCTCGACTCATTTACAGCCCTAAATGTAGTAGGTTAGGATAATTAGGGTGTTGATATATACAACAAAAATTTTTATTCATACACCAAAATCATGCATTACAGTGTTGTACATTACTGCATCATAATGCGTAAAAGGTGTTGTATGTATCAAGTTATTTGTTTGTATTTATCACTACCCGGATAATTAGTGTAGCTGTTAAATCGAATCGAATAAGATTATATATATATATATATATATATATATATATATATATATATATATATATCATGTACTTCCAAAGGAAACTGATCAATGTAATAAATTAAAATACTACTCCGTATAAGGTTTGCTATTAATAATAGGCAATGTGATTGTAGTTATTTTTTTTGCTTAATAAACAGCTACACCACATGATAATCGATGGAATATTTTAGTACTACCTCGTGTTTCACGAGATATATGATACTTATTAACTAACACTATAATAATAACCGCACAATGCGGCGGTAGAAGTAATGATCGTAATAGTAGTGATAATGCTAGTGAAAAAACTAATAATCGATGTATGTTTTTTGCAGGGAATATATTAAATGTAATATAATAAAGAGAATTTATATAAAATAAGTTAGAGATTAGATATATTGTGTTTATTGATGGAAATATTATAAATAAATTAAGGGCAATTTAGGTATTTACTTGTGTTGAGATAAATTTTAAGATGTTGGTGAAGATGCTTTATATGTAGTTAGAGAAGAGATTAGAGATATATTTCATAATTATTTTGTTGAAACTTTCATCATACTTTGATTAGTTTTACATGCACAAAGGGTATAGGTAAGAACGACAAAATCATGTTTTAGACTATAATAATAAATTAAAAAAGGAACTAAAAAAGAGAGCGTTGGATCAAATAAATTAAGAAAGGGTAAAAGGGTCCAAAATTTTTTTTTGGTGGTGGATGACAAAAAAGAGGTTGTGTACAAATCACCTCTCTAAATTTAATAGTTGGGTGGGAAATTAAATGCGTTCTGATCCAAATTGATGTTGTTAAACAAAATGTACAATTAGATTGTAAGGTATAATTTGGCTGTAAGATATATATATCGATCCACACTTCGTTATAATTCATTTTCTAATCATCCTTAAAAGGTTAAAGAGGTATGATCGGAGATTATTAATTTGCCCTTCTAACTTACTAATCACATTACTAATTAACTTTTTCAAAATTTGGATATATGTCTTCCATTTTTGGAAAGAATTTTTATTAGTGTAAAATTGTAGCTAATTACTTATCTTATTTCTAGCAAATCGTATACCATGATTTTTTTTTTTTTATGTATATAAATAAGCTATGCAGTTGTATAATATTCAATCATATTACATTCCAATAGTGTATAAATAGGTGTGTGTGTGTGTGTGTTATGTATTTAGACAAAGAAACATCACCCCTACAAAGTACAATAGTTATTCACAAAACACATTAGAGTAAAAACTCCAAGATGAACCCCATAAGTGTAACACCCCCGAAATTCACTATTTTGCGGAAGCATAGTTTGGGGTGTTACTAATCAAATATCACAGCACAAAGATAAAGCAAACGACATCTATATGCAACGTTTGTAAATTAGTTACATTCCATAGATATAATGTTTGAAAACTTAGTGTTTTCGTATACAAAAATGTAGTTTCCCCTAGAGTCCACGCGTATAGCGGGAGATTCTATTACATAATCGTAATATACAAAAGATAATGCTAAGAATCTCCGTTAATGCAGTTGTGTTGAAATTATGCGACTCTAGCTAAATCCTGGAGTAATCCTACTCCATCCGGGTACCTGAGAAAACATGCTAAAAAGTGTCAACCAAAAGGTTGGTAAATCTCAGAGGTTTGTAAGTAATATCAGCTTTGAACACGAGATTTCATTAGAAATGCCCGCAGGCGTAAAATCAGCAATTGCAATCCAGCAATCGTAAAACCAGTATTTGCAATCCAGCAAATGTAAATAAGTAAGTTTATACCGTTGCCATGAGGCTCATAATCGAAGCTTAACCCGTAAGTAATAAGTTTGCTCCCGTGACATGCTCGTAAATGAGCAAGCATCAGTAACGAATAAGTAGTCACCCGTTTCTACGTGTGAATCAGTACGTGGCAGCGCTACTGCCCCGGGTGGGGAGGGTCATTTCCCTAATGGATCCACTAACTAGTGTTCGCGCTTAAGTCCATAACTAACGATATATGATGGAGAGACTTCTGTAAATAGTAAACAACTCATGCAATTCCGTTTGGTATAGTAAACAGTTTTAGTACTTGTGTTCAAGGAAAAGTAGTAGCATGTTTCTCCCCCAATACGATAAAACAGTAAAAGTGGGGCCGTAAGACTCACCTGAGTCTTGAAATAAGCTGTAGCAAATAGCAAGTAGTAATTATAGCAAGTAGGTTCTCCGAACCCGTAACCTTCAAATGCCTAATCATATGAAGTTATGTAAGTATGCGTCTCACGAGACGTTTCGTTTAATTGTACACAACTAGTATATCCAGTGTTTATCCGTATGTTTGTAATTGTTCGTTTGTTAGAAAACATGTTTGGCCCATTGGTGACGGTTTGTATTAGTAATAGTCAAAGTATTATCATTGCGTTTGAAACATTTTGTACTGAAACGACGGGGGTCCGGGGGCAGCGCCCCTGGTTGCGGGGTTCCAAGGGGTGGCAACCCCTTGGCGGGGTCCAAGGGGCAGAGCCCCTGGTCGGGGTCGAGCTGCCGAGTCAGCTCGGAGGGAAAAATGCACATTTTCTACATAGTTTATCTGGGAAGAGATGTGGGTATTTCTGTCGCATTTGATCTTCCCGTTCCCAGGTGAACTCAGGGCCACACCTAGAATTCCACCTGACTTTTACAATGGGAATACGACTCTGTTTCAATTGCTTGACCTCTTGGTCCATGATTTCCATAGGTTCCTCGACAAAATGAAGTTTATCATCGATTTGGATTTCGTCGAGCGGTATAATCAGTGTCTCGTCAGACAGACATTTCTTCAGGTTAGAAATGTGGAATGTGTTATGAACGCTGCTAAGTTCAGTAGGAAGTTGCAGGCGGTATGACACTGGACCAATCCTTTCCAGGATTTCGAATGGTCCGATGTATCTAGGATTTAGTTTGCCTCGCTTTCCGAATCGAATGACACCCTTCCACGGTGCCACTTTGAGAAGTACCTTGTCCCCTACCTGGAACTCAAGGTGTTTGTGTCTCACGTCAGCATAGCTTTTCTGACGATCACGTGCGGCTTTCAGCCGGTTTTGAATACCGATGATTTTCTCAGTAGTTTCCTGAATGATTTCTGGACCCGTGAGTTAGGATTCTCCTAACTCAGTCCAACAGATAGGCGATCGGCACTTACGCCCGTAAAGTGCCTCGAAGGGTGCAGCCTTAATGCTGGTATGGTAACCGTTGTTGTACGAGAACTCGCACAACGGTAAGTGATTTTCCCAAGAAGTACCGAAGTCAACTACACAGGCTCGTAGCATATCCTCCAGTGTTTGAATAGTTCGCTCGCTTTGGCCATCGGTTTGCGGGTGATAAGCAGTACTCATATCCAGACGAGTACCCAGAGATTTCTGTAGTGATTGCCAAAAGTTAGAAGTAAAACGGCTGTCCCTATCCGAGATGATCGAGATAGGTACACCGTGTCGCGAGATGATTTCTTTGACGTAGATGCGAGTCAGACGCTCCATCTTGTCGGTTTCCTTGATGGCCAGAAAATGAGCAGATTTCGTGAGACGGTCCACGATCACCCAAATAGTATCGCAACCACTCGAAGTTTTTGGTAGTTTGGTAATGAAGTCCATGGTAATCTGTTCCCATTTCCATTGAGGAATTTCAGGTTGTTGGAGCAACCCCGAGGGTCTTTGGTGTTCGGCCTTGACTTTGGAACATGTTAGGCATTTACTGACATACAAGGCAATGTCAGCTTTCATGTTAGGCCACCAATACAACCCTTTGATGTCGTGATACATCTTGTCAGAACCAGGATGTATAGAGTATCGAGATTTGTGAGCTTCAGCCATCACCAAATCTCGCAAGTTTCCGAATTTGGGTAACCACACCCGGTTAGAGAAGTATCGAGTTCCATCGGGTTTGATTTCGAATTGTTTATCCAAGCCTCGCAAGGCTTCATTTTTCAAGTTTTCATCGTTGAGTGCTTCGAGTTGGGCGGTAAGGATTTGAGCAGGGAGCTCGTTATGAATTGTCATAGAAAGTGCTCGGACTCGAAGGGGGTTCACTCGTTCTTTTCGGCTTAAGGCATCGGCAACTACGTTAGCCTTGCCCGGATGGTATTTGATTTCGCAGTCATAGTCACTAAGTAACTCAACCCAGCGACGTTGTCTCATGTTTAGATCTTTCTGATCAAATATGTGTTGGAGACTTTTGTGATCGGTAAAGATAGTGCTTTTCGTGCCGTAGAGGTAATGTCTCCAGATTTTCAATGCGAAGACCACAGCACCTAACTCGAGGTCGTGGGTCATATAGTTTTTCTCGTGGATTTTTAGTTGTCGTGAGGCATAGGCAATGACTTTTTCCCGTTGCATTAGCACACAACCAAGTCCTTGGTGTGAGGCGTCGCAGTAAACCACGAAATCGTCAGTGCCCTCGGGTAAGGACAAGATTGGTGCACTGCAAAGTTTGTTTTTCAATAGCTGGAAGGCTGACTCTTGTTTATCGGTCCAATCGAACTTCTTATCTTTCTGAGTCAGTGTGGTTAGGGGAACAGCTATTCTTGAAAAGTTTTCGATGAATCGGCGGTAGTAACCAGCAAGACCTAAGAATTGTCTCACTTCGGTTGGAGTGGTCGATGACTCCCAGCCCTTGATTGCTTCAATCTTGGCGGGATCAACATGAATTCCTTGGCTGTCAATCACGTGCCCGAGGAATTGAACGGTTCGAATCCAGAACTCACACTTAGAGAATTTGGCATATAACTCTTCGTGTTTAAGAAGTCCTAGAATGGTCTTCAGATGTTGAGCATGCTCCTGCTCATTGCGAGAGTAAATCAGGATATCATCGATGAACACGATGACGAATTTGTCAAGATATGGTTTACACACCCGATTCATAAGGTCCACGAATACGGCCGGTGCGTTGGTCAGCCCGAATGGCATCACTTGGAATTCGTAATGCCCATAACGAGTTCGGAAGGCTGTCTTTGGAATATCATTGTCGCGGACTCGGAGTTGATGATAACCTGACCGTAGATCAATCTTTGAGTAAACACTCGATCCCTGGAGTTGGTTAAATAGGTCATCGATTCTAGGAAGTGGGTACCGATTCTTTATGGTTAGCTTATTCAGCTCTCGGTAGTCGATACACATGCGGAAAGATCCATCTTTCTTTTTCACGAATAAGACCGGAGCTCCCCAAGGCGAGGAACTTGGTCGAATAAATCCTCTGTCCAGGAGAGCCTGTAGTTGGTTAGACAACTCCTGCATTTCGGATGGTGCTAAACGGTATGGGGCTCGTGCCACGGGTGCAGCTCCTGGCACAAGTTCGATTTGAAATTCGATTTGTCTAGGTGGTGGAAGTCCGGGCAAGTCTTCAGGAAAGACTTCCGGGAAATCCCGCACGATTGGAACATCCTCAAGTCGCTTCTCCTCCGACTTCTTCTCCGTTACATGTGCGAGGATGGCTTGATACCCTTTTCGTAGGTATTTTCTAGTTTTCAGACAGGAGACAATATTCAGATTCCGCCTGCCGGTCTCCCCTTGTAGGACTAAGGTTCCACCGGAGACAAGAGGTATGCGAACGAGTTTGTCATGACAGATGATTTCAGCTCGGTGCTTGGACAACCAATCCATACCGACAATAATATCGAAGCTGCCGATCTCGACAGGGATTAAATCAATGGGAAACGTTTCGTTTGTGAGGTTTAGTGTACAGTTGTGTATGATACTATCAGTTTCAATCAGTTTGCCGTTAGCTAATTCAACAATGTACTTAGTATCTAAGGCAGTGGGAGTTATATCAAGTAAAGGGCTAAATTTCTCAGAAATGAAGCTTCTATCGGCACCGGTATCAAATAATACAGAAGCAGTAAGGTCGTTGAGAAGAAACGTACCCGTCACGACATTCGGGTCTTGTCTGGCTTCCCCAGCCTTGATAACAAATGATCTGCCGCGTGCAGGGTTGTTGTTGTTTTTCAGCTTTGGGCAATCCTTCTTGAAGTGCCCTGAATTTCCGCACCCAAAGCAGGCCTTTGGTGCATTAGTGTTGGGGGTAGAAATGTTGGTTCGGCAATCTTTGGCTAAATGCCCGAACCACTTGCAGTTGGAGCAGGGGCAAGAACCGTCATGATGGCGGTTGCATTTGGGACAGTAGGGTCTGCTCCCGCTGTACCCTTTCTTCTCCGAAGTTCCAGATGAATAAGCCTTAACGAACTCAGGCTTTTTGTTGGAGGTTTGGTTGGATGAGTTGGGGTTTCCTTCCCACTTGCGTTTGTTGTTTGCAGATGGGGTTGAAGTTGTGCCACGGCGAACAGAGTTTGCCGTTAGTTCATGGGCCATACGGATGGCGCTCTGAATAGTACCCGGTTTGGATGAAGTCACCAGGTCTTGGAGTCTCTCGGGAAGTCCATCAACGAATTTCTCGATCCTCTTGTACTCATGATCGACCATGGTTGGGCACAGAAGTGCCAGTTGGTGGAAACGGTTGGTGTATCCGGTTGTGACAACCGTCAATTTAGGACTATAGTTTAGTGCCTAATCAAGTGTAATACATGTAATTAGTTCTGGGTTAGGCTAATTAATGTATCAATTATTATATATATTGTTGAATATATATATCTACAATTATGCGATTTGTTTAAATCGTACGAGTTTCAAATCGAATGAATTTCGATACAATAAATACGGACGTTGGTGAAAAATTGATTTAAGTAATACAAGGATTTTAATAACGTTATTGTACATAAAAATATTATGTCAATAATATTTAGTATCCAAGTTTATCATACAATTAATATAAACGCGAATAAACTGTAATTGCGCAAACAAAATAAGACAAATCACCATTTATAATGTAATTATTAAATGTTTAGTCAAATGCTTTAACAAAAATACTGAGTAATTATTCGTATTTTAAAATGTATATTAAAACATAGAAAATAAATATTTAACGTTTAAACGTCGGAGCAAACGAACACCGCACGGGGCACTTCGCGGAGACTGAAAAAGGTGGGGGTTCCACCTTAATCACCTCCTTTTCTTCCTTTTTCTTTCATTTCTCATTTCTTTTCTCTCTCTCATCTCTTATTTTCTTTTCTCTCAAAAACCACAAACCAAAATCAACGAAAATCGCAAAATAAACATACTAAACGACCTTGGATCTTCAAGCCCCTTTGGAAATAAACGACCACCTCGCGACGATCTACATTTCTACCTTTCCGGAATTTCATTTCGGCGATTTGTAAGTTTCCGACACAACTCCGAAAACTCTCGTTTTTAAGTTTTATAACTTTCTAGTTATTTGTATAACCTTATAATGTCCTAAAATGGGTTGGGTAAAAATGTTAGGCCGATCGATGACCGGAAAATGCGTTTTTGAGGTTGAAACTCCGATCAGACCCCGTACGTCGCATTTGGCCTGGAGCAAATGCGACGCAGCGACCTACGTCGCACCATATCCCCAACGTCGCATATAGCGACGCAGCCTATTACGTCGCATTGACTTGCGAATGTTGCACATAGCGACGCAGACCTTAACGTCGCAAACCGAACCTACGTCGCATAAGCGACGTAGCACCCTACGTCGCTATTGACTTAGCACTGTTGACTTTGGCGACGCAACCCTTTTCGTCGCAAAAACCTTACGTCGCAGCCTGCGTCGCAGGCTACGTCGCACAAAACAGAATCTTCAAACCTCAAAATTTTCGAAGTCAAATTTTACTGTAGCAATTCACTGCAGCAACAATATAATAACATTTTAGAACTATCGTTTCAACCGTCACCAACGGGCCGTACACATTTTCAAATACACAATTAAATCAACTAAGTCATAGTAACTTAGATAATTCAATCAAACAAGTCGTTGTAACTTGTACCAACTTATTCAAACGAGTCGTTGTAACTTATATCAACTTATTCCAAACAAGTCGTAGTAACTTGTAACAAAACAATCAACCAAATCGGGGTAATTTGGACATTAAGTTAGACAAACAATTCCAATGGTAGTCTTTCGAGATACCAATACAACTAATAACAATTTAAGTGTCGTGGACACATTCAGGTTTCAAGACTTTGGACACCAAATTACAGCTAATTACCTCAAGTTTATTAAATTGAACACTTCAAGAATCAGGTGAGTTTCATAGCCCCATTTTCACTGCTTTACAACTAGGGGTGTGATATTACTACTCGATTTTGTTTTACAAGTAGAACGCAAGTGCCAAACTTCAAATACTACATGAGTTTCAAGCTAATCAATTTAAAGTCCTCCATAAGCATAGTCTCTAGTATTTATAGCGTGAATGTTAGTATATGATATCATATGGGATTGACAATCCTCATCCGGGTTAGCACGCACTAACCGGTCAAACGGATGTATTAGCATTTGGGAAGACGAGTGTTGATTAGGCACTCGTAGGAGGCATTTCAAGTTAGGTTTCCTTAAGTGGGCCTGACAAATCAAGTTAAGCTCAGACTATGTGCTCATGGACAGTATAACTTTTATCTTGCTTAATTGCATTTTAAATTCAATATAAATCTTGCGGTTCTTACAACTATACATTGACATACAAACCTGTGAGCTCACCAGCGTTTTCACTGACCCATTTTAGTATTTATCACAGGTACCCAACAGTAGTTTGGCTGCATAAGCAGGAATTATTAGCTCGAGTCAGCATTCATACAACTAGAGATTGGATTGCATTATTATATTTTGTAAAAGTAATTATGCTATGAAATCTCTCAATTTCAGAAATCGAGCTAATGTAACAATATTTTGATGTAAACATTTACTTTATCTATACAAGTTTAAAATGACGCATATAGTGGTCGTTCATTATATCTTTGTGCTTTGTATATTGATTAGTGACACCCAAATCGAGCTTCCGCAAATCAATCAAATTTGGGGGTGTCACAGATTGGTATCAGAGCCTAAGGTTATAGTGAACTAGGTTGCATTTAGTGGGCCTAGATGTAACATCCCGTTTCTGGACCCGAAAATAAATTGTATTTTATTAAGATTGGTTGGTTTATTTGAAAATAAACAAGTAAAAGAGCCTCAGTTTTTATTGTGACAAGTAAAATGTTACTTGTTTTAAATAGTTAAAGTTGACGGTAAAATAAAATATTTTGACTTGCGGGTATTTTCTGGTTCCAGACAATAGGTTAGGAAAGAGTATAATTTTACACTAATTAAAAGATGGGGCGGTGTGAAGACCGACTCATTTCTTTACCACCTACACTTCTCAAATGTTCTTGAAGTTCTCTCAAATTCTCTTTATCACCAAATCAAAAGAAATCAAAGAAAGATTAACAAGTTGTGAGATTAAATCATAGAATCAGATTTACCATCATCATCACCATCTTGTGTATTTCTTGATTGTAAGTGTTTTAAGTGTTCTTGAACTTATTTCATGGAAATTGGGGTTTATGTGAAATTGAAGCTAGAACTTAGTTATAACATGGTTTGTGATTAGAAATTGTTATTGAAATGGTTAATCACTGATTATATGATGATTTGATGCAATAATTTGTTTATGTTCTTCATGTTAAGTTCATAAGTTAGATTTTGGTGATTTTGTAAATTGATGATGATATATGTTAGAAATTAAGTTAGGTAGTTTATTAGATGATGTTTGTTGTAATGGTATGTTTCTAGTTCATTTTCATTACTTGTAATCGGAGATAAGACTTGAAATTTAGGTGTTGGGTGTTAAAAGTTCGTAACTTGTTTGCTGTTTCTGCTGATGCTGTAAATGATGATCCAGCCGGCGGGTCATTAGACTCAGCCGACGGGTTGTGTTTGTGTGTAGGTGAGCCGGCGGGTGAAAACCCCTAGCCGGCGGCTCGTAAAAGCTTTATTACTCAAAATAAGTTCTGATGTGGAAAAAGTTAAATCACCCGGCGGTTGATCATTGGTACCCGGCGGGTCGGGGTGCCAAGCCGGCGGCTTCTGGGTGTTTTCAGTAAATTAAGTTTTGATTGTATGATTAATTGATAAGTGTTTAATTGTTGTATGTTATAGTATGAATTAGTTGAATGATATGATAAATAATGTTATGTTTTGGATTATGTTAGAATTTGAAGAATTGAAGTGGAATACGGAATAAGATACTAACTTGTTGTTATTGTTGTATTATCAGATAAGCGGGCGGCCACTCAGTAACATTAGACCACTGAGTTTGGTGACCGGACGATAATTGGTGAGTGGTTACCGTAGTTCTCGGTTCAACCCAGTTGTAACAAGTTCGGTTACAACGGGTAACCAGGATAGTTTGAGTTGAAGTTAATGCCATGTTAATTACAGTTATTAAGTTGTTGATTATATTGATTGAGTTTGATTGATCAAGTTGTAAAAGTTGTTCTGTTGGTTTTACATAACTGCATATGATATGCCTTTATGTGACAAGTTGTTGAGATGAATTGGAGTGAGGTCAGCGTGCGGGTTGGGTTTGATTACTACTGTGTAGCTGTCTAGGTTACTTGAATACACATAGTTGAAGATTAGCCTATTCAGTGAAAGTAGTAATCAGGCTATCGGTAGATCATTGGGAATGGCATGGCGCCCAGTGGTCGTGGTTTCTGGTATTGTTGTTTATATAAGTTGTATTATCAGGAACCGCCGATCCTCACGTAGTTATGTGCTTATGTGTTTAACTAGTTGTTGTTATCAGTTGTAAGATTTGTTATAAATGGATTGAACCGTCGGTTACGGTTCCATTCACTTAGCAAAGGCTAATCCCCTCGTTGTTGTATGTTTTGCAGATTTTGGTTAGTTGTTGAAGTAGATCGGATAGTAGAAGTTGACTGGGTGTTTGACTAAAGTGGCGCAAACTCTGACTTTTGATAATAGAATGTTTTGGAAAGTTGAATATAACACCCGAATTTAGTAGTATGGTTTGTAACAATAGAAGTTGATAAAAGTTTATTATGGTTCGTTTTGTAAATAACGGATATGTATATGTTTTGGGACACGCTTCTAACGTATAAATTATATAATATGTTTGTTTTAAAAGTGGGGTCTTACACTAGACTATGACCGTTAGGCAGTATTCCTTATTAGTCATGACTAGTTCAGGGATTACATCATACGACTTTAATTTAACATAGCCTGATCAACTATGTACAATTAAAGAAAGATGATGTGAAATCTGAAAGAGTTATGTTAAACAGGAATGCATTAGTTGACTCTGACCTCGAGAGAAACGGGACTCAAAACACGTCTGTGCTAGACACTCAATAGGTTATTATGTGATGTACATATATATATATACATAAGTAGACCTCATTACAACTTTAGGCTATATTATATTATATGAATATAGGCCTCTTTCTCTCTAACGCTTTGTCTCGAAATGACAAACACACCACTAGTTCATCATACACGGACTAGTATCTTATTTCATTTCCTTGTTCTTTCTTACTCAGCATCATGCCTCCTCGTCGTCAAATTACCCTTAGCGAAGCTGAAATCGCGGGAATAATTGCCCGCAGTGTGACCGAAGCCTTGGCTACCCGAACACCACCCGGTAGCGAGGACACAGCAACCAATACTCCACCACCCAAACCCTGCTCCTATAAGGACTTTCTCAGCTGTAAACCGCTATATTTCAAGGGCACGGAAGGTGCCATTGGCTTAATCCGTTGGATTGAGCGCATGGAATCTGTTTTCAGTCTCTGCGACTGTACTGAGAACAACAAAGTCAAATTCGCTGCTTACACCTTTCAGGAAGGTGCACTCACGTGGTGGAAAACCCACGCAAACTCTGTAGGCCTTGAGGTTGCAAATCGACTTCCTTGGGCCGAACTGAAAAAGAAACTGACAGAAAAATACTGTCCTGAAGAGGAATTGCACAGGCTGGAAGAAGAATTCTGGCATCTGGAGGTGCAGGGAAATGATGTTGCTGATTATACCACTAAATTTCAGCAGTTTGCTTTATTATGCCCGAGTTTAGTCGAACCGGAAAGTAAGGGCATTAAGAAATACATTCGTGGACTCCCCGAGAACATCCAGGGTAACGTCGCCTCATCCAAACCAACTACTACTGAGAGTGCCATTCGATTGGCCCACGAACTCATGGCTCTAGTTGTCAGCCGTGAGACTTCCAACACCTCATCCTCTAACAACAACAAACGCAAATCCACTGAACACCACCACAGCTCAAACAAGAAAAACAACGCCATCCAAGTCTACAACACCAACTCTGAATCCAACCGCAACTACACCGGGGACAGACCTTATTGTCCCAAGTGCAACTACCACCACTTTGGTCAGTGCAACCCCCCTTGCAACAACTGCAGGAGGTACGGGCATTTGACTAAGGATTGCCGAGCCCCCAAATCCAACAACAACCCCTCTGACAAAAATGCCCGACAACCTAAGTCCTGTTACGAATGTGGAAACCCAGGACACTTTAGGGATTCTTGCCCAAAATTGAAGAATAAGGGCAGCAACAACAACAACCACCGCAACAACAACAACACCAAAAGTAGCGCCTTCGTGATCAACTCAGGGGACGCCCGTCAGGACCCGAATGTGGTCACGGGTATGTTCCTCCTCAACAATTTAACTGCTTCTATTCTGTTTGATACTGGTGCCGATAGAAGTTTTATTTCCGATGAATTTTGCCCTCTACTTGACATCACACCTGTTGCTTTAGACGTTAAGTACACCGTTGTAACATCCTCTTCAGTGGCCTGGTATTCTTTCTATTTAAACCGAATAATTAATTGTTTTAGATAATTATTTGTTATAAATTGTGCTTATTGGGAAACTCGGTAAAATAGGTCTTAGGACTTATTGTGGTTAGTGTAATGTTGTTTGATTTAAAATATGAAAGTTGACGGTATTATAAAATAAGTTTCTCGCATTTAGTAATTAAGTTCCAGGCAATAGATTTAGAGCGGGTATAAAATACCCATTGTTTGAGGCCGGTTAAATAAAGGGCCGATCCCTTTATTTGGATCACTTTACCAATTCCTTTCCCAATCTTCTCTTTCAAACAAACCCACATAAACCCTAACTTAAATATATGATCAAATCAGCAAATCAAGGTGTGATCTTCTACTAGCTATCATCATCATCATCTTCTTCTTCTTCTATTCATCATCATCTCCATTTTAAAGGTAATGAAGCTTATAAGTTCAAATGTTATATAGAAATGAAATGATGATTTGAGATGATTCTTGAGTTTAGATGGTAAATACTTGTGATATATGATCATATGTGTGCTTCTTAACTAGTTATATGCATCAAATCCATGATTATGAGCTTTGGTTGAGTTTAGTTTGAGCTGAAATGTAGTTGCAGGTCTGACCTGAGATGGAACGCGTGTGAACGCGATCCAAAAACCCTTGCCGGGATCGCGTTTCTCTGTTATAAAAGAAATTGGTTATGTTTTCTTCTTCGAAACGCGATCCAGCCGCAATTACCGGATCGCGTTGATTAGCGTATTTTGGTTACAGAACTTTTTCCCTATTGTGAACGCGATCCCGCCTTTGTTCCCGGATCGCGTTGTCAAGTGTTATTTGATGACCGAATGTTTTCTTCATTGGAACGCGATCCCATCACCAGTAGCCGGATCGCGTTTGTCTGTTAAATTTTGATGATTATGATAGTTTGTGAACCTGAGTTTATATAATATAAATAGTTATTATTGTTACTCATTGTAACTTGAATTGTGAAGTTGACTATTATTAGTTAGAAACAAGTTACTAACTTGATGTTATGTGGTACTTACAGATAAACCAAAGATTCAGTGATTAGAAGCTAAGTGTGGATACTTCAGGGGTATCGGTGAGTGGATTCAGAGCTCACCATTTAATTTAGTTGTGATCATTTGATTGCAACGAATAAACGTGAATATGTTTTGTTGATTAGTTGATATACCTTGTTGACTGTGAACCTATGTGCTATGTGTTTGGCCTTCGGGCATCAGTTGTTAACGAGGTCAACGAGTTGTTAAATGGTTGGTTGAACTAGGCAGGGGTTGAATGAATGATACAGAGTCGTACTTCATTTGTTGTGTGTTTGATTCTGTATTTGAGTTCAACTACCACTAGTTATCGGTCTCGTCCATATGGCCATACGGATATGGTTGGGTAAGTGTTCTTGGGGAGCCACCCGGGCTTTACGGTTATCCCCAGAGCCACCGATCCTCGTTAAGTTGTTGTTGATTTGTTGAATATTGTATTGCGGTTGTTTGAAGCAATTATATGATTATGCTAAGTTAGATGTTGTGTTATGAACTCACTCACTTAGCTTTGTGCTAATCCCTCGTATTTACTTTCTGCAGATTATATTTTGAATAGGTGAGTAGCAGAAAGTAGATGCTTTAGGAGCTGGGGAATGTTTTGACAGCTTGCTACTCTGATTATGTTTTGTAACAGTAATGTTAAGTTTTATATAATACCCCGTATTATGTGTTTGTTAAACCTGTTTAACTCAACATGACTTAACTTATAATCGGTTTATGATTTTTGTTCTAACGTATATTAATTAAATATGTTTTAATTTACTTCGCTTCCGTGTTTTCAATATAATATTATTTAAGTGAAAATGAGGGGTGTTATAAGTTGGTATCAGAGCATGGTTTTGGGGTAATTGAGCATTGTAGAATGTTCAATCCCAAAACTGTAGCGTGGTATGTCAAACATTCCTGGGTATGGGATTTAGCATTGGTTGTGAAATTGTTAGTAGATAGGTACTAACGATTAACAAGTTTCAAGTGTTGTGTTGATTTCAGAAATGGCAGATGACGAACAACCGATCCCCAACCCCAATAATGCCTCTCGGTATGTTGTTCCTCCTGTTGTGACTAATAATCATGAAGGTACATCTCATCAAGGCGGTGAAGAAACCAATAGGGATGAGTATATACATGAGATAGAAGATGAATTGATATTTCTGAGAGAGTTTAAAAGGAAAGCTGAGGAAGCTGCAGGTAGGCAACTTTTGCAACAACAATCTTCGGTGTTTGGTGCTAGTCCATCTTCTCAGACTAATAAGATGTGTACTTTTAAAACTTTTATGTCTTGCAAACCACCGGAATTCCATGGAAGTACCAATCCAACTGTGGCTTTAAATTGGTTAAGAGATATGGAACGCAAGTTTGATGTGATTAGCTGTGAGGAAGAATCCAAGGTCAAGTTTGCTGTGCAGTGCCTGAAGGATGATGCTATGGTTTGGTGGGATTCAATTACTGGGCATTTTACTCCACAACAAAAGGAATCTTTACGATGGAATGAATTTCATCAAGTAGTGCGTAATCAATATTGTTCTGATTTCCATATGGCACAAATTCGGAGGGATTTTGTGAATCTTCAATTAACGGATAATATGACCATGGAGGAGTTGATAGCTCAATTTACGGAAAAACTTCGATTTGTACAACAATGGGTTCCGGAGGAGAAGACGAAGATAGAGCAGTTTGTGGATACTTTACCCCATAACTATCGTACTACCGTGAGACTAGCCACTAGTTTATCTCAGGCTTTTAATCTTGCTCGATCAGTGGATAGTGACATTAGAGGGTCTCGTGAAACACGATCTAGAGATAATTCTTCAAAGTCTAGAGCGGATTCCTCTAGTAAAGGGAAATCAAATTGGCAAGGGAATCGTCAGACAAAGAAGTATGTTAGTAAGAGTAGTTCGTCGGGAAGTTCGAACTGGTGTAGTACATGCAAATCTAGACATTCAGGGCCGTGTACTCCGCAAACAAATAAGTGTCTGAAATGTGGTGATCTTGGTCATGAGATAAGAAATTGTCGTTATCCGAACTTTGTGTGTTGGACTTGTAAGAAGGAGGGACATCGAGTGGGGCAATGTCCAGAGGCGGGGAAATCGGGGCTTGGTTCGGTCGGGAGTTCGGCATCTTCCGGTCAGAAAAGGAAGAATCCTCCACCAGCAACCAGTCGGGCTTTTCAAATGACAGTCAATGAGGCTGTGCATACAGAAGATGTTATAACTGGTACATTTTTTATAAACTCTGTACCGGCTCGTGTTTTATTTGACTCTGGTGCTACTTGTACTTTTATATCTGTATGCTTCTGCGACAAGTTGAAATTAGTGCCTACTGTGATAACCAAACCTGTAGAAGTAGAAATTGTTAGCGGTAAATTAGTTCCTGTTACCACCTCGGTGACTGGAGCTAATATTGTGATTGATGACCGAACTTTCCCTATTTCATTCTTGTTGATGCCAATCCCTAGTTTTGACGTAATAGTTGGTATGGATTGGTTAAGTCAGAATAAGGCTAGCATTGATTGCCACCAAAAGTTGATTAGGATCCCAATCTCCGACGGGTCATACGTTGTGGCTCGAGGAGAACGGGATGGTATGTCTATTCCCCTGATTTCGATGATGAAGGCTAGGAAGTCATTATCCAAAGGTTGCGAGTCCTACTTAGCTTATGTAGTTGATGCTAAACTTGAAAGAAAAGTTATTTCCGAGGTACCGGTTGTGTGTGAATACTCTGAGGTATTTCCTGATGAGTTACCTGGGTTGCCACCAGTTAGGGAAGTTGAGTACCGTATTGATCTTGTGCCGGGTTCGTCGCCTGTAGCTAAAGCTCCTTATAGGTTAGCGCCTTCTGAGATTCGCGAAATGATGAATCAGATACAGGAACTGTTAGATAAGGATTTTATTAGACCTAGTTCTTCGCCGTGGGGTGCACCAGTATTATTTGTGAAAAAGAAAGACGGGTCTATGCGCATGTGTATTGATTATATAGAGTTGAACAAGAGAACGGTAAAGAATAAGTACCCTCTTCCTAGAATAGATGACTTATTTGATCAGTTGCAGGGTTCTTCAGTGTATTCTAAAATTGATTTGAGATCGGGTTATCATCAAGTCCGGGTTTGTGAAGAAGATATTCCGAAAACTGCTTTTCGTACTAGGTATGGGCATTATGAATTTTTGGTTATGCCTTTTGGTCTGACGAATGCTCCAGCTGTGTTTATGGATTTGATGAATCGGGTTTGTCGACCTTTCTTGGATAAATTTGTTATTGTTTTCATTGACGACATCCTCGTGTATTCGAAATCTGAAGAGGAGCATGCCATGCATTTAAGATTAGTTCTGGATACGTTGAAGCGAGAACAGTTGTATGCTAAGTTTTCTAAATGCGAATTTTGGATTCGAGAGGTTCAGTTTTTGGGTCACGTAATTTGTAAGGATGGTGTGAAAGTGGATCCAACTAAAGTCGAGGCTGTGATGAAATGGAACGCCCCAAAGTCTGCTTCGGAAATAAAGAGCTTTCTTGGATTAGCGGGTTATTACCGGAAGTTTATAAAAGATTTTTCTAAGATTGCGGGTCCGTTAACCAAATTAACCAGTAAGGATGAGAAATTCGTATGGACTAATCGTCAGGAGCATGCCTTCCAAACGTTAAGACAAATGTTGTGTCAGGCACCGGTGTTAGCATTACCGGAGGGTTCAGATGATTTCATTGTTTATTGTGATGCTTCTTTTTCGGGCTTGGGCTGTGTTTTTATGCAAAGGGATAAAGTTATTGCCTATGCTTCTCGTCAGTTGAAACCGCATGAAAAGAATTATCCCACTCACGATTTAGAACTTGCAGCGGTTGTATTTGCCTTAAAACTTTGGAGACATTACTTGTACGGGACTCGATGTGTTGTTTGTACTGACCATAAAAGTCTGCAATATGTGTTTTCCCAAAAAGAGTTGAACATGCGTCAGAGACGATGGCTTGAATTAATCAAAGACTATGATTGTGAAATTAGATATCACCCAGGCAAAGCTAATGTGGTTGCGGATGCTCTAAGCCGAAAGGGTGCTTCTGATCGAATCTTTTATCTCAAGGTAAATGTTTCCTCTGACTTGATTGATCGAATCAAAATTGTACAATTAGAAGCTTTGTTGGATCACAACTTAAAGTCCGAAATTATGTTGAAAAGAAAATATGAATTAGTGGACGATTCTAGAGGATTGAAAACTTTTAAGTCTCGGGTGTGGATTCCTTTACTTGGCGGAATTCGGGATACGATTTTGAATGAAGCTCATAAGTCTAAGTTAACTGTTCATCCTGGTAGTACTCGAATGTATAACGACTTAAAACCTTTGTATTGGTGGCCCACGATGAAAACTGACATTGCACGGTTTGTTGGTAATTGTCATATCTGCGCGCAAGTTAAAGCTGAACATCAAAAGCCGTACGGATCACTGAAACAGTTGGAAATTCCCGAGTGGAAATGGGAACATATAACCATGGATTTTGTAACTAAACTGCCGCGTACCATTCGAGGTAATGATATGGTTTGGGTTATTGTAGATCGGTTGACAAAAAGCGCACATTTTCTTGCTGCGAGTGAGACCACCTCTTTGACTAAGCTCGCCCAGTTGTATCTTAATGAAATTGTATCAAGACATGGTATTCCAGTGTCAATTGTGTCAGACCGAGATTCCCGTTTTGTTTCGCATTTTTGGCAAAGTCTTCAACAAGAATTGGGTACCCGTGTAAATCTAAGTACATCGTATCATCCTCAAACAGACGGTCAATCAGAACGCACAATTCAAACATTAGAGGATATGCTTCGTGCTTGTGTGTTGGAATATGGAGGTTCATGGGATTCACATCTTCCGTTGGTCGAATTTGCTTATAACAATTCGTATCACTCGAGTATCGGTATGCCTCCGTATGAAATGTTGTATGGCCGTCGTTGTAGAACACCGACTTGTTGGTTGGAAGCCGGTGAGAAACAGTTTGCTGGACCCGACATTGTGCAAATGACCGCGGATAAGGTAGCAATTGCACGTGAGAAGTTGAAAGCCGCACGCGATAGACAGAAAAAGTATGTGGATCCGAAAAGGCGACCGGTTATATTTTCTGAAGGTGAGTTAGTCTACCTTAAAGTTTCTCCGTGGAAAGGTGTAATTCGTTTTGGGAAACGGGGAAAGTTGGCACCTAGATACATTGGTCCGTTTAAGATTCGACAAGTGGTTAACGAACAGTCAGTGACGTTGGATCTTCCTCCTGAGCTTTCGGGTATTCATAGTACGTTTAACGTGTGTTATTTGAGGAGGTGTAACATTGAGGACCAGTCACAAATACTTCCTTTGAAGGATTTAAAAGTTGATAGAACTCAAAAGTTAGTTGAAGAACCGGTAGAAATCCTAGATAGGAAGGTTACCAAACTTAGGAAGAAACAAATTCCTATGGTGCTTGTAAAGTGGAAACATAGTTTAGGTTCCAACCTGACTTGGGAGACTGAGGAGTCGATGAAATCCAGATATCCTGGATTGGTTGATAAAGCTGAGATTTCGGGGACGAAATCTCCTTAAGGAGGGGAGATTTGTAACATCCTCTTCAGTGGCCTGGTATTCTTTCTATTTAAACCGAATAATTAATTGTTTTAGATAATTATTTGTTATAAATTGTGCTTATTGGGAAACTCGGTAAAATAGGTCTTAGGACTTATTGTGGTTAGTGAAATGTTGTTTGATTTAAAATATGAAAGTTGACGGTATTATAAAATAAGTTTCTCGCATTTAGTAATTAAGTTCCAGGCAATAGATTTAGAGCGGGTATAAAATACCCATTGTTTGAGGCCGGTTAAATAAAGGGCCGATCCCTTTATTTGGATCACTTTACCAATTCCTTTCCCAATCTTCTCTTTCAAACAAACCCACATAAACCCTAACTTAAATATATGATCAAATCAGCAAATCAAGGTGTGATCTTCTACTAGCTACCATCATCATCATCTTCTTCTTCTTCTATTCATCATCATCTCCATTTTAAAGGTAATGAAGCTTATAAGTTCAAATGTTATATAGAAATGAAATGATGATTTGAGATGATTCTTGAGTTTAGATGGTAAATACTTGTGATATATGATCATATGTGTGCTTCTTAACTAGTTATATGCATCAAATCCATGATTATGAGCTTTGGTTGAGTTTAGTTTGAGCTGAAATGTAGTTGCAGGTCTGACCTGAGATGGAACGCGTGTGAACGCGATCCAGAAACCCTTGCCGGGATCGCGTTTCTCTGTTATAAAAGAAATTGGTTATGTTTTCTTCTTCGAAACGCGATCCAGCCGCAATTACCGGATCGCGTTGATTAGCGTATTTTGGTTACAGAACTTTTTCCCTATTGTGAACGCGATCCCGCCTTTGTTCCCGGATCGCGTTGTCAAGTGTTATTTGATGACCGAATGTTTTCTTCATTGGAACGCGATCCCATCACCAGTAGCCGGATCGCGTTTGTCTGTTAAATTTTGATGATTATGATAGTTTGTGAACCTGAGTTTATATAATATAAATAGTTATTATTGTTACTCATTGTAACTTGAATTGTGAAGTTGACTATTATTAGTTAGAAACAAGTTACTAACTTGATGTTATGTGGTACTTACAGATAAACCAAAGATTCAGTGATTAGAAGCTAAGTGTGGATACTTCAGGGGTATCGGTGAGTGGATTCAGAGCTCACCATTTAATTTAGTTGTGATCATTTGATTGCAACGAATAAACGTGAATATGTTTTGTTGATTAGTTGATATACCTTGTTGACTGTGAACCTATGTGCTATGTGTTTGGCCTTCGGGCATCAGTTGTTAACGAGGTCAACGAGTTGTTAAATGGTTGGTTGAACTAGGCAGGGGTTGAATGAATGATACAGAGTCGTACTTCATTTGTTGTGTGTTTGATTCTGTATTTGAGTTCAACTACCACTAGTTATCGGTCTCGTCCGTATGGCCATACGGATATGGTTGGGTAAGTGTTCTTGGGGAGCCACCCGGGCTTTACGGTTATCCCCAGAGCCACCGATCCTCGTTAAGTTGTTGTTGATTTGTTGAATATTGTATTGCGGTTGTTTGAAGCAATTATATGATTATGCTAAGTTAGATGTTGTGTTATGAACTCACTCACTTAGCTTTGTGCTAATCCCTCGTATTTACTTTCTGCAGATTATATTTTGAATAGGTGAGTAGCAGAAAGTAGATGCTTTAGGAGCTGGGGAATGTTTTGACAGCTTGCTACTCTGATTATGTTTTGTAACAGTAATGTTAAGTTTTATATAATACCCCGTATTATGTGTTTGTTAAACCTGTTTAACTCAACATGACTTAACTTATAATCGGTTTATGATTTTTGTTCTAACGTATATTAATTAAATATGTTTTAATTTACTTCGCTTCCGTGTTTTCAATATAATATTATTTAAGTGAAAATGAGGGGTGTTATAACCGTAGAGCTAGCAAATGGCAAATTGATAGAAACAAATAGTGTGATACCTAATTGCACCTTAAATCTAGCCGACGAAACCTTCTCCATAGATCTTATGCCTGTTGAGATAGGAAGTTTCGATGTCATCGTAGGCATGGATTGGTTATCCAAACATCGCGCCGAAATCATCTGCTATGACAAAATTGTTCGCATACCTCTCACTGTCGGTAGAACCCTAGTCATACAGGGGGAGACCGGAGGGACGAGGCTTAACATCATCTCTTGTCTTAAAACCCGGAAATTTCTGATAAAGGGTTATCCAGCAATCCTCGCGCACATCATGGAGAAAAAGTCGGAGGAGAAGCGACTTGAGGATGTTCCGATTGTTCGAGACTTTCCAGAAGTCTTTCCTGAAGAACTACCTGGTCTACCACCACCAAGACAGGTTGAGTTCTCAATCGATCTTGTACCAGGTGCTGCGCCTGTGGCTCGAGCACCATACCGTTTAGCTCCATCCGAACTTCAGGAGCTGTCCACCCAGTTACAGGAACTCCTGGAACGAGGGTTTATCAGGCCGAGTTCTTCACCTTGGGGAGCTCCGGTCCTATTTGTTAAGAAGAAAGATGGTTTTTTTCGAATGTGTATCGACTATCGAGAGTTGAACAAGTTAACTGTCAAGAACCGGTATCCACTCCCTCGAATCGATGACCTGTTCGACCAACTTCAAGGGTCGAGTTGTTATTCAAAGATTGATCTCCGATCCGGTTATCACCAATTGCGTGTTCGCGATGCCGATATTCCAAAAACCGCTTTCAGAACCCGTTACGGGCATTACGAATTCCAAGTGATGCCATTCGGCCTAACCAATGCACCGGCTGTATTCATGGACCTTATGAATCGGGTGTGTAAACCTTACCTTGATAAGTTTGTCATTGTATTCATCGATGACATCCTCATATATTCACGAAGCAAAGAAGAGCATGCGCAACACCTCAGAACCATCCTTGAACTACTTAAACACGAGGAGCTCTATGCCAAGTTCTCTAAGTGTGAGTTCTGGATCAAAACCATTCAATTCCTTGGTCACGTGATTGACAGTCAGGGAATTCACGTTGACCCGTCAAAAATCGAGGCTATCAAAGACTGGCAATCGCCAACCACTCCGACCGAAGTACGGCAGTTTTTAGGACTGGCCGGATACTATCGACGATTCATTGAAAATTTCTCCAAGATAGCCATACCACTTACAACGCTGACCCAGAAAGACAAAAAGTTTGACTGGACTGATAAACAAGAGTCGGCATTCCAACTCTTAAAACAAAAGCTTTGCAGTGCTCCTATCCTCTCATTACCCGAAGGCACCGATGACTTCGTGGTATACTGCGATGCTTCTCATCAAGGTCTCGGTTGTGTGCTCATGCAACGAGACAAAGTCATAGCTTATGCTTCCCGACAGCTCAAGATTCATGAAAAGAATTACACCACCCACGACCTCGAGCTAGGAGCTGTCGTTTTTGCCCTCAAAATCTGTAGACATTACCTTTACGGTACTAGATGTACAATCTTTACCGACCATAAAAGCCTTCAACACATATTCGATCAGAAGGATCTCAACATGAGGCAACGTCGATGGGTCGAGTTGCTTACCGATTACGACTGCGAACTCAAATATCATCCATGCAAAGCAAATGTTGTTGCTGACGCCCTCAGTCGAAAAGAGCGAGTGAAACCACTTCGGGTTCGAGCCCTCAGTATGACCATTCACAACAATTTAAACATTCAAATCCTCACTGCTCAACTCGAAGCCTTAAAACCCGAAAATGTCAAAGATGAAGCCTTGCGGGGCATGGATCAACAATTCGAAATCAGACCTAACGGGATTAGGTATTTCTCAAACCGAATCTGGTTGCCTAAATTTGGGAACCTACGAGACTTGGTGATGGATGAAGCTCACAAGTCCAAATATTCTATCCATCCGGGATCCGATAAAATGTACCACGGTATCAAGGACTTCTACTGGTGGCCGAACATGAAATCTGAAATCGCCACCTATGTCAGCAAGTGCCTTACTTGCTCCAAAGTTAAAATCGAATATCAAAAACCATCAGGTTTACTTCAACAACCCAGTCTTCCTGAATGGAAATGGGAACAAATTGCCATGGACTTCATAACCAAACTACCCAAATCCTCGAACGGTTGCGATTCCATTTGGGTGATCGTGGATCGTCTCACAAAATCTGCTCACTTCCTGGCAATCAAGGAATCCGACAAAATGGAACGCCTCACCAACATTTATCTGAAGGAAATCGTGACCAAACACGGTGTTCCAATCTCAATTATCTCCGATAGAGATAGTCGTTTCACTTCACAATTTTGGCAATCACTTCAAAAATCTCTGGGTACTCGACTTGATATGAGTACCGCATACCATCCTCAAACCGACGGTCAAAGTGAACGAACCATTCAAACACTAGAAGACATGCTACGGGCCTGCGTAGTAGACTTCGGTGTGAACTGGGAAAAACATCTACCATTGTGCGAGTTCTCGTACAACAACAGTTATCATACCAGCATCAAAGCTGCACCCTTCGAGGCACTGTACGGTCGTAAGTGCCGGTCACCTATCTGTTGGACCGAAGTTGGGGATAGCCAACTCACAGGTCCAGAAATCATTCACGAGACGACCGAGAGAATCGTTGAAATTCATAACAAGCTTAAGGCCGCGCGTGATCGTCAGAAAAGTTATGCTGACGTGAGACGCAAACCACTCGAGTTCCAGGTTGGGGATCGAGTTCTACTCAAAGTATCACCTTGGAAGGGCGTAATCCGATTTGGCAAACGAGGAAAGTTGAATCCCAGATACATTGGACCATTCGAGATCCTTGAAAGGATTGGTCCAGTAGCATATCGATTGCAGCTGCCATCCGAACTCAGCAGTGTGCATCCCACATTTCATGTTTCAAATCTGAAGAAGTGTCTGTCTGATGAGACACTTATCATTCCACTCGATGAAATTCGAGTTGACGAGAAACTTCACTTTGTTGAGGAACCCACCGAGATCATGGACCATGAGGTCAAACAACTTAAACAAAGTCGTATTCCTATCGTCAAGGTTAGGTGGAATTCGCGGCGCGGTCCGGAATTTACCTGGGAACGGGAAGACCAAATGCGACTCAAGTATCCTCAACTCTTCACCGATTCAGCGTCAAACACGACTTCAACTTAAATTTCGGGACGAAATTCTCCTAACAGGGGGAGAATGTGACAACCGTCAATTTAGGACTATAGTTTAGTGCCTAATCAAGTGTAATACATGTAATTAGTTCTGGGTTAGGCTAATTAATGTATCAATTATTATATATATTGTTGAATATATATATCTACAATTATGCGATTTGTTTAAATCGTACGAGTTTCAAATCGAATGAATTTCGATACAATAAATACGGACGTTGGTGAAAAATTGATTTAAGTAATACAAGGATTTTAATAACGTTATTGTACATAAAAATATTATGTCAATAATATTTAGTATCCAAGTTTATCATACAATTAATATAAACGCGAATAAACTGTAATTGCGCAAACAAAATAAGACAAATCACCATTTATAATGTAATTATTAAATGTTTAGTCAAATGCTTTAACAAAAATACTGAGTAATTATTCGTATTTTAAAATGTATATTAAAACATAGAAAATAAATATTTAACGTTTAAACGTCGGAGCAAACGAACACCGCACGGGGCACTTCGCGGAGACTGAAAAAGGTGGGGGTTCCACCTTAATCACCTCCTTTTCTTCCTTTTTCTTTCATTTCTCATTTCTTTTCTCTCTCTCATCTCTTATTTTCTTTTCTCTCAAAAACCACAAACCAAAATCAACGAAAATCGCAAAATAAACATACTAAACGACCTTGGATCTTCAAGCCCCTTTGGAAATAAACGACCACCTCGCGACGATCTACATTTCTACCTTTCCGGAATTTCATTTCGGCGATTTGTAAGTTTCCGACACAACTCCGAAAACTCTCGTTTTTAAGTTTTATAACTTTCTAATTATTTGTATAACCTTATAATGTCCTAAAATGGGTTGGGTAAAAATGTTAGGCCGATCGATGGCCGGAAAATGCGTTTTTGAGGTTGAAACTCCGATCAGACCCCGTACGTCGCATTTGGCCTGGAGCAAATGCGACGCAGCGACCTACGTCGCACCATATCCCCAACGTCGCATATAGCGACGCAGCCTATTACGTCGCATTGACTTGCGAATGTTGCACATAGCGACGCAGACCTTAACGTCGCAAACCGAACCTACGTCGCATAAGCGACGTAGCACCCTACGTCGCTATTGACTTAGCACTGTTGACTTTGGCGACGCAACCCTTTTCGTCGCAAAAACCTTACGTCGCAGCCTGCGTCGCAGGCTACGTCGCACAAAACAGAATCTTCAAACCTCAAAATTTTCGAAGTCAAATTTTACTGTAGCAATTCACTGCAGCAACAATATAATAACATTTTAGAACTATCGTTTCAACCGTCACCAACGGGCCGTACACATTTTCAAATACACAATTAAATCAACTAAGTCATAGTAACTTAGATAATTCAATCAAACAAGTCGTTGTAACTTGTACCAACTTATTCAAACGAGTCGTTGTAACTTATATCAACTTATTCCAAACAAGTCGTAGTAACTTGTAACAAAACAATCAACCAAATCGGGGTAATTTGGACATTAAGTTAGACAAACAATTCCAATGGTAGTCTTTCGAGATACCAATACAACTAATAACAATTTAAGTGTCGTGGACACATTCAGGTTTCAAGACTTTGGACACCAAATTACAGCTAATTACCTCAAGTTTATTAAATTGAACACTTCAAGAATCAGGTGAGTTTCATAGCCCCATTTTCACTGCTTTACAACTAGGGGTGTGATATTACTACTCGATTTTGTTTTACAAGTAGAACGCAAGTGCCAAACTTCAAATACTACATGAGTTTCAAGCTAATCAATTTAAAGTCCTCCATAAGCATAGTCTCTAGTATTTATAGCGTGAATGTTAGTATATGATATCATATGGGATTGACAATCCTCATCCGGGTTAGCACGCACTAACCGGTCAAACGGATGTATTAGCATTTGGGAAGACGAGTGTTGATTAGGCACTCGTAGGAGGCATTTCAAGTTAGGTTTCCTTAAGTGGGCCTGACAAATCAAGTTAAGCTCAGACTATGTGCTCATGGACAGTATAACTTTTATCTTGCTTAATTGCATTTTAAATTCAATATAAATCTTGCGGTTCTTACAACTATACATTGACATACAAACCTGTGAGCTCACCAGCGTTTTCGCTGACCCATTTTAGTATTTATCACAGGTACCCAACAGTAGTTTGGCTGCACAAGCAGGAATTATTAGCTCGAGTCAGCATTCATACAACTAGAGATTGGATTGCATTATTATATTTTGTAAAAGTAATTATGCTATGAAATCTCTCAATTTCAGAAATCGAGCTAATGTAACAATATTTTGATGTAAACATTTACTTTATCTATACAAGTTTAAAACGACGCATATAGTGGTCGTTCATTATATCTTTGTGCTTTGTATATTGATTAGTGACACCCAAATCGAGCTTCCGCAAATCAATCAAATTTTGGGGTGTCACACCGGTGATGTCATCACCCTGCATCTTGTGGTTCCAGAATTCCATTTCCAGTTGTTTCAATTCATCCCTGGGGCAGTACTCGCCCCTCAACATCTCCTTCAACTCCTCCCACGGGAGTTGGTAAGCAGTAGCAACACTCACAGTCTGGGCATAAGTGTTCCACCAGGTGAGTGCGGTGTCAGTAAAAGTACTAACGGAGAACTTAACCTTGTCTCCCTCCGCACAGTTGCAGATCAGAAATACAGACTCAACTTTCTCGATCCAGCGTACTAGACCGATAGCTCCCTCAGTACCTGCAAAGTTCAGGGGTTTGCAGTTCTGGAAGTCTTTGTAAGAACAGGGTTTGGGTTGTGGTCCATTGTTAGCTGTATCTTCGCTACCAGGAGTTGATGTTCGGGTAGCTAAGGCTTGGGCTACACTATGGGCAATCAGACCCGCAATTTCGGCTTCACTGAGGGTGACTTGTCGTGAGGAGGCATGATGCTGACAAGAAAAGGACAAGGAAAGAAGGATAAGATAATTGTGGGTTTCGAGATCCTTGTGGATGAGAGCATGACAAATTGGGTGGTGTGTTTGCCATTCCTGTGGCAGAGTGTAAGTAAGACGAGGCTAATATATATATAAGTATATAATATCCAGCCTAGTGTCGAGCACGTATCAAGTAATGGTCTGGTTCTCTCGTGGTCAGAGTCAACTAACGTATTCCTGTTCAACATAACCATTTCAGACCTCACATCATCTTTCCTTAATTGTACATAGTTGATCAGTCTATGTTAAATTAAAGTCGTATGCTGTAATTCCTGAACCAATCATGCCTATTAAGGGAATACTGCCTAATGGTCATAGTCTAGGCCCACTAAATGCAACCTAGTTCACTATAACCTTAGGCTCTGATACCAATCTGTAACACCCCCGAAATTCACTATTTTGCGGAAGCATAGTTTGGGGTGTTACTAATCAAATATCACAGCACAAAGATAAAGCAAACGACATCTATATGCAACGTTTGTAAATTAATTACATTCCATAGATATAATGTTTGAAAACTTAGTGTTTTCGTATACAAAAATGTAGTTTCCCCTAGAGTCCACGCGTATAGCGGGAGATTCTATTACATAATCGTAATATAGAAAAGATAATGCTAAGAATCTCCGTTAATGCAGTTGTGTTGAAATCATGCGACTCTAGCTAAATCCTGGAGTAATCCTACTCCATCCGGGTACCTGAGAAAACATGCTAAAAAGTGTCAACCAAAAGGTTGGTGAATCTCAGAGGTTTGTAAGTAATATCAGCTTTGAACACGAGATTTCATTAGAAATGCCCGCAGGCGTAAAATCAGCAATTGCAATCCAGCAATCGTAAAACCAGTATTTGCAATCCAGCAAATGTAAATAAGTAAGTTTATACCGTTGCCATGAGGCTCATAATCGAAGCTTAACCCGTAAGTAATAAGTTTGCTCCCGTGACATGCTCGTAAATGAGCAAGCATCAGTAACGAATAAGTAGTCACCCGTTTCTACGTGTGAATCAGTACGTGGCAGCGCTACTGCCCCGGGTGGGGAGGGTCATTTCCCTAATGGATCCATTAACTAGTTTTTCCGCTTAAGTCCATAACTAACGATATATGATGGAGAGACTTCTGTAAATAGTAAACAACTCATGCAATTCCGTTTGGTATAATAAACAGTTTTAGTACTTGTGTTCAAGGAAAAGTAGTAGCATGTTTCTCCCCCAATACGATAAAACAGTAAAAGTGGGGCCGTAAGACTCACCTGAGTCTTGAAATAAGCTGTAGCAAATAGCAAGTAGTAATTATAGCAAGTAGGTTCTCCGAACCCGTAACCTTCAAATGCCTAATCATATGAAGTTATGTAAGTATGCGTCTCACGAGACGTTTCGTTTAATTGTACACAACTAGTATATCCAGTGTTTATCCGTATGTTTGTAATTGTTCGTTTGTTAGAAAACATGTTTGGCCCATTGGTGACGGTTTGTATTAGTAATAGTCAAAGTATTATCATTGCGTTTGAAACATTTTGTACTGAAACGACGGGGGTCCGGGGGCAGCGCCCCTGGTTGCGGGGTTCCAAGGGGTGGCAACCCCTTGGCGGGGTCCAAGGGGCAGAGCCCCTGGTCGGGGTCGAGCTGCCGAGTCAGCTCGGAGGGAAAAATGCACATTTTCTACATAGTTTTAGTGAAAATCTCTTTAAAAATTCTGATTTCTGCGACGTTGGGTGCGACGTCGCAGGCAAGGATTGCGACGTTGAGTACGACGTCGCTAAGTGTGACATTCGCAAATTAATGCGACGTAATATGGGTCGTCGCTAAGTGCGACGTTGTTTGAGTCTGCGACGTTAGAGTCTGCGTCGCTATATGCGACCTCACGAATTAATGCGACGTAAAGGCTGGCGTCGCTATATGCGACGTTGAGTATTTGTGCGACGTCGCCCACGACGTCGCAATGATGAACACCAACCCAGAAACTTTCGGGTTTCGAGAATTTCAGATCAAAAACGCAAATCTAACCCATTTTTGAGCTATAAAAACGTGTTTTCTTCATGTATTAGGTTATAACTATGTTGTGTACACATCAAAACATCAAAACATTACACCAAATTGAATAGATCTTAGATTTTAGAAATTTCTTACTTTGGCAAATCGAGCTAAATGGAGGATGAAATGATGAAAACGGTCTTGATATTCTTGCTCCACTCGTGATGGTGATTCCGAATATGTAATTTTTGTGGTCCAGATTTGATTCCGAAATTTTGGTGTGAATTGAGGTTGAGAGAGTTTTGGGATGAGAGTGTGTGTTTTTGAAATGAAAAATGAAATGAAAGGGTTGGGTGGGGGATGGTGGTGGCTGATCCAAAGGCAAGGGAGGGGAAAACATCCCTCAAAACCCGGTATTTACTCCGTGTCCTAATCGATAAATCACTAGTTTTTAGTATTTGACCAAACGTTTATATATTTTTAAAATATAATTGGAGTATTTAAATAAAATACCTTGAAATTAATGATAAAAACATTTGTCGAAGTATTTAAATTATTAATTCGCGTTTATTACGTTTTGTTGCATTATTTAAAATGTCGTCGCGATAATATGTAAATAATGTCCGTTCAGTTGCGTATTTTATACAACAAAATACTTTCTCATTACTTAAGTAAATTTCTGTCACCAACGTCCAAATAACTGTGTCGGACTCCGTCCGGTTAATGCGTACGAGTCATCCAAATCGCGTAAGTACACACATATATATATAAATCACCTTATATATATATATATATATATATATATATATATATATATATATATATATATATACAAATAGAGTCTGTAATTAGTCCTATTACATACTAATTACAACTAGTTACAAACAATTAGGCATAACTAATTATCCTAATTATGCGGGTGTTACAATAAGCTCTGGTCCCGATGGTCTTGTTGGACGCCGACATATACATGATACAAATATCTATAAGATACCCCGTTGCATTGCGCGGGTAATATACTAGTATATATAAATGAATGAAGAATCGTGATCAAGTAGAAGACTTTTGACTTATACCAAAAATTCCAACCTAAAGACAACAAAAGTTGAAAAGACTTTTTAGAATCACTAGCGACAAATGCGCACAACTTAGTTGAAAATAAAATTCATTGTAAGGGTGATTCGATAACTCGCTATCTTGTTTATGTTCCTCTTATTTTTCAATAGATTTAGCCATGTTACTACATCGTTGATAGTATGAACTCGCCTATAGATTTGGACACATGAGGTGTATGACTGACTATTTATTTTGAGACCGGATAAAGTAATCAGTGGCGGAACTTAAATCTTATCGTTGGGGGCCAAATCATCCTAATAATATAACGGTTTGTGCCTCAAAAATCATACATATTATAATTATGCGTATCTACTAACTACTATCTATAATGCATTTGTCTTTTTGTCATACTATTAAACCACAAGAAATCTCTATTTTACCCTTACCATTATTTATTCATATCCTACTATAATTCAAAAATTAACCATATTAGATTGGGAAGAACAGGTGAAATTGTCATACATAAGTAAAATTTGGTAATATAATCAATTTGAAACACTATTGCAATTTCAATTTCAGTTAGAATAATAGCAAAATCCAAAAACAAATTTGGTAATACAATCAAGTAAATCAATTTTTTCATAATAATAAAAGTTAATTGGAAAGTCAAATACTATCTTTTATATTTAACTACATAACATATTATGCTATAGTCTTAAAATTCTATTTAAAAGGAAATTACAATAATAATACCAATATACATTCATCCCTATATAAATAGCTAGTTACTATACTTGGAATACATGAAAGTAGAAAATCAAATTAAATTTTGTTTAAAAAATTGCAGTTAAACTAAAGATAAATAATTTCATTTATAAACAACATATTAATCCAGTCATGAACATGAAGCAAACAAACGCGAAAAAACTTTAACTCGTAAATCATGAACATCTAAAGATTCTATCTAAACTTATCAAGAAAATCACTCGTTGCTTTTCGCGGGCATAGTGTTAATACGAGAAAAGCATATAGTGACCTATCATCATTTGAAGTAAGATTAAGTTAACATTTAAAATTAAGTCAATCAAAAATATTAAATGTATCAGAGTACATGGAAAAAAGTTTAGCAATCGAAGAATATAAATTAATCACACAAATAAATTATCATTGAATCAAAACGTTACATATATAGTTTACATAATCGAAGAGAGTATATCAACAAAGTAATTTAATAATTTGGTGTATTAGATTTCCAAGATTTTTATTAATTAAATATATATCAGGTAAAAAATAAATGGCACTTCCGTGTTTCGTTGTTTGGTTTCAGAGGGGGCAACATTTCCGTTTCCAGTCCTCATACTAGTTAGACCCTGAAGTTTAGGAAGGGCCGAAACCCCTGCCCTAATGATCCTCCACCTTTGAAAGTAATATAATATACCGATAAAATTTAGGGAAATTAAAAAAAATACCCTTTTTTTGGACGAAATATATGGTTTTGCCCTTCCGCAAAAAAAAAGTGACGATATGCCCCTAGAAATCGCAAAAGCAAATTTGCTTTTGCGATCCAGTGTTTGCTTTTTGCGATCTCGTTCAAGTGGCCGAGGAAAAATCAACGATGCGCGCGATGGCAAATCGCAAATTTTTTTTTGCGATTTGCGTTTTGCCATCGGGTTTGCTTTTTTGCGATGGCTTACGATTGTGCCTGGTGCACGGGATCGCAAATCTTGGTCCTGATTTGCGATTTGCCATCGTATTTTTGACATTTTTGTATATTTATACATATATTTATGCATATGTTCTTTATACACATGTGCAACATTTTTTTATATTTGACATTCACACATTTATCATATATATGTATAAATTTGTTTTTGCAAAAATTCGTTTTGCTATTTGCCTTTTGCCCGTGCACATACTCGTTTTAATATATATACACATTATTTTATTGTTTATATATGATAATCACAAATATTTTTTATCATATATATATTTATATTATTTTATAATATATATACACATTATTAACTTATGTATTCACAAATATTTTTTAGTTTTTATCATATATATATTATTTTTTAATATTTATACACATTATTAACTTATGTATATATTTTATTCCGGATAACTGGATTTGTGGGTAAGGTTTTCCGTGATTTTCGGGATGTAAGATATTTGGATAAGTCTGGATAAGATATTTGGATAAGAATTTCCGTGATTTTCGTGATCTTTTGCCATCTATATATTTTATTCCGGATAACTGGATTTGGATGTAAGAATTTCCGTGATTTGCGAGATTCAAGATTTTTGGATAAGACTTTTGGATAAGATATTTGGATAAGAATTTCCGTGATTTTCGTGATCTTTTGCCATCTATAAATAAGAATGATGTAGCAGGAGCACTACATCAGGAACACATCTAAAATTTTTTAAAAATGGTTCAATCAGGTCACTTTTGGCAATTCCGTTCGATTAATGAAGAATCATTTACTGAAGAATTATACGCAGAAGTTCCCGAGTTGTTTTCAATCGCTTTTCATCACTGTGGGCACTTTCAGGGAGCAAAATGAATGTACACGCAAGGTTTGTTGACATATATTGACTGCGTAGATGTCGAAGAATTTTCCACCAAATTGCTGGATTTCGCTTTGGAAGAGCTAGGTTATTGGGCTCCAAAGAAGTGGTTCTGTTACTATAAAGAGCCTGGTAAAGACCTAGATACTGGTTTACAATTGATAACGGATGATGTCGACCAACTGAAGCAGATTACTGACTACGCAAAAATTCATAAAGAAATTGAGGTGTATGTTACACGTAACGATCTTGCACATTTCTCAAATTCTGATCAAACAATGCCAGTACGAATTTCTAAAATTAGTACTGGTTCTTCAAGTGCAAGACGTTTATTTGACTAGTGAGTGGTCAAATGTTGTAATTCGTATCTATGTTTCAATCAATTGGATCTTTGCCAAATTATGTTAGTCCTTATATAAGCTGTTTATGTAGTGACAATTTAATTGTTATGTAACGTTAATCATTATGTAATGAAGATGATAATAAAAACATAAATAACATTGTTAAGTAATACATAACATAGGTTTTCCATTATATATAACTTAAGGGTCACTCAAATGAACACTTGGATAACTCTGAGCCGGCTGAGACGTTGTTGCAGCTTCCTTCTCGATATGGGTATTTGTTGATTTTGTCGAAGTTTTCTGCAAGTAAATATTTTTGGATGACATTAATAATACAATTAATATGTTAGTTTTTATATGAATATTTTTTAGAACTCACCTTTTTCGTTCTTGATTTGGATCTTGATTTTGACCTTGACTTGGATCTTGTTGTGGTTCTTGATCTGTTTGGCTCGTCTGTTCTATCGTATAGAGCCATACAATTAACTCGACTATGACCATGTTCCTTGCAACGGCTACATTGCTTTGTGTATTTTCCTTTCTCCTCTCCTTTAGAAGGAATACGTGCACGTCCAGGTGGGCGACCAGATTGCCTTTTTACAAGTATCGGCGGTAAGCAAATCTGCAGATTACCGGGATCGGCCCACTCTGAAGGATGAGGCAGTGGATTTATAGCCTCACTGTAGGCCGCTCGATATGTTTCCGTGGTGAAATACCTCTCTGCAAAGCCGGACACGCTGTCTATATTAAAGTAACGGGTCACTGCCGATACGTGTCCGCAAGGTAAACCTGATAATTGCCATTGCATGCAAGTGCATGTTCTCGCTTCCAAGTTGACTGTCCCATTCTTCTTTCCGTCCACCACCTCACATATCATATTTGTCGATGGGTTGACCCTCCAGCGTAGCGATTTGTCAACCCTTTTACCGATTTTGTGCTCCGCATATGGTGTGACAGGTGTTGTGACAGCTGCGGCAGTATTCCTATGTTTGAAATACCATTGTTGTACTGAAGATCGAAAAAACTCCAATAGCATTGTGACCGGCAGTTTCCTTGCATGCTTGGTCATGGCGTTAATGGACTCCGCACTGTTAGTTGTGAGGTAAGCGTATCGTGTCTTTGTTGAATGATGCCTTGACCATCTTTCTTTCCCCACGTCCGTAAGAACCTTAATTGACGCCGGTAAATGTCTAGAAATGGCATCATAATGGCGATCGAAATCTGACTTACGGTACGCCTTACACATTTTCCAATAATGCCATTCAAAGTGCTTTACCTTTGAAGATTTGCTTTTCAAGTTCATCAACAAATGACGACAACACAAGGCATGAAATGCCTCTGGAAACACAACAGAGATGCCGGATGCAATTGCTGGAGCCCTGTCAGAGATGAATGTCAAGTTGCTAATCCCACCAGCAGATTCAATGGCGTCTCGTAAGTTTCCTAAGAACCACGTCCAAACGTCGGACGTCTCTCCCGCCCCAATTCCATAGGCTAGTGGCAAGATGCCATTATTACCGTCCATCGCCACGGCAATCAAGTTAGTACCCAAGTAACCCCCTTTCAAATGGGCACCATCAACGATGATAATTGGGCGTGTATGGTTGACAAAAGAACGTACCTGCAATTTCCGATTAAAAAATATGTAATTTATATATGAATGTAGGTATGCGAACATCAGATGTAAACCAATAATCATTACTTACAGCTGCACCTATGGACATGTAACACATTACAAATTTATTCTCTTTGTCCGTACGGAGATTCATAATGCTCCCTGGGTTATATAGCTTTAGGTTGTGGAGGTAAATGGGAAGTTTCGTAAACGATTCAGCTGGAGTACCTCTCAACAGCTCTATAGCGTAACATTTTGCTCTCCATGCTTGGTTGTATGTAAGGCTTATTTTAAAGAGTTCAGTCATATCAAGTTTGATCTCTTTGCCTCTGTATACACGTCCTTCCAAACTCATCGCCTCTTTTAATATGTGACCAAGCACTTTCTTGCTCGCAGAACGGCTATTAGGCTTATTTTGAGTACGCGAACAAGTGTGAAAATCACGTAACTTCCTAACTTGGAAGTTATGACTATCTCTGATACACGCTGCACTTATCTTCCAATCACAATTAGGCAAGATACATTTTGCCGTGTACCTTTTCTTGTCTGACTTCTTCAGCTTAATTTGAAAACCTTCTTCGAGACACTTTCTATGCAAATGGAGCAGAAATTCTTCTTTAGTTTCAAATGTTTGGCCCACCCGAATTAGGCCGGATGCCTCGTACGTGGTCACTGGTCGTTGTTGAAATTCTTGTTCTTCGTTTCCTAAAGGTGATGGCATATTCCAGAATATGTCTTTTTCTGCTGCTCTTTGTGGTATTGGTTTGTCGTATGTATATCTTGGATCAGGGTCATCCTCCTCATCATCTTCATCATCAGTAACAATGTGATTACAAAATGGATGGTCATGCTCCTTCGGTGGATTGACATTTTCTTCATCATAATGATCAAAGTCACCGAGATGTGGATCCGGCTCCTCCGGCTCCTCCACATAGTATGCTGAATTAGCATGATCATCTTGAACATCATCGTGATATGTAAAATCATCTTGGGTTTCTTCATATACCTTAAAAGATGTATCTTGGGTGTGTTGTGTTGGATATTTGTGCATCGTCGAGTTTTGTGGCGCAGCATGATAATGAAATTCATATTTCATATTGTTGTTGAAAAGGAAATGGAAATTGTTGGAACGGAAATTGTTGAGTGGGTTGTTGAAATGACTGGTATTGGGGTTGTTGGTTGTATTCATTAGTTTGTAGTTGTTGAAATTGTTGTTGAAAACCCGAACTACTACTGCTAGGTTGATTGCTACCCATACCCAAAACATTTCTGACAATATCAACAATGTAAATTTCAATCGGACCATTATTTATTGCATGGCACAAAAAATCTCCAAAATCATCAGCATCATCATTTATATCAATGACATACTGATCTACCTTATATTTCAGACAAACCCGAGCATCAAGTGGTAGACCAATCTTCTTCAAAACATTTTTCAATAAAACTTTGCATGTCATGGGCTTTTCCGGTGCCACCGCAAGTTTTAATGGCACTCGAGTACACTCGATTGGCATATACACGGGCATGCTGTTAATATATTCAAAACGACCTCCATAACAAATGTAAATTTTGAACTTCTCCATAATCAACGTAAATAAAACTCAGAAGGATCAAAACTTGTACCTTTACATTATATGGAAATTATGGCCGAATCCTTTTCAAATACGCATGGATAATACGAAGGGAAAATGTTTTCAGGATTTGAATTGAGGTGAATGTCTACTGAGTTCTTCCGGTTTATTTAAAAGTGAGTATCATTGAAGATAACATTATCCGGAAGAGTCTGGAAAATCTAATCAAATGTCAGAAAATCCCACCCAAAAGGTTATCCACAATGGATAAGGCCACCGACAAAATCCATCTAATGTCAGAAAATCTAAGCTAAAATCTTATCCACATGGGATAAGGTTGATCGCAAATCGCAAATCGCAAGTTATCATAAAAATAGTTACGAGGCTTATTTAAAAGTGAATATCATTGAAGATAACATTATCCATAAGAGTCTGGAAAATCTAATCAAATGTCAGAAAAGCCCACCCAAAAGGTTATCCACAATGGATAAGGCCACCGACAAAATCCATCTAATGTCAGAAAATCTAAGCTAAAATCTTATCCACATGGGATAAGGTTGATCGCAAATCGCAAATCGCAAATTGCAAGTTATCACAAAAATAGTTACGAGGCTTATTTAAAAGTGAATTTCATTGAAGATAACATTATCCGAATCATAGTTATTTTGTCAGTTGTATAAAATTTCTACCCACAATTGTTTGTTATAAACTATAATGTACTTATTCGGATTTAATTTACTGAGATAAATTGTAAAAGATATCGATAAATATAGAAAATGACGTAGATTCATCAAACTGAAAAGACTTTGATTATTGACCTAGATATTTCATACATCACTGAAATTTAAAAGACACTAGACTAGAATTGAAATCTTACATAACAACATATGAAAGTTAACTGCTACTTACAGTAACATAGATTTTTTTTAACATAATTGTTTAACATAACACATAATTCTACCATACAGTAACATAGATTTTGTTTAACATAATAGATACATAACCAAAAACATATGGGAATAAGAAAGTCTCGATCATCCTGGTGGTGGTGGTTGTGGTGGTGGTGTCGGAGGCTCCCAATCAAAACGTGCCCTGAAGAAGGTATCCATCATCCTCTTCCTATATTCCCTAGCGTACCACTCTCTATCTCCACTAACCCTCCTCTCTTGTCTATTGACATGCGTCTCCATATTCCGACACACCCATACTCCGCAGTCCCCTAAATCCCCAGCCTGCTGGGGGGCATCATCTATCATGTATAACAAAAACTCAGTAGTCTCCGACACTTCCCTTTTTCTGTGGGCATATCTCCAATACTCAATGGCGTCCATATATCTACCTATGTTACGAGACAACTCTTCGACAATATGACAACGCTCCAAATCCGTACAATGATCTACCAGGCTATCAAATCCGACGACTTCCCAATCTCGAAGATCTAACACAAGTAGTATCCAGTGACTTTTCTTTGGAACCATGACCGGAAAAAGTACCTGTAAAATGTCAGGGAAAAATTACTAAAAGCATCCCGCCAATATTCATCAATTATCAACCTTTGTAAATTTATTTAACAAAACTACAAGGACAGATACATTTAAATATTACTTACCAAATCACATTCCCACCAAGGAGGATAAGGTACACGGGTGCCGTCTGCATATCCCTTCAAGAACCTATAATTAATCGTTTTCTTCTTCTGCTTCATATCCTCCTTGTAGTTCGCGAAACAAGAAATGACCCCAATAATTGTGGTTTTTATTTCCAATGTTACCCCTCAAAATTTACTACATGCATCCGTTTACAAATGGTCATTTACTTGCCAAATAAAAGAAACAAATCACAATCACAATTTAAGTAAAACGGAAAAGTCTATATATAGCATTACCACTAATCATGCGTTTGCTTTTTGATGTAGCATTTAGAGTGTTAACCCCTTTCCAAAAATTGTGTCTTACACTTGCCCCTTTCCATATATATAAGATCATTTCCAAAATACCTTATCTCAATGCATTTACTTTGCAACATCAATTCTAAAAATAATAATCAGTTAACCTTTTTTGAATTTCAAACATACAACCTTTACATTGCGCGCATCGGGGTGTCGTACGGAGGGGGATGAAGAAATGGAGGGTTAGCGATGAATGAGCCGTGCATCATGATATATGGGCCGATTATTTGGGCGGTGGCAAATCGCAAAAGTGGACCGGTGTGTTTTGCGATCCCGTTCACCATCCCGTTCACGACCCACGGACACGAGCCATCGCAAAAAAGCAGACCCGATGGCAAAACGAAAATCGAAAAAAAAAAATTTGCGATTTGCCATCGCGCGCATCGTTGATTTTTCCTCGGCCACTTGAACGAGATCGCAAAAAGCAAACACTGGATCGCAAAAGCAAATTTGCTTTTGCGATTTCTAGGGCATATCGTCACTTTTTTTTGCGGAAGGGCAAAACCATATATTTCGTCCAAAAAAAGGGTTTTAATTTCCCTAAAATTTATAATTCAAAATTGGTGATGATCCATACATCACTAAAAATTATCCATGCACCATTAACTGTACAACACCATAAAACATATATAGTGATGTACGGATAATTTTTGATGATCTACGGATCACTCCCATTCAAAATATAGTAGAAGTTATTGATGATTGGTGCTAGAACAATTATTTTGACTGTTTCCTCACATAAATTGACGTATATATAAAAGAAACATTCAATATGAAACATTATCTTGAGTTTAGTTTATATCACCATCTCCATATAGTCATACAACATGACAAACAATCTACCTTGTAACATGGGCCACAAATGAATCCAATTCCATACGCGTAACACCACCATCCACCATAGATTGCCTGACTCTACAACCAAGCTCCTCCGCCCTTTGTCGCATCTCCGCCCCTTCCTCCGACACCATCAACCTCCTAACAACCTCTTCCACCACACTCGAACTCACCAACTCATTTCTTTGAGTCCAATCCCTCACATAAATCCCGACATTCAACACTTTGGTTATAAGCATAGCGTTGCGTGGCTGATCAGAATGCATCGGCCATGCAACAACCGGGACTCCCATAGTCATACTTTCCATACACGAATTCCACCCGCAATGACTCATAAACCCTCCGGTGGACGGGTGTCCTAATATATCTAACTGAGGCACCCAGTCCACCACCACTAACCCATTCTCCCCAACCCTCTCTTTAAACCCCTTGGGTAATTCAATCTTTCTAACTTCGCCTTCAAAGATATCGCCTTTATCCGCATCCCTTAACACCCAAATAAACTTTTGTTGGCTTTTCTCTAAACCCAAAGCAAGCTCTTGGATTTGTTCGTTGCTAATTGAAGTAGTTGTCCCAAACGAAATGTAAAGAACTGAGTTGGGTTCTTGTTTGTCAAGCCAATCGAATAATTTATCTCGTTTATGATTTGAATCCTTAGTGACCTCAATTGGATTAAAAGGTCCAAGAGCCCAAAGTCTTTTTTTATCGTCTTGATAACCTTCTTGTTCGATCAATTCGATGTATTTGCCTTCAATCACTCTACTCGCATCACTAATCGTTCCTATATATATATACAAAAATCGTACTATAAGAACTCAAAATATATACAAATATGCAATCTATATTATAAATAGGTAATTTATACCGGATGAAAAGTCCATTTGTGATACATGTGTGGAAGCAATGAATTGCGCTCCATCCATTGAAAAACAATCATCATTAGTAGGAAGTTCCTTTAGTAACAACTCGAGTTCGGTATCGAGTTTTGGCTTTCCCGTGTTCTCATATTGATACCACAAAGAAGCGAAAGCAGAACAACATGAGAACGTGTAAGTTTCAACGTTATCATAGTTAACAACATCTTGAACAACGGGTCCCATGAGGTAATCATGAATAACAACCACTCGTTTCGCAGTAGGCAACAGCGTTGAGAGTAGATCATTAAAGGGTTGTTGGAGATGCATAGAGGCTTTCCAAGATGGGACTAATTGTGTAGGGAATTTGGTGGTCGATGTGGGGTCAGGTGGTGGTGAAGGAAAGTGAGGTGTTGGGTAGTTATGGAAAAGAATGTTGTCATTAGATATTGGGATGCGAGTTTTGGCTTGGCGGCCGTGAACCATGGTGGTGATGACGTGGATCGGGAGGTTGTAGGCGGCGATAAGGCGGGCGAGGTGGTGGAGTTGGTTGAGATGGCCTTGTGCTGGAAAGGGTACCATAACCACAATAGTATTATTGTGTTGTATGATAGCCATGATTATGTTGTGGTTTAAGAAAAAATAACAAGTTCTTTTGGCCAATTGGTTTGAAAAGTGTAGTGTAATATATAAAGATTTGAAGAGGTCATACGTTTATTACAAAGATGCTTTTTAGCTTTACTTTTTGTATTAAAAGAGGTGATATATGTACAAAAAGGTTCAATGGAATGATTTTGTTTTTCATGACTCGTCTTTTAAGATAATGTTAAAAAAGTAAGACGATAAATCAATTGAATGATGTTACATGAAGAAAGTGATTTACTATATTTTAAAAAACAAACATTATAATTAGTGAGGCGACACATTTAAATTATATATACAATTGAGAGTAAGGTTCAAATGATTACATCAACTTTTTGTGAGAATATGAGAATCAATAAGAATGTGCCACGTGTTAATAAACATTTTTTCCCCACGTTTTTAAAAATTAAATATCTCACAAACGGTAAGTCGAAAAATCACAAAAATAGCACCATAAAAATCAACGTTTTATTCTCTTCGATTAGAGATGTGACAAGGTATACTTTCGACGAACTTTTTTTTTTCATTTTTCGGTGGGTTTGAAAACAACTAAGTCTGCTCCCAACGCAAGTGTTCGGTTGTGGTCGGTTCCCAACCGACGAAGTGACACGGATGGCACCAAGTGGTCACTTGTTGGTCGGTTTACACATCTTCGGTTATCCGACGAGCTTCGGCTTGTTTTTCTTTTTTTTTTTTTTAAATTTTGTGTGTATAAAATAAAAGATAAATTGGTAAATGCGGGACCCAAAAGTGTAAGTCCCCTAGTTTTAGGATCGATAACTTCGTTATCTGTAGTATTAAGGTGCGGAATCCCTCAATACGGTGTTATCTTACTAACAACGAATATGTTCGTATTGCGTTTTGTAAGACTTAGCTTTAAACGATAAATCGTCAAAACCTAGTCGTAGGTTATGTTTTCTCTGGTTTTCTGGAATCGCAGAATGTAAAAGTATCAAAAGTGTTAAGGTTTTTCACGATTGAAAAACCTTTTATATTTTGTCTCGGCTCGGCTCGCATGGGCCTATGAGTTCGGTCCAACTCGCAGCCCAAGTCAGCCCAGTGACTCGGCTCGCCAAACTCAATCTACGCGAGTTCAGATCTCACCTCACAGCTCGACTCGCTGCGACCTGAGATCTCGACTCGCTACGCATCAAACGTCTATTATTTATTTTGTATTTAATTATTCGTCTAACTTAACAAAACAATATGTTTAACGAATATCACTAACAAAACAAATATTCTTTTACAAATCCAAACCAATATACAAACACAATAATAATTACACTAGTCTTATTTCAAGCTAGATCTGTTGTCACACTCTATGTCCCAACAGACTCCCCCTTGACAATTGCTCTAGCGTCTTTATCTTCACGCTTGTCTTTGGTCTTCATTTGTAAATCTTACTGCCTGCGTAAATCTTCATCTTGATACACGTCTTAACCATCATCTGATAATCTCGTCCTAAATCACCCCATGCGTCTGTCGTCAAGATTCTATTTTCATTCAACTTAATCAAATCTTTCTTCGACATGTTCATTAGGTGTCGATGGTCATAGACTCTGAAGATTTCTCTTTCACCACCGTCAACCTCATCATCAGCTTCAACCATAACAGCTTCTCCTGTTCCTGAATCTACATGCCATCTCTTCATATTACCCAGAATATCTTGTGGCATTGTCTTCAGTGGAATCTGCTGTATGCATCTAACAGCTGGATATATCTTCTTCCTTCTTCTTCTTCCTGTTCTTTGACTTCTCTCTTGTAGTTTCACAGTTTTTCCCTTTCTTGGCTTAATCTGAACAAACTTATTCGTACCAACCTCATGTCTAATGACTCTTTCAACACGATCAGCATAATCATCACGACTTGGGTTGTTAATCTCTAATCTAGCCAAATCACGTATTTCATAACGTGGTAGAGAACTAAAAACTGCAAGCTTTCGCTCAAAATATTGAACTCCGTCAAACCTTTTGATCGCAAAAATCTTTAGTTCTGAGTCAAAGTACCAACCAATAATCCCTTTACGTGGTACACGCTTTTTCGTAACATCAACTTCAGAAATTCCAATCTTCTTCTTTTTCTTTGGAAGTTTCCTAAGTACAACAGCATGATTTTTGGTTTGAACAAGAACTTCTTCTTCTTCATCAGAGGTTGAATCATCAATATCTTCATCTATATCGACAATTGTTGGACCTTGTTCATTTTCAATAACAACTTCTGTCCTAGATGGGCTCACATGGTGTTCATCAATGTTTGCATCTAGATCTACACCCATGTCTTGCACATTCTCAGGTACAGCAGTCCAATCTGTAGGTGGTTGGAATTCTCCATCCTCAAGATCATAATCAATATCTTCATCTATCTCATCCAAAATATCATCTTCCGAATCAGATAGATCAAGCATTTCCATTCCTAGAGAAAAACATAAATACAAATATATTAATAATTCAAATTCTTCATTGATTTCCCTGAACCAATCTAAGAATTTCTTTATTAATTCTTTTGTATATTTTAACCTAACATATAAACGCAATTTACATACAACTTATAAAATCTTTTATTGATTACCGTGAATCAATCCAAAATTTCTTAAGTCTACTTAACAAATATTAATTAATTTTAAATTCTAATGCATTGTGAATAATCACCAAACATTTAAATTTACTATTAATTACCTTATATAATTTCCAAGTGTTAATTGATCTCATTCATTATCAATTTAACCTTTAAATTATATATCATTTATCTAGTTAATACGAATACATTTTTAACTTGTTAATTACTTATATACCTTACGGTCTTAAGTCCATAATCAAATCTAAAATGCATATGTTATCATAAAATTTTGACCGCCGATATTAATCGGAACACGCCGCTCGACTACTCAATGAGTCGGAAGTCTTTCGATCACTATTTTATCTTAACATAATTATATAAACTTAAATTACCAAACATATTTTACTTAAAATAATAATAACCCTAAGCCAAATATATTTACAAAATAAATTAAGTTTACATTTGTTCACTACAAACTATTACAAATATTACAGTACTATGATAATACTAAGCTATCTTACCAGCTTCAGTATCACCCGGTACAGTCTTATCTGCACTTGTATCCACTCCAGAACCACTAGCACCAGCACCAGACTCCCCCTGAATAGTAGCTTGCTCACCAGTCTTTGAAGGACCAGTCTGCTCACCACTCGGTGCATTGGGATCATCGTCCTTGTCATGATCTCTCTTCCTCTTCAACTCATTTTCCTTGCAAGACTCCAGATATACCAATATCTCCCCCTGAGTAGACTGTCCTGAATGTGATCTCAAGACCAGACTCTCCAAAGAAGATAACTTCAGTCTCTGTACATTGAAGTCCGCAAGCAAAGTCTCATGAGTCTTCATCAACAGATTGTACGATTCACTCTGCTTGAGAATCTGCTGAGAAAGAAGAAGATTGCTCGACACCAGCTCTGGAATCTGAGAAGTAAGCTTCTCTAAATCCTTTACCCTAGACTCTAAGGATGTAATCCTTTCTGCATCAGTCGTTGGAGTAACAGGTATCGTTCTTGGTCCAGGCGGTGTAAGAGACTCAATATGCCAGTCTCTGGTAAGCGGTGTATGAGGTTGAGACAAAGCTTGCGTAAGCAAACTTGTCGCAAATCTAGCTGCTTTGTTCGTCAGAAAATTAGCTCCACGAACTAGATCAGCAACCTCATGCTGTAAAGTTAAACACAATTAAAATCAGTTATTGTTACAGATTACTCCGTCTCAAACTCTAATTAATTGCATAACACTCATAGTTATAGAACTTATATCTCATACCTTAAGCGGTAAAGATATCGATTCAGTAACCACCGGTGCATCCATCTCCACCTGTGGTGTATCCTGAGCAACTGTATACAGAATTAACTGTCTCAGTTTAACTCCTGATAAACAACAAGTTAAGATTATTTAACTTTTATAATCAATACTAACCTTCTCGAATAGTTAGCGTTCTCGGACGCTTCATCAAAGGAATCTCAACTTCCTCAGTACCTTCCTCCATAACACTCTTACCTTTTCTCTTTCTTTCAGAAACAGATGGAGGAGGAGAAGGTGTATTGTCTGAATCTTCATCTGAAGCCGTCTCACCATCACGAACTCTAGATGATCTAACAGTCTCCTAAAGTTTAAATATATTCAACATTTATGATTAGCGTAAGCTCTATCATACAAGTTCTATATATTTAAGATTAATCAGATATAATACCTCAGTCGGTACAACAACTGATCTATCAAGCTGTATCTGCTCATCCTCAAGTAATATAACTTCGGGATTTGCAGCCTCAGCTTCAGCATCCTATTCGTGTAATGATATTTATATTTTTAAAATCAGAAATAATATCCAATTTACTAAATATCTAATATCAGAATCATTATATAATAATAATATGCATCTATGATTAATAAAACAATCTATCAACTAAGCATATATATTATTACATAAATAAAATAAAATTTTACCTCAGGTGGTGCCAAATAACTCTCAATGTCTAGAAGCAAAGGATTGGTCGCATCGTCATTCTGCTCCAAAACCTCTTGCACAACCTGTGTAGCAACCTCTTGGTTCACTTGCTGATCAACCTGACCAGCCTGAATAAAAACATCCTCAAGGAGCCCTTGTGGATCTTCAGGTTGAGCTTCCTCAGCTACAGGTTCTGGTACAACATCAGCCTCAGCAGGAGCAACAGCAGCAGCAGGAGCTACATCTAACCACCCATGATTTGGCGGTGCAACGTAGTTTGGATCAACAACATATCCAAAAAGTGGTCTAACTTCCGGTTTCACCACTCCTTCCTGTAACACCCGCCAATTTAGGACTAGTAAATAGTGCCTAATCATACGTTAATACATGTAATTAGTTCTGTGTTAGGCTAATTAATGTATCGAATTATATATATATTGTTGAATATATACGAAAATGCGATTTGATTAAATCGTATGCAATTTAAATCGAATGTATTTCGATTCAATTTAATACGGACGTTGGTGACCAATTTTATTAAATAACGCTCTTATGTCAAAAATATTATTATGATAATATTTCGTATTCATTCGTATCGTACAAACAAAACTTACACAAATTAAAATATTAAAATGCGCAAACTAAATAAACAAACTTACATTTTATAACTCAAATATAAATTTATTTGTAAAATATATAAATAAAATATCGCGTAATAAATTGTATTTTAAAACTTATAATTAAAATGTAAAATAATTATTTAACGTTTAGACGACGGAGTAAACGAACACCGCACGGAGCGGGAACGCGGGGCGAAAAATGGGAGGTTAACCTCCCATTCCCCACCAATTTCTTTATCATTTCTCTTATCACTCTCTCTCTTACACTCTCCTTCTTTCTTTTCTCTAACCACCACCACCTCCAAAATACTCACAAAATCATCAAATAAACATACTAAACGCACTCGGATCATAGCATCGCTTTGGAGAAAAACGACCACGACACCACGATCTATCATCCTATCTTTTCGGATTTTTGATCCGACAATTTGTAAGTTTCCGACAAATCCCGAAATCTCCCGTTTTCAAGTGTTTTTGCTTGTTAGTAGTTTATATCAACTTATAATGTCCAAATATGGGTTGGGTAAAAGTTTTGGACCAAACGGAAACCGAAAAACTCGTTTTCGACACATTTTCCGGCCAACAGAACGCTACGTCGCTTTTGGACCCAGATTTATGCGACGTCAGCTGCGACGTCGCAAAACCCCTCGTAACGTCGCATAGTGCGACGTCAGTCACAACGTCGCACGAATCCTCGACGTCGCATATAGCGACGCAGCCTATTACGTCGCATTGAATTGCGAATGTCGCACATAGCGACGCAGACCTTAACGTCGCCAACTTAACCAACGTCGCATTAGCGACGCAGCACCCTACGTCGCATTAAATTGCGAAACGTCGCCTTTAGCGACGTCATGCTCAACGTCGCAACCCTACCTGCGACGTCGCACCCAACGTCGCACAAATCAGAACCTCAAAAACATAGATTTTTACTAAGTGTCGAGACTCGAAATTTATCACTCGATTTACCCAAATTCAGATCCCAGATGCGTTTTTCGTCAAAGCAATATAGTAGAAATAAAAATTTTCCAAGCTGACCTGGCAGCTCGACCCCAGCCAGGGGCTCTGCCCCTTGGACCCCGCCAGGGGCTGCCGCCCCTTGGACCCCGCTACCAGGGGCGCTGCCCCCGGACCCCCGTACTTAGATTCCGTAACGGCTTCTAAAACACAATCAAAACACATTTTTCAAGTAAAACGACACGAAATCAAAATGATAATATATGAGATTATTATTACAAATCCGTCACCAACGGGCCGTACATATTTTCAAACATTCGAATAAATCAACTAAATGTAATTTGGACATTATAGTTGGACGAACAACTACAAGGTAGTCTTATTAGATACCTTCGCATATTATAACCATCGCGTGTCGTGGACACCCTCAGGTTACAAGTCTTTGGACTTCGATTCTCGGCTAATCATTCTCAGTTTATTTTCATAAACTCAACGACTCAGGTGAGTCTCATAGCCCCTCTTTTATTGTTTTACTCAGGGGTGTGATATATTGCTCAACTTCTAACATGTGAACGCAAGTACCAACTTTTCATATACTACATGAGTTTTTTCGAAACTAATCATTTAAAGTCCTCCGTCAGCATAGTTGTTAATACGTTGTAGCGTGAATATTAGTATATGGTACCATATAGGATTGACCCACCTCGTCCGGGTTAGCAAGCACTAACCGGGTAAACGGACGTACTAATATTTGGGAAGACGAATGTGGATTAGGCATTCGTGGAGGCACCTCGCCCGGAATTCTCTATAGGGGACCCGACCCTCGAGTTAAGCTCAACTATGTGCTCATGGCTGTATACACGATGACAATCATTTAATTGCTGGATGCAATTCATTATTAAATTGCTGGATGCAATTCATTATTTAAATCTTGCGGTTCACACTATATTAACTGATTTCAAACCTGTGAGCTCACCAGCTTTTAGCTGACCTTTTAGCATATATCGCAGGTACCAAGCAGTAGGATGTTTCTGCTTCAGGATTTTAGCTCGAGTCAGCATACAGAAGATTGAGATTTTCTTGCATTAGTATATTTTGTACAAGTACTTATGTACTGAAATCTCATTTGATTTAAACTCGAGCTATGTAAAGCTTAAATGTTGTAAACATTTCTATTATCAATATATTTTGTTAAAGCGACGCATATAGAGTCGTTTACTATATATCTTTGTGTTTTGTTATTGATTAGTAACACCCAAATCAAGCTTCCGCAAATCATCAAATTTGGGGGTGTTACAGATTGGTATCAGAGCCTAAGGTTATAGTGAACTAGGTTGCATTTAGTGGACCTAGACTATGACCATTAGGCGGTATTCCTTATTAGGTATAACTGGTTCAGTGATTACATCATACGAGTTTAATTTAACATAGCCTGATCAACTATGTACAATTAAGCAAGGATGATGTAAGATCTGAAAGTAGTTATGGCTGAACAGGGTACAATAGAAGACTCTGACCTCGAGAGAACCGAGACTTAAACATGTTTATGCTAGACACTCAATAGGCTATATTATATAGGAGCTATATGAATATAGGCCTCAATCTTACTAACGTTTTGTCTCAGAAATGGCAAACACACCATCAAATTCATCTCGCCCTCAATCCGGGTCACAGAACCCAAGGGTAGCTAGGAGGAACGCCAGGTTGCCTCGAGCTGGCCCGTACCCCACTCACTTCACCCTTCCGGCCTTAGCCGCTAGGGTGAACCAACACGAGCAGCGACTTCGCACCATGGATGTCGTGTTGCAAGAAACAAACGAAAACTGGAGACTTACATCCCTTGAACGCAACGAACAAGTCTCCGACGACCTGGAAACCACAAACAACAACATGGATGTCCTTCGCAACCAAGTAATAGCGATAAGCGTGGAAAATGCCCTCCTGCGTCAAAGGATGGAAGAATGTGAACAGCGTTCACATGAAGCAGAAGAGTATGCCCGTGGACTAACACAACGACTAGCACTAGCAGAAGATAACGCCCGTCAAGCTAGCAGACTTGCAAACACTGTGGACCGTCTTGTCACGATGATGGAACAAATTAATCTACGTTAAGACTAGTGTAGTCTTTGTCTTGTAATCTATCCTGTAATCTAGTAACTATCTACGCGCTACTTTAAAATTCGGTCGGATGTAACAATTCCCGACACCTTTTGTAATAACTCTGTAGGATGTAACCTTTGAACTCATATTAGCTATCAAATATTCCTTGTTGTTCAACTCATATTAATTGTCATTTTTCCATGTTGATGTCATGTATTACTGCTTTTATACACGTACATCTATAACAAATACAACTTTCCTACGAAATCTCATGTATCTTCATTTCTTTTATTGAAGAATCATGCCGCTAAAGTCAAGACCATACACCGATGCTCAGCTTACATCGCTTATAACCCAGGCTGTTACTGAAGCCTTGGCTCGGAATACCCCACAAAACTCCACCAGAAACAGCGATGCCGCTGAAACCACTACTGCTAAACCTTGTTCTTACAAGGACTTTCAAAGCTGCAAACCCTCCAGCTTCAAGGGTTCTGAAGGAGCCATCGGACTTATCAGATGGTTCGAGAAAATGGAAACTGTTTTCCGTGTCAGCAAATGCGCGGAGAACGACAAAGTAAACTTCGCCACCTGCTCTCTTGAAGATGATGCCCACTCTTGGTGGAATTCATATACCCAATCAGTGGGTGCTGACACTGCCTACCAACTCTCTTGGGAGGACTTGAAAGCAAAACTCACTGCCAAATACTGCTCAATCGCCAAACTCCAAAAGCTGGACGAGGAGTTCTGGAACCTAAAGGTTCAGGGTGGTGATATCGATGGTTATACCACCAGATTCCAGCAACTCGCTGCCCTCCGCCCAGCCATGGTAAGCACAGAACCTGATAAAATCAGGAAGTACATCCTCGGCCTTCCTGAGCCTGTTCGGGGGCATGTTGCCTCTTCCAACCAAACCTCCATTGACGGTGCAATCCTATTGGCCCAAGATCTGATGTCCATGAGCTAAGATTCTGAACCACCCACTTCATCCTCCCAAAACAACAAGCGAAAGTGGTCTGACTACCACAACAACCACTCCAACCAACAAAACAAGAAACCCGACACCATCAAAGCCTACAACACCACCACTGACATCACACGGGGCTACACTGGGAATAAACCCTATTGTTCCAAGTGCAGCCGTCACCATGAAGGTTCCTGTGGTCTCTTTTGCAACAATTGCAAGAGGTACGGCCATCTCACCAAAGATTGCAATTCTCCTGCCAACAACAATTCCAACAACAATACCAGACCACCCAAAGTCTGTTTTGAGTGTGGGAAACCAGGGCACTTCAGGGATACGTGCCCAAAGCTGAAGAATAACAACAACAACAACAACAACCGCAACAGCAACAACAACAACAACACCCGAAGCAGAGCCTTCGTCATCAAATCTGGGGACGCCCGCCAAGACCCGAATGTGGTCTCGGGTATGTTCCTCCTCAACAACTTAAATGCTTCTGTTCTATTTGATACTGGTGCTGATAGAAGCTTTATCTCTGATGACTTTTGCCCACTACTTGACATCAATCATGTTGCCTTAGATGTTAAGTACACTGTAGAACTAGCAAATGGCGAACTTATAGAAACCGATAGTGTGATACCTAATTGCACTTTAAACCTAGCTGACGAAACCTTTCCAATCGATCTTGTACCCGTTGAAATCGGAAGTTTCGACGTCATCATTGGAATGGACTGGTTGTCCAAACACCGAGCTGAAATCGTTTGTTACGATAAGATCGTCCGCATTCCACTCGCTGCCGGTGGAACCTTGATCATACAGGGGGAGACCGGTGGGACGGGACTCAATATCATCTCTTGCTTAAAAACCCGAAAATTTCTGAGAAAGGGTTACCCTGCAATACTCGCACACATCACAGAGAAGAAGTCGGAGGAGAAGCGACTTGAGGATGTGCCAATTGTTAGAGACTTTCCCGAAGTCTTTCCGGAAGAACTACCTGGTTTACCTCCGCCTAGACAGGTTGAGTTCTCAATTGATCTCGTGCCGGGTGCCGCACCGGTGGCCCGTGCACCGTACCGTTTAGCCCCATCCGAACTTCAGGAGTTGTACTCTCAGTTACAGGAACTTCTGGATAGAGGATTCATTAGGCCGAGTTCTTCGCCTTGGGGAGCTCCGGTCTTATTTGTTAAAAAGAAGGACGGTTCATTTCGAATGTGCATCGACTACCGAGAGTTGAACAAATTGACCGTCAAGAACCGTTATCCACTTCCTCGCATTGATGATCTATTCGACCAACTTCAGGGTTCAAGCTTCTACTCAAAAATCGACCTGCGATCAGGCTATCATCAGTTACGAGTTCGCGACACCGATATTCCAAAAACTGCTTTCAGAACTCGTTACGGGCACTACGAATTCCAAGTGATGCCCTTTGGTCTAACCAACGCACCGGCTGTATTCATGGACCTCATGAATCGGGTGTGCAAACCTTACCTCGATAAGTTTGTCATCGTCTTTATTGATGACATACTCATTTACTCGCGCAACGAGCAAGAACATGCGCAACACCTCAGAACCATCCTTGAACTACTTAGACACGAGGAGCTGTATGCAAAATTCTCTAAGTGTGAGTTCTGGATCCAAACTGTTCAATTCCTTGGTCACGTGATCGACAGTCAAGGAATTCACGTTGACCCATCAAAAATCGAGGCTATCAAAGACTGGCAAGCACCCACCTCTGCAACTGAAGTACGACAATTCTTGGGTCTTGCTGGGTACTATCGGCGATTTATCGAAAACTTCTCTAAAATAGCTCAACCACTCACGGTACTGACTCAGAAGGACAAAAGGTTCGATTGGACCGATAAACAAGAGTCAGCATTCCAACTTCTGAAACAAAAGCTTTGCAGTGCTCCAATTCTATCCTTACCCGAAGGCACCGATGACTTCGTGGTATACTGTGATGCTTCTCACCAAGGTCTCGGTTGCGTATTGATGCAACGAGATAAAGTTATTGCCTATGCCTCACGACAGCTGAAAATTCACGAAAAGAACTACACCACTCATGATCTCGAACTTGGAGCTGTCGTTTTTGCTCTCAAAATCTGGAGACATTATCTCTACGGCACTAAGTGCACCATCTTTACCGATCATAAAAGCCTCCAACATATATTCGATCAGAAGGATCTCAATATGAGGCAACGTCGATGGGTCGAGTTGCTTACCGATTACGACTGCGAGATCAAGTACCATCCAGGGAAGGCTAATGTTGTAGCCGATGCCCTCAGCCGAAAGGAACGACCGAAACCACTTCGAGTCCGAGCTCTCAGTATGACCATTCATAACGATCTTACTATTCAAATTCATACCGCTCAGATCGAAGCCCTGAAACCTGAAAACATCAAAAACGAAGCCTTACGGGGTATTGACAAACAATTTGAAACCAAATCTAACGGGATTAGGTATTTCTCAAACCGAATCTGGTTGCCTAATTTCGGAAACCTACGAGACTTGGTGATGGACGAGGCTCACAAGGCTAAATATTCTATCCATCCGGGATCCGATAAGATGTACCACGGCATCAAGGAATTTTATTGGTGGCCAAATATGAAAGCCGAAATCGCCACTTACGTCAGCAAGTGCCTTACTTGCTCGAAAGTCAAAACCGAACATCAGAAACCTTCTGGCTTACTCCAACAACCTGAAATTCCTGAATGGAAATGGGAACAAATTGCCATGGATTTCATAACCAAACTACCCAAGTCGTCGAGCGGTTGCGATACCATTTGGGTGATCGTCGATCGTCTCACCAAATCTGCTCATTTCTTGGCAATCAAGGAAAACGATAAAATGGAACGCCTTACACAAATCTACATCAAGGAAATCGTTTCTCATCATGGTGTTCCAATCTCGATCATCTCTGACAGGGATGCCCGTTTCACCTCTCACTTTTGGCAGTCACTTCAAAAAGCATTGGGTACCCGTCTCGATATGAGTACCGCGTACCATCCTCAAACCGATGGCCAAAGTGAACGAACCATCCAAACCCTGGAAGATATGCTACGCGCCTGCGTAGTTGATTTCGGTACAAACTGGGAAAGACATCTACCGTTGTGCGAATTCTCGTACAATAACAGCTATCATGCCAGCATTAAGGCTGCACCTTTTGAGGCATTGCACGGTCGTAAGTGCCGATCACCGATCTGTTGGACTGAAGTGGGAGATAGTCAACTCACTGGTCCTGGACTCATACACGCCACCACTGAGAAAATTGTGGAAATCCAAAACAGACTCAAAGCCGCACGTGATCGTCAGAAAAGTTATGCTGACGTGAGACGCAAACCACTCGAGTTCCAAGTTGGGGATCGAGTACTCTTAAAAGTATCGCCTTGGAAAGGCGTCATCCGTTTTGGTAAACGCGGGAAGTTGAACCCCAGGTACATCGGGCCTTTTGAGATCCTCGAACGGATTGGCCCCGTAGCTTATCGATTGCAGCTGCCATCCGAACTCAGCAGCGTGCACCCCACTTTTCACATTTCAAATCTGAAGAAGTGTCTGTCTGATGAGACACTTATTATTCCACTAGATGAAATTCGTGTTGACGATAAACTCCACTTCGTTGAGGAACCCGCTGAAATTATGGACCGTGAGGTCAAACAACTGAAACAAAGTCGTATTCCCATCGTCAAGGTCAGATGGAATTCGCGGCGTGGTCCGGAATTCACCTGGGAACGGGAAGACCAGATGCGACTCAAATATCCTCAACTCTTCACTGATTCTACCTCGAACACGACCTCGAGCTAAATTTCGGGACGAAATTCTTCTAACAGGGGGAGAATGTAACACCCGCCAATTTAGGACTAGTAAATAGTGCCTAATCATACGTTAATACATGTAATTAGTTCTGTGTTAGGCTAATTAATGTATCGAATTATATATATATTGTTGAATATATACGAAAATGCGATTTGATTAAATTGTACGCAATTTAAATCGAATGTATTTCGATTCAATTTAATACGGACGTTGGTGACCAATTTTATTAAATAACGCTCTTATGTCAAAAATATTATTATGATAATATTTCGTATTCATTCGTATCGTACAAACAAAACTTACACAAATTAAAATATTAAAATGCGCAAACTAAATAAACAAACTTACATTTTATAACTCAAATATAAATTTATTTGTAAAATATATAAATAAAATATCGCGTAATAAATTGTATTTTAAAACTTATAATTAAAATGTAAAATAATTATTTAACGTTTAGACGACGGAGTAAACGAACACCGCACGGAGCGGGAACGCGGGGCAAAAACTGGGAGGTTAACCTCCCATTCCCCACCAATTTCTTTATCATTTCTCTTATCACTCTCTCTCTCTTACACTCTCCTTCTTTCTTTTCTCTAACCACCACCACCTCCAAAATACTCACAAAATCATCAAATAAACATACTAAACGCACTCGGATCATAGCATCGCTTTGGAGAAAAACGACCACGACACCACGATCTATCATCCTATCTTTTCGGATTTTTGATCCGACAATTTGTAAGTTTCCGACAAATCCCGAAATCTCCCGTTTTCAAGTGTTTTTGCTTGTTAGTAGTTTATATCAACTTATAATGTCCAAATATGGGTTGGGTAAAAGTTTTGGACCAAACGGAAACCGAAAAACTCGTTTTCGACACATTTTCCGGCCAACAGAACGCTACGTCGCTTTTGGACCCAGATTTATGCGACGTCAGCTGCGACGTCGCAAAACCCCTCGTAACGTCGCATAGTGCGACGTCAGTCACAACGTCGCACGAATCCTCGACGTCGCATATAGCGACGCAGCCTATTACGTCGCATTGAATTGCGAATGTCGCACATAGCGACGCAGACCTTAACGTCGCCAACTTAACCAACGTCGCATTAGCGACGCAGCACCCTACGTCGCATTAAATTGCGAAACGTCGCCTTTAGCGACGTCATGCTCAACGTCGCAACCCTACCTGCGACGTCGCACCCAACGTCGCACAAATCAGAACCTCAAAAACATAGATTTTTACTAAGTGTCGAGACTCGAAATTTATCACTCGATTTACCCAAATTCAGATCCCAGATGCGTTTTTCGTCAAAGCAATATAGTAGAAATAAAAATTTTCCAAGCTGACCTGGCAGCTCGACCCCAGCCAGGGGCTCTGCCCCTTGGACCCCGCCAGGGGCTGCCGCCCCTTGGACCCCGCTACCAGGGGCGCTGCCCCCGGACCCCCGTACTTAGATTCCGTAACGGCTTCTAAAACACAATCAAAGCACATTTTTCAAGTAAAACGACACGAAATCAAAATGATAATATATGAGATTATTATTACAAATCCGTCACCAACGGGCCGTACATATTTTCAAACATTCGAATAAATCAACTAAATGTAATTTGGACATTATAGTTGGACGAACAACTACAAGGTAGTCTTATTAGATACCTTCGCATATTATAACCATCGCGTGTCGTGGACACCCTCAGGTTACAAGTCTTTGGACTTCGATTCTCGGCTAATCATTCTCAGTTTATTTTCATAAACTCAACGACTCAGGTGAGTCTCATAGCCCCTCTTTTATTGTTTTACTCAGGGGTGTGATATATTGCTCAACTTCTAACATGTGAACGCAAGTACCAACTTTTCATATACTACATGAGTTTTTTCGAAACTAATCATTTAAAGTCCTCCGTCAGCATAGTTGTTAATACGTTGTAGCGTGAATATTAGTATATGGTACCATATAGGATTGACCCACCTCGTCCGGGTTAGCAAGCACTAACCGGGTAAACGGACGTACTAATATTTGGGAAGACGAATGTGGATTAGGCATTCGTGGAGGCACCTCGCCCGGAATTCTCTATAGGGGACCCGACCCTCGAGTTAAGCTCAACTATGTGCTCATGGCTGTATACACGATGACAATCATTTAATTGCTGGATGCAATTCATTATTAAATTGCTGGATGCAATTCATTATTTAAATCTTGCGGTTCACACTATATTAACTGATTTCAAACCTGTGAGCTCACCAGCTTTTAGCTGACCTTTTAGCATATATCGCAGGTACCAAGCAGTAGGATGTTTCTGCTTCAGGATTTTAGCTCGAGTCAGCATACAGAAGATTGAGATTTTCTTGCATTAGTATATTTTGTACAAGTACTTATGTACTGAAATCTCATTTGATTTAAACTCGAGCTATGTAAAGCTTAAATGTTGTAAACATTTCTATTATCAATATATTTTGTTAAAGCGACGCATATAGAGTCGTTTACTATATATCTTTGTGTTTTGTTATTGATTAGTAACACCCAAATCAAGCTTCCGCAAATCATCAAATTTGGGGGTGTTACAGATTGGTATCAGAGCCTAAGGTTATAGTGAACTAGGTTGCATTTAGTGGACCTAGACTATGACCATTAGGCGGTATTCCTTATTAGGTATAACTGGTTCAGTGATTACATCATACGAGTTTAATTTAACATAGCCTGATCAACTATGTACAATTAAGCAAGGATGATGTAAGATCTGAAAGTAGTTATGGCTGAACAGGGTACAATAGAAGACTCTGACCTCGAGAGAACCGAGACTTAAACATGTTTATGCTAGACACTCAATAGGCTATATTATATAGGAGCTATATGAATATAGGCCTCAATCTTACTAACGTTTTGTCTCAGAAATGGCAAACACACCATCAAATTCATCTCGCCCTCAATCCGGGTCACAGAACCCAAGGGTAGCTAGGAGGAACGCCAGGTTGCCTCGAGCTGGCCCGTACCCCACTCACTTCACCCTTCCGGCCTTAGCCGCTAGGGTGAACCAACACGAGCAGCGACTTCGCACCATGGATGTCGTGTTGCAAGAAACAAACGAAAACTGGAGACTTACATCCCTTGAACGCAACGAACAAGTCTCCGACGACCTGGAAACCACAAACAACAACATGGATGTCCTTCGCAACCAAGTAATAGCGATAAGCGTGGAAAATGCCCTCCTGCGTCAAAGGATGGAAGAATGTGAACAGCGTTCACATGAAGCAGAAGAGTATGCCCGTGGACTAACACAACGACTAGCACTAGCAGAAGATAACGCCCGTCAAGCTAGCAGACTTGCAAACACTGTGGACCGTCTTGTCACGATGATGGAACAAATTAATCTACGTTAAGACTAGTGTAGTCTTTGTCTTGTAATCTATCCTGTAATCTAGTAACTATCTACGCGCTACTTTAAAATTCGGTCGGATGTAACAATTCCCGACACCTTTTGTAATAACTCTGTAGGATGTAACCTTTGAACTCATATTAGCTATCAAATATTCCTTGTTGTTCAACTCATATTAATTGTCATTTTTCCATGTTGATGTCATGTATTACTGCTTTTATACACGTACATCTATAACAAATACAACTTTCCTACGAAATCTCATGTATCTTCATTTCTTTTATTGAAGAATCATGCCGCTAAAGTCAAGACCATACACCGATGCTCAGCTTACATCGCTTATAACCCAGGCTGTTACTGAAGCCTTGGCTCGGAATACCCCACAAAACTCCACCAGAAACAGCGATGCCGCTGAAACCACTACTGCTAAACCTTGTTCTTACAAGGACTTTCAAAGCTGCAAACCCTCCAGCTTCAAGGGTTCTGAAGGAGCCATCGGACTTATCAGATGGTTCGAGAAAATGGAAACTGTTTTCCGTGTCAGCAAATGCGCGGAGAACGACAAAGTAAACTTCGCCACCTGCTCTCTTGAAGATGATGCCCACTCTTGGTGGAATTCATATACCCAATCAGTGGGTGCTGACACTGCCTACCAACTCTCTTGGGAGGACTTGAAAGCAAAACTCACTGCCAAATACTGCTCAATCGCCAAACTCCAAAAGCTGGACGAGGAGTTCTGGAACCTAAAGGTTCAGGGTGGTGATATCGATGGTTATACCACCAGATTCCAGCAACTCGCTGCCCTCCGCCCAGCCATGGTAAGCACAGAACCTGATAAAATCAGGAAGTACATCCTCGGCCTTCCTGAGCCTGTTCGGGGGCATGTTGCCTCTTCCAACCAAACCTCCATTGACGGTGCAATCCTATTGGCCCAAGATCTGATGTCCATGAGCTAAGATTCTGAACCACCCACTTCATCCTCCCAAAACAACAAGCGAAAGTGGTCTGACTACCACAACAACCACTCCAACCAACAAAACAAGAAACCCGACACCATCAAAGCCTACAACACCACCACTGACATCACACGGGGCTACACTGGGAATAAACCCTATTGTTCCAAGTGCAGCCGTCACCATGAAGGTTCCTGTGGTCTCTTTTGCAACAATTGCAAGAGGTACGGCCATCTCACCAAAGATTGCAATTCTCCTGCCAACAACAATTCCAACAACAATACCAGACCACCCAAAGTCTGTTTTGAGTGTGGGAAACCAGGGCACTTCAGGGATACGTGCCCAAAGCTGAAGAATAACAACAACAACAACAACAACCGCAACAGCAACAACAACAACAACACCCGAAGCAGAGCCTTCGTCATCAAATCTGGGGACGCCCGCCAAGACCCGAATGTGGTCTCGGGTATGTTCCTCCTCAACAACTTAAATGCTTCTGTTCTATTTGATACTGGTGCTGATAGAAGCTTTATCTCTGATGACTTTTGCCCACTACTTGACATCAATCCTGTTGCCTTAGATGTTAAGTACACTGTAGAACTAGCAAATGGCGAACTTATAGAAACCGATAGTGTGATACCTAATTGCACTTTAAACCTAGCTGACGAAACCTTTCCAATCGATCTTGTACCCGTTGAAATCGGAAGTTTCGACGTCATCATTGGAATGGACTAGTTGTCCAAACACCGAGCTGAAATCGTTTGTTACGATAAGATCGTCCGCATTCCACTCGCTGCCGGTGGAACCTTGATCATACAGGGGGAGACCGGTGGGACGGGACTCAATATCATCTCTTGCTTAAAAACCCGAAAATTTCTGAGAAAGGGTTACCCTGCAATACTCGCACACATCACAGAGAAGAAGTCGGAGGAGAAGCGACTTGAGGATGTGCCAATTGTTAGAGACTTTCCCGAAGTCTTTCCGGAAGAACTACCTGGTTTACCTCCGCCTAGACAGGTTGAGTTCTCAATTGATCTCGTGCCGGGTGCCGCACCGGTGGCCCGTGCACCGTACCGTTTAGCCCCATCCGAACTTCAGGAGTTGTCCTCTCAGTTACAGGAACTTCTGGATAGAGGATTCATTAGGCCGAGTTCTTCGCCTTGGGGAGCTCCGGTCTTATTTGTTAAAAAGAAGGACGGTTCATTTCGAATGTGCATCGACTACCGAGAGTTGAACAAATTGACCGTCAAGAACCGTTATCCACTTCTTCGCATTGATGATCTATTCGACCAACTTCAGGGTTCAAGCTTCTACTCAAAAATCGACCTGCGATCAGGCTATCATCAGTTACGAGTTCGCGACACCGATATTCCAAAAACTGCTTTCAGAACTCGTTACGGGCACTACGAATTCCAAGTGATGCCCTTTGGTCTAACCAACGCACCGGCTGTATTCATGGACCTCATGAATCGGGTGTGCAAACCTTACCTCGATAAGTTTGTCATCGTCTTTATTGATGACATACTCATTTACTCGCGCAACGAGCAAGAACATGCGCAACACCTCAGAACCATCCTTGAACTACTTAGACACGAGGAGCTGTATGCAAAATTCTCTAAGTGTGAGTTCTGGATCCAAACTGTTCAATTCCTTGGTCACGTGATCGACAGTCAAGGAATTCACGTTGACCCATCAAAAATCGAGGCTATCAAAGACTGGCAAGCACCCACCTCTGCAACTGAAGTACGACAATTCTTGGGTCTTGCTGGGTACTATCGGCGATTTATCGAAAACTTCTCTAAAATAGCTCAACCACTCACGGTACTGACTCAGAAGGACAAAAGGTTCGATTGGACCGATAAACAAGAGTCAGCATTCCAACTTCTGAAACAAAAGCTTTGCAGTGCTCCAATTCTATCCTTACCCGAAGGCACCGATGACTTCGTGGTATACTGTGATGCTTCTCACCAAGGTCTCGGTTGCGTATTGATGCAACGAGATAAAGTTATTGCCTATGCCTCACGACAGCTGAAAATTCACGAAAAGAACTACACCACTCATGATCTCGAACTTGGAGCTGTCGTTTTTGCTCTCAAAATCTGGAGACATTATCTCTACGGCACTAAGTGCACCATCTTTACCGATCATAAAAGCCTCCAACATATATTCGATCAGAAGGATCTCAATATGAGGCAACGTCGATGGGTCGAGTTGCTTACCGATTACGACTGCGAGATCAAGTACCATCCAGGGAAGGCTAATGTTGTAGCCGATGCCCTCAGCCGAAAGGAACGACCGAAACCACTTCGAGTCCGAGCTCTCAGTATGACCATTCATAACGATCTTACTATTCAAATTCATACCGCTCAGATCGAAGCCCTGAAACCTGAAAACATCAAAAACGAAGCCTTACGGGGTATTGACAAACAATTTGAAACCAAATCTAACGGGATTAGGTATTTCTCAAACCGAATCTGGTTGCCTAATTTCGGAAACCTACGAGACTTGGTGATGGACGAGGCTCACAAGGCTAAATATTCTATCCATCCGGGATCCGATAAGATGTACCACGGCATCAAGGAATTTTATTGGTGGCCAAATATGAAAGCCGAAATCGCCACTTACGTCAGCAAGTGCCTTACTTGCTCGAAAGTCAAAACCGAACATCAGAAACCTTCTGGCTTACTCCAACAACCTGAAATTCCTGAATGGAAATGGGAACAAATTGCCATGGATTTCATAACCAAACTACCCAAGTCGTCGAGCGGTTGCGATACCATTTGGGTGATCGTCGATCGTCTCACCAAATCTGCTCATTTCTTGGCAATCAAGGAAAACGATAAAATGGAACGCCTTACACAAATCTACATCAAGGAAATCGTTTCTCATCATGGTGTTCCAATCTCGATCATCTCTGACAGGGATGCCCGTTTCACCTCTCACTTTTGGCAGTCACTTCAAAAAGCATTGGGTACCCGTCTCGATATGAGTACCGCGTACCATCCTCAAACCGATGGCCAAAGTGAACGAACCATCCAAACCCTGGAAGATATGCTACGCGCCTGCGTAGTTGATTTCGGTACAAACTGGGAAAGACATCTACCGTTGTGCGAATTCTCGTACAATAACAGCTATCATGCCAGCATTAAGGCTGCACCTTTTGAGGCATTGCACGGTCGTAAGTGCCGATCACCGATCTGTTGGACTGAAGTGGGAGATAGTCAACTCACTGGTCCTGGACTCATACACGCCACCACTGAGAAAATTGTGGAAATCCAAAACAGACTCAAAGCCGCACGTGATCGTCAGAAAAGTTATGCTGACGTGAGACGCAAACCACTCGAGTTCCAAGTTGGGGATCGAGTACTCTTAAAAGTATCGCCTTGGAAAGGCGTCATCCGTTTTGGTAAACGCGGGAAGTTGAACCCCAGGTACATCGGGCCTTTTGAGATCCTCGAACGGATTGGCCCCGTAGCTTATCGATTGCAGCTGCCATCCGAACTCAGCAGCGTGCACCCCACTTTTCACATTTCAAATCTGAAGAAGTGTCTGTCTGATGAGACACTTATTATTCCACTAGATGAAATTCGTGTTGACGATAAACTCCACTTCGTTGAGGAACCCGCTGAAATTATGGACCGTGAGGTCAAACAACTGAAACAAAGTCGTATTCCCATCGTCAAGGTCAGATGGAATTCGCGGCGTGGTCCGGAATTCACCTGGGAACGGGAAGACCAGATGCGACTCAAATATCCTCAACTCTTCACTGATTCTACCTCGAACACGACCTCGAGCTAAATTTCGGGACGAAATTCTTCTAACAGGGGGAGAATGTAACACCCGCCAATTTAGGACTAGTAAATAGTGCCTAATCATACGTTAATACATGTAATTAGTTCTGTGTTAGGCTAATTAATGTATCGAATTATATATATATTGTTGAATATATACGAAAATGCGATTTGATTAAATCGTACGCAATTTAAATCGAATGTATTTTGATTCAATTTAATACGGACGTTGGTGACCAATTTTATTAAATAACGCTCTTATGTCAAAAATATTATTATGATAATATTTCGTATTCATTCGTATCGTACAAACAAAACTTACACAAATTAAAATATTAAAATGCGCAAACTAAATAAACAAACTTACATTTTATAACTCAAATATAAATTTATTTGTAAAATATATAAATAAAATATCGCGTAATAAATTGTATTTTAAAACTTATAATTAAAATGTAAAATAATTATTTAACGTTTAGACGACGGAGTAAACGAACACCGCACGGAGCGGGAACACGGGGCGAAAAATGGGAGGTTAACCTCCCATTCCCCACCAATTTCTTTATCATTTCTCTTATCACTCTCTCTCTCTTACACTCTCCTTCTTTCTTTTCTCTAACCACCACCACCTCCAAAATACTCACAAAATCATCAAATAAACATACTAAACGCACTCGGATCATAGCATCGCTTTGGAGAAAAACGACCACGACACCACGATCTATCATCCTATCTTTTCGGATTTTTGATCCGACAATTTGTAAGTTTCCGACAAATCCCGAAATCTCCCGTTTTCAAGTGTTTTTGCTTGTTAGTAGTTTATATCAACTTATAATGTCCAAATATGGGTTGGGTAAAAGTTTTGGACCAAACGGAAACCGAAAAACTCGTTTTCGACACATTTTCCGGCCAACAGAACGCTACGTCGCTTTTGGACCCAGATTTATGCGACGTCAGCTGCGACGTCGCAAAACCCCTCGTAACGTCGCATAGTGCGACGTCAGTCACAACGTCGCACGAATCCTCGACGTCGCATATAGCGACGCAGCCTATTACGTCGCATTGAATTGCGAATGTCGCACATAGCGACGCAGACCTTAACGTCGCCAACTTAACCAACGTCGCATTAGCGACGCAGCACCCTACGTCGCATTAAATTGCGAAACGTCGCCTTTAGCGACGTCATGCTCAACGTCGCAACCCTACCTGCGACGTCGCACCCAACGTCGCACAAATCAGAACCTCAAAAACATAGATTTTTACTAAGTGTCGAGACTCGAAATTTATCACTCGATTTACCCAAATTCAGATCCCAGATGCGTTTTTCGTCAAAGCAATATAGTAGAAATAAAAATTTTCCAAGCTGACCTGGCAGCTCGACCCCAGCCAGGGGCTCTGCCCCTTGGACCCCGCCAGGGGCTGCCGCCCCTTGTACCCCGCTACCAGGGGCGCTGCCCCCGGACCCCCGTACTTAGATTCCGTAACGGCTTCTAAAACACAATCAAAACACATTTTTCAAGTAAAACGACACGAAATCAAAATGATAATAGTTGAGATTATTATTACAAATCCGTCACCAACGGGCCGTACATATTTTCAAACATTCGAATAAATCAACTAAATGTAATTTGGACATTATAGTTGGACGAACAACTACAAGGTAGTCTTATTAGATACCTTCGCATATTATAACCATCGCGTGTCGTGGACACCCTCAGGTTACAAGTCTTTGGACTTCGATTCTCGGCTAATCATTCTCAGTTTATTTTCATAAACTCAACGACTCAGGTGAGTCTCATAGCCCCTCTTTTATTGTTTTACTCAGGGGTGTGATATATTGCTCAACTTCTAACATGTGAACGCAAGTACCAACTTTTCATATACTACATGAGTTTTTTCGAAACTAATCATTTAAAGTCCTCCGTCAGCATAGTTGTTAATACGTTGTAGCGTGAATATTAGTATATGGTACCATATAGGATTGACCCACCTCGTCCGGGTTAGCAAGCACTAACCGGGTAAACGGACGTACTAATATTTGGGAAGACGAATGTGGATTAGGCATTCGTGGAGGCACCTCGCCCGGAATTCTCTATAGGGGACCCGACCCTCGAGTTAAGCTCAACTATGTGCTCATGGCTGTATACACGATGACAATCATTTAATTGCTGGATGCAATTCATTATTAAATTGCTGGATGCAATTCATTATTTAAATCTTGCGGTTCACACTATATTAACTGATTTCAAACCTGTGAGCTCACCAGCTTTTAGCTGACCTTTTAGCATATATCGCAGGTACCAAGCAGTAGGATGTTTCTGCTTCAGGATTTTAGCTCGAGTCAGCATACAGAAGATTGAGATTTTCTTGCATTAGTATATTTTGTACAAGTACTTATGTACTGAAATCTCATTTGATTTAAACTCGAGCTATGTAAAGCTTAAATGTTGTAAACATTTCTATTATCAATATATTTTGTTAAAGCGACGCATATAGAGTCGTTTACTATATATCTTTGTGTTTTGTTATTGATTAGTAACACCCAAATCAAGCTTCCGCAAATCATCAAATTTGGGGGTGTTACACTTCCTTCCTGACCGTCTGCATAAACATGGCATTATACCCACGATGGTCAATCGTATTAACCACTAGATGTGGTTCAGGTATAGCCAAATCCGGTAGACATGCACGGATAATCAGCATGCAAAATCGCGGATAAACCAAAAATCTTGATCTAACAGACCCCGATATCTGTTTCGCAATCTCACCAAAAATATAATCACAAAAACTGTATGGTTTATTATAAACCAGTGACAGTGCAGCCGATAGAATAGCAGGGCTCAATTCATCAAAACCACCCTTCTTTGCTGCAAATACAATATTCATCACGTGCCAGAGAAACCTCCACTGACCAATAACCAGAGGCTTCTGGAACTGACGTCCGCGTCTGTCTCCGCTATAACCCATACGACCGATAGCACCCTCAATAAAATCCATAGGATACTCAATATCCCCATTCTCCTGTTCTACTGTACCAAGCTGCAAAATCTCACGAAGATTTCCAGCTGTAAATGTAACAGGCTGACCACTAACTGTAGCTCTAATCTCTGGCGGGTTGACAGATTCATCATATACTATATCCGTCCAGAAATCATTCAGTATAGCCTGAGAAATAGGAGGATTGGCCGTAATGGCGTATCTAATCCTTGATCGTGCTAGAAAACGTAAAATATCAGCAACCCTGTCAGCCCGCTTGGCCTCAAGGTTCAGATCAACCAAAACGTTGTGACCCTTATCAAATGCTCTAGCCATATCTGTAAAGTAAACACAAACAACAGATATAATTTAATGCACGATTAAAAATATTTAAACTATTACGTATTATGAATCGAGATTCATCAAACATCTTAGTTTAAAATTGAAATTATATATAACTTGTTACATAAATAGTCTCAAGTCGTATATAAAAATTTAACTTATAACTAAAAGTCTTAAGTCTAATTTAAATTCATTATATAAAAGTTATTACCTAAAAAATCTTAACATTTATATCACTATTTTAAAAAAATTTTCTAAGTACTGGACTCGCATAAACTGGCCTAACGAGTTGAGTTCAACTCGTTTTGCTTATAAACTCGCTATACTCATCAACTCGCTACATTGATCAACTCGCTAAAGTTATCAAGTCGCTAAAGTTATCAACTCGCTAATCTCATGGATTCGCTAGTCAACTCGCTGCGAGTTGATCCACAATGTCAACTCGTTTGATGAACTGCCGTCGCGAATTTTCAATTAAAATCGATTCATCTGTTGATTTTAACATGATCTATCGATTAATTTACGTTTATTAACATCCATTTAACATAAACCACAAGGATTCGTGTTCTAATAGTCCTTTAATATACGTGAATCGTTCGAATTATAAACCGAAACCCTAAGTTTATTAAAACTTCGATTTCGTGCAATTTAAACGGTGAAATCCATTGTATTATACCTCAAAATGTTCGCAAAGAAGTCTTGAATATAATCTACGGATTCAAAAACTCGTTCCCGTACTCGTAAAATCGAAATCAAACGAAAACTATAAATCGCCTCGTTTCGTCTTTTTGACGGATTCGCAAAGTTTAGTGAACTCGCGAGATTTGTGTGGGTTCGGTGGGCTGGTTTGACTCGTTTGACCCCCTTTATACTACATTTCCGATTCGCGAGATTTAAGTGGACTCGCAAGTTGATGCCAACTCGCAGAAACAATTAAAAACGCGAATTTAATGCTAAGTATAAATAAAAACCCGATATTTTACAAGTCTAAATTATGATTAATTTTCACTTGTATTTGTCACGTTGTTCAACTCAAAAATATACAGTATAATTTAATTCCGAAGGGTAAATTCAGATAAACATAAAAACTTAAAAACAAAGAAAAATAAGATAAAAATACAACTATATAAACTTTGGTATCAAGTACCATTTTATTAATTATTTGAAACAAAGTAAATATACAAAGTAAATAAGATTTTATCTGCTTAGGGATCATATTAGTAAGAATAAGCAATTAATTATATATTAAAAAGTCTAAGCAGATTGGTAGTATACATACCTTATGAAATTCAAGTAAATCACTGTAAAATTACAACTAAATTTATCATTTATACATTTATATTTATAAAACTATATCTTAGGTACCTTTATCCACATAGCATAATTAATAAATGCATTACTCACATAAAGTGAATATTTTAATTATAGATAGTTCAAGACGATTACCGGTATTATGATTCACATAAACAAATTAGACTCAATTTTCTAAGCAAACTCTTTATTGTTAGTATGAGTATTATCAAGTGCTCCCTATTATATGATATACTGAAGAATTCAAGTAAAACACATAACACTGCATCATTAAATTTTCAAGGTAGCGGTTACTAAATGATGTATCTTTTCGAAACATATAACATACACTTGAATTTTTATTTTAAGGTTAGACAAATATCAAACATACTTTGAATATGCTATGTTATCTAAGTCTGTACGTAGTACAACAGAAGATCCCTTCTAGCATAATTCAAAATATATTTGAGAATATTAATTTAATTAAAGGTTTCAGTTCTGTACTTAGTACAACAAAGTTACCAGTAATTAAGTTAATACCCATATTGCTACTATTTGTCAATTCAAATTAATATGTATGATAACAGTGTATGGCAATACCATCATTCAACAATTAAGACTTAATGTCATACATCATAGAATAGTAACACAAAATAATAAACAAGTAGTTAATTAATTTCTTAAGGCTTAGAAAATTTCATATAATTTGCCTACCAGTATATCATATGATGAAGCCAGCTAAAGTTTTAATAGAAATAAACAAATTATAACTTGTGGATATAGGTGTATAATCAAATAAATATAAACACATACCTGATAGAACCGCTGTAGTTCTAAAGCAACTTTATTTGAACCTACTACCATATCATACTTAGGACTTAAGCTTATTATTGTGAAGCTTATTCTCCTAATGTACTATCATTTCCCTTAGTTTTTGCAAATAAAAACTTAAATGAAGGCGATTCCCCTTAGGTAACAAGCAAATGAATGCCATACGCCCTTTTTTTTTTTTTTTTTTTTTTTTTTTTTTTAATGAACACAGAAATACTAACTATTACAAAAATGCCCTTGGAAGACTAATCACTCTGGATTTCTCATTCCGTTTAGTTGAACCAACGTCTCAAATCTTGCTCTGTCGAATGCCTTTGTGTATAAATCTGCTAAGTTATCCAATGATGGAACCTTAACTAACTTAATCGACTTTTTCTCAGCACAATCTCTAATAAAATGATGTCGAATATCAATATGCTTAGTTTTACTGTGCTTCACCGGATTATTGGTGATCGACATAGTAGATTCGTTATCAATCATCATAGGAGCATTGGTTATATTTAACCCGTAATCCCGTAGTTGTTGTTGAATCCAAAGAACTTGTGAGCAACAGCTGCCAGCTGCAACATACACAGCTTCACATGTAGAAATGGCTACCGAGGTTTGCTTCTTGCACTGCCAGGATACTAATCTACCTCCTAGGAATTGACATCCTCCGGTCGTAGATTTCCTATTCTGATTGCATCCTCCATAATCCGAATCAGTATAAGCTACGAGATCTAAGTCTCCATCAATTGGATACCAAAGACCCAGCTTAGGTTTCCCTTTGAGGTAACGAAAGATTCGTTTAACAGCTTGCATGTGTGACTCTTTCGGATTAGCCTGATATCTTGCGCATAAACAAACAGCAAACATTATGTCAGGCCTAGAGGCTGTAAGATACATTAGTGATCCGATCATGGCTCTATAAAGGGTTGGATCCACATCGCTATCACTCGATGTATCTGGACCTAGTCCATGATTGACTGGAATTGGAGTATTGTAGATCTTACTTTCATCCATCTTGAAGCGTTCTAATAGCTCATATGTATATTTAGATTGATGAATAAAGAATCCATCCTTCTTTTGATCAACTTGTAATCCTAAGAAGAAATTTAACTCTCCCATTGCAGACATTTCAAACCTTTTTCTCATGACTTTCTCAAATTCTTGACACATCTTTTCATCAGATGATCCAAAGATAATGTCATCAACATAAACTTGCACGAGAAGAAAGTCTTTCTTTTTCCATTTCACAAATAGTGTACTATCAATCGATCCTCTTGTAAATCCATTCTCAAGTAGATACGTTGATAGTGTTCCATACCATGCCCTAGGTGCTTGATGTAATCCATATAGAGCCTTATTCAAACGATATACTCTATCTGGATACTCAGGATCAGCAAACCCTGGCGGTTGTGAAACATACACCAATTCTTCTACTTTGCCATACAAAAAGGCACTCTTAACATCCAACTGATACACTTTTATACCAAAATAAGATGCAAATGCTAAGAATACTCTAATTGCTTCTAGCCTAGCAACTGGTGCAAACACTTCATTGTAATCTATACATTCTTGTTGATTAAAACCTTGAACTACCAGACGAGCTTTATTGCGAGTAACGATTCCTTTATCATCTCTCTTGCACTTAAATACCCATCTAGTTCCAATTGGATATTCTCCCTTTGGTAGGTCAACCAACTCCCATACTTGTAATTTAGAGAACTGAGATAGTTCTTCTTGCATTGCTTCTACCCACGAACTTTCTTTTAAAGCCATTTGAACATTTTTAGGCTCGACTTGTGAGATAAAGCATGAATATAGACATTGATTAGGAATCCCTGTCTCTTTCAATGCAGTATACAAGCTTTGGTATTCCGAATTCTCAGACGTACTAGCTATGGATTGATGCCTAGTTTGAACCGGAGTATTAATATCACCGATGATGTTTTCAACGGGATGATTCTTACTCGTTCTAGTTGTAGTAACTGGTTCAACCGGTATCTCATCTTCTAAATTAGTACCAATCTCTTCCAATTCAGGTACATCTTCCGTACGTGCTGAAGATATCCTTAAATGTTTCAAAGGAGTAAGTATATCATCAAACTTTGTAGAAAGATCATCAGGATCTTCTGTTTCTTGAGACTTATCCTCTGAAGGTTGTTGTGACTCACTTGTGGAAGCTTTATCTGAGTCAACATTAGTCTTGATTCCAGACTGCTTAACACTTGATGTTGAAGCGGGACCAATATTCTCATCTTCAAACAATAAATGTTCAGCTATCTCTGAATCACTGACATAGTCACTAATAGGAACTTTAAATGATGCAAAAAGATCAGAATAATCAAATTGCCAATCTAAGCCCTTATGAACATCAGGTGAGTAGCTTGTAACCTCAATATTATAAACTACCTCCAAACGTCCTGTGACTTTATTAAAGACTCTCTTGTTTGGCGAATTGGGCATGTAACCTAGGAAAAATCCTTCGTCAGCCTTCTCACCAAATTTAGCTTGATGTCCAGTCTTTAATATGGTGCATGAAACTCCAAAGGGTTCAAACCCTTTTAAGTTAGGTTTCTTATTGTTCAAAAGCTCATAACAAGTCTTGTTATGTCTCTTAACCGTAAGAACCCTATTAAGAACATAACATGCTGTATTCACTGCTTCTGCCCAAAAGATGACCGGAAGCTTTGAATCAGCAAGCATTGTTCTAGCAGCTTCAATCAACGTCATATTTTTCCTTTCAGCAACACCATTCTGTTGAGGTTCATAAGGTGCACTGAATTGATGTAATATCCCTTTGCTTAAGCAATAGATATTCAACGTTGAATTCTTGAACTCTGTTCCATTGTCACTACGAATACGCTTTACTCTCTTTTTATAGACATTCTCTACTAGATCAAAGAATTCAATTAGAATTCCAGGAGTCTCATTATTTGATCCCAAAAAGAATACCCATGAGAATCTAGAATAATCATCTGTGACAACCAAACAGTACCATTTGCCACCTATACTTCTCTTGCTTATAGGGCCAAAGAGATCCATATGTAGCAATTCAAATGGCGAGGAGATAGAGTTTTCAGTCTTAGGTCTGTGTGGTTTCTTGTGCTGCTTTCCTTTCATGCAAGGAACACACTTATCCTCAGACTCGAAACATTTTTGTGGTACACCTAGAACCAAACCATTTTTGGTTATATAATTCATCTTTCTCCAGTTCAGGTGTGCCATTCTCCTATGCCATAATAATGCGTCTGTTTCCGAAGCCTTGGATAATAAACATGTAGACACCATTGAAGAGTTAGGAACACCCATGTTGATAGCATAGATGTCCTTCTTCCTTGGCGCCCTCATCAATATCCATTCATCAGGAATTTTAAAACCTGGCTTCAGGACTAAGGCCTCCTTTTCATTAAAATAAACTGGATGACCTTTATCACAGACTTGGGAAACACTCACTAGATTGTGAGTTAGTTCTTCAACGTAGTTCACATCCTCAAGAGTCAAAGTTCCATTTGAAACTTTTCCTTTTCCCGAAATTATTCCTCCTTTATCTCCTGCAAAGTTTACTTTTTGCTTGAGACTATCCTTGAAGTCCTTCAACAGACTTCTTTCTCCGGTCATGTGCCTCGAGCATCCACTGTCTACATACCACCAGCTGTCCTTGTTTACAGCATGCTCCTGCACATAACACAAGATACGATCAGTTATCAAGAGGGACCCAAGCCATTACGGTCTTGGTTTATCCCTTATCATCAACAAACTTAAGCTCTTTAAAATAACCATCCTTCCCATCAGGAGCTTTGGTTACTTTCGAAGTAGCTTGAGTTTGTGGACGATCAGCCTTAAGAGGTGAGTTTGAGGAGAACCTCTTAGGCACATAATTATGAGCTCTATTATGATAATTATAATTAAACTCATGTGATCGTGAAGTAGTACCACTCTCATAATGACTATGGCCTCTACTTGGAGTTCTAAACCTCGACGGAGTCACATCCCTATACTTATGGACAGAATTATCACCTTGAGTATATGGCCGTTTAGGTTTAGGTGGGGAAACACTATGCTTACCATCTCTTTTAAGAATGTTAACAGGTTTATTACCTAAGTTAGGTTTGGCATCTAACCCATCTACAGTCATACTAGAGTTGGTCTGTGTCTTTTCATCCATCACAAGCTTATGTGGTGTTTCAGGCTTTTTGTTAGGACAACACGAAGCCACGTGTCCCTTTTGATGACACTTGAAACATGACATCTGCTTGCGTGATTTACTCACTTTTGCTTTCTCATCCGGAGTCTTAGGCACTAAAGGTTTAAGCTGTTCGTTATCAACTTTATCATTAGTCTTAGCATCGTTAATCACTCCACCCGATACAAACTGTATTTTGGTGAACTGAGAAGCCTTGCTATTACCTAATGATACGTTCTTAATAACATCTTTCTGTGCCTCTGACTGTTCAGGTTTATCAGCTACTGAAATCTCGGGATTAACTTCAGTCATCTCAGAATCTTCAGGAATAGGAGTGTAATTGGCATTAAAAGGCGGGGATACATCATTGTAACCTAACCCAGTCTTGTCCTTTACACTACGTTGAGCATCTAACATTTTATCCATTTGAGATGTCCTATAGTTCTCAAGTTTACGGTTTTGCTCAATTAACCTTAAGTTAAGGTTCACTATTTCCTGATCCTTACTAGCAATTGTCTCATTTAAGTCTTTAATATTCATATAGAGACCATCTATGATCACAGATTTTTCACTTATGGTATCTCTAAGTTTTGTTCTATCCGAAGCATCAGACTTAATTTTATCTTTTAAGACATGTTTATCATCACTTAATCTACGAATATCCATAATGGCTTGATCGAGTTCAGATCTAACAGTCTTATAAGATTCCTTATCCATATTTAATTGTGATGACAAATTGCTATTTGACACAGTTAAGACACTATTCTGAGATTGTAAATCAGTAACTAAGTAACAAACATCAGCAAGATTAAGAATATCTAAACATACTTTCTTCTTGTCAGTTTGTAATTCAGCCATGCGTGCCACGAATTCCTCAGGACTCATATATGGAACTGAATCCATATATAGCACATCATCATCACTTGCCTTCACTTCAGACTCAGGCACCTCTACTCTCTGTTCCATATCAGTGGGCATGTAGGACACTGATCCAGCAGTTGGTTCTTCGATCTCGTCCATCAAGGCTTCATCAGAATGAGCTTGCCAATCATACGAGCCATCCAACTGCTTCACCACTAAGGCTTTGGAAGCGAGAGTACTTCCCGAACCTTGTTTTCCTTGTGCTTCTACTTTAGGTCTTTGGCATTCTCTAGCAAAATGACCAATACCCTGACAGTTAAAGCATCTGACCTTGGTTTTGTCAAACCCTGATCTATTGCCCAACACCTTTCTACCAGTTCTCTTGAGGAAATTTTTTACCTTTCTAGAAATCAACGCAAGTTGATCTTGAAGCTCCAATTCCTCAAGATAATCAGAATCTATCTGCTCATAATCCTCATCAAACAGAATAGGATCATTGATCTTTCCCTCTATGTAGTTCTCATATGATGCCACAAAGGAAGCAAGAACAGACAGTTGATGTTCAGCAGATTTCACACTCATCGGCATCTTCTGATGCTCTTGAGGTGACTTCTCAGAATTCTTTCCCTTTGTCTCATCACCAGAGGAGGAAATAAAACACAGATCTTCAGTAATCATTTCTCCATTTTCACTAGTATCACCAACTAACAGTGCAGTGGTCGAACTAGATGACGCAGTCGAAAGACTTGACTTTCCATGATACAACCCAGGGTTCTGAACCTGATCAGAATCACTATCTCTTGACTTCTTGGAGAAATCATAACCTTTCAGCTTGTCAATGACTTGCTCTAAGGTCATAGTAGAATACCTAGTTTCATTATCCTTAATCATAACACCATACATTTCCCATTTAGAAGGCAAACCCTCAAGAAACTTGTCGGTTTTAGATAATTCTTCTTCAACAATCTCATGGTATTCTAATTCACTTAGTAGATGGTAGAAACGCGTGACATAGGCATCAAGATCTTCTCCTTTTAAAGCTTTAAACATAGTAAACTGCTTTTTAAGAAGACTCCTCTTGCCAGCTCTTACTTGTGGACTTCCCTCACCTCTTTTCTCTAGAGCTTCCCAGAGCGTTCTAGCAGTATGAAAAGATTTCAGTTGATGAGCAATCTCTTTAGGAAGACACATCTTTATGCAAGAATGTGATTTATTTTCATTTCTGTAAGCTTCCTTCTCTTGATCACTCATGTTCGCATAGGTAAGAACCACAGTAGCATTTTGAACAGTTTGAGTAGGTGGGGTGTATCCACTCTTGATACACATCCAGATTGACAGGTCATGGAATCTACAGTAAGATTCAAATATGTCCTTCCAATTGTAGTAATCCTCGATTCTTAACAACTTAGGTGGAACGTTTGACTTTCCCACCTCGTGGTCCATTTCGATCATTCTACTTAAGTCAGACATCTTAAAACGTAAAATTAAACTGTTTCAGCGAATTCAGAAAACTCGACTCGCAAGACTCAGCTCAACTCGCAATCTCAGCTCGACTTGCAGAATTTCGTCGATTCGCAAGCCTCAGTTCGGATTGCTAAAAGATGTCGATTCGCAAGTGATGTCGATTCGCGAGGGATCTCGGTTCGACTCGCAAGCCTCAGTTCGACTCGCTAGTTCAACTCGGTTCGCAGGCGACGCTGGAACCCTAATCTCGACTCGCGAAACGGCTGTTAAACACGAAAACGAATTTTTAAGGTATTTTTACGACTGAAACTTAAAATTTCGGCTGTAAACAAACCCTAAAATGTCCAGAGAATGATTTTGATCGTTAGTATTGCTAGAATGCACGTAAAAACGACCCGAATAAAAAACGCAATAACACTAAAACTTATGAACACACTCGTATTTAGCCCGAAAGCTCTGATACCAGATGTAAGTCCCCTAGTTTTAGGATCGATAACTTCGTTATCTGTAGTATTAAGGTGCGGAATCCCTCAATACGGTGTTATCTTACTAACAACGAATATGTTCGTATTGCGTTTTGTAAGACTTAGCTTTAAACGATAAATCGTCAAAACCTAGTCGTAGGTTATGTTTTCTCTGGTTTTCTGGAATCGCAGAATGTAAAAGTATCAAAAGTGTTAAGGTTTTTCACGATTGAAAAACCTTTTATATTTTGTCTCGGCTCGGCTCGCATGGGCCTATGAGTTCGGTCCAACTCGCAGCCCAAGTCAGCCCAGTGACTCGGCTCGCCAAACTCAATCTACGCGAGTTTAGATCTCACCTCACAGTTCGACTCGCTGCGACCTGAGATCTCGACTCGCTACGCATCAAACGTCTATTATTTATTTTGTATTTAATTATTCGTCTAACTTAACAAAACAATATGTTTAACGAATATCACTAACAAAACAAATATTCTTTTACAAATCCAAACCAATATACAAACACAATAATAATTACACTAGTCCTATTTCAAGCTAGATCTGTTGTCACACTCTATGTCCCAACAAAAAGTTAAAGTGACGGAGTAGGGATGGGAGTGGTTAGTCAGTTTTGGTCAGTTTTGTGAAAAAGCTGACGTGGCGCTGACGTGGCTCGGTCAGTTTCGGTCAGTTTGATTTAGGGTTGGGAGTGGCCTAACACATGTGTTACCAGCGAGTAACACATGTGTTACTAATTTTGTAAAACAGAAAAAAAAAGTCGTCGAAAGTATACCTTGTGTGATGGCAAATCGAAGAGAAAAAAATGTTGATTTTTATGGTGCAATTTTTATAATTTTTTGACTTGTGAGATATTTGATTTTTAAAAACGTGGTGGAAAATGAATTTTATGACACATGATGCATTTCTATTGGTTCCTCCCATTCTCATAATAATTTTCATTCTCATTTGAACCCACTTATAGAATTGAATTCTAAATTTACATTAAATGATACAATATGAAGATAGACATAAAAAAAGTTTACCAAATTGTGGAGTACGGAGTACTAATAATAATATAACTACTACTAGCTTATAACCCGCGACTTCGCGGGATTATACATATTTTTGAGCACAATTGAAGAAAATTGACTAAGTGATCATATGAATGACCGATCTTGCAATTCTTAATATATTATGGCTTAGGATTCGCTAAAGTTATTTTTTTACAAATCGATCATTTTATGTTTTTTGTGAGGGAAATGAAGTGGGTATGGGTTTTCAAACTCTTTATTACAATACATTTTTAGGGATAAGTATTGGGAATGCATCTTGGATTCAATGTTTATTGTGTGTACCCAACTTACCATTGTTAGTTTTAATGCATTTAACTTTCAAAATTCGTTTTTAGTGTATTTTGTAAGTTGGGTACACACATCTGTTGAAGATGCCACGTGGCCACATAATCAAAAGTACTACAAAATAAATTAAAATGATTTTTGAGAGTTGCATGCATTAAAAATAGCAATCGTAAGTTGCGTACACACAATAGACATCAAGTGCAAGTTGGATGCATTCACAAATACTTATCCCACTTTTTTAATACTCTCACCTCACGCACAAAAGTAACGTGATCTGTAACATCCTCCCCCTGAGCCCACTAGGCCTGAGGAGCAATATCAGATCTGCAGCCCAATACACCCCAACCCATATGGTAGCCTATGGCATCACCCAGGTTGTTGAGAGACTTGAACTCAAGACTTGAACTCAAGACCTCCCCTTTAATACCATTCCTTAGGAATTGGTATTAAAGGGGAGGTCTTGAGTTCAAGTCTCTCAACAACCTGGGTGATGCCATAGGCTACCAGATGGGTTGGGATGTATTGGGCTGTATACCTGACATTGCTCATCAGGCCCAGTGGGCTCAGGGGGAGGATGTTACATGATCCATCATGTTACTTGAGAAAATCCTCACCCGTTTTTTCATTGATTATATTTTTCACAAATCAAATAACATATGTAGCCACCTAAGTCTCTTTCGATTTGTTGATACATGAAAATGTACATTTATTTAGGACAACCCAAAATAGTAATATGCACATTTTATGGTGAGACGGAGGGAGTACATGTAATTTAAGGATATGCAAAATATAATTTATTTGAAATTTGATTTTGAATTTAGATTTCATTCTCCCTTTTTTTTTTCACAGATAAACGTAAATGTAGTGGATTATTTCCAAATAAGTATGCATAATAATAATAATGCTAGTTGTGATTAGCTTTATAAGGAAAAGATATGATTAGATGAATTTTAAACTCAAATTTTTTTTTTTTTTTTAATTTTAGTAAATGCCGTGAATTCATTTGAATTTTTTAAATTGAATACACGCCGTTTAAAGGTTATTTATTATCTCACAATAAGAGGATTAATGTAAATTTGATTTTATTAGGACCATAATAAATTTTGGATCGAATAAATTATTTTGATCAACCGATTATATATAAGGATCAATATTGATGTTTTTTCAATAACAATTATACATTATACATATTATATATTAGAGATTAGTATCTGTTTTGGAAAATGATTGAGAGATCTAAATATATAAGCCTAAATCTAGACCTAAAGATATGATTGGTAGATATGAAAAATTGATTGTACGAGATTAAAAGAGAGAAAAAAAATCAACCAATGAAAACGTTATGTCTGTTTTGTGTTTTTTGGTCAATGTAATTAGTCCTACATAATATTACTCGAAATTATATATACAAAAAACTCACATTTTCCATTATATTTATACATATTCCCTAATAAAAGACAAGATTTTTTAAAGTAATTGAAATATTGAGTGTGTGTAAAAAATGCCAAGCAATTAAGGGTGTAGTGAAAGTTTGTTCATTTATATTGAATTCTAATATACGATCTTAATTAGTCATCAATTTAATGGATGATTTAACTTAATCAATAGTATTACTTATAGTGAATTGTAACTTCTTCTTCCTTGACTTCCGTATTTCATGGGTTGATAACTTTTATATCCATTAATTAATTAATTGTGTTCAATAATAATAATAGATTTAATTTGAATATCATTTATTTATTTTGGTTAGGGGTAATTTGGTAAAATTATATAGACAATTAGCACTTATTGCATGGACAATTTGGGTAAAAAATCATTGGTTAATCTTATAGGATCTACAATAATGAAGGGTCATTATTCACTCATAACGAGCTAATGATATTTTGTCTACATAATTATGGGTTTCTTATGATAATATATATATATATGTATATATATATATATATATATATGTATATATATATATATATATATATGTATATATATATATATATATATATATATATATATATATATATGTATGTATGTATGTATGTATGTATATATATATATATATATGTATGTATGTATATATATATGTATGTATGTATGTATATATATATATATATATATGTATGTATATCACTAGAACAAAATTGAGATTTCGTTACACCAAAAAAGTGTGACGATATGCATATAGTCACACTTGGTTTTTTAACGTAGGTGTGACGAAAGGTCGAGCGACCATAGGGTACATACGGTTACATTAGATGGTTAGTAGTCATATCCATTTAAAAAGAGTAACCAAAACCATAAAACGTGTGACCATATGCTCTTTAAAATCAAGTAAAAGTGTATTTTGTGTGACTATTGTGCATCAAATGGCCACTTGAATGGTATGTTTGTGTGACGTTTTGCAACATTTAGTCACACACCGATTGTTTTATTTTGGGATTTGGTTACATAAAATTAAGCCAACAGTGACCAAAAGTGTTAATAAGTGTGACCATATGCTCTTTAATGTCAGGTAAACTTGTATTTTGTGTGACCATATGCTCTTTAAAGTCAAGTAAACATGTATTTTGTGTGACTATTGTTCATCCAATGGCCACTTGAATTTTATGTTTGTGTGGCGTTTTGTAACATTTAGTCACACAACGAGTTTTTTATTTTGAGATTTGGTCACATAAAATTAAGCCAAAAGTGGCCATAGATGTTAATAAGTGTGACCATATGCTCTTTAAAGTCAAATAAACGTGTATTTTGTATGACTAATGTTCATCCAATGGCCACTTGAATATTATTTTTGTGTGGCGTTTTGCAACATTTAGTCACACAATGAGTGTTTTATTTTGGGATCTGGTCACATAAACTTATGCCAAAAGTGGCCATAAGTGTTAATAAGTGTGACCATATGCTCTTTAAAGTCAAGTAAACTTGTATTTTGTGTGACTATTGTCCATCTAATAGCCACTTGAATTTTATGTTTGTGTGGCGTTTTGTAACATTTAGTCACACAACGAGTGCTTTATTTTGGGATTTGGTCACATAAAATTAAGCCAAAAGTGGCCATAGGTGTTAATAAGTGTGACCATATGCTCTTTAAAGTCACTAAAGGTGTATTTTGTACGACTGTTGTTCATCTAATGACCACTTAAATTTTATGTTTGTGTGGCGATTTGTACCATTTGGTCACACAACGATTGTTTTATTTTGGGATTTGATCACATAAAAGTAAGCCAAATGTGACTATAGATGTTAGAAAGTGTGACCATATGTTCATCCAATTATCATTTTTTTTTTCCCAGAAGACCGGCTACACACAGCTATAATCTTGTATGAAACTTTCCAACAAATAAATAATATAAAAAAAAATTCAGCAACCAAAACAAACTATATATTATATATAAATATACAAATCCAACAATGAATCAGTTTAATAATTCCCCAGAAATCAAAAACATACAACAAATCATAATGTATTCTTCATAGCAAAATACATCGAAATATATCCTAACCATACCCATCTAACTTCAAGTTCGTATTTAATCTTTCACCAATCGATCTCGCTCTTAACATTGAGTCACTTGTCTCGCTCTTAACATTGAGTCACTTGTCCCTTTTGCACCTCAAGCTCATCTTTCAAGACGCATATAAATAGCTAATATGACTTGGCAACATATTAACTCGTAAGTCAAACATACAAAATACGGAGTAGCTAATATTAGTATAAGACCTGCAAAAGGGTAAGTCTAAAATGAAGAGTTATTATGACTAAAAAATAACTAATGTACGCATATCTAATAAGTCGTTCCCTTTGCATTTCAGAAAACATTACAGGCAAAAGAGAAAAATATAATACATAACGATTTCAGTACCTTTGTCCTAACTGCTAGGCGATATATATCAGGAACCTCAGATTGCTTATGGTGTTTTGGATATGAAACTTGAGCATACATATCATATTTCTCGATCAACTTCAAAATCAATAGTAACACTGTAGTCTGCAGTGAATGTCAAGGTAAATGAAATTAACAGCCATATAACAAAGTTATATCAGGAAAGGAAACGAGGGATAACATACGAGGTTTGATACTTCCTTCAACAGACGACACTTTCCAAAGGCTTTCAACAAAGTGGCCAAGTTCTTTTTCAGGCTGGGTCATGCAAAAGCCAGGGGAATAGGTTTATGTGGATTCGTAAAAAAATCAAACTATCTGCAAGTGTAAAAACCAGACGTTATATATCTTCTTCATGATTATATATATAGCGATTTTCAACCCCAAACTTTATCAAATATGCAGTTTGCACACACTTTCCCTTAACAGCTAGGAAAAATGTGAGAGTGTTTTCAAGTTGCAGCATCCTTCTGAATCTTCGTCTACACCACCACTCTAGAACGATATTCTTAAACTCCATACTGACATAAAACAAGTGAAGTTAGTGGAAAAAGTTGAGTTAGTCAATCTCAAAACTGTTAGAGGAGGTAAACAAAGCCCATCAACAGGTCAAGAGGTTCATATCAGAAGATTTACATAAAAATGAAATGGGTAAAACTTTAATTCAAAAGTATAGGTTTTCGTAATCATATCTAACATACTAACAATTTATATGTCTACGCCCAAACCCGTTTTGACCCGTTACCTAACCCGCCCATCTAGCCTAGTATCAAGTATCTAGATACTTACGATTAGACGTGGCATGAACCTGCCAAAGCAGCTCACATTCTGTCTGTACCTAGCTCTTAGTTTTCGCGCGAAGATAGGGTCAAATTCATCATCCAAACCCAATTGTTCATCTATCTCTTGCCTAGTACAAATAATAATAAGTTCCAATGCATCCACTGCTATTTCTTCACTCACTTTGTAATTAAAAAAGTCAAATAATAGTCACCCACTTTGTAAGAATACTAAGAATCTTGTAGGCTGTGCTACGCACAGCCCAGGCCCGAGACGTAATCAAATGCAAATTTTTGATATAATCGAGTATAGTTCGTATAGACTATAGAGAGAAGTTGATGCGGGAGCAAGATTTAAATCGCAAATTTCATATGTATTTTGTTCCCCAGGTAGTGTTAACTTTCCCATTGAAAATAGTTATTCCTTAGTGGGTTACAACCTAAGCTTTCATAAGAAGTTTAATTTTGAAAAGGAAAACACAATTGCACAAAATTGTTCTCGAGACGTTTAACATTTTGATGGATCTCTTGTTGAATAGAACTTCCAAACCCTCTTAGAGAAGCAGGATATGTCAAAGGCTATATGATCCAACAAATTTTACCTGAAAGAAATAAGTGGATTTCCCATTCAAAGGAGCTACTATAACTAAGAAACTGTTATCCATATTTAAGGAAAGGTGCTTACTTGATAGCATCAGGAGTGACCATCCTCTTCTTCGTATTGTAAGGAGTAGGAACTCTTTCGTAAACCTTTAACCTTGTAAGTGCAGCAGCTCTACGCTTAGCTTGTGTCGAATCATCCTACAAGGCAAAAAACAAAAGCTTTCCGATCTCAAAGCTTTTCACAAGTAACAAATATACTTACACCATCACCAACGTATACAACGTATACACAATCATTGTTGCGACTTAACACTACCACATGTGAAACATAATGTGAAATCATTTTATAGTTAATCCACGCCTATGGAAAATTTGTTGAACCATTTTATAGTTAAACCAATAATTGAGAGAGGAGTTGATACAATTTTCATAATACTCCAAACAGATTACAATGTTCATCATTATATTCTTCCGAACTTAAATAATCAAAACAAATTACACTTCCCCATAAACCAGACTATCCAAGCCTTTTTATTTCAAATTACTTTACAGTAACAATTTCATCTTCACTATTTCATTTACACTAACAATATCTCAGTCTGAAAACAAATTTCTGTATCAACAATTTCTCATTACGGAAATAGATACACTAAAAAATATAATATAGTCAAGGCATTCAAACACTCATTCCATTTGCACATGACCTCATACTCTATCAGTTCAAACACAATTGTAATTAAATTATTATAAATAATATAGTTAGTTAATGATAATATATGTACCTTGAGCTAATCTGCCAAAAAGAAATATAAACCCCCACAAAATAACAATAGAAAAAAAAAATTGAGAAGACGAATAAAAAATGGTGGGTTTACCTCGTTGATAGCAGTAAGGATCTTATTGACCTTGTTCATCTTCCTTATAAAAGTACCTAAGTTTCAAACACACTAGCAAATTAAACCTTTTATAAATTAAACCAAAACCACATTGACAAGAACATGCTTAACCATAAACCCTAAATATTATAATACCTTGTTTTATTCAAACAAAACGAAGAGAACATGCGTTAAATAGATACTACCTCGTAAATCGAAGTCGTTTCGTGTGAAAGCCCATCAGAAACTCGATTTCAAGATGAGACTAAAATGAGATATGGCGATGATGAGACGGTGGTGTGTTGCGGGGAAGCGGCTAAGAGAAATACGTGAGGTGAGTGTGTGTGGAGACGAGAGAGAACGAACTATTGGGGGAGGCGGAGTTTGAACAGTGAACCCTTATTTTTGGGAAAGTCCTTTTTTACTCTGTCTTCTTGTTTTTGATTGAAACGAAACATTTAGGGGGAAACCAAATTATGGTGGAGGGAAAACAATAATTATAATTATTTATGTAACTTTAACTAAAACTAATTCAAATACGGAGTATTTAGTTTCGGGTCATAAAGTTGGTTTTAAGATTAATATATCGGACTGTAAAAGGGGAATTTGAAGTTGGTTTTAAGATTAATATTAATATATCTGATTGTAAAAGAGGAATTTGTAGTATCATATTTCAATAGTACGCGTTTATCCTGTCCGCAAAGGGACCGACGTCGGAAAAACCGCCCACATTCTTAAACACGAATTCAAACCATTGGCATGTTAGTCTCGACGTTTGAGGTAGTGGTACCACTTGGATAATGCCCAATTAGAAATAGTTTTTTAATTTATGAAATTTAGTTAAAAGTAAAAAAGTATATTATATATAACATTAAATAAATTACTCCATTATTTATAAAGTTTCACTTTTTTAAACGACGATTTTATGTACATGGGAAACAATTAGAAAAAAAAACTAAATGTAACATATGTACAAATTTGATTAGCTCGACTTACTTTTAATTAAATGAATTTTTGAAAGCCCTATTCGATTACATATTTTTTAGCTTGACTTAAACCAATCGAGTAGTAATTCTATCATCAATATCGATTCAAGCTCGAATATTATCGTTCTCGAGTTGTAAATGAGCTCGAGCTCAAGTAGTTAGTTAAGTGCTCAAATTGGTAACAAGCCCACAACAAATAGGGTCAACCAAACACAATAGACTCATTAAAACAACAATGCGCTCATACGTCATAAAGACACATGTCATCAACTTAGGCATGTGGTTGCATTAAACTCTTGATTATGGATACGTCATCGTCACAACCGGAATACTCTTAAACTCGCCAAGCTTATTCATTGATAACATAGTATCATGTCATGTAATATATAATATGATCAATGACGAACACGATTTCATCAAATTAATAAGATTTGTATTTTATACCTAAGTTGAGGTTGAGGTTGAGGTATATGTTCGCCGACATTAATCTCAAAATCAAAATCATCATCAGCCTTGACACGAATTTTATTGGTTAATGTCATACATACTCAAATGATGAATTAATTATATCCTAAGTTTAATAGTGACATATGTGATATTGGTAATGTCATATATCATAAATTCCATTATTAAACTTAGGATAATGTCATATATTCCAAAATGATGAATTAATTTTATCCTAAGTTTAATAGTGGCATATGTGATATCGGTAATGTCATATATCATATATTCCATTATTAAACTTAGGATAATGTCATATATTCGAAAATGATGAATTAATTTTATCCTAAGTTTAATAGTAGCATATGTGATATCGGTAATGTCATATATCATATATTCCATTATTAAACTTAGGATAATGTCATGTATTCGAAAATGATGAATTTTTTTTTATCCTAAGTTTAATAGTGACATATGTGATATCGGTAATGTCATATATCATATATTCCATTATTAAACTTAGGATAATGTCATATATTCGAAAATGATGAATTAATTTTATCCTAAGTTTAATAGTGGCATATGTGATATTGGTAATGTCATATATCATATACAAGTTTCTAAACCCGTGTATACACACGGGTGTTGAATGTGAATTTAATTTCTGTTTGTATAAAAACTAATGTGTATGTTGTGAAACATTTTATACCTATTTAAAAATATGTAATGAAGTTTGAAGTTTGATATCTATATTAGGGAGTAGCTGGTGATATGTTAATGTATTTCGTTTAGTTTATTTAGTTTAATCATGTATGTTAGAAGTTATATAAGCCATTTCTTCGATGCGTATTGGTAAATTTGTTGAATTTTTTTTATATGTGACGTTCATTTATGTTGCAAATAAAAACCTACAATCCTTTTTCTATTTTAACACGCCCTTAAAATAACAACTTAATTATTTATAAAGAAGTATTTACAATTTTGTGCTTCCTAATATGGTGTGCATATAGGTAACTTAACGTTGTAATAAATTTCATAAAATAATGGTGTGTTATAGGGGTGTTCAATATTTGGTTTGAAACCGTTTAATCCGAAAACCGAACCGAACTAAAACCGAAAAAAACCCGAACCGAATTCGAATTCGGTTTTCGGTTTCGGTTCGGTTCGGTTTCAACATGTGAATTCGGTTTTCGGTTCGGTTTTCGGTTTTGAATTTTTGAATTCGGTTTAACCGAAAACCGAATTCAAAACCGAATTTAAATTAATAATATAGTAAATTATTAATATATGTAGCATATGTGTGATATTTAGAATTTATAAACAAGTATATTTTACATTTAAACCTTAAATTAACTTTACGTCTTTCATTTTCTATTCTAGTAAAACCCTAACACACGAAAAATTACGAGTCGAAACCAATTAACTTCGGAAAAAATAAAAAATTTTGAAATTTTCGGTTTTAACCGAAACCGAACCGAATTTGAATTCGGTTTTCGGTTCGGTTTCGGTTCGGTTTCAACATGTGAATTCGGTTTTGCTCAAAAAAATTTCAAAACCGAGGAACCCGAACCGAGGAAACCAAAAACCGAACCGATGAACACCCCTAGTGTGTTATTAGTTGATTAAATTTGATATTGATAATTAGAACTGACAATTTTCGACACGACTAAAATCCAATTCAAACCTGGCCCAAAAAAAGAAGGTTCAGTCATGTTTTTTAACCTTTAACCCATTGACTAGACAACTCAAAAAATTTCACGTCGGATTTGAGTCACCTGATGGTTTTGAGATTCGAATACAATATAGTAGTTATTTATAGCTTTTAATTTTTATTTATTTAATTTAATTTAATTTAATGATATTTTGATTGAATTTCAATTAATAACTTATTAGTATTGAATTTAGATGGATCTAGTAGGTAATATGATTATCCTTAGATTTTAAAGCCAATTTTATACTTATTCATCATTAGACATAATTTTTTAAAAGATTGACCTATTTGACATATGTGAACCATTTGACCTTAAATCAATCCATTAATTTGAAACTTACCGAAAATTCGTTGGACCAACTAAAAAACATGTTACTTGGGTTGGGTCGAACTACTTAACTCGATTACCAAATCGGGTTAAATTCAGGGTGACCAATTTTGACATTCCAAACCGTCAACCCGATAATAATCATAACAAATTACAATTTATATAACAAATTTAAATATAATATTTTTACAAATTAAATACATGTATTCATGGTTGCAAAAAAATTAATAAACAAATAAGTATTAAAAAACAACAATAAGAATCGTAAGCATCTGATTTATACATAACCTAACTAAAAAGCAATAAATAAAGTATTTTGTATCCAATCATTCTGAATTAAATAAAAATAATATAATAATATTAAATATAATTAAGAAGATACATAGTGTTCATATCTATTACGAAGACGAAGATGCATTGATTTACATCTACTACTATTTGTTTTAAATATTACGAAAGAATTGAGATGTAAATCATCTAAAAGATTACCGGTAAATTATTTTTCAATCCAAAAATATAAGATAACGATGATATAGCTAAAATTATCTAACTAAAATTTGTAAAAAGGGTGTCCTAGAAAAGATTATCGTTCTTTTATTAAATTGAATTATCTTAAATTATATATAGGAAACATACGATGATGTCATCAAAATTTCAATTAACCAATCAAATTGCTTGATTTTATCAAATTGGCTAAAATTTAGGGACACAATGACATCATAATTAATTTTATTCTAATCATAATCTTAATTATAATCCTAACTCTAATCAAAGTCCAACTTAGTATAAGATATCTTGTCGTAACAAAAAAATTAATTAAAAATTATCATATTAATTCTACAAATAATAATTAATTTATAAACATAATATTAAGTATCAACATATAATAATAAGATTTTCATCCATCCACATGAGCTCTTTAATCGTTTCTTTAGTAACTATTTTAGTAACTATTTGAACATCTTATTTATTGATAATCAAATACATATTTAACGGCCCGTGTGTATACACGGGTTTGAAGACTAGTTAATTATTATTAGAATTAAAAACAAATAACTTAATTAAATACTTAATTGTGATTGGTCAATTAAACTTCAATTTGAAATTGGATGATATAAGTCCGCTTCCTATGTAATTTAAAGATTAAGATTCCATTATTAAACTTAGGATAATGTCATATATTTCAAAATGATGAATTAATTTTATCCTAAGTTTAATAGTGGCATATGTGATATTGGTAATCTCATATATTATTTATTCCATTATTAAACTTAGGATTATGATAATGTCATATATTCGAAAATGATGAATTAATTTTATCCTAAGTTTAATAGTGGCATATGTGATATTGGTAATCTCATATATTATTTATTAGACCTTAATTCCGTGAATACACACGGACTATTAAATTTTTATTTGTTTCTTTTTTTATAAATTTTCAAATATTGTATACGATAAATTGAATAGTTTTACACATGAGTTACTCTGTAAAATAATGTACATTAAGGAGGTAGTTGTTGTCTATTAAATTAAGAACCAAAACTCCTATTAAAATTAACACGACATATGGTCCAAAAATAATGCCTTTGTTTATCATTACTACTATTATCAACCACAAAATTGGAGATCAAAATCACGATCCTTCCTCAAAATGATTTCAAAATTGGAGATGAGAGCATATCTAATATAGGCAATACTTTGATTACCCTACGAGCAATAACAAAATAATTACCGATCCATAGGCAAATCTACTGATAAACAATTACATGTAACAGACGTAATATGTCACTACTTAAAACTTACATTTCCATCCATCAAAACCATCGAAATCCGTCGTGTAGCAGGAAGGTTATAGTCTCAATAAATACTCCAAACGTGAATGATCCTCACCAATATCTTTCAAGACTTTAACAATATGACTTTTGGCATATTCGGTAGTATTTGCTGAAAGTCGCCCGAAACAACTACCTTTCCTGCATATTATTTGGTACTACCAAGTGTACCTCTCAAGGTCCTGTCCAAAGCATGTTTTGCAATTTGAACAGGAGATTGATATATTGAGTCATACCTGCATATATATTGTCAACTTACCAAGTGAATTTTGGATGATGAAGTTGTAGGGGATGGATCATTTATCACCTGAAATAAGTACCATTAATCTTTATTTTTATATTGAGTAAACCTTCAACATAGTTAAGTATTTAACTTCAGTACCATTATTTATTGACATAGTTTTCTCAAATTTAGTGGTAACTAATAGCTTGTATCCCTATTTATTATGACTATTCGCCTCAGACATGTAATCAGAGAACCATTTAGAAATTACTAATATGTACATGTTTCGACTGGACCAGTTTCATGATGTTACCTGACCCGCCCGCTTTGTCACTTTATACCATAAATCAATACAAAAAAATAACTTCAAAGGTGAGCAACTTGAACATTGCGTAAATCACCTCTGCCATACTCAAATATACCTCTTTAATTCTTCATATATTATATGTAATAAAACATCAAACCAGTACATGAGAGAACACGTTAAGAGTTGGACTGCATAGCTGTTCAAATAACAATTATCAGATTGGAATTATACAGGGCACAAATTGGACTGCATAGCTGTTCGAATAACAATTATCAGATTGGAATTATACAGGGCACAATAATATTGATCGGTAGAAAACCTTTACAAACACAATATAAGAATAAAAGGAAAAAGAAAATAATAAGATAAGATTTTTTATGTGTTCTCCATGTATTTCGTAAGCTTATACGTAGAAACAGTTCACCATGCCATCTGCACTATGTAGGCATCCTTAATTGTGTACGAATCAAGAAGGTATTCAAAATCTCACATCCACCCAACAATGCAGATATAACAAATTACTCCCAATGATTAGGCCTACTTTTATTTTTTATGAACATCAGAATAATATTGATTGACTTCACTTCAAGGATTAATTACAGTAGCATCAAACCACAAACTCATAAGGCTAAATTATAGCTCACACCTATTTTTGACCAACTCAATTCTAAAATATCTTATGTACCAACTTATATACTTCTATTAAACTTGGATAGTTGAACAGCCTTGCTGACTTTCAACTTCAAAAATGAAGCCACACTTGATCATAATTGCACAAAAATTATAAATTAAAGTGTAATTGATACCTAATAGGTTATCATCTATCGGAATCAACATCAAAATACATCAGAACAACAGTCGGTTACAATTTGTACTGAAATCATGTGTGACAAACTCGTAGTCACATAAACAATTACTTCATGTGACCATATAGTGGCATCTGATTTAGATACACAAACTAACACTCAATGTGACTAATATCAAATTTAATCATAATTGTTTTTGCCTATTTTTTGCCCTAAATAATTGCCACATAAATATTTAACGACGTGACTGTTGTAAATATATTGGTCACATGTAATCACCTAGAGTGTGACCATAAACATCATTTAGATACACATTTGTGATATAGTGTGGCTATTATAAATCCATATAGTCACATGATCGTGCTAGAAATAAATGTGACTATACACATTAGCTTTTAACATTCTAACACACACTAAATTTTAGACACACATAATAGTTATGTGATCATATGTACCGAATTTTGGCTACACTAAAATCATGTGTGACAAACTCGACTCTATGATTTTGACACATAAACAATTACCTAATGTGACTATTTAAAGTCTCATCAATTAGACACACAAACACTCAATGTGACTAATATCAAATTTAATCATAATCTTTTTTGCCCATTTTTGCCCTAAATAATAGCCACATGAATATTTAACGAGTGACTGTTATAAATATATTGGTTACATATAATTACCTAGTGTGTGACCATAAACATCATTTAGATACACATTTGTGATATGGTGTGGTTATTATAATGTCATATAGTCACATGATCGTGCTAGAAATAAATGTGACTATACACATTAGCTTTTGGCAAGCTAACACACGCTAAAGTTTAGACACACATAATAGTTATGTGACCATATGTACCGGATTTTGGCTACACTAAAATCATGTGTGACAAACTCGACACTATGATTTAGACACATAAACAATTACCTCATGTGACCATATATGGCATTTGGTCACAGTGATTCAAGTGTGTGACATAGATTTGTCACATTTTATATGTATATCGTGACTAATGCTTCAAACTTACTCTTCATTTGTCACTCGTTCCAATTCATATGTGGCTAAATAATCAGTCAAAAAATAGCTGTGACCGTTAGCCACATAAATGTATGAAGGTGCACAATCGGAGTTCATATGTGGCTAACTAATAACATGAATTTTATTTTGGTACCTTTAGCCACAAAAATATTCAAATGTGTGGCCGTTTAATTTCGGCTATGTGTGACCAAATCTCATTTTTGTACTAGTGTATATATATATATGTATGTATATATATATATATATGTATGTATATATATATATATATATATATATATATATATATATATATATATATATATATGTATGTATATATATATATATGTATATCACATACATATATGTATATATATATATACATATATATACATATATGTATGTATATATATATATATATATATATATATATATATATATATATATATACATACATATATGTATGTATATACATATATATATATATATATATGTATATATATGTATATATGTATATATATGTATATATGTATATATATATATATATATATTGTATGTGACAACCGTCAATTTAGGACTAGAATTTAGTTCCTAATCAGGTTTTAATACATGTAATTAGTTCTGTGTTAGGCTAATTAATGTATCAATTATTATATATATATATTGTTGAATATATATCTACAATTATGCGATTTGTTTAAATCGTACAAGTCTCAAACCGAATGAATTTCAATACAATAAATACGGACGTTGGTGAACAATCGATTTAAGTAATACAATGATTTTAAATAAAGTCATCGCACTTAAAATATTATGTCAATAGTATTTCGTATCCAAGTTTTATCAAACGATTAACATAAACACGAATCAAATGCAACTTCGCAAACAAAACGTGACAATTCACCTTTTTAATGTAATTATTAAATGTCTAGTAAAATACTTCAACAAAAAAATACTGAATAATTATTCGTATTTTAAAATGTATATTAAAACATAGAAAATAAATATTTAACGTGTAAACGACGGAGAAAACGAACACCGCACGGAGCGGGAACGCGGGGCGAAAGTGGGGATTTAACCTCCCACTTCCACCCACTTTCTTTCATTCTCTTTTCTTTCATCTCTCTCTTCCTCCTCTTTTTCTCTCAATTATCATCATCACCACCATCACCAAAATCAACGAAATTCGCAAAATAAACACATTAAACGACTTCAAAACACTATACTCCTTTGGAAATAAACGACCACCTCGCGACGATCTACAATCCTACCTTTCCGGATTTTCATTTCATCACTTTGTAAGTTTCCGACAAATTACGAAATCTCTCGTTTTTACTTACTTTTCATATATTATTGTTTGGATAAGCTTAATATGTCCCTATGAGGGTTGGGTAAAAGAATCAGACCAAACGGAAACCCGAAAACACGTTTTTGGCTCGAAATCCGTCGAACAGCGGCCAGTGTCGCATAGACACCAGCAGCGTATAGCGACACTACCAGCGTCACTCCTTTAGTGCCGCTAAACTTCTGATACCGACACTCCCTAAGTGTCGCATAAGCTCAAACGTTGACCTCTGACCGTCACTACTGAAGTGACGCCTATATATACTTAGCGACACTTGTTAAGTGCCGCCATATCCCTTTAGCCGACACCACATGCCGTCACTAGATAAGTGACGCCCTATATTCCGTACCGACACTTCATAAGTGTCGCCCATAATTTCATTTTGATCTATACCCGTCACTCTACAAGTGACGCCCTACTATTTTACCCGACACTTCGTTAGTGCCGCTATGATACGCGTCACTCCTTAAGTGACGCCCAAATGTCCGAAATAATCATTTTATATGACACTTCCTAAGTGTCGCCGTTATGCTGAACCCGTCACTCCTGAAGTGACGCAAACGACTTCATACGACACTACACCAGTGACGCTATACTTTCCAATCTGACATTGAACCCGACACTTCGGTAGTGTCGCATGAACACCTTTAGTGACGCCTATAGTGACGCATAAAACAGCAGATTGTCCAACTATTTTTACACCAAGTGTCGAGATTTTTCAACTTCAAATACTTATTCCATACGACTTTTAGAACATGATGGGACTTATATTTCAAGAGTAACACTTCAAAAACAAGACGATAACAACAACACTTTTATTTCAACAATTCACCAACGGGCCGTACGCGTTTTCAAAACATACTTCAACACTCAAACAAGTCGTTGTAACTTGTGTCAATTCAATCAAACAAGTCGTAGTAACTTGTAACAATACAATCAACCAAATCGGGGAAATTTGGACATTAAGTTAGACAAACAGTTTAAATGGTAGTCTTTCGAGATACCAATACAATTAATAACAATTCAAGTGTCGTGGACACATTCAGGTTTCAAGTCTTTGGACACCAACACACTGCTAATTACTTCAAGTTTATTAAGTTAAACACATCAGGAATCAGGTGAGTTTCATAGCCCCATTTTCACTACTTTTACCAGGGGTGTGATATTACTGCATCATTTTGTTTTACAAGTAGAACGCAAGTGACAAACTTCAAATACTACATGAGTTTCAAGCTAATCAATTTAAAGTCCTCCATAAGCATAGTCTCTAGTATTTTATAGCGTGAATGTTAGTATATGATATCATATGGGATTGACAATCCTCATCCGGGTTAGCACGCACTAATCGGTCAAACGGATGTATTAGCATTTGGGAAGACGAGTGTTGATTAGGCACTCGTAGGAGGCAAATCATGTTAGGTTTCCTTAATTGGGCCTGACAAATCAGTTAAGCTCAGACTATGTGCTCATGGACAGTATAACTTTTATTTTGCTTAAGTGCATTTTAAATTCATTATAAATCTTGCGGTTCTGACAATTATACATTGACATACAAACCTGTGAGCTCACCAGCGTTTTCGCTGACCCATTTTAGTATATATCACAGGTACCCAGCAGTAGGTTGACTGCACAAGCAGGGATTTCTAGCTCGAGTCAGCATACATACAATTAGAGATTGGACTGCATTATTATATTTTGTAAAAGTAATTATGCCATGTAATCTCTCAATTTCAGGAACCGAGCTAGTGCAATATTATTTTTGATGTAAACGTTAACTTTATTAATACAAGTTTAAAACGACGCATATAGTGGTCGTTCATTATTATCTTTGTGCTTTGTATATTGATTAGTGGCACCCAAATCAAGCTTCCGCAAATCATTAAATTTGGGGGTGTCACAGATTGGTATCAGAGCCTAAGGTTATAGTGAACTAGGTTGCATTTAGTGGGCCTAGACTATGACCGTTAGGCAGTATTCCTTATTAGTTATGACTAGTTCAGGGATTACATCATACGACTTTAATTTAACATAGCCTGATCAACTATGTACAATTAAAGAAAGATGATGTGAAATCTGAAAGAGTTATGTTGAACAGGAATGCATTAGTTGACTCTGACCTCGAGAGAAACGGGACTCAAAAACACTTCTGTGCTAGACACTCAATAGGTTATTATGTGATATACATATATTTACATGAATAGACCTCATTACAACTTTAGGCTATATTATATTATATTATATGAATATAGGCCTCTTTCTTTCAAACGTTTTGTCTCGGAATGACAAACACACCACTAGTTCATCATACTCGGACTAGTATCTTATTTCATTTCCTTGTTCTTTCTTACTCAGCATCATGCCTCCACGTCGTCAAATTACCCTTAGCGAAGCTGAGATCGCGGGAATAATTGCCCGCAGTGTGACTGAAGCCTTGGCTACCCGAACACCACCTGGTAGTGAGGACACCGCAACCAATACTCCACCACCCAAACCCTGCTCCTATAAGGATTTCCTTAGCTGTAAACCACTATACTTCAAGGGCACGGAAGGTGCCATTGGTTTGATCCGTTGGATTGAGCGCATGGAATCTGTTTTCAGTCTCTGCGACTGCACTGAGAACAACAAGGTCAAATTCGCTGTTTACACCTTTCAGGAAGGTGCATCCACGTGGTGGAAAACCCACGCAAACTCTGTAGGCCTTGAGGTTGCAAACCGACTTCCTTGGGCCGAACTGAAGAAGAAGCTGACAGAAAAGTACTGTCCTGAAGAAGAATTGCATAGGCTGGAAGAAGAATTCTGGCATCTGGAAGTGCAGGGAAATGATGTCGCTGATTATACCACCAAGTTTCAGCAGTTTGCCTTATTATGCCCGGGTTTGGTCGAACCAGAAAGTAAGGGCATTAAGAAATACATTCGTGGACTCCCCGAGAACATCCAGGGAAACGTTGCCTCATCCAAACCAACCACTACTGAGAGTGCCATTCGATTGGCCCACGAACTCATGGCCCTAGTTGTCAGCCGTGAGACCTCCAACACCTCATCCTCCAACAAACGCAAATCCACTGAACACCACCACAACTCAAGCAAGAAAAACAACGCCATCCAAGTCTACACCTCCAACTCTGAAACCACCCACAGCTACACCGGGGGCAGACCTTATTGTCCCAAGTGTAACTACCATCATTTTGGCTAGTGCGGTACTCCTTGCAACAACTGCAGGAGGCAAGGGCATTTGACTAAGGACTGCAGAGCCCCCAAATCCAACAACAACCCCTCTGACAAAAATGCCCGACAACCTAAGTCCTGCTATGAATGTGGAAACCCAGGACACTTCAGGGATTCTTGCCCAAAGTTGAAGAATAAGGGCAACAACAACAACCACCGCAACAACAACAACGCCAAAAGTACCGCTTTCGTGATCAACTCAGGGGACGCCCGTCTGGACCCGAATGTGGTCACGGGTATGTTCCTCCTCAACAATTTAACTGCTTCCATTCTATTTGATACTGGTGCCGATAGGAGTTTTATTTCCGATGAATTTTGCCCTCTACTTGACATTACACCTGTTGCTTTAGACGTTAAGTACACCGTAGAGCTAGCAAATGGCAAGCTGATAGAAACCGATAGTGTGATACCTAATTGCACTTTAAATCTAGCCGACGAAACCTTCCCCATAGATCTTATGCCTATTGAGATAGGAAGTTTCGATATCATCGTAGGCATGGACTGGTTATCCAAACATCGCGCCGAAATCATCTGCTATGACAAAATTGTTCGCATACCTCTCACTGTCGGTAGAACCCTAGTCATACAGGGGGAGACCGGAGGGACGAGGCTCAACCTCATATCTTGTTTAAAAACCCAAAAATTTCTGAGAAAGGGTTATCCTGCAATCCTCGCGCACATCATGGAGAAAAAGTCGGAGGAGAAGCGACTCGAGGATGTTCCAATTGTTCGAGACTTTCCAGAAGTCTTTCCTGAAGAACTACCTGGTCTACCACCACCAAGACAGGTTGAGTTCTCAATCGATCTTGTACCAGGTGCTGCGCCTGTGGCCCGAGCACCATACCGTTTAGCTCCATCCGAACTTCAGGAGTTGTCCACCCAGTTACAGGAACTCCTGGAACGAGGGTTTATCAGGCCGAGTTCTTCACCTTGGGGAGCTCCGGTCCTATTCGTTAAGAAGAAAGATGGTTCCTTTCGAATGTGTATCGACTATCGAGAGTTGAACAAGTTAACTGTCAAGAACCGGTATCCACTTCCTCGAATCGATGATTTGTTCGACCAACTGCAAGGGTCGAGTTGTTATTCAAAGATTGATCTCCGATCCGGTTATCATCAATTGCGTGTTCGCGATGCCGATATTCCAAAAACCGCTTTCAGAACCCGTTACGGGCATTACGAATTCCAAGTGATGCCATTCGGCCTAACCAACGCACCGGCGGTATTCATGGATCTTATGAATCGGGTGTGCAAGCCTTATCTTGACAAATTTGTCATTGTCTTCATCGACGACATCCTTATATATTCACGAAACAAAGAAGAACACGCGCAACACCTCAAAACCATCCTTGAACTGCTTAAACACGAGGAGCTCTATGCCAAGTTCTCTAAGTGTGAGTTCTGGATCAAAACCGTTCAATTCCTTGGTCACGTGATTGACAGTCAGGGGATTCACGTTGACCCGTCGAAAATCGAAGCTATCAAAGATTGGAAATCGCCAACCACCCCAACCGAAGTACGGCAGTTTTTGGGACTTGCCGGGTACTATCGAAGATTCATTGAAAATTTCTCCAAGATAGCCATACCACTCACGACTCTAACCCAGAAAGACAAAAAGTTTGACTGGACTGAGAAACAAGAGTCGGCATTTCAACTCTTAAAGCAAAAGCTTTGCAGTGCGCCTATCCTATAATTACCCGAAGGCACCGATGATTTCGTGGTATACTGCGATGCTTCTCATCAAGGTCTCGGTTGTGTGCTCATGCAACGAGACAAAGTCATAGCTTATGCTTCCCGACAGCTCAAGATTCATGAAAAGAATTACACCACCCACGACCTCGAGCTAGGAGCTGTCGTTTTTGCCCTCAAGATCTGGAGACATTACCTTTACGGTACCAGATGTACAATTTTCACCGACCATAAAAGCCTTCAACACATATTCGATCAGAAGGATCTCAACATGAGGCAACGTCGATGGGTCGAGTTGCTTACCGATTACGACTGTGAACTCAAATATCATCCAGGCAAAGCAAATGTTGTTGCTGACGCCCTCAGTCGAAAAGAGCGAGTGAAACCACTTCGGGTTCGAGCCCTCAGTATGACCATTCACAACAATTTAAACATTCAAATTCTCACTGCTCAACTCGAAGCCTTAAAACCCGAACATGTCAAAGATGAAGCCTTGCGGGGCATGGATAAACAGCTTGAAATCAGACCTAACGGGATTAGGTATTTTTCAAACCGAATCTGGTTGCCTAAATTCGGGAACCTACGAGACTTGGTGATGGATGAAGCTCACAAGTCCAAATATTCTATCCACCCGGGATCCGATAAAATGTACCACGGTATCAAGGACTTCTACTGGTGGCCAAACATGAAATCTGAAATCGCCACCTATGTCAGCAAGTGCCTTACTTGCTCCAAAGTCAAAATCGAATATCAAAAACCTTCTGGTTTACTTCAGCAACCCAGTCTTCCTGAATGGAAATGGGAACAAATTTCCATGGACTTCATAACCAAACTACCCAAATCCTCAAACGGTTGCGATTCCATTTGGGTGATCGTGGATCGTCTCACAAAGTCTGCTCACTTCCTAGCAATCAAGGAATCCGACAAAATGGAACGCCTCACCAACATTTATCTGAAAGAAATCGTGACCAAACACGGTGTTCCAATCTCCATTATCTCCGATAGAGATAGTCGTTTCACTTCACAATTTTGGCAATCACTTCAAAAATCTCTGGGTACTCGACTTGATATGAGTACCGCATACCATCCTCAAACCGACGGCCAAAGTGAACGAACCATTCAAACACTGGAAGACATGCTACGGGCCTGCGTAGTAGACTTCGGTGTAAACTGGGAAAAACATCTACCATTGTGCGAGTTCTCGTACAACAACAGTTATCATACCAGCATCAAGGCTGCTCCCTTCGAGGCACTGTACGGTCGTAAGTGCCGTTCACCTATCTGTTGGACCGAAGTTGGGGATAGCCAACTCACGGGTCCAGAAATCATACACGAAACAACCGAGAGGATCGTAGAAATTCAAAACAAACTCAAAGCCGCGCGTGATCGTCAGAAAAGTTATGCTGACGTGAGACGCAAACCACTCGAGTTCCAGGTTGGGGATCGAGTTCTACTCAAAGTATCGCCTTGGAAAGGCGTAATCCGATTTGGCAAACGAGGGAAGTTGAATCCCAGATACATTGGACCATTCGAGATCCTCGAAAGGATTGGTCCAGTGGCTTATCGATTGCAGCTGCCATCTGAACTCAGCAGCGTGCATCCCACATTTCATGTTTCAAATCTGAAGAAGTGCCTGTCTGATGAGACACTTATCATTCCACTCGATGAAATTCGAGTTGACGAGAAACTTCACTTTATTGAGGAACCCGCAGAAATCATGGACCGTGAGGTCAAACAACTTAAACAAAGTCGTATTCCCATTGTCAAGGTTAGGTGGAATTCGCGGCGCGGTCCGGAATTTACCTGGGAACGGGAAGACCAGATACGACTCAAATATCCTCAACTCTTCACTGATTCGACATCAAACACGACTTCAACATAAATTTCGGGACGAAATTCTCCTAACAGGGGGAGAATGTGACAACCGTCAATTTAGGACTAGAATTTAGTTCCTAATCAGGTTTTAATACATGTAATTAGTTCTGTGTTAGGCTAATTAATGTATCAATTATTATATATATATATTGTTGAATATATATCTACAATTATGCGATTTGTTTAAATCGTACAAGTCTCAAACCGAATGAATTTCAATACAATAAATACGGACGTTGGTGAACAATCGATTTAAGTAATACAATGATTTTAAATAAAGTCATCGCACTTAAAATATTATGTCAATAGTATTTCGTATCCAAGTTTTATCAAACGATTAACATAAACACGAATCAAATGCAACTTCGCAAACAAAACGTGACAATTCACCTTTTTAATGTAATTATTAAATGTCTAGTAAAATACTTCAACAAAAAAATACTGAATAATTATTCGTATTTTAAAATGTATATTAAAACATAGAAAATAAATATTTAACGTGTAAACGACGGAGAAAACGAACACCGCACGGAGCGGGAACGCGGGGCGAAAGTGGGGATTTAACCTCCCACTTCCACCCACTTTCTTTCATTCTCTTTTCTTTCATCTCTCTCTTCCTCCTCTTTTTCTCTCAATTATCATCATCACCACCATCACCAAAATCAACGAAATTCGCAAAATAAACACATTAAACGACTTCAAAACACTATACTCCTTTGGAAATAAACGACCACCTCGCGACGATCTACAATCCTACCTTTCCGGATTTTCATTTCATCACTTTGTAAGTTTCCGACAAATTACGAAATCTCTCGTTTTTACTTACTTTTCATATATTATTGTTTGGATAAGCTTAATATGTCCCTATGAGGGTTGGGTAAAAGAATCAGACCAAACGGAAACCCGAAAACACGTTTTTGGCTCGAAATCCGTCGAACAGCGGCCAGTGTCGCATAGACACCAGCAGCGTATAGCGACACTACCAGCGTCACTCCTTTAGTGCCGCTAAACTTCTGATACCGACACTCCCTAAGTATCGCATAAGCTCAAACGTTGACCTCTGACCGTCACTACTGAAGTGACGCCTATATATACTTAGCGACACTTGTTAAGTGCCGCCATATCCCTTTAGCCGACACCACATGCCGTCACTAGATAAGTGACGCCCTATATTCCGTACCGACACTTCATAAGTGTCGCCCATAATTTCATTTTGATCTATACCCGTCACTCTACAAGTGACGCCCTACTATTTTACCCGACACTTCGTTAGTGCCGCTATGATACGCGTCACTCCTTAAGTGACGCCCAAATGTCCGAAATAATCATTTTATACGACACTTCCTAAGTGTCGCCGTTATGCTGAACCCGTCACTCCTGAAGTGACGCAAACGACTTCATACGACACTACACCAGTGACGCTATACTTTCCAATCTGACATTGAACCCGACACTTCGGTAGTGTCGCATGAACACCTTTAGTGACGCCTATAGTGACGCATAAAACAGCAGATTGTCCAACTATTTTTACACCAAGTGTCGAGATTTTTCAACTTCAAATACTTATTCCATACGACTTTTAGAACATGATGGGACTTATATTTCAAGAGTAACACTTCAAAAACAAGACGATAACAACAACACTTTTATTTCAACAATTCACCAACGGGCCGTACGCGTTTTCAAAACATACTTCAACACTCAAACAAGTCGTTGTAACTTGTGTCAATTCAATCAAACAAGTCGTAGTAACTTGTAACAATACAATCAACCAAATCGGGGAAATTTGGACATTAAGTTAGACAAACAGTTTAAATGGTAGTCTTTCGAGATACCAATACAATTAATAACAATTCAAGTGTCGTGGACACATTCAGGTTTCAAGTCTTTGGACACCAACACACTGCTAATTACTTCAAGTTTATTAAGTTAAACACATCAGGAATCAGGTGAGTTTCATAGCCCCATTTTCACTACTTTTACCAGGGGTGTGATATTACTGCATCATTTTGTTTTACAAGTAGAACGCAAGTGACAAACTTCAAATACTACATGAGTTTCAAGCTAATCAATTTAAAGTCCTCCATAAGCATAGTCTCTAGTATTTTATAGCGTGAATGTTAGTATATGATATCATATGGGATTGACAATCCTCATCCGGGTTAGCACGCACTAATCGGTCAAACGGATGTATTAGCATTTGGGAAGACGAGTGTTGATTAGGCACTCGTAGGAGGCAAATCATGTTAGGTTTCCTTAATTGGGCCTGACAAATCAGTTAAGCTCAGACTATGTGCTCATGGACAGTATAACTTTTATTTTGCTTAAGTGCATTTTAAATTCATTATAAATCTTGCGGTTCTGACAATTATACATTGACATACAAACCTGTGAGCTCACCAGCGTTTTCGCTGACCCATTTTAGTATATATCACAGGTACCCAGCAGTAGGTTGACTGCACAAGCAGGGATTTCTAGCTCGAGTCAGCATACATACAATTAGAGATTGGACTGCATTATTATATTTTGTAAAAGTAATTATGCCATGTAATCTCTCAATTTCAGGAACCGAGCTAGTGCAATATTATTTTTGATGTAAACGTTAACTTTATTAATACAAGTTTAAAACGACGCATATAGTGGTCGTTCATTATTATCTTTGTGCTTTGTATATTGATTAGTGGCACCCAAATCAAGCTTCCGCAAATCATTAAATTTGGGGGTGTCACATTGTCACACCCCCAAAATCGGTAATCGCGTTATTACTGTTTAGCGGAAGCTTAATAATGTATTAGCGGAAGCATTTTTGTGTATACAGCGGGGGTGCTGACATTAACGGTATGCATTCATCGTATCAGAGCATATGATCATATGGAACATATTATTTAAGATGCCAAATTTTGAAATTATTACAAAAGGTACGACTTAGAAAGTCGTACTAGTAGTAGTTAGGGGTGTAAACGACACGATACAGCTCGTGAGCTATTCGAGATCGACTCGAAAAGTATTTGAAATCGACTCGGGATTAGTCGAGTCGAGCTCGAGCTCGAGCTACTCGAGTATGTTATCGAGCCGAGCTTGAGTATCATAATACCCGACTCGTAAAGCTCGCGAGCCCTTATCGAGCTTATCTAATATTATTATTTTACCCTTGATCTTTTAATGCATTTACCTAAGTACACCACTATATATTCAAAAGCATGAAACCCTAAATCATATTCTTTCTAGCCACAAACAACATATCCTTTCAAGTTTCAAGCGCATCTTTCTATTTCTCTGATTTAGATCTTCCGATTATTCTCGATGCTTCATCCTTTTTAATTTGTAAGTTCTTTAAACTAATCAATGATCTTATGACTTTTATTTGTATGTTCTTACTAGTTATAATCGGTTTATATTTCGTTTGTCTTTTACAAGCAGCTTCATAAATACGATTTTACCGGAAGAGTTCATTCGAGGACTATCAATTGACAATCTCGTCCGATTGCTAGGGGTTTGTGTTCATGTTCAGTTTTGCAGGTTTATCGGAATCGAGAGAGAGACGTGGCAGATCGTCGATATCGTGACCGGAAGAAGATGAAGATAGAGATTGACATGCTGAGATAGATACGGATTCTGTAGCTATATCTTTCAGTAATGGAGAGTTAACGGATGTTTCGATTGATGATTTTGAGCCCCGGTGTAGAAACTGTCTAATAGATCTAGTTCATCGGCCGGAAGCATTGTAACAGGATCATCAAGATTCAGATCTAAATCCTCCGGTAGATCTGAAAGCGTTTTGAAATATGGGTTTTGAATCTTGTAGCTTTTATGATATGGGTTTTGTTGAATTTAGTGATATTAAGTAGGGTTAGATCTCAATTTGATGGGCTTTGGTTGAATATAAACCTCAAAGATACCTTTATTTATATATTTTGTTTTATTTATTAAAACTAAAACTATTGAAATGTGCAGGTGTACAGATATTGGAGGTGCAATTGTGTAATTCCTTAGTGGCTTATTGAAGACTTGCTCTACTGGGTTTTTGTTTTGTGGTACAACATCATATTTTCATTGTAATTGTAATCATAATTTTTGATACATTTAGTATCCACATAAGTATGTATTATTGGAATTTTTGCAAAGTGATTATGTTGAGTATGGTTTTATTGATAGTTTAGTTTTATGTATTGTTTGTGTTATGAAAATCATAGTGGTTGAGTAATTAAGTATCTTGTATGTTTTTTAAATATATTTTGAAAGCTTATCGAGCCGAGTCGAGCCGAGCTCGAAAGTGTCGATACATCAACAAGCTCGAGTTCGAGCCTGAAATATAGAGCTCGGTCGAGCTCGAGTCGAGTTTCGAGCCTCGAGTTTTTGAGTCGAGTCGAGCTCGAGCCTGGCACTGTGTCGACTCGACTCGGCTCGATTACACCCCTAGTAGTAGTGTTGTCATCAATAAATATAGTTTTAAAAGAGGGATTTCGTAAGTATAGCTAATGAAATTAGTAATACAAAAGAAATCCAAATGTCCCAAAAGAAATGACATCCTAAATCGTCCAGGGTAGCTTACGTCCTTTATGCATGCAGAAATACCTGAGTCCTAATTCCCTGAAAAACATAGTAAAGGGTCAACAATGATTGTTGAGTGAATTCACAGGTTTGCAAGTAGTGTAGGAAACACATGTTAATCATTTAAGAATAACATTTCTAAATAAATAATAGTTGTTTACTTTGTAGGAAATACAAGTTTATCAATTAAGAGGAACATTTCCTATAGTAGTAGTTTGTAGGAAACACATGTAATTTAATGAAGAATAACATTTTCGAAATAGTAGTAGTTGTCTGTGTAACAATCCCCACATAGTAATTTGTAGAAAACACAGGTTAATCCAATCAAGGAGTAACATTTCCTAAATCGTTGCTAGTAGGAAACATAGGTTAATCTGACTAAAGATCAACATTTCCCAAAATAGTTGTTCATAGGAACTCAATTCCTATATAGTAGTTTTGTGGGAATAATTAGACGGTGATCCCTCGAAAGGTGAGCTAAACCTGTCGAGTGAAAGCAACGCGACCTAACCCTATAACCAAACCACGACCAGCAGTAGTTGTTTGCCAAATAGGACCTGTAAGTATACGCTCTAAAACTGTAGGAGGGTCATCACGGTGATAGTACTATCCGTATACTCAGTGGCTAGAGTCACCTAGCTAATGGTTATAGTCTGTAGCCATAAGGACTTTTATGCACTACATCGTAAGCCTTGGTCCATTCTAGGATTCGTTGTCTAATTCCCAAAATAGTATGAAAACATCTTTTCGTAAACAGCAGTTCAAGTAATTGTATGAAATAACATTTCATAAATAGTTTAAGTAAATACATACTGTATTTAAATCAGTTATTGCATGCATTAGCAAAACAATTGCTATGTTTTTCACCCCAGGTTTAAAAGCATTAAAACAGTAAAAAGGGGCTGTGAACTCACGGTATAAGCAGAAGCGTGAGCGATAGTCAAAAGTGGCAGTCTGTCGTCCAACGGCGTCCCTCAAAGTCCTAGACGCAAGATAGGTATTAACATAAGTATTGACATTTGTCAAGTTATGCTAATAAGTTTGATTGTTTTGACTATTCATTGTTTTTAAGTGATTGTACAATTTTAGTTGGTGATAATCGTCTTTGAAAAATAAATATTATTTCTCAAATTATGTTTATTTTTATAACAATCGTTGCGTGTAAGTATATACCTCTATATACTTATTAGTTGAATATGTATTCGCATACATATATATAAATTGTCATCGTCGTATGTGTATATATATAATTAGTTTATTACCTATATATATATAAGTGTCGTTTGTTTCGAAAACACAAGTTACACTTGTTACGAAGTAACTTCCGTTTCATCCCAATATATATGTATACAAATATGTTTATTAAATGTCCGTATGTATATATGTTGGTCCACTAAATATCACTTAGTCTAAAACGTCGCGTTCATTTGGTGGTATTATTTCGAATAATTACTCGGATATAATAATATCTCGTGGTCGTGTAAAGTTTTAGATCCAAACTACATGTCGTATATGTTTTATGTCAAATATTGCTTAACAAAGAATATTCGATCATGTAGTCGTCAATTGTTTGTACCACTTTTAGTTTGAAAATTCTGTGTTTCGAAATAGAGTTGGGATCCACCGGATCCATGACGGATCCGCCGAATCTGAGTCAAAATACTAGAATCCTCCGGATCAAATTACAATATGTCGGATCGTGTTAAAAGGCAGAGGATCCGCCGGATCCAAAAGTGATCCGCCGGATCGTATCGTTTCTCCGCGTTTTCTGGGTCTAAACTTAAGATCCACCGGATCACTCAAGTGATCCGCCGAATCTGTCTAGTTTTTACGTGTTCTGCACCTAGTTTTTATGGTGATCCGCCGGATCACTATGGTGATCCGCCGGATCCGTGTAGTTTTCATGTGATATTTCATCGTTTTTGCCTAGGATCCGCCGGATCATCCACTTTTACAGACCCAGTTCGCAACAGAGCATGCATATATTGGTTTGGGTTTGGTTCTAAATAATTTCTCAAGGTTTGAATCATACATAACCATGAAATATCGTCACAATAACACGTTCACACATTCCAATTTCGTATAAATGAGTTTTGTTTACTCAAACTTTATTTCAAGAATTTTAATCCATCAATCCATCAAATTTTCATGTTATATGCATAGATTAGGTTATGATAACAATATTCATAATGAAATTTTAAGTAACAAATTTAAAAGTAAAAAGTTCCTTACAATGAGATAATGATGATGATACGGTCGATGATGATGATCACAGGAGGATGATGATGATGTTCACGAAATGGTGATGGCAATCACAAGATGAAGAGGAAGATAATGATAGTTGATGATTTTTGAGAATGTGTTTATTATGAATTTGTGATGAAGATTTTTGGTCCCTGCAGCTTCTTCTTCTGCTTCAGTTTGAGATCACAGGGATTTTCAATAATTGAAGTTAGGTGATCGTATATGTGTGTGTATCTTAGAGTTGGAGGGAAAGGAGTGTATATAAAAATATGGAACGACAAAATTTTCAAAGGGTAGTATGGTTGGTTCCTAATTTGTCCCCAGATATTTAGTTTGTGTTGATATTGTAGGTATTTAGCCCGTTAATTTCGTGTACAAGTCCAATTGTGTACAAAATTTCATTTAAATTTCTTAATCATATTTTGAGGTAATTCTCTAAATACTTTAATATGAAGGGGAAAAATAATACTTTTATTATTTTTGACCTTTAGGTATGTTTTGTATTTGTTTCTGTTCGCGTGGGACACGTTTTATATAAAACGTAGTTATGTTTTATGTTATACCAATAATATAAATTAACAATATTCGTAATTAATAATTTTCACATTATTAATTATTTGTATCACCAACTATTGTATACGTTTATTTATCAGACTCGTTCCGTTTGTTTTGCGTGTAGTTATAAATAACCACGTATCTAGTAATACATCGCGTATTAAAATAGTAAGTTTTGTCAAACTTAACTCATAAAAATAGTTTTGAATTCACTAATCAGGGAATTAGTTCTAAGTATGCATGAAATTAAGTATAAGTATATACCTAATTTGGAGGAGTGTCACATTCTCCTCCCGTTAGCGAAATCTCGTCCCGAGATTGTGTCGTGAGTCTCAGTCACATGTTCGAAAAGTTGAGGATATTTCTTTCGCATTTCATCCTCGCGTTCCCAAGTAAACTCTGGGCCATGTTTCGAGTTCCAACGAATTTTAACAAGTTTGTTTCGTTTGTGTCGAAGTTTCTGGGTTTTCGAATCCATAACTTCGATAGGTTCCTCCACAAAGTTTAGTTTTGAGTCAATGAAGACTTCGTCAGGAGGAATGATAAGTGTTTCGTCAGAAAAACACTTTTTGAGATTACTAACGTGAAAAGTGTCGTGTATGCTACTAAGCTCTTGCGGTAGTTTGAGCTTGTAGGCGACAGGACCAATCCTAGCAAGGATTTCGAATGGTCCGATGTAACGTGGGTTAAGCTTTCCGCTTACCAAATCGTGCTATCCCCTTCCAGGGCGATACCTTGAGTAGGACTTTATCTCCTACTTGAAAATCAAGAGGTTTACGGCGGTTATCAGCGTAACTCTTTTGTCTATCTCGTGCCGCTTTCAGTCGGTTCAGTACTTGAGTTATCTTGTCGGTGGTTTCCTGGATAATCTCAGGTCCAGACAGCTGTCTGTCATCCAACTCTACCCAACAGAGTGGTGATCGACACTTGCGTCCATATAACGCCTCAAATGGTGCCATTTGTATACTGGTGTGATAACTATTGTTATAAGAGAATTCGGCTAGAGGTAGGTGGGTATCCCAATTACCTCCAAAGTCTATCACACAGGCTCGCAACAAGTCTTCGAGCGTCTGTATCGTTTGCTCGCTTTGGCCGTCAGTTTGAGGGTGGTAGGCAGTACTAATATCGAGTCGAGTACCCGGTGCTTGTTGAAGTGATTGCCAAAAGCGAGATGTGACTCGGGCATCTCTATCAGAGATAATAGATAATGGAACACCATGTCTGGAAACGATTTCTTTCAAGCAGATTCTAGTTAGTTTCTCTATTATGTCTGTTTCCTTGATGGCAAGGAAGTGGGCTGATTTCGTCAATCGATCGACAATCACCCATATAGTGTCTGCTCCAGACGTTGTTTTGGGTAACTTCATAATGAAGTCCATCGTTATTTGTTCCCATTTCCATTTGGGCAATTCGGGTTGTTGCAAAAGCCCAGACGGCTTTTGGTATTCGACCTTGACTTTTGAGCAAGTCAAGCAATTACTAACGTAGGTGGCAATGTCGCATTTCATGCCAGGACACCAATAGAAACCTTTCAAGTCTTGGTACATCTTATCTGCACCAGGATGTATCGAGTAGTTGGACTTGTGAGCTTCGTCCAAAATCAGTTTGCGTAATTCATCTACGCAAGGTACCCAAATTCGATTCATAAAGTACAACACCCCGTTGTCCTTTGTTTCGAGTTGTTTGTCCATTCCCTTCAAGGATTCTTCCTTATGTCGTTCGGGAATTGATGTGACCCAAAAAGTCATGTTTTTAACGACATATTTCCACACTCTGTGGACTATTCTTTGGTGAAAACATTTCAAAACCATCATTATTTACCAAAAATCACCAAGGTAGTCTAAATATAGATGTTGCTGCAAAAATTGGTTAAAACGTCCAATTAGCATGCAAACCGAGGCAAAACAATCACCTTAAATTTTCCGTTCTTAATATTCTTATGGAAATAGAACTTAATTCATATTTTATGATTCTATAGGAAAATCCAAGATCGGAGGTGAAAGAATCAGAAGAAACGGACAAAAGACGAGGAAGATACACAGTCTAAAAGCTCACCGATCGTCATCCGGAACACGCAAAAGTCAAACACTTCCAAATTTGGCAAACTCAGTGTCATTAGAAGCGTAACGGAAAAACGAATCCAACGGCTCAAGAATCAAGCAAAACGGAGTCCAAACGAAGAAGATACGGACGAACCAAGCAACCGAGGAATCAATATACAGCATATGGAGCACCAACCCCCCCACCCCTGCCCACCTAGGTACCGTATACGGTACCCTAGCTGCCGTATACGGCCCTTAGGGTGTCGTATACGGGGTTGGTTGGCTTGTGAGGTGCCGTTTGCCCCTTGGTCCGCTTGCCCCGTATGCTGCTTTGATGCTTGTATCTTATGCTTCAAGACTTGTACCAAGCCTTCCACCATTCTCCTATAAATACTAACCTCCTTTTCTCATTTTCACACACCTTTCACCTCTCACATTTCTTTCTCTCTCTAGAATTAGGTTAGCATTCTCTCTCTCGCACTACTCTTATGAGTTAGAGGAGAATTAGTAGGTTAGAGTAGAAGCTCTTAGTAGCTTTTGTACGGAGTTACTCCGAGACTTCAGATTTGTGAAGATTTGTCTGTATTACTCTCTTATTCAGGTTTAATACAATCTCTCGCATTTATTCTTTTAATTATGCTTTCTTATTATGCATGCTTAGGAATGAATGCTAGAATTATGCTAGGCTAGACAAATCAATGTTTGTTGTGATGTATGCAATGTTAGGATAGTTATGATATAATATACAATTGGGATGGCACCATTATGAAACAACGGAGGTAACGTTATACGACTTTCATCTGTATAGCGCCGGAAACATCACGAATGTGTGTAGTACGGAACGTGGAAGCTATGAAAGTCGTGGGCACAATCCGTTGTAGAAATAATGATTCCCAATTGTAACATGCTGTTACTCTGTCTGTACAAGTTTAAAACTGTTTGCGAACTTATAAGCTGAACCTCTGCCTGTTTATCTATCCAACTTATGCTGTGGTTTGTATCCTCCTCCCTAGAACCTGGCCAATTGCTAGAAGTAGGATTGCCAACTATTCTGTGTATGATGATCAATGAACTCAACATGGTCGTTGTTCCCTTGATTGAAACACATCCGAGGGACACGAAGCATAGGATTAGAGATAGATTAGGTTCACGCTTGTTTGTTGTGTATCTTTGGGACAACTTCCGGGATATCCATGATTTAATTATTAGGTCAGTTAATGTGATGACTAGTGTTCCGTCCTATTGCATGTTCTTGTTTGATTGTTGCTTAGGCACTGCATGCTAGACATACGCAAACATTATCACTGCTCTGCTAATTAGATTTTCACGAACATAATAAACATAATACAGATAGGTTAACATGCATAAAATAGTTGTAATGACTGTATGATTAATGATGAACAATTCAACTGACCGCTAGACAGATAATCCCAATCGGTTCCGCGGGTTAAACCCTGTTCATGTTATTGTTCAATGAACAATTCATGCCATGATACTAACGTCCTCCGGATGTCTGTAAATGGGGACCTGGATTAGAGGATAGTTGTCAGTTGAATTGGTCTGTGCATTTGGGAGAACTTCCGATGTACTGGACATTCTATAACTGCTATCTATGTGACATATTATATATCTGATTGCGGACAACTCTACGTTAGGTATATAGTAGGATCGTGGTTGTAGCTCATTAAGAAATATAGGAATATCTAGTGAGTAATCTGGAACCCTAACTGGTATAACGGAAAAGCTGTAAAACGCCCGAATAACCGGTATAGCGTTAACACAAATACGTGGGAAACCGAGTAAAGGTCGTAGGCATAATACTTTATCTACCAATTAAGTTTCTATGACCTCACAGGATTAGTCATCGCACCTAGTAACCTTATCCCTCTTAACTATCCATCCAAATAACATTGCCGAAATCACAACAAACATATTCCTTATCTTGATTTCTCTGCGTTCTCCGTATAAACCCCTGTTTTTAATTTAGTTTTTAATTTTAGTAATTAGATTAGAAAACCAACCAACCTATCAAAAAGTTTTAAAAATCCCAGCTAAATTACAAAAGATAATTAATCCTCCTAGATTCCCATGCCCGTTGTAGTTTGAAGAACGACACCTGAGTCATACATACCACTTACTGCCCTTTAGGTCTTTAGGTTGTATCAAAACTTAGGATACCCAGCATAATAAATAACAAACACACTGTCCGCGCGCCCTTGCCGGAAGGTTCAACGACCGGAGTAAAATCCGACCGACCGCTGGGGTGCACGACAGGAATAAAAGCTAGTTGTTGAGTGATGTGACCCAAAAAGTCATGTTTTTAAGGACATATTTCCACACTTTTTGGACTATTCTTTGGTGAAAATATTTCAAAACCATCATTATTTACCAAAAATCACTAAGGTAGTCTAAATATAGACGTTGCTGCAAAAATCGGTTAAAACGTCCAATTAACACGCAAACCGAGGCAAAACAATCACCTTAAATTTTCCGTTCTTAATATTCTTATAGAAATAGAACTTAATTCATATTTTATGATTCTATAGGAAAATCCAAGACCGGAGGTGAAAGAATCAGAAGAAACGGACAAAAGACGGAGAAGATACACAGTCTAAAAGCTCGCCGATCGTCATCCGGAACACGCAAAAGTAAAACACTTACAAAATTGGCAAACTCAGTGTCAATAGAAGCGTAACGGAAAAACGAAGCCAACGGCGCAAAAATCAAGCAAATCGGAGCCCAAACGAAGAAGATACGGACGAACCAAGCAACCGAGAAATCAACGGAGGCCAAATGGAGCACCAACCCCCCCTGGGCACCTAGGTACCGTATACGGTACCCTAGCTGCCGTATATGGCCCTTAGGGTGTCGTATACGGGGGTGTTTACCTTGTGAGGTGCCGTTTGACCCCCCCTTGGTCCGCTTGCCCTGTATGCTGCTTTGATGCTTGTATCTTATGCTTCAAGACTTGTACCAAGCCTTCTACCATTATCCAATAAATACTAACCTCCATTTCTCACTTTCACACACCTTTCACCTCTCACATTTCTTTCTCTCTCTAGAATTAGGTTAGCATTCTCTCTCTAGCACTACTCTTAGGAGTTAGAGGAGAATTAGTAGGTTAGAGTAGAAGCTCTTAGTAGCTTTTGTACGGAGTTACTCCGAGACTTCAGATTTGTAAAGATTTGTCTGTATTACTCTCTTATTCAGGTTTAATACAATCTCTTGCATTTATTCTTTTAATTTTGCTTTCTTATTATGCATGCTTAGGAATGAATGCTAGAATTATGCTAGGCTAGACAAATCAATGTTTGTTGTGATGTATGCAATGTTAGGATAGTTATGATATAATATACAATTGGGATGGCACCATTATGAAACAACGGAGGTAACGTTATACGACTTTCATCTGTATAGCGCCGGAAACATCACGAATGTGTGTAGTACGGAACGTGGAAGTTATGAAAGTCGTGGGCACAATCCGTTGTAGAAATAATGATTCCCAATTGTACCATGCTGTTACTCTGTTTGTATAAGTTTAAAACTGTTTGCGAACTTATAAGCTGAATCTCTGCCTGTTTATTTATCCAACTTATGCTGTGGTTTGTATCCTCCTCCCTAGAACCTGGCCAATTGCTAGAAGTAGGATTGCCAACTATTCTGTGTATGATGATCAATGAACTCAACATGGTCGTTGTTCCCTTGATTGAAACACATCCGAGGGACACGAAGCATAGGATTAGAGATAGATTAGGTTCACGCTTGTTTGTTGTGTATCTTTGGGACAACTTCCGGGATATCCATGATTTAATTATTAGGTCAGTTAATGTGATGACTAGTGTTCCGTCCTATTGCATGTTCTTGTTTGATTGTTGCTTAGGCACTGCATGCTAGACATATGCAAACATTATCACTGCTCTGCTAATTAGATTTTCACGAACATAATAAACATAATACAGATAGGTTAACATGCATAAAATAATTGTAATGACTGTATGATTAATGATGAACAATTCAACTGACCGCTAGACAGATTATCCCAACCGGTTCCGCAGGTTAAACCCTGTTCATGTTATTGTTCAATGAACAATTCATGCCATGATACTAACGTCCTCCGGATGTCTGTAAATGGGGACCTGGATTAGAGGATAGTTGTCAGTTGAATTGGTCTGTGCATTTGGGAGAACTTCCGATGTACTGGACATTCTATAACTGCTATCTATGTGACATATTATATATCTGATTGCGGACAACTCTACGTTAGGTATATAGTAGGATCGTGGCTGTAGCTCATTAAGAAATATAGGAATATCTAGTGAGTAATCTGGAACCCTAACTGGTTTAACGGAAAAGCTGTAAAACGCCCGAATAACTGGTATAGCGTTAACACAAATACGTGGGAAACCGAGTAAAGGTCGTAGGCATAATACTTTATCTACCAATTAAGTTTCTATGACCTCACCGGATTAGTCATCGCACCTAGTAACCTTATCCCTCATAACTGTCCATCCAAATAACATTGCCGAAATCACAGCAAACATATTCCTTATCTTGATTTCTCTGCGTTCTCCGTATAAACCCCTGTTTTTAATTTAGTTTTTAATTTTAGTAATTAGATTAGAAAACCAACCAACCTATCAAAAAGTTTTAAAAATCCCAGCTAAATTACAAAAGATAATTAATCCTCCTAGATTCCCATGCCCGTTGTAGTTTGAAGAACGACACCTGAGTCATACATACCGCTTACTGCCCTTTAGGTCTTTAGGTTGTATCAAAACTTAGGATACCCAGCATAATAAATAACAAACACACTGTCCGCGCGCCCTTGCCGGAAGGTTCAACGACCGGAGTAAAATCCGACCGACCGCTGGGGTGCACGACAGGAATAAAAGCTAGTTGTTGAGTGATGTGACCCAAAAAGTCATGTTTTTAAGGACATATTTCCACACTTTTTGGACTATTCTTTGGTGAAAATATTTCAAAACCATCATTATTTACCAAAAATCACTAAGGTAGTCTAAATATAGACGTTGCTGCAAAAATCGGTTAAAACGTCCAATTAACACGCAAATCGAGGCAAAACAATCACCTTAAATTTTCCGTTCTTAATATTCTTATAGAAATAGAACTTAATTCATATTTTATGATTCTATAGGAAAATCCAAGACCGGAGGTGAAAGAATCAGAAGAAACGGACAAAAGACGGAGAAGATACACAGTCTAAAAGCTCGCCGATCGTCATCCGGAACACGCAAAAGTAAAACACTTACAAAATTGGCAAACTCAGTGTCAATAGAAGCGTAACGGAAAAACGAAGCCAACGGCGCAAAAATCAAGCAAATCGGAGCCCAAACGAAGAAGATACGGACGAACCAAGCAACCGAGAAATCAACGGAGGCCAAATGGAGCACCAACCCCCCCTGGGCACCTAGGTACCGTATACGGTACCCTAGCTGCCGTATATGGCCCTTAGGGTGTCGTATACGGGGGTGTTTACCTTGTGAGGTGCCGTTTGACCCCCCCTTGGTCCGCTTGCCCTGTATGCTGCTTTGATGCTTGTATCTTATGCTTCAAGACTTGTACCAAGCCTTCTACCATTATCCAATAAATACTAACCTCCATTTCTCACTTTCACACACCTTTCACCTCTCACATTTCTTTCTCTCTCTAGAATTAGGTTAGCATTCTCTCTCTAGCACTACTCTTAGGAGTTAGAGGAGAATTAGTAGGTTAGAGTAGAAGCTCTTAGTAGCTTTTGTACGGAGTTACTCCGAGACTTCAGATTTGTAAAGATTTGTCTGTATTACTCTCTTATTCAGGTTTAATACAATCTCTTGCATTTATTCTTTTAATTTTGCTTTCTTATTATGCATGCTTAGGAATGAATGCTAGAATTATGCTAGGCTAGACAAATCAATGTTTGTTGTGATGTATGCAATGTTAGGATAGTTATGATATAATATACAATTGGGATGGCACCATTATGAAACAACGGAGGTAACGTTATACGACTTTCATCTGTATAGCGCCGGAAACATCACGAATGTGTGTAGTACGGAACGTGGAAGCTATGAAAGTCGTGGGCACAATCCGTTGTAGAAATAATGATTCCCAATTGTACCATGATGTTACTCTGTTTGTATAAGTTTAAAACTGTTTGCGAACTTATAAGCTGAATCTCTGCCTGTTTATTTATCCAACTTATGCTGTGGTTTGTATCCTCCTCCCTAGAACCTGGCCAATTGCTAGAAGTAGGATTGCCAACTATTCTGTGTATGATGATCAATGAACTCAACATGGTCGTTGTTCCCTTGATTGAAACACATCCGAGGGACACGAAGCATAGGATTAGAGATAGATTAGGTTCACGCTTGTTTGTTGTGTATCTTTGGGACAACTTCCGGGATATCCATGATTTAATTATTAGGTCAGTTAATGTGATGACTAGTGTTCCGTCCTATTGCATGTTCTTGTTTGATTGTTGCTTAGGCACTGCATGCTAGACATATGCAAACATTATCACTGCTCTGCTAATTAGATTTTCACGAACATAATAAACATAATACAGATAGGTTAACATGCATAAAATAATTGTAATGACTGTATGATTAATGATGAACAATTCAACTGACCGCTAGACAGATTATCCTAACCGGTTCCGCATGTTAAACCCTGTTCATGTTATTGTTCAATGAACAATTCATGCCATGATACTAACGTCCTCCGGATGTCTGTAAATGGGGACCTGGATTAGAGGATAGTTGTCAGTTGAATTGGTCTGTGCATTTGGGAGAACTTCCGATGTACTGGACATTCTATAACTGCTATCTATGTGACATATTATATATCTGATTGCGGACAACTCTACGTTAGGTATATAGTAGGATCGTGGCTGTAGCTCATTAAGAAATATAGGAATATCTAGTGAGTAATCTGGAACCCTAACTGGTATAACGGAAAAGCTGTAAAACGCCCGAATAACCGGTATAGCGTTAACACAAATACGTGGGAAACCGAGTAAAGGTCGTAGGCATAATACTTTATCTACCAATTAAGTTTCTATGACCTCACCGGATTAGTCATCGCACCTAGTAACCTTATCCCTCATAACTGTCCATCCAAATAACATTGCCGAAATCACAGCAAACATATTCCTTATCTTGATTTCTCTGCGTTCTCCGTATAAACCCCTGTTTTTAATTTAGTTTTTAATTTTAGTAATTAGATTAGAAAACCAACCAACCTATCAAAAAGTTTTAAAAATCCCAGCTAAATTACAAAAGATAATTAATCCTCCTAGATTCCCATGCCCGTTGTAGTTTGAAGAACGACACCTGAGTCATACATACCGCTTACTGCCCTTTAGGTCTTTAGGTTGTATCAAAACTTAGGATACCCAGCATAATAAATATAAAACACACTGTCCGCGCGCCCTTGCCGGAAGGTTCAACGACCGGAGTAAAATCCGACCGACCACTGGGGTGCGTGACATTGAGCGTCACGAATTTGAGTAATGAGATTCGAGTGGATAGTCAATCCCGATGCTCGAACTCTACGTCGTTTGACTCGTTACTTACGACTCAGGGCATCTGCTACAACGTTTGCCTTGCCCAGGTGATACTTGATCTCACAGTCGTAATCATTAAGTAATTCGACCCAACGGTGTTATCTCATGTTGAGTTCTTTCTGGTCGAATATATGTTGCAGGCTTTTGTGGTCAGTGAAGATCGTACACTTCGTACCGTATAGGTAGTATCGCCAGATCTTCAATGCAAAAATGACAGCTCCCAACTCTAAGTCGTGAGTCATATAGTTTTTCTCGTGCACTTTTAGTTGTCGTGATGCATATGCAATGACCTTGTCATTTTGCATCAATACGCAACCCAATCCTTGATGCGAGGCATCACAGTAAACAACAAAGTTATCTACTCCTTCGGGCAATGATAGTATGGGTGCGCTGCTCAGTTTCTGTTTCAATAGTTGGAACGCGTTCTCTTGTTTCTCGTTCCAATCGAATTTCTTATCTTTCTAAGTTAACGTGGTAAGTGGCTGGGCTATCTTTGAAAAGTTTGCGATGAATTGCCTGTAATAGCCAGCTAGACCAAGAAATTGTCGTACTTCTGTGGGGGTTTTAGGTGCTTCCTAGTTGTTGATGGCATCAATTTTGGAAGGGTCCACGTGAATTCCCTTGTCATTTATCACATGACCAAGGAAATGAACCTCTCGCATCCAAAATTCACATTTAGAGAACTTTACATAAAGCTTCTCTTTCTGGAGTAGTTCGAGGATAAGTTTCAGGTGCTGTTCGTGATCCTCTTTCGTTTGCGAGTATACTAAGATGTCGTCAATAAACACAATGACGAACTTATCAAGATAAGGTTTGCATACTCTGTTCATGAGATCCATGAACACTGCTGGTGCGTTTGTCAACCCAGAAGGCATGACTAAGAACTCGTAATGACCGTAACGAGTCCTAAACGCAGTTTTTGGTACATCCTCTTCTCGTACCTTCAGTTGGTGGTAACCAGATCATAGGTCAATTTTCGAGTAGTAGCTTGACCCTTGTAGTTGATCAAATAGATCGTCAATTCGTGGTAACGGGTATCGGTTCTTGATAGTTACCTTGTTCAGTTCTCGGTAATCGATGCACATTCGCATAGATCCATCCTTTTTCTTGACAAACAAGACCGGAGCTCCCCAAGGTGAAAAGCTCGGCCGGATGAATCCTAAGTCCAAAAGTTCTTCCAACTGTTTGGACAGTTCCTGCATCTCAGATAGAGCTAGACGATAAGGTGCGCGAGTAATTGGTGTAGCTCCTGGCACTAGATCGATGTGAAACTCGACCTTTCGCGGGGGCGGTAATCCTGGTAAATCGTCAGGAAATACTCCCGGATAATCACGTATGATAGGTATATCGTCTATGCGTTGCTCCTCAGGTTTCTTTTCCACAACGTGTGCCAAGAATGCTTGGTATCCCTTTCGGAGATACTTACTAGCTTTCAAGCAAGAAATCAACTTAGTGGCACTTTTTCGGTTCTCACCTTGTATTACTAATGTTTCTCCTATCGGTAGTGGTATGCGTACCAACTTCTCGAAACATACAATTTCAGCGTGGTTCTTTGACAACCAATCCATACCGACTACGATGTCAAAACTTCCCAACTTAACCGGTAGCAAGTCTATTTCGAAGAGATGACCTTCTAACTCCAAGGTGCATCCCGGTACTATTTCTCCTGACTCGATCAACTCACCATCGGCTAGATCTATAGTGTATTTGTTATCTAGCTTACGGGATTCAAGTTCTAATAGTGGTCTAAACTCAGTAGACACAAAACTTAAATCGGCACCCGAATCAATTAACACAGAGGCATAATGGTTGTTTACGAGAAACGTATCAGTGACGGTATTAGGGTCCTGGCGTGCCTCTTGTGCTCCCATTACGAATGCCCATCCTTGAGCCGGTTGATTGTTGATGTTGTTGGCTCAGTTGTTGTTACCACAGTTGTTGTTGTTAAGTTTAGGGCATCGGTTCCGATAATGCCCCAGCTCACCACACTCAAAACACCCCTAGTTTTGACGTTCATTGTTTGTTCATGGAGGAGGGTTGGTTTTACAGTCCTAAGTTTTGTGACCCCATGCCCTACAGTTGCCACAATAACCACATCCACCCTCGTGGTGTCGATTGCACTTTCCACACTTAGGCTTGTTACCTAGGTATGGTTTTGATTTAGTAGTGGTGGCAACGTATGCTTTTGCTTTTCCTCCACTTTTCTTGTTTTGCTGACCCTGACGGTCGGTTCCACCACCATTCCACTTTCGTTTTGCACCACCGGTACTACCAGCCTCAGTGTTACCTGATTCGCCTTTCCCTGACACAACCTTCTTAGTCAGGGTCCCCATTCTGACCGCCTCATCGATCAACCTTTGTGCTAGAGTAACAGCACTCCTAAATGTGGCAGGTTCTGATGATGTAACCAGACTACGGATCTGAGGTACCAATCCCCAGATGTAATGCTCAATGCGTTTAAACTCGGGTGTCACCATATGTGGCACTAATCGTGCTAGTTCTTAGAATTTAGTGGTATACCCAGTGATATCAGCACCAATCATCTTAATGTCCCACAAATCAGTTTATACCTTCTGCATCTCACTACGGGGACAAAACTCTTCCAACATCATGTTTTTCAGTACTCCCCAGGACATGGAGTGGGTAGCTTCCCATCCAAGGGATTGAAGTTGACTTTTCCACTATGTTAGCGCCTTGTCAGCCAAGGTGTAGGTGGCATACTTCACCATACAGTCTGGTAAACAATCACTGATATCCAACACCGATTCCATCTTTTCTGTCTAGTGAATGATACCAATAGCGCCCTCTGTGCAGCGGAAAGTTGTTGGCTTACAGGCCAGAAATGTTTTGTATGAACACCCTCGACGGGTATTCACTGTAGTCTCAGCATTCACAGGGGTAGACCCGCTGTTATTTATCACATTCTCACAATTACGGCTTGCTTCATACTGAGCAATGCCTTCAGCTATTCGTCTCGTGATCATTTGCTCAGCAGTTTCCTCGTGGTTGAGTGGTGGAGTGTTTTCAGGGACAGGAGGTGTGGTCGTCCGTCGACTGTTCTTAGTTGTTCGTCATTTTGGTGGCATGATTCCGTTCTGCGGTTATGAAAATGCAGAAGTCAATGCCAAGATAATGAATGTGAAGGACAAGATTTCACATTGTTTAGTAAAGGAACAATATGAAGGATGAAGAATAAAGGTTCACATTACGTGTCACACGACTTTGAAACGTCCACATGTATTTAATATAATATAATCACGTTGGCCAAGCGTCATTATATGATGCTAAATACATATTTATTTTCATCATCATTTAACACGATCAGTTTCAAGAGAAATCAAGACGAGAATCAACAATCAATGTGTAACACGTTTCAAGGAGTATAAGAGGTGATCATAAGAAGTGATCATTTCGTTTTCATTCTAACAAGCGTATATAGTTATAAATAAATACTATAGTCGATAGCAACTGTAAGGAACACGAAATGTAAACCAAACATATAATATCATTAGTTAAGCGTTCGTACATAAGTTTTCGATACAACAAAAGATGGGATCACCTATATACCCATCTAACGATAGTGCTATACAAAAAGCGATGGGGTTTTTCCTATACATAAAACCATCTGATACACGCCTATACAACATGTGATGGGTCTACTAATATGCCCATCAACTAAAAGTAGTCAGTCTAACCCTAAGTAGGCACAACCCGCCATACATGGGTCTAATGAAAATATGGTAGAAACATCCCTACTGCCATCCTAGCCACGGCCATCATAACACATACTCCAATCACAAACCCTACAACCCCCGCACGTCTCTCTAACACCCTCACGCGAGCACGTGCAAACTCAGCAATCTCTCTGGCGGCAACCATGTTGCCCATCAAGAAGTGGCAATGCTCATGCATGTAAGCCATGTCTCCGTCCAAACGGGAGACATCACTCTGTAACTCTGAAATGTGAGTACCCCTGCCACCAGAAATACGAAACAATGTATGAATCACAGAAATCAAAGTAGGGAGGGTCAACTATATAGGCTCTCCAGTGGTAGGAAGTGGAGCTGGTGATCGTGAAGACTCCCAGTCTCAAACGTAGAGGGAATACCTCCAGTGATCTCCACCGCCCTAGAATAGGAGTCATCCACTCCAAATGAGCAAACCTAGGTACCCTCTGTGGTGGCTCGGTAGACTCGACCATCAGCGCCTTGTCGCGGGGCGCCAGGGGTCCTATGGGAAGGTCTCGGACACACATCCTGGGTGTCCTCCTCTGTATAGGTCTATGAGAGGTCTCAGCGGCCTGGTGATGAGTGCCTGCAGTAAAAGGTGCAGTGGCAGGTGTGACCACAGGTGCGGTCGGTGGTGGTGCTACATATGCATCACTAGAGTGGTCAGATGTAGCTCTAGGATGAACAGTCAGGCTCTCAACTCCTGAACTAGCACCGCTATGATAGGTGTCCTCAGTCGGCTCCTCATCAGAAGCATAGATGTAAACCAGGAATTGTCTCGACATGCTGAGAGAAAAGAAATCATGGGTGACGTGTCAGTCATATGTTAGATGTATGCAAACGTATGTATGTATGAATGCATAAATGTTCTAGCCAAGGCTATAGTCTAGGTCTCTAAGGTTTCAAGTCACTTAAAGACTGCTTGTTCGCTATAACCAATGGCTCTGATACCAAGTCTGTCACACCCCCAAAATCAGTAATCGCGTTATTACTGTTTAGCGGAAGCTTAATAATGTATTAGCGGAAGCATTTTTGTGTATACAACGGGGGTGCTGACGTTAACGGTATGCATTCATCGTATCAGAGCACATGATCATACGGAACATATTATTTAAGATGCCAAAGTTTGAAATTATTACAAAAGGTACGACTTAGAAAGTCGTACTAGTAGTAGTGTTGTCATCAATAAATACAGTTTTAAAAGAGGGATTTCGTAAGTATAACTAATGAAATTAGTAATATAAAAGAAATCCAAATGTCCCAAAAGAAGTGGCATCCTAAATCGTCCTGGGTAGCTTACGTCCTTTATGCATGCAGAAGTACCTGAGTCCTAATTTCCTGAAAAACATAGTAAAGGGTCAACTATGATTGTTGAGTGAATTCACAGGTTTGAAAGTAGTGTAGGAAACACAGGTTAATCATTTAAGAATAACATTTCCAAATAAATAGTAGTTGTTTACTTTGTAGGAAACACAAGTTTATCAATTAAGAGGAACATTTCCTATAGTAGTAGTTTGTAGGAAACACAAGTTATTTAATGAAAAATAACGTTTCCAAAATAGTAGTAGTTGTCTGTTGTGTAGGGAACACGAGTTATTGAAAGTATACATAACATTCCCCAAATAGTAATTTGTAGAAAACACAGGTTAATCCAATCAAGGAGTAACATTTCCTAAATCGTTGCTAGTAGGAAACGCAGGTTAATCTGACTAAAGATCAACATTTCCCAAAATAGTTGTTCTTAGGAACTCAATTCCTAAATAGTAGTTTTGTGGGAATAATTAGACGGTGATCCCTCAAAAGGTGAGCTAAACCTGTCGAGTGAAAGCAACGCGACCTAACCCTATAACCAAACCACGACCAGCAGTAGTTGTTTGCCAAATAGGACCTGTAAGTATACGCTACAAAATTGTAGGAGGGTCATCATGGCGATAGTACTATCCGTATACTCAGTAGCTAGAGTCACCTAGCTAATGGTTATAGTCTGTAGCCATAAGGACTTTGATATAGCGTAAAAAGTCACGTTTTTACTACCGATATCTCTCTCATTCTGGAACGATTCTGGGCATTTTAATTCAAAAGCAGTACAAATCAATAGTGTTATGCCAAGATGGTCAAAACAAGGTTGCACGATGAAAATCAAGCAAAACGGATGAAAAACGAAGATTCCACGCACGTTTGAAGATTCAAGGCATCAAAACGAGATTTCAAGACAAAAGTGCCCATCACCAACATCCATCTCATCCAAGATGTTCGTTTTCGAATTACGAATCCAACAGAAGAAGAATCAACAAAACTAGACGAAGAATGAAGATTCTACGTACGCCGGAAGATCCAAACGATTCGTATGACACATCTAAAGTTCAGAGATATATTTTTGGGATTTCTTTTCATTAAAATCTTCGCTTTTGAATTACGAATCCAACGCAAAAAGAATCGACGCAAATGGACGCATGACGAAGAAAATACGCACGAATCAAGAAACGGAGCAAAAGACGGCGAACCGGGGCGGGGCGGTGCCAGCCGCCGCCGGCCACCACCCAGCCGCCGCCGGCCACCGGGTGGCCGCCTCCATCCATCTACCCCCTGCCCCGTTTCTGCTTTTTGGTCCTTGCCCGTACTCGGTGCACCACCTTTACATGCTTTTTGGTACCCGGTGCACCACCTTTACACGCTTTTTGGTACCCGGTGCACCACCTTTTCCACCTTTTGCTAACGTATGCCTTGGAATGCTAACGTGAGACGAATTTCTCCTATAAATAGGAGGCACCATGGTTCATTTAAAGACACACCTTAGAAAACACACTTTCTATATCTTTCTTATTTCTCTAGCTTCTAGCTTTTATTTCTTTCTTTATTTTCTTACATTAAAGTAGTATTAGGCTAGTTAGAATAGAAGCAAGGAACGTGCTTGTAATCTTTAGTGAGGAACATCTTGTAATCTTTATTGTACGCTTGGAGATACGCTTATTAATTCAAGTCTATTCCTTCTCGCATATTAATCTCGGTTATTTCTATCCTTTTCTATCTTAATTAAATATGTACGCTTTAATTATGCTAGAGATCGTTTATGCCATGATTAGCGAGTAGATTACTATTGTATTTGTTGTGATGTAGTTAGCATATATATTTGTGGGATGACTTTAAATGTGTCGTGAAATAATATGACGGCCCCTATTCGACTGTTTACTTGGTATAGTGCTGGAAATGCTTTCGAGCAAAGTACAAACGCATGGAAGCCGGTAACGACCGAAGGTAGTTGTATTATGGATCGACATTATTGAAATGGAAACTTTATGAATGGACTTATCTTATGATTTTAAACCTAAAACTTACATTCGCCTTTCGGTTAACAAACGTGATTGTAACCTTATAAAGAGGAGTCGCGAACCTTAATACTTGGTTAATAGTTATCTGTGTAAAAACTATGGTTTTAATTGTAACGTCATGCAAGCATCATAAAATGCAATGTGATTACGTGGAATTGCCATGAGTATTGTACACTTCCAATCACGATGTACTTATCATGCAAACATCGCGAAGCAATTAAATTCACAATGGAAACATCGGTAAACGATTAAATACATTGTGAACTAACATAGTATTTTCCAACATTTTCTGGGTTTAACTTTATGCAAAAAGCCGTCAGCATTTTAAATTGCATTTTAATTAGATTAGTTAGTTTAGATTAGATTAGATTAGGTAGGCTATAGGCTAAATAACCATTTACGAAAACCTAGGGATTTGTTAATTGTATTAAGAAAGGCAAGTTTAAAATCCAATTTAAAGTGATACTTTTCCTTAACCTATGAAATCTAAAGTAAGGTACGCAAGAAACCTCAACATTTTCCCTCGTTTACCATGCTTGAATTTCATTAATGGGAATTGATCAACTAAGCCCGAACATATTTGCTAAGTTAGTTGTTTGCTGGATTTATAGTCTTTATGGTATTAAGAACGGTTAAACTTGTTGTGGACTTGCTACTCTATTCCTTTACCCACAAGCAAATGCGTTCAATAATAAGGGCCACTGACTCCCTCATAGGAGAGTGTGGAGAGTTGAGCATTGTCTGTTTAATCAGAATCATGACACCATAATTCCTCGTGACATATTAGTTGATAACCGACTAATAGGGAATCTATTGGTTATACCATAAACTACCAAGTCTAGTGAACATTCCAAATTTAGTAAACGTTTTCCCTAAAGGTCATCGTCCCACATTATAAGCTAATGAACTCACAACAAATACTACTTTTATTATCTGATTTATTATTACATTTTATTCGCTTTATTTAGTTTACCTAGTTAACTGAACCAAAACCCCCAACGCACTATTTTAAAACATTTACTAGAAAAGAAAGATTGATTGTATCACCTCTGTTTCAATTCAGTTTCTCTTTAAGAACGACTCTAGGTCATACTTACCATATACTAGCCTTTAGTTCAGTATTAGTAAGCCATGCTTAGACCCCAGCAATTATAAATTATAAAACCCACCGATCCGCCTTGCGAACAGCCCGCTCGCGAGGCGCGCATCAGACTTTTATGCACTACATCGTAAGCCTAGGTCCGTTCTAGGATTTGTTGTCTAATTCCCAAAATAGTATGAAAACATCTTTTCATAAACAGCAGTTCAAGTAATGGTATTAAATAACATTTCATAAATAGTTTAAGTAAATACATACCGTATTTAAATCAGTTATTGCATGCATTAGCAAAACAATTGCTATGTTTTTCATCTCAGGTTTTAAAAGCATTAAAACAGTAAAAAGGGGCTGTGAACTCACAGTATAAGCAGTAGCGTGAGCGATAGTCAAAAGTAGCAGTATGTTGTCCAACGGCGTCCCTCAAAGTCCTAGACGCAAGATAGGTATTAACATAAGTATTGACATTTGTCATATTATGCTAATAAGTTTGATTGTTTTGACTATTCGTTGTTTTTAAGTGATTGTACAATTTTAGTTGGTGATAATCGTCTTTGAAAAATAAATATTATTTATCAAATTATGTTTATTTTTATAACAATCGTTGCGTGTAAGTATATACCTCTATATACTGATTAGTTGAATATGTATTCGTATACATGTATATAAATTGTCATCGTCGTATGTGTATATATATAATTGGTTCATTACCTATATATATGTGACACCCGTCAAATTAGGACTATTAATTAAGGCCTAATCAAGTGTAATACATGTAATTAGTACTGTTTTAGGCTAATTAATGTATCGAAATATATATTGTTGAATATATACGAGTATGCGATTTGATTAAATCGTACGCAATTTAAATCGAATGCAATTCGGTTCAATAAATACGGACGTTGGTGCACGAACTTGTTAAATAATATATTATTATTTAATAACATTATTATATCCAAAATATTATTTTGATAATATTTCATATTCGTTTCGAATAATACAATTAACCATTTACGCGATTAAAAATATCAAACGAGCAAACAATCCAAAATAAAGACAAGTTATATTTTATAACTCAAATATAAAGTATTTAATAAAATACTTCAACGAAAATATTGGGTAAAATTCGTATTTTAAAACACATATTTATGTGCATAAAATAAGTATTTAACGTCTAAACGATCGGGAAAACGAACGCCGCACGGAGCGCGACTACACAGAGCAAAAATTGGTGAAGCCCACACATAATGGACCCCACCAAAAACCGGCCCAAAAAGGGTGAGGGGATCAAATCCCCACCCCATTTCACACTTCACTCTCTCTCTCTCTATCTTATTTCTTCTTCCTTTTTCTCTCAAACATTCATCACCAATATCATCAAATAACACCCTCAAACGACCTTAAATCGCTGAAGCTTTTGGAGAAAAGGAACCACCTCGGCACGATCTACAACTCTATCTTTTCGAAATTTCATTTCGACACCGCTTAAGTTTCCGACAAAAACCCGAAACTCTTCGATTTCGTTTATTTTTACATGAAAGTGGTTTGTTTATGTTCAAAATGTCCATATAAGGGTTGGGTAAAAGAATCGGACCAAATGGTCGCCGGAAAACTCGTTTTTGGCTCAAAAATCCGCCAACAGCTCGAAGTGACGCAACGACGACTGCAGTATAGCGTCACTTCGTGCGTCACTTAAGTGACGCATTGAGTGTCGCTAAAAGCCCTAATTTTGCGTCACTTGCCTAAGTGCCGCATAAAACCCCTTTTTCCCGACACTTGCCTAAGTGCCGCAAATTCAATACCCGTCATTTTGAACCGACAATTATAGCGTCATTTGTTTAAGTGACGCCTACAATCGAGAACTGATTTCACCCGTCACTTACCTTAGTGACTCCTGACACTTGTACCGACACTTACAACCGACACTTCCTTAAGTGTCGCACTATATGTGTCACTTGCACAAGTGACGCCATTAATCAGAATCTGTCATTTCATGCGACACTTCCTGAGTGTCGTCTAAGTCCTAAGTGTCGCTATAAGTGACGCTAAAACAGAAGGTTTCAAGCCAATTTTTACTAAGTGTCGAGACCTAAATTTTATCCCTTGATTTCACCCAAATTCAAGTCCAGATGCGTTTTTCACCAAAGCAATTTAGTAGAAATAAAAATTTTTTGAGCTGACTTGGCGTCTCGACCCCAACAAGGGGCCAGCCCCTTGGACCCCGCTAGGGGTTGCCACCCCTGGAACCCCGCTTACCAGGGGCGCTGCCCCCGGACCCCCGTCATCAAAAGCTTATAAATACTTTCAAGTATAACCATTTGAAACTAAAATAATAATGTTACGATTTTCACTACAACTAATCACCAACGCGCTGTACACGTTTTCAAAACACAAGTTAATCGAACAACCAAATCGTAATAATTTGGACATTATGGTTGAACGAACAACCACAAAGGTAGTCTTTGTAACTACCTACTCATATTAATAACCATCGCGTGTCGTGGACACCCTCAGGTTATCTGTCTTCGGATATCTCACTGCTTGATTTAGCATCGTACATTTATCGACTAAACGCGCAAGACTCAGGTGAGTCTCATAGCCCCTCTTTTTACCGCTTTTCACTCAGGGGTGTGATTCAATGCTTATTTTTAACATGTGAACGCAAGTACAAACTTTACAATATACTACATGAGTTGTTTTCCACTAATCATTTCAAAGTCCTCCGTCAGCATAGTTTGGTAATACGTTGTAGCGTGATTATTAGTATATGGTACCATATAGGATTGACCCTCCTCGTCCGGGTTAGCATGCACTAACTGGGTAAACGGACGTACTAATAATTGTTCAGACGAGTGTAGATTAGGCACTCGTGGAGGCACCTCGCTCGGAATTCTCTATATGGGACCCGACCCTCGAGTTAAGCTCAGACTATGTGCTCATGGCTGTATACATTACCATTTATTTGCTAGATGCAAATCACTATTAAATCTTGCGGTTCATACGATATTATCTGATTTCAAACCTATGAGCTCACCAGCTTTAGCTGACCCATTTTAGCATGTATCACAGGTACCCAGCAGTAGATTGGACTGCCACAGGATTACTATAACTCGAGTCAGCATGCAGACATTAGAGATTTTCTTGCATTAGTATATTTTATGTAATGAAATCTCTCATTTGATCGAACACGAGCTATGTACAGTTTTAAATCTTGTAAACACTTTTATATTAATACATTTTGTTAAAACGACGCATATAGAGTCTTTTGTTATATCTTGTGTGCTTTGATATTTGATTAGTAACACCCGTCTTATGCTTCCGCTAAACAGTAAATTTGGGGGTGTTACAGATTGGTAGCAGAGCCTAAGGTTATAGTGAACTAGGTTGCATTTAGTGGGCCTAGTCTATGACCGTTAGGCAGTATTTCCTTACTAGGCATGATTGGTTCAGGAATTACAACATACGACTTTAATTTAACATAGCCTGATCAACTATGTACAATTAAGGAAAGATGATGTAAGGTCTGAAACGGTTATGTTGAACGGGAATACACTAGTTGACTCTGACCTCGAGAGAACCAAGACTCAAACATGTCTGTGTTAGACACCCTAGGCTATTATGTGATATTATTAGTTATATACATAGATAGGCCTCATTTTCTCTAACGCTTTGTCTCAGAATGGCAAACACACCATCCAATTCATCGCAAACTCATCCTCATGGATCCCAAAACCCGAGGGTAGCTAGGAGGAACTCCAGGTTGCCTCGAGCTGGCCCATATCCCGCGCACCTCACTCTACCAGGTTTAGCCGTGAGGCTACACCGTCACGAGCAACGGCTTAACACCATGGACATCGAACTCCAAGAAACCAACGAAAATTGGAGACTTACATCCCTCGAGCGCATCGAACAAGTCTCCGAGGATCACGAAACCACCATTAACGACGTGGACGTCCTTTTCAACAAAGTGGTGGAGATAAGCGTAGAAACCGCCCTCTTGAAACACAGATTAGAAGAGTGTGAGAAACGCTCGCGGGAAACAGAAGAATATGCCCGTGGATTGGTACAACGACTGGCCTTGGCTGAAGACAACGCCCGACAGGCCAGCAGACTTGCAAATACGGTGGATCGTCTCATTGAAATGATGGAGCAGATTAATCTACGTTGAGACTAGTGTAGTCCTTGCCCTGTAATCTATTTTGTAGTCTAATAACTACTTAAGCACTACTTATTAATTCGGTCGGATGTAACAATTCCCGACACCTTTTGTAATACATCCATTGGATGTAACCTTTAAACTTGTATTATCTATCAAATATTCTTGCTGTTTCGCTCCATATTAATTTCCATTTTCATATTGATGTTATGTATTACCACTTTTATACATGAGCATCTGTGTCAAATACAACTTTCTTACAAAATCTTATGCATCTTCATTTCTTCTATTGAAGAAGCATGCCGCCAAAGACGAGACCATACACCGATGCCCAGCTTACATCACTCATAACTCAGGCTGTGACTGAAGCCCTGGCTCGGAATACTTCACAGAATTCCGGGAGAAACAGCGATTCCGCTGAAACCACTACCACTGCCAAGCCTTGTTCCTACAAGGATTTCCAGAACTGCAAACCCTCAAGCTTCAAGGGTACTGAAGGAGCCATCGGACTGATCAGATGGTTCGAGAAAATGGAAACTGTTTTCCGCATCAGCAAATGTGCGGAGGACGACAAGGTCAAATTTTCCACTTGTACCCTCGAGGATGATGCCCTCTCTTGGTGGAACTCATATGCCCAGTCTGTGGGTATCGACACCGCCTTCTTGTTACCTTGGGAGGATCTGAAAAAGATGCTCACCGCTAAGTATTGCCCGATCGAACAACTCCAAAAAATGGAGGAAGAATTTTGGAACCTAAAGGTGCAGGGGACTGACATTGATAGATACACCTCAAGGTTTAACCAGCTCGCCATCCTTCGCCCAGCAATGATGAGCACCGAGACTGATAAAATCAGGAGGTACATCCGCGGCCTTCCGGAGCCTGTCCGGGGGAACGTCGCCTCCTCAAACCAAGCCACCATTGATGGTGCTATCAGATTGGCCCATGAACTCATGGCCATGAACGAGGATTCAGAACCACCCACTTTATCCTCAACTCCATCTTCCAACAACAGCAACAAAAGAAAGTGGTCCGACAACCACAACAACCACTCAAACAAGAAACCCGACACCATCAAAGCCTACAACTCAAACACCGACCCCAAGTGAGGTTACACTGGGAATCAACCCTACTGTTCCAAGTGCAACCGTCACCACGAAGGTCCTTGCGAAACCCCCTGCAATAACTGTAAGAGGTACAGACACCTCACTAAAGACTGCAGGTCCCCCAACCACTCCAGCAACAACTCCAACCGCAACGTCAGGCCGTCCAAAGCCTGCTACGAATGAGGAAACCCAGGACACTACAGGAACGAGTGCCCAAAACTGAAGAACAAGGGCAACAACAATGCCAAAGGTAGAGCCTTTTGTACTCAACTCTGGGGAAGCTCATCAAGACCCGAATGTGGTCACGGGTATGTTCCTCCTCAACAACTTAACTGCATCTATTCTGTTTGATACTGGTGCCGATAGGAGCTTTATATCTGATGAGTTTTACCCCCTACTTGACATCACCCCCGTGGCCTTAGATGTTAAGTACACCGTAGAATTAGCAAACGGTAAACTCATAGAAACCGATAGTGTAATACCTAATTGCACTTTAAACCTAGCGGACGAAACCTTTTCAATTGACCTCATGCCTGTTAGAATCGGAAGTTTTGACGTCATCATGGGTATGGACTGGTTGTCCAAGCATCGGGCCGAAATCGTCTTTCATGATAAGATTGTCCGCATTCCTCTCGCCGTCGGTAGATACTTGATCATACACGGGGAGACTGGTGGGACGAGACTGAACATCATCTCTTGCTTGAAAACCCGGAAATTTCTGAGAAAGGGTTATCTAGCAATCCTCGCACACATCATGGAGAAAAAGTCGGAGGAGAAGCGACTTGAGGATGTGCCTATCGTTCGAGACTTTCCAGAAGTCTTTCCCGAAGAACTACCTGGTCTACCTCCGCCAAGACAGGTTGAGTTCTCGATCGATCTCGTGCCAGGTGTTGCACCCGTGGCCCGAGCACCATACCGCTTAGCTCCATCCGAACTTCAAGAGCTATCCACCCAGTTACAGGAACTCCTGGATAGAGGATTCATTAGACCTAGTTATTCACCTTGGGGAGCTCCGGTCTTATTCGTGAAAAAGAAAGACGGTTCATTCAGAATGTGTATCGACTACCGAGAGTTGAACAAATTGACCGTCAAGAACCGATATCCACTCCCTCGAATTGATGACCTGTTCGACCAACTTCAAGGTTCGAGTTTCTATTCAAAGATCGATCTTCGGTCAAGTTATCATCAACTACGTGTTCGTGACACCGACATTCCGAAAACTGCTTTTAGAACCCGATACGGGCACTACGAGTTTCAAGTGATGCCCTTTGGCCTAACCAACGCACTGGCTGTATTCATGGACCTCATGAATCGGGTGTGCAAACCCTACCTCGACAAGTTTGTCATCGTGTTCATCGACGACATACTCATATACTCGCGCAACGAACAAGAACACGCGCAACATATCAAAACCATTCTAGAACTACTTAGACACGAGGAGCTTTACGCCAAATTCTCTAAGTGTGAGTTCTGGATACAAACCGTTCAATTCCTTGGACACGTCATCGATAGTCAGGGAATTCATGTAGATCCTTCAAAAATCGAAGCTATCAAGTACTGGCAAGCACCTACCACACCGACCGAAGTACGACAGTTTCTAGGACTCGTCGGGTACTATCGGCGATTCATTGAGAATTTCTCTAAAATAGCTCAACCACTCACGGTACTGACTCAGAAAGACAAGAAGTTCGATTGGACTGATAAACAAGAGTCAGCGTTCCAACTTCTAAAACAAAAGCTTTGCAGTGCTCCAATTCTATCACTACCCGAAGGCACCGATGACTTCGTGGTATACTGCGATGCTTCTCATCAAGGTCTCGGTTGCATGTGAATGCAACGAGAAAAAGTCATTGCTTACGCCTCACGACAACTCAAAATCCACGAATAGAACTACACCACTCATGACCTCAAACTTTGAGCTGTCGTGTTCGCTCTCAAAATCTGGAGACATTATCTCTACGGCACTAAGTGCACAATCTTTACCGACCACAAAAGTCTCCAACACATATTCGATCAAAAGGATCTCAACATGAGGCAACGTCGATGGGTCGAGTTGCTTACCGATTACGACTGCGAAATCAAATACCATCCGGGTAAGGTAAATGTCGTTGCCAATGCCCTCAGTCGAAAAGAACGATCGAAACCCCTTCGAGTCCGAGCCCTCAGTATGACTATTCATAATGATCTAAACCTCCAGATCCTCGCCGCCCAACTCGAAGCTCTCAAACCTGATAATGTCAAAAACGAAGCCTTGCGAGGCATGGATAAACAATTTGAAATCAAACCTAACGGAGTTAGGTGTTTCACGAACCGAATCTGGTTGCCTAGTTTTGGAAACCTGCGAGACTTGGTGATGGATGAAGCTCACAAGTCCAAATATTCTATCCACCCGGGATCCGATAAAATGTACCACGGCATCAAGGAGTTTTATTGGTGGCCGAACATGAAAGCTGAAATCGCCACCTACGTCACCAAGTGTCTTACTTGCTCAAAAGTCAAAGCTGAATATCAAAAGCCTTCTGGCTTACTTCAACAACCCGACATTCCTGAATGGAAATGGGAACAAATTGCCATGGATGTCATAACCAAACTACCCAAGTCATCGGGCGGTTGCGATACCATTTGGGTGATCGTCGATCGTCTCACGAAATCTGCTCATTTCCTGGCGATCAAGGAAACCGATAAAATGGAACGCCTAACACGAATTTACATCAAGGAAGTCGTTTCTCGACACGGTGTTCCAATCTCAATTATCTCCGATAGGGATAGTCGCTTCACATCTCACTTTTGGCAATCACTCCAGAAATCATTGGGTATCCATCTTGATATGAGTACCGCATATCACCCTCAAACCGATGGCCAAAGTGAACGAACCATTCAAACACTGGAAGACATGCTACGAGCCTGTGTAGTTGACTTCGGTGTAAACTGGGAACAACACCTACCATTGTGCGAATTTTCGTACAACAATAGCTATCACTCTAGGATTAAGGCTGCACCTTTCGAGGCACTGTACGGTCGTAAGTGCCGGTCACCTATCTGTTGGACCGAAGTGGGGGATAGTCAACTCACTGGTCCTGAACTCATCCACGAAACAACCGAGAAAATCTTCGAGATTCAGAATAAACTCAAAGCCGAACGTGATCATCAGAAAAGTTACGCTGACGTGAGACGCAAACCACTCGAGTTCCAAGTTGGAGATCGAGTACTCTTAAAAGTATCGCCTTGGAAAGGCGTAATTCGATTCGGCAAACGCAGAAAGTTAAATCCCAGGTACATTGGACCATTTGAGATCCTCGAGAGGATTGGTACAGTGGCATATCGATTGCAGCTGCCCTCCGAGCTCAGTAGTGTGCACCCCACTTTTCACATTTCTAACTTGAAGAAATGTCTGTCTGATGAGACACTTATTATCCCACTCGATGAAATTCAGGTTGACGACAAATTTCACTTCGTTGAGGAACCCGCTGAAATCATGGACCGTGAGGTCAAACAACTCAAACAAAGTCGTATTCCCATCGTTAAGGTCAGGTGGAATTCGCGGCGTGGTCCGGAGTTCACCTGGGAACGGGAAGACCAAATGCGACTCAAGTATCCTCAGCTCTTCACCGGCTCTACATCAAACACGACATCAAGCTAAATTTCGGGACGAAATTCTTCTAACAGGGGGAGAATGTGACACCCGTCAAATTAGGAGTATTAATTAAGGCCTAATCAAGTGTAATACATGTAATTAGTACTGTTTTAGGCTAATTAATGTATCGAAATATATATTGTTGAATATATACGAGTATGCGATTTGATTAAATCGTACGCAATTTAAATCGAATGCAATTCGGTTCAATAAATACGGACGTTGGTGCACGAACTTGTTAAATAATATATTATTATTTAATAACATTATTATATCCAAAATATTATTTTGATAATATTTCATATTCGTTTCGAATAATACAATTAACCATTTACGCGATTAAAAATATCAAACGAGCAAACAATCCAAAATAAAGACAAGTTATATTTTATAACTCAAATATAAAGTATTTAATAAAATACTTCAACGAAAATATTGGGTAAAATTCTTATTTTAAAACACATATTTATGTGCATAAAATAAGTATTTAACGTCTAAACGATCGGGAAAACGAACGCCGCACGGAGCGCGACTACACAGAGCAAAAATTGGTGAAGCCCACACATGGTGGACCCCACCAAAAACCGGCCCAAAAAGGGTGAGGGGATCAAATCCCCACCCCATTTCACACTTCACTCTCTCTCTCTCTATCTTATTTCTTCTTCCTTTTTCTCTCAAACATTCATCACCAATATCATCAAATAACACCCTCAAACGACCTTAAATCGCTGAAGCTTTTGGAGAAAAGGAACCACCTCGGCACGATCTACAACTCTATCTTTTCGAAATTTCATTTCGACACCGCTTAAGTTTCCGACAAAAACCCGAAACTCTTCGATTTCGTTTATTTTTACATGAAAGTGGTTTGTTTATGTTCAAAATGTCCATATAAGGGTTGGGTAAAAGAATCGGACCAAATGGTCGCCGGAAAACTCGTTTTTGGCTCAAAAATCCGCCAACAGCTCGAAGTGACGCAACGACGACTGCAGTATAGCGTCACTTCGTGCGTCACTTAAGTGACGCATTGAGTGTCGCTAAAAGCCCTAATTTTGCGTCACTTGCCTAAGTGCCGCATAAAACCCCTTTTTCCCGACACTTGCCTAAGTGCCGCAAATTCAATACCCGTCATTTTGAACCGACACTTATAGCGTCATTTGTTTAAGTGACGCCTACAATCGAGAACTGATTTCACCCGTCACTTACCTTAGTGACTCCTGACACTTGTACCGACACTTACAACCGACACTTCCTAAAGTGTCGCACTATATGTGTCACTTGCACAAGTGACGCCATTAATCAGAATCTGTCATTTCATGCGACACTTCCTGAGTGTCGTCTAAGTCCTAAGTGTCGCTATAAGTGACGCTAAAACAGAAGGTTTCAAGCCAATTTTTACTAAGTGTCGAGACCTAAATTTTATCCCTTGATTTCACCCAAATTCAAGTCCAGATGCGTTTTTCACCAAAGCAATTTAGTAGAAATAAAAATTTTTCGAGCTGACTTGGCATCTCGACTCCAACCAGGGGCCAGCCCCTTGGACCCCGCTAGAGGTTGCCACCCCTGGAACCCCGCTTACCAGGGGCGCTGCCCCCGGACCCCCATCATCAAAAGCGTATAAATACTTTCAAGTATAACCATTTGAAATTAAAATAATAATGTTACGATTTTCACTACAACTAATCACCAACGCGCTGTACACGTTTTCAAAACACAAGTTAATCGAACAACCAAATCGTAATAATTTGGACATTATGGTTGAACGAACAACCACAAAGGTAGTCTTTGTAACTACCTACTCATATTAATAACCATCACGTGTCGTGGACACCCTCAGGTTATCTGTCTGCGGACATCTCACTGCTTGATTTAGCATCGTACATTTATCGACTAAACGCGCAAGACTCAGGTGAGTCTCATAGCCCCTCTTTTTACCGCTTTTCACTCAGGGGTGTGATTCAATGCTTATTTTTAACATGTGAACGCAAGTACAAACTTTACAATATACTACATGAGTTGTTTTCCACTAATCATTTCAAAGTCCTCCGTCAGCATAGTTTGGTAATACGTTGTAGCGTGATTATTAGTATATGGTACCATATAGGATTGACCCTCCTCGTCCGGATTGGCATGCACTAACTAGGTAAACGGACGTACTAATAATTGTTCAGACGAGTGTAGATTAGGCACTCGTGGAGGCACCTCGCTCGGAATTCTCTATATGGGACCCGACCCTCGAGTTAAGCTCAGACTATGTGCTCATGGCTGTATACATTACCATTTATTTACTGGATGCAAATCACTATTAAATCTTGCGGTTCATACGATATTATCTGATTTCAAACCTGTGAGCTCACCAGCTTTAGCTGACCCATTTTAGCATGTATCACAGGTACCCAGCAGTAGATTGGACTGCCACAGGATTACTATAGCTCGAGTCAGCATGCAGACATTAGAGATTTTCTTGCATTAGTATATTTTGTACAAGTACTTATGTACTGAAATCTCTCTTTTGATCGAACACGAGCTATGTACAGTTTTAAATGTTGTAAACACTTTTATATTAATATATTTTGTTGAAACGACGCATATAGAGTCGTTTGCTATATCTTGTGTGCTTTGATATTTGATTAGTAACACCCGATTTATGCTTCCGCTAAACAGTAAATTTGTGGGTGTTACAATATATATAAGTGTCGTTTGTTTCGAAAACCCAAGTTTTACTTATTACGAAGTAACTTCCGTCTCATCCCAATATATATGTATACAAATATGTTTATTAAATGTCCGTATGTATATATGTTGGTCCACTAAATATCACTTAGTCTAAAACGTCGCGTTCATTTGGTGGTATTATTTCGAATAATTACTCGGATATAATAATGTCTCGTGGTCGTGTAAAGTTTTAGATCCAAACTAAATGGCGTATATGTTTTATGTCAAATATTGCTTAACAAAGAATATTCGATCATGTAGTCGTCAATTATTTGTACCACTTTTAGTTTGAAAATTCTGTGTTTCGAAATAGAGTTGGGATCCGCCGAATCCATGGCGGATCCACCGGATCTGAGTCAAAATACTAGAATCCTCCGGATCAAATTACAATATGTCGGATCATGTTAAAAGGCAGAGGATCCGCCGGATCCAAAAGTGATCCGCCAAATCATATCGTTTCTCCGCGTTTTCTGGGTTTAAACTTAAGATCCACCGGATCATTCAAGTGATCCGCCGGATTTGTCTAGTTTTTACGTGTTCTGCACCTAATTTTTATGGTGATCCGCTGGATCACTATGGTGATCCGCCGGATCCATGTAGTTTTCATGTGATATTTCATCGTTTTTGCCTAGGATCCGCCTGTAACAACCGCCAAATTAGGACTAGTAATTAGTGCCTAATTCTCTGTAAATACATGTAATTAGTTCTGTGTTAGGCTAATTAATGTATCAAAATATATATTGTTGAATATATACGAATACGCGATTGGACTTAAATCGTACGCAATTTAAATAGAATGAAATTCTATTCGATTAATACGGACGTTGGTGAACGAATGTTTAAAAACTAAAATTTCGCAATTATGACCAAAATGCTATTTTATAATAATTAGTAATTATCTCGTATCACCCGATAAAAACTTACACGATTTAAAAACAAAAGTAATTAAATTTATACAAACTAAATTACATTTCAAACTAGTAACGATTTAAAGAAATAATTTAAGTAAATTATATAATAAAATTTGTGATTTCAAAAATAATAAACGCGCATAAATAAATATTTAACGCTTAAATGACGGAGAAAATGAACATCGCACGGAGCGCGATGGCGGAAGCTGAAAATGGGAGGTTAAAACCTCCCACCTCCTTTTCTTTTTCCCATTTCCACTTTTCTTTCTCTCTCTCTCTTCTCTTTTGCTCTCAACACCAAACCACCTCCATCACCAAAAATCGCTAAATAACACCACGAAACATCGCCGGATCATACCACTCCTTTGGAGAAATGTGACAACGACAACACGATCTACATTCCTATCTTTTCGGATTTTTCATCCGACATTTTGTAAGTTCCCGACAAAACCCGAAACTCTCCGTTTTTACTCATTTTTACATTTTTATGGTTTATATATGCTTAAAATGTCCAAAAATGGGTTGGGTAAAAGATTTGGACCAAACGGAATTCGTTCGGCCGATTTTCCGGCCACCGGAACCATATCAGTCGCCGACGTCGCATCTGGCTTGGCCCGATTGCGACGTCAGTTACAACGTCGCTAAACACCTCACAACGTCGCATATAGCGACGTCATCCCCAACGTCGCATTGACTTGCGAACGTCGCATTTAGCGACGCAAACCCTTACGTCGCAGAAATCAACAGCGTCGCATATAGCGACGCCACGTACAACGTCGCATTAAATTGCGAAAGCCGCACATAGCGACGTCATGCTCAACGTCGCAGTCAGGATCTGCAACGTCGCACCCAACGTCGCACAAACCAGAACCTCAAAAACACAGATTTTTACTAAGTGTCGAGACTCGAAATTTATCACTCGATTTTACCCAAATTCAGATCCCAGATGCGTTTTTCACCAAAGCAATATAGTAGAAATAAAAATTTTTCGAGCTGACCTGGCATCTCGACCCCAGCCAGGGGCCAGCCCCTTGGACCCCGCCAGGGGCGCTGTCCCCGGACCCCCGTACTTAGATTCCGTAAGCACATTTCTCACCAAGTGTCAAACTTGTACGACTTCGAAACGCTTATATGATACCACTTTTCAAACATAATGGAATATACTTTTCAAGTATAACACTTCAAAATCAATGTGATAACATCAAGACTATTAATACAAACCGTCACCAACGGGCTAACCATGTTTTCTAAGAACAAACAATAACGAAACAACATTGGACATAACGAGTTGTGTAGACAACTAGACTAGATGGTCTTGCGAGACATCTACTTACTTGACTTTATATGTTTAGGCATTTAAAGGTTACGGGTTCGGAGAACCTACTCACTACTTACTGATTTCCACCGCTTACTACTCGACTCAGGTGAGTCTTACAGCCCCACTTTTACTGTTTTACATACGGGGTGAGATACATTGCTTACTTTTCTTGAACACAAGTACTAAAACTGCTTACTATACCAAACGGAATTGCATGAGTTATTTACTACTTACAGAAGTCTCTCCATCATATATCGTTAGTTATGGACTTAAGCGCGAACACTAGTTAATGGATCCATTAGGGAAATGACCCTCCCCGCCCGGGGTAGTAGCGCTACCACGAACCGTTCTGTATAAACGGGCGACTATTATTTCGTTACTTATGCTTGCTCAGTTACGAGCATGTCACGGGAGCAACTTATTACTTACGGGTTAAGCTTCGATTATGAGCCTCATGGCAACGGTATAACTTACTTACTTACATTTGCTGGATTTGCAAATACTTGATTTACGCCTGCGGGCACTACTTATGAAATCTTGTGTTCAAAACTGATATTACTTACAAACCTGTGAGATTCACCAACATTCGTGTTGACCTTTTAGCATGTATTCTCAGGTACTCATATGGAGTAGGATTTCTCCAGGACATAGCCAGAGTCGCATGATTTCAACTAAACTGCATTTAACGGAGATTCTCAGCATTATCTTTTGTACATGTTGATTATGTAATAGAATCTCCCACCATACGCGTGGACTCTAGGGAACTATTTTTGTATACGAAAACATTAAGTTTTCAAACAGTTATTTCTATGCAATCGCTTTACAACGTCTCATTTAGAGGTCGTTTACTGTATATCTTGTGCTTTGTATATTGATTAGTAACACCCAAGTATGCTTCCGCAAATCATTAAATTTGGGGGTGTTACACCGCCAGATCATCCATGTGATCCGCCGGATCATCCACTTTTACAGACCCAGTTCGCAACAGAGCATGCATATATTGGTTTGGGTTTGGTTCTAAACAATTTCTCAAGGTTTGAATCATACATAACCACGAAATATCATCACAATAACACGTTCACACGTTCCAATTTCGTATAAATGAGTTTTGTTTACTCAAACTTTATTTCAAGAATTTTAATCCATCAATCCATCAAATTCTCATGTTATATGCATAGATTAGGTTATGGTAACAATATTCATAACGAAATTTTAAGTAAAGAATTTAGAAGTAAAAAGTTTCCTTACAATGATATAATGATGATGATACGGACGATGATGATGATCACAGGAGGAGGATGATGATGTTCACGAAATGGTGATGACAATCACAAGATGAAGAGGAAGATAATGATAGTTGATGATTTTTGAGAATGTGTTTATTATGAATTTGTGATGAAGATTTTTGGTCCCTGCAGCTTCTTCTTCTGCTTCAGTTTGAGATCACAGGGTTTTTCAATAATTGAAGTTAGGTGATCGTATATGTGTGTGTATCTTAGAGTTGGAGGGAAAGGAGTCTATATAAAAATATGGAACGGAAAAATTTTCAAAGGGTAGTATGGGTTGGTTCCTAATTTGTCCCCAGATATTTAGTTTGTGTTGATATTGTAGGTATTTAGCACGTTAATTTCGTGTACAAGTCTAATTGTGTACAAATTTTCATATAAATTTCTTAATCATATTTTGAGGTAATTCTCCGAATACTTTAATATGAAGGGGAAAAATAATACTTTTAATATTTTTGACCTTTGGGTATGTTTTGTATTTGTTTCTGTTCGCGTGCGACACGTTTTATATAAAACATAGTAATGTTTTATATTATACCAATAATATAAATTAACAATATTCGTAATTAGTAATTTTCACATTATTAATTATTTGTATCACCAACTATTGTATACGTTTATTTGTCGGACTCGTTCCGTTTGTTTTGCGCGTAGTTATAAATAACCACGTATCTAGTAATACATCGCGTATTAATATCGTAAGTTTTGTCAAACTTAACTCATAAAAATAGTTTTGAATTCACTAATCAGGGAATTAGCTCGAAGTATGCATGAAATTAAGTATAAGTATATACCTAATTTGGAGGAGTGTCACACACACACACACACACACACACACACACACACACACATATATATAATAATATTTATTAAATTAGAGGTGAGTTCTTTTAAGAATGCTAAAAAGGTAGAGAATGGGAGAACCAATAGGATTCTTCCATTTCTCTATAAAACCCACTTCTATTTTTTACCCCCTTGGTTAATTATCTCACAAACCGTAAGTCTATAAATTATAAAAATTACATATTCGGAACCAGCGCGTTTTTCTCTTCGATTAGAGATGTCATAAGATACACTTTCGACGAATTTTTTTTCTTCGCTTTTTTTACCGGATTTCACAATATAATCGCATGTGATTTATGATAAAAAATTAAAATTTGTTCACGATTATTTATTCATGGTATTTGCTACTTAACACGTGATTATAACTTAATATTCACCAACATTAATAGTTATAAATAAAAAATTAAAAATCGCAATAATTTTCATTAAAAATCACATGTGATTGTTATTTGTACATTTAATCACAAGTGATTTGTTATATAATCACATATGATTTTGCATATAATCACATATGATTTTCATTTAAAATTTGATATTTGATGTGAAATTTACCGATATATGATAATTCATGTATGATTTCAACTTGATTTTACTTGATTGTATAATTCTTAGTCAATGATTTGAAAATCCGTATTTTATTACTCTTTAAACACATGTGATTGATAGTTTGATATTCAATTGTATGTGATTACACCTTAGTTTTTCATGTCTTAATCTCTTTACATCATCAATGATTTGAATATAAAGTTTAATCGGAAATATAAGCGGGTGTGATTTTTTTTAGTGTTAAATTACATGTGATTTCACATTAAAAGTTTCTAAAACCCAAAAAAATGGGGAAAAAAAAAAACTTCGTCGAAAGTATATCTTGTTAGATCTAGAATCGAAGAGAAAAAGACGTTGATTCCGAATATGTAATTTTTATAATTTATGGACTTACGGTTTGTGAGATATTTAGCTTTGAAAAAAAAGGTAGAAATATGTATTTGAAATGGAGCAATCCTATTGGTTCCTCAATTCTCCCTTTTTTTACCATTCTTTTTTGAATTTTCCTCATTTACTAAAAACTTGTTTTATGTATGGAAAGTTGATGATAAATTAATTGTTTGAATTTATTTTCGGAATGATTAACCACTGCCCTAAGGTCAGTGATTATCAAAACCCATATATATATATATATATATATATATATATATATATATATATATATATATATATATATATATATATATATATATATATTGGATTTTGCTTTTATAGGAAACAAAAAATATGTAGGGAATTTCTAACCTGTGCACATATGACACATTATACAAAACCTCAATAGGCGAGGCCTATTTACTGTTCATAACGATTTTCGTTATGCCCCCTCCATGTTTAGTTAATGTTTAATATAAATATTCATCTTTAATCATATTACATATCAAAAACTTTTTTTACTTTCCTAACTTCTATTGCCCCCTCCATGTTCAATTAATGTTTAATTTCAACCCTCATCTTTAACCATATTACATATCAAGAATTTTTTTACTTTGCAAACTTTTATAATAATTAGCAATATATTACATAGAAAAATACTTATAATTCTTATAACTAATGCTTTAAGTAGATTATTTTATTACGTTAACAATTTTTAACTAAAAAATACTTATATTTTTTGGATCAACTCAAATCACATAAAACTATTATTAAGTTTAGGTTTTTCAAATTAACAAACTAGCTAAATTAATCCTTTTGTTATATTATTGTATTGTCAAATATTTAAAATATACTCATTGACGAATGATTTTTTTCTTTTCATTAGCGAGATTTTATTAAATTTTGGTTGTATTTTAGTTTTGTATACTTATAATAGATTACGTAATATATTATGATATTTGGTCAACATAAATGTAGATGGTTGTGTAACGACTAAAAGCATATAAATTTGTATCGTAACGTAATACTAAATATTGATACCCTATCATATTAATAGCTCCGCAGCATAGCGCGACCTTAATACCTTGTTATAACAATTAATTGAGGACTCCTAATTACCTTTTATATATGAATACAAATTTAATGCTAGGACAACTCTTTCACAATACCAATTTTACCCTTTTGATTTCATTTGTGATCCTCTAACTCATTCCACCTCTTGCATTATTACAAATATATTTGTACTCAATACTCATATTTCAATAACTACCAAAATCGTAGCTAGATTGTTATCGTATCTTCTAGTTAGGTTTTGAGTTTTCCCCCGTTATTGTAAAAGTGTTGTAACACTAAATTAATTTTGTTTTTTTTTCAATTGAGTGTTACAAAACACTCTCAAATCTTTTGTTATTTTTGGATTTTGTCCAACATTTTATATAAATCATGTTATGCAACATTTTGTTTACACCATCTATTATTTATCGTTCCTTTTCATAGATTCGAATATCTTAGTGATTCTATGTTTCACCTTTTATAAATTCAACAATGCATTACAAATCACAATATTCATAATGATTTCATAATTTATCCTAAAAATAAGTACTGTAAATGATGTTGATATTGAAAGATAATATATGAATAATCATAAAATTAATTTCAAGACAAACTTTAACAATGGACTACACTTAATACTTCATAGAAAGAACATGATTCAAATCTTGGTTTCGTTTTTTTAGGAGCACATACTAAAGAAGCATCGACCTTATCAAGCTTTCCCCTTTCTGAACATGTTGTGATATTATGACCAACGGCTCTACAAAGTTTGCAACGTTTTCCTTTTTTTGCATATTCCATTCCACCCCTCCTACATGGTTCTTTGGGACGTCCTTTTGTTTTCGAAGTAGGAAGGCATTGAGCCATATCTACATCATCGTTCATAAGCTCACTATTTTTCGTAGTCGTTGAATTCACAATTGATATGTTATGTGATACAAAAGCTTCAGTTCGTCTCCACCATAATGGCCAATAAGTAACCGGAACTTCAAAGCAACCCTTATGAATTAGAACACTTAAAATATGACGACATAATATACCAACAAGCTCAAAATTTTTGCAACTACACTTAGCAATATTACCATCCAAACCACCTTATGCTTTTTGTTTAGTTTAGCTTTGTGATGGCCAACGATGAAATTAGTATACGTATCTTCGTGAGCCATATATTGAAGAGCTAGTTCAAACTCCCCTTGAAATTTTTTGAATGCATACGGGATCAAATAACGATGACCTTGTTATTCTAATGGTGATTCTGTCCTCGTGTAGGACCCTCTATACCTCTCCAATCTGTACAACCTATAAAACTCCGAGCACCATGTTGCGCGTCTTTTTACGGACGATCAACGGGTGTTTAAAAATTTATAATTGCTGGGGTCTAAGTGTAACTTACTGATACTGAACCAAGGGTTAGTAAGTGATAAATTGGACCTAGAGTCGTTCTTAAAGAGAAACTGAATTGAAACGGAGATGATCCAATCAATCTTGCTTTTCTAGTAAATGTTTTAAAAGAGTGCGTTGGGGGTTTTGGTTCAGTTGACTAAGTAAACTAAATAAAGCGAATAAAATATAATAAGATGTCAGATAATGCAAAGTAGTATTTGTTGTGAGTTCGTTAGCTAATAATCGTGGGATGATGACTTTTACGGGAAAACGATTAGCTAAGTTGGGTTGCTTACGGGATTCATTAACTTATGGTATAACCAATAGATTTCTTATCAGTCGGTTATCAACTAATATGTCACAAGGAACTAAGGTATCATGATTCTGACCAGACAGACGATGCTCAACTCTCCACACTCTCCTGTGAGGGAGTCAGTGGCCCATATTATTGAACGTATTCGCTCGTGGGCGAAGGAATAGAGTAGCAAGTCCATAACATGTCTAGCCGTTCTTAATACCACAACGATTATGAATCCACTAAACGACTAACTTAGAACTTGTGTCCGGACTTATTTAATCAATTTCTACCAATGAAACTTAAGCGTGATAAACGAGGGAAAGCATTTAGGTTTCTTGCATACCGTACTTTAGGTTTCATGGTTTTAGGAAAAAGTATCGGTTTAAGTTGGATTTCAAACTTGCCTTTCTTAATACAATTAACAAATCCCTAGGTTTTCGTAAATGATCATTTAGCCTATAGCCTACCTAATCTAATCTAATCTAAACTAAAACAACTAATTAAAATGCTGACGGCTTTTTACAGAAAGTCAAACCCAGACCATGTCGGAAAATGCTATGTTAGCTCACATCGTATTTAATAGTTTACCGATGTTTCCGTTATGAGTTTAATTGCTTCGCGATGTTTACATGATAAGTACATTGTGATCGGAAGTGTACAATACTCATGGCAAGTCCACGTAATCACATTGCATTTTATAATGCTTGCATGACGTTACAATTAAAAATATAGTTTTTATACAGATAACTATTGACCGAGTATTGAGGTTCGCTACTCCTCTTTACAGGGTTACAATCACGTTTGTTAATCGAAAGGCGAATGTAAGTTTTAGGTTTAAAATCACAAGATAAGTCCGTTCACAAAGTTTCCAATTTTATAACGTCGATCCATAATACAACTACCTTCGGTCGTTACCGGCTTCCATATATTTGTACTATGCTCAAAAGCATTTCCAATACTATACCGAGTAATCAGTCGAATCGGGGCCATCGTATTATTTCACGACGTATTTAAAGTCATCCCACAATTATATATACTAACTACATCACAACAAATACAATAGTAATCTACTCGCTAATCATGACATAAACGATCTCTAACATAATTAAAGCAAATATATTTAATTAAGATAGATAAGGATAGAAATAACCGAGATTAATATACGAGAAGGAATAGACTTGAATTAATGAGCGTAACTCCAAGCGTACACCAAAGATTACAAAACGTTCCTATCTTTCTTTCTAGTGCATATGGGACATCTTGAAATGAAGCCTTATGCCTCCTATTTATAGGTGAGTTTAGGCTCACATTAGCATCAAGGGGTGCACATTAGCGTAACGTGGGTAAAAAGATGCACCAGGTACTGTACAACGCGGAAAGGTGGTGCACCGGGTACTGTACAATGCGGAAAAGTGGTGCACCAGGTACGCAAATTAGCCAAAAAAGGAAAGCGAGGCGGGGGACAGCAAGCCGGCGCCGCCCCACCTGTGGCCGGCGGCGGCTGGCGGCTACCCGCCCCGTTTCGCCGTCTTTTGCTTCGTTTCTTGATTCGTGCGTGTTTTCTTCGTTATGATTCCATTTGAGTCGATTCTTTTTTTTTTGGATTCGTAATTCAAAAACGAAGATTTTGACATAAGATAGTCCCTGAGATAAGGTCCCTAACTCCAGATATCGCGTACGAATCATTTGGATCTTCCGGCGGGCGTAGAATCTTCATTCTTTATCCGTTTTGGTTGATTCTTCTTCTGTTGGATTCGTATTTTGAAAACAAACATCTTGGATAGAATGGATGTTGGTGAAGGGTACTTTAGTCTTGAAATCTCGTTTTGATGCCTTGAATCTTCAAACGTGTGTGGAATCTTCGTTTTTCATCCGTTTTGCTTGATTTTTATCGTGCAATCTTGTTTTGACCATCTTGGCATAATGTTACTGATTTGTGCTATATTTGAGTTAAAATGCCAAGAATCGTTCCAGAATGAGAGAGATATCGGTAGTAAAAACATGACTTTTTACGCGATATCACACCAACTTGAGTAAACACTTCTCCAGATTGAAGTGAACTAACCGCTAAATTTAGCGGTGATGTGCCATATGCAAAATGCATGTCTTGTGAAAGGCATCTCATTTGAAATTGCCTTTGTGATGCATAGATCTTGATCAGTTAATATCGTCTTTGGTGCGTGCATCATAAGCAAAACAAAAGTTTGCAATTTTAAACAAATAACTTACATTAAAACTAGGCTTAGATGCTATAAATAGATTGTGAAAACCTAATAACGATCTAGCTCAGATTGTTTAGATCTTGATCTAGGATAATAATAACATTGATAATAATAAGCAGCGGAATAAGAATAAATCGATGTTATCACTTCAAGCCTCAATTATTATTTGATCAGAATAACACGGTTATACAACTATAACAGGATCAAGAAACCTTGATCTTGAGGCTAAACAAAAACTCTAGACGTCTACATCTTTTCGTGTGCACACTTTTTCCTACGTCCCTATGTCTCTTTATATACTAGAGACAATTAGGGTTACAAGAAATCATAATTATACTAGGAGAGTAATTAAAATAAAACAATTCATCTTTAGTCCCTCAACTTTCATCTTTGATTTTGTCTCATCAAATTAATAAATCCTAACAATCTTCCCCTATTTGATGATGACAAAATATATATCTTCTTGCAAAACTTCCCCTTAACTCTTGATTTCTTGTAATCATATCATGCCTTGCGATAAGTTGCAAATCTGAATCTTCAAATTCTTCTTCCCCTTTTTGTCATAATCCAATAGGGGTCTTTTGCAACTTGTAAACACTTCCCCTCAAGTGTTACATGTAGATGATGAAACAATAAACAGTAAGCTTCCCCTTAAAATATGTTCACCATCTCTTGAATCTCAAATTCGATTGGCTCTATGTAATGATTACTGTTCGGTGAAGAAAATAGAATATAACAAACTTAATAAAGAAATTAAGTCTTCCAAACTTGTACCTTATATCTTGTACTATCCACGACGTCGAACTTATAATCCTATGTATAAGTAGATTACAATCTCTTTGACAAAAATCCTTATTTTCCATAATAAGTCACCGAGCACACCAAAACTCTTTCAAGTGATAGCAAATATGAGCATTGAGCATCCTAAGTTTAATCTCACACGTTTGCTAGATTTGTCAAGTCTTCGTCATCTCCATACAAACCAAACAAGTTATCTTCAAAGCTCTTCATCCACCGCCTTGAGATATTGTAACACCCCCGAAATTCACTGTTTTGCGGAAGCATAGTTTGGGGTGTTACTAATCAAATATCACAGCACAAAGATAAAGCAAACGACATCTATATGCAACGTTTGTAAATTAGTTACATTCCATAGATATAATGTTTGAAAACTTAGTGTTTTCGTATACAAAATGTAGTTTCCCCTAGAGTCCACGCGTATAGCGGGAGATTCTATTACATAATCGTAATGTACAAAAGATAATGCTAAGAATCTCCGTTAATGCAGTTGTGTTGAAATCATGCGACTCTAGCTAAAATCCTGGAGTAATCCTACTCCATCCGGGTACCTGAGAAAAATGCTAAAAAGTGTCAACCAAAAGGTTGGTGAATCTCACAGGTTTGTAAGTAATATCGGCTTTGAACACGAGATTTCATTAGTAATGCCCGTAGGCGTAAAAATCAGCCATTGCAATCCAGCAATCGTAAAATCAGTATTTGCAGTCCAGCAAATGTAAATAAGTAAGTTTATACCGTTGCCATGAGGCTCATAATCGAAGCTTAACCCGTAAGTAATAAGTTTGCTCCCGTGACATGCTCGTAGTTGAGCAAGCATCAGTAACGAATAAGTAGTCACCTGTTTCTACGTGTAAATCAGTACGTGGCAGCGCTACTGCCCTGGGTGGGGAGGGTCATTTCCCTAATGGATCCATTAACTAGTGTTCGCGCTTAAGTCCATAACTAACGATATATGATGGAGAGACTTCTGTTTGTAAGTAAACTCATGCAATTTCGTTTGGTATAGTAAACAGTTTAGTACTTGTGTTCAAGAAAATCAGTAGCATGTATCTCCCCCAATAAGATAAAACAGTAAAAGTGGGGCCGTAAGACTCACCTGAGTCTGGTAATATGTTGTAGCAAATAGCAAGTAGTAAATATAGCAAGTAGGTTCTTCGAATCCGTAACCTTCAAATGCCTATTCATATGAAGTTATGTAAGTATGCGTCTCACGAGACGTTTCGTTTAGTGGTACACAACTAGTATAGCCAATGTTTGTCCGTATGTTTGTAATTGTTCGTTTGTTGGAAAACATGTTTGGGCCCGTTGGTGACGGTTTGTAGCAAAATTTCTAAAATGTTGACTTTGCTACAGTAAATTGCTACAGTACTGCTACAGTAAAATATGACTTTTTTGTACAGTAACTTTGACTTTAAAATTCTGGTTTTCTGTGTTTTTGCGACACAATCTGCGACACTAAAGTTTGGTATGCGACACAGTGGTTGTGTCGCATAGGAATGCGACACAAGAGCCCTGCGACACAGTGATTGTGTCGCAAAAGCTTGCGATGCTAAATCAATAGCGACATAAGGGTTGTGTCGTATAATGTTTACGACACAAAGGTATGACACAGAGTACGACATAAAATACGACACAACATGGTTTATGCGACATAGTATGCGACACAAGGCTTGTGTCGCATTGATGAACACCAGCCCAGAAACTTTCGGGTTTCAAGAATTTCGGACCAAAAACGCAAATCTAACCCATTTTTGAGCTATAAAATCGTGTATTCTTCATGTATTAAGTTATATCTATGTTGTGTACACCATATTACATCAAAATAATACCTCAAAATGAGTAAATCTAAGTTTTTAGAGAAATCCTTACAATTGCAAATCGAGGCCGAAAAAGGAAGAAAACGAGTATGTTGCCTTTGTAAATCTTGTTCCTCTCTTGGTGGTGATTCCGAAAATGTGAATCTTGTGGGTTGCTTTGATGATTCCGAAAATTTGTAAGAAATGGGTGGAGAGAGTTTAGAATGTGTGTGTGTGTTTTGTATAAGTGAAAATGAAAGAAGAAGATTGAGAGGTGGTGGGGTGTTGGCTGATCCCAAAAGGGAAGGAGGGAAAAACACTCCTCAAAACCCAGTGTTTACTCCGTGTCCTAATCGATTAATCGTTTGTTTTTAGTATTTAACCAAACAGTTATATTTTTAAAATGTAACTGGAGTATTTAAATAAAAATACATTGAAATTAATAATAAAAACATTTGTCGCAATATTTTAATTATTAAGTCGCGTTTATTACGTTTTGTTGCGGTAGTTAAAATGTCGTCGCGATGATATATAAATAATGCTCGTTCGGTTGCGTATTTTATATAACAAAATACGTTCTCATTATTTAAGTAAATTTTTGTCACCAACGTCCAAGTAAACTGTGTCGGACTCCGTCCGGTTAATTCGCACGATTTATCCAAATCGCGTAAGTACACACATATATATATAAATCACCTTATATATATATATACAAATAGAGCCTGTAATTAGTCCTATTACATACTAATTACAACTAGTTACAAACAATTAGGCATAATTAATTATCCTAATTATGCAGGTGTTACATTCTCCCCTTGTTAAAGAAAGTTCGTCCCGAAATTAGCTTGAGTGCACGGACGGTGCGTTATCTGGGAAGAGATGTGGGTATTTCTGTCGCATTTGGTCTTCCCGTTCCCAGGTGAACTCAGGGCCGCGCCTAGAATTCCACCTGACCTTTACGATGGGAATACGACTCTGTTTCAATCGTTTGACCTCACGGTCCATGATTTCCATAGGTTCCTCGACAAAATGAAGTTTATTATCGATTTGGATTTCGTCGAGCGGTATAATCAGTGTCTCGTCAGACAGACATTTCTTCAAGTTAGAAATGTGGAATGTGTTGTGTACGCTGCTAAGTTCAGCAGGAAGTTGCAGGCGGTATGCCACTGGACCAATCCTTTCCAGGATTTCGAATGGTCCGATGTATCTAGGATTTAGTTTGCCTCGCTTTCCGAATCGAATGACACCCTTCCACGGTGCCACTTTGAGAAGTACCTTGTCCTCTACCTGGAACTCAAGGTGTTTGCGTCTCACGTCAGCATAGCTTTTCTGACGATCACGTGCGGCTTTCAGCCGGTTTTGGATACCGATGATTTTCTCAGTAGTTTCCTGAATGATTTCTGGACCCGTGAGTTGGGAATCTTCTAACTCAGTCCAACAGATAGGTGATCGGCACTTACGTCCGTAAAGTGCCTCGAAGGGTGCAGCCTTTATGCTGGTATGGTAACTGTTGTTGTAAGAAAACTCGCACAACGGTAAGTGATTTTCCCAAGAAGTACCGAAGTCAACTACGCAGGCTCGTAGCATATCCTCCAGTGTTTGAATAGTTCGCTCGCTTTGGCCATCGGTTTGCGGGTGATAAGCAGTACTCATATCCAGACGAGTACCAAGAGATTTTTGTAGCGATTGCCAAAAGTTAGAAGTAAAACGGCTGTCCCTATCCGAGATGATCGAGATAGGTACACCGTGTCGCGAGATGATTTCTTTGACATAGATGCGAGTCAGACGCTCCATCTTGTCGGTTTCCTTGATGGCCAGAAAATGAGCAGATTTCGTAAGACGGTCCACGATCACCCAAATGGTATCGCAACCACTCGAAGTTTTCGGTAGCTTGGTAATGAAGTCCATGGAAATCTGTTCCCATTTCCATTGAGGAATTTCAGGTTGTTGGAGCAACCCCGAGGGTCTTTGGTGTTCGGCCTTGACTTTGGAACAGGTTAGGCATTTACTGACGTACAAGGCAATGTCAGCTTTCATGTTAGGCCACCAATACAATCCTTTGACGTCGTGATACATCTTGTCAGAACCAGGATGTATAGAGTATCGAGATTTGTGAGCTTCAGCCATCACCAAATCTCGCAAGTTTCCGAATTTGGGTAACCACACCCGGTTAGAGAAGTATCGAGTTCCATCGGGTTTGATTTCGAATTGTTTATCCAAGCCTCGCAAGGCTTCATTTTTCAAGTTTTCATCGTTGAGTGCTTCAAGTTGAGCGGTAAGGATTTGAGCAGGAAGCTCGTTATGAATTGTCATAGAAAGTGCTCGGACTCGAAGGGGTTTCACTCGTTCTTTTCGGCTTAAGGCATCGGCAACTACGTTAGCCTTGCCCGGATGGTATTTGATCTCGCAGTCATAGTCACTAAGTAACTCAACCCAGCGACGTTGTCTCATGTTTAGATCATTCTGATCGAATATGTGTTGGAGACTTTTGTGATCGGTGAAGATGGTGCTTTTCGTACCGTAGAGATAATGTCTCCAGATTTTCAATGCGAAGACCACAGCACCTAACTCGAGGTCGTGGGTCGTATGGTTTTTCTCGTGAATTTTTAGTTGTCGTGAGGCATAGGCAATGACTTTTTCTCGTTGCATCAACACACAACCAAGTCCTTGGTGTGAGGCATCGCAGTAAACTACGAAGTCGTCGGTGCCCTCGGGTAAGGACAAGATTGGTGCACTGCAAAGTTTGTTTTTCAATAGCTGGAAGGCTGACTCTTGTTTATCAGTCCAATCGAACTTCTTATCTTTCTGAGTCAGTGTGGTTAGGGGAACAGCTATTCTTGAAAAGTTTTCAATGAATCGGCGGTAGTAACCAGCAAGACCTAAGAATTGTCTCACTTCGGTTGAAGTGGTCGGTGACTCCCAGCCCTTGATTGCTTCAATCTTGGCGGGATCAACATGAATTCCTTGGCTGTCAATCACGTGCCCGAGGAATTGAACGGTTCGAATCCAGAACTCACACTTAGAGAATTTGGCATATAACTCTTCGTGTTTCAGGAGTCCTAGAATGGTTTTCAGATGTTGAGCATGTTCCTGCTCGTTGCGAGAGTAAATCAGGATATCATCGATGAACACAATGACGAATTTGTCAAGATATGGTTTGCACACCCGATTCATAAGGTCCATGAATACGGCCGGTGCGTTGGTCAACCCGAATGGCATCACTTGGAATTCGTAATGCCCATAACGAGTTCGGAAAGCTGTCTTTGGGATATCATTGTCACGGACTCGGAGTTGATGATAACCCGACCGTAGATCAATCTTTGAGTAAACACTCGATCCCTGGAGTTGGTCAAATAGATCATCGATTCTAGGAAGTGGATACCGATTCTTTATGGTTAGCTTATTCAGCTCTCGGTAATCGATACACATGCGGTAAGATCCATCTTTCTTTTTCACGAATAAGACCGGAGCTCCCCAAGGTGAGGAACTTGGTCGAATGAATCCTCTGTCCAGGAGTTCCTGTAGTTGGTTAGACAACTCCTGCATTTCGGATGGTGCTAAACGGTAAGGGGCTCGTACCACGGGTGCAGCTCCGGGCACAAGTTCGATTTGGAATTCAACTTGTCTAGGTGGCGGAAGTCCGGGCAAGTCTTCAGGAAAGACTTCCGGGAAATCCCGCACGATCGGAACATCCTCAAGTCGCTTCTCCTCCGACTTCTTCTCCGTTACATGTGCGAGGATGGCTTGATACCCTTTTCGTAGATATTTTCTCATTTTCAGACAGGATACAATATTCAGATTCCGTCTACCGGTCTCCCCTTGTAGGACTAAGGTTCCACCGGAGACAAGAGGTATGCGAACGAGTTTGTCATGACAGATGATTTCAGCTCGGTGCTTGGATAACCAATCCATACCGACAATAATGTCGATGCTGCCGATCTCGACAGGGATTAAATCAATGGGAAACGTTTCGTTCGTGAGGTTAAGTGTACAGTTGGGTATGATGCTATCAGTCTCAATCAGTTTGCCGTTAGCTAATTCTACAATGTATTTAGCACCTAAGGCAGTGGGAGTTATATCAAGTAAAGGGCTAAATTTCTCAGAAATGAAGCTTCTATCGGCACCGGTATCAAATAACACAGAAGCAGTAAGGTCGTTGAGAAGGAACGTACCCGTCACGACATTCGGGTCTTGTCTGGCTTCCCCAGCCTTGATAACGAATGCTCTACCATGAGCAGGGTTGTTGTTGTTTTTCAGCTTTGGGCAATCTTTCTTGAAGTGCCCTGAATTTCCGCACCCAAAGCAGGCCTTTGGTGCATTGGTGTTGGGGGTAGAAATGTTGGTTCGGCAATCCTTGGCTAGATGCCCGAACCGTTTGCAGTTGGAGCAAGGGCAAGAACCGTCATGATGGCGGCTGCATTTGGAACAGTAAGGCTTGTTCCCGCTGTACCCTTTCTTTTCCGAAGTCCCCGATGAATAAGCCTTAATGTACTCAGGCTTTTTGTTGGAGGTTTGATTGGATGAGTTGGGGTTACCTTCCCACTTGCGTTTGTTGTTTGCAGATGGGGTTGAAGTTGTGCCACGGCGGACAGAATTTGCCGCTAGTTCATGGGCCATACGGATGGCGCTCTGAATAGTACCCGGTTTGGATGAAGTCACCAGGTCCTGTAGTCTCTCGGGAAGTCCATCAACGAATTTCTCGATCCTCTTGTACTCAGGATCGACCATGGTTGGGCACAGAAGTGCCAGTTGGTGGAAACGGTTGGTATAACCGGTGATGTCATCACCCTGCATCCTGTGGTTCCAGAATTCCATTTCCAGCTGTTTCAATTCATCCCTGGGGCAGTACTCGCCCCTCAACATTTCCTTCAACTCCTCCCACGGGAGTTGGTAAGCAGTAGCAACACTCACAGTCTGGGCATAAGTGTTCCACCAGGTGAGTGCGGTGTCAGTAAAAGTACTAACGGAGAACTTAACCTTATCTCCCTCCGCACAGTTGCAGATAAGAAATACAGACTCAACTTTCTCGATCCAGCGTACTAGACCGATAGCTCCCTCGGTACCTGCAAAGTTTAGAGGTTTGCAGTTCTGGAAGTCCTTGTAAGAACAAGGTTTAGCAGCAGAGGTTTCAGCGGCATCGCTGTTCCTCGAGGAATTTGGTGGAGTATTCCGAGCCAAGGCTTCAGTAACAGCCTGGGTTATAAGGGAGGTAATCTGGGCATCGGTGTATGGTCTTGTCTTTGGCGGCATGATTCTTCAATAAAAGAAATGAAGATACATGAGATTTTGTAGGAACTTGTAATTGTCACAGATGTACATGTAAAAAAGCAGTAATACATAACATCAACATGGAAAAATGACAATTATTATGAGTTGAAATATCAAGGAATATTTGATGGATAATGCGAGTTCAAAGGTTACATCCTACAGAGATATTACAAAAGGTGTCGGGAATTGTTACATCCGACTAGTTTATAGAGTAGCGCTAGATAGTCATTAGATTACGAGATAGATTACAAGACAAAGACTACACTAGTCTTAATGTAGATTAATTTGTTCCATCAGCGCGACAAGGCGGTCCACGGTTTCTGCTAGTCGGTTGGTCTGCCTGGCATTGTCTTCAACCAAAGCCAGTCGTTGTGCTAGTGCTCGAGAGTGATCTTCAGCCTCCTGTGAACGCTGTTCACATTCCTCAAGTCGATTTCTTACAAGTTCATCCGCACCTAATTCGGCGGTCATTGAGTCCTGAATTATGCTTACAGAGAGGTTGGTATCCTCTTGTTCTCGCTGGAGTTGGGATATGTGATCAAGTGCCTGGCGAAGCAGGTAGGTCATTCGAAGTTGTTCCCGTTCGAGATGTTCGAGCCTTTGCTCCTGACGGTGAAGTTGGGTAGCCAACACTGGCATCGTGAGGTGTGCCGAGTTCTGAGAGTTATGAACAGGATAGGGGCTGGTTCGAGGTGACCTTGTGTTCCTCCTGGTTTCTCGTGGGTTCCGTGACCCATGTGAGTGAGAGTGTGACGGATTAGGTGGTATGTTTGCCATTCCTGTGGCAGAGTGTAAGTAAGACGAGGCTAATATATATATACATATATCATATCCAGCCTAGTGTCTAGCACGTATCAAGTAATGGTCCGGTTCTCTCGTGGTCAGAGTCAACTAACGTATCCCCGTTCAACATATTCATTTCAGACCTTACATCATCTTTCCTTAATTGTACATAGTTGATCAGGCTATGTTAAATTAAAGTCGTATGCTGTAATTCCTGAACCAGTCATGTCTAATAAGAGAATACTGCCTAACGGTCATAGTCTAGGCCCACTAAATGCAACCTAGTTCACTATAACCTTAGGCTCTGATACCAATCTGTAACACCCCCGAAATTCACTGTTTTGCGGAAGCATAGTTTGGGGTGTTACTAAACAAATATCACAGCACAAAGATAAAGCAAACGACATCTATATGCAACGTTTGTAAATTAGTTACATTCCATAGATATAATGTTTGAAAACTTAGTGTTTTCGTATACAAAATGTAGTTTCCCCTAGAGTCCACGCGTATAGTGGGAGATTCTATTACATAATCGTAATGTACAAAAGATAATGCTAAGAATCTCCGTTAATGCAGTTGTGTTGAAATCATGCGACTCTAGCTAAAATCCTGGAGTAATCCTACTCCATCCGGGTACCTGAGAAAACATGCTAAAAAGTGTCAACCAAAAGGTTGGTGAATCTCACAGGTTTGTAAGTAATATCGGCTTTGAACACGAGATTTCATTAGTAATGCCCGTAGGCGTAAATCAGCCATTGCAATCCAGCAATCGTAAAATCAGTATTTGCAGTCCAGCAAATGTAAATAAGTAAGTTTATACCGTTGCCATGAGGCTCATAATCGAAGCTTAACCCGTAAGTAATAAGTTTGCTCCCGTGACATGCTCGTAGTTGAGCAAGCATCAGTAACAAATAAGTAGTCACCCGTTTCTACGTGTAAATCAGTACGTGGCAGCGCTACTGCCCCGGGTGGGGAGGGTCATTTCCCTAATGGATCCATTAACTAGTGTTCGCGCTTAAGTCCATAACTAACGATATATGATGGAGAGACTTCTGTTTGTAAGTAAACTCATGCAATTTCGTTTGGTATAGTAAACAGTTTAGTACTTGTGTTCAAGAAAATCAGTAGCATGTATCTCCCCCAATAAGATAAAACAGTAAAAGTGGGGCCGTAAGACTCACCTGAGTCTGGTAATATGTCGTAGCAAATAGCAAGTAGTAAATATAGCAAGTAGGTTCTTCGAATCCGTAACCTTCAAATGCCTATTCATATCAAGTTATGTAAGTATGCGTCTCACGAGACGTTTCGTTTAGTGGTACACAACTAGTATAGCCAATGTTTGTCCGTATGTTTGTAATTGTTCGTTTGTTGGAAAACATGTTTGGGCCCGTTGGTGACGGTTTGTAGCAAAATTTCTAAAATGTTGACTTTGCTACAGTAAATTGCTACAGTACTGCTACAGTAAAATATGACTTTTTTGTACAGTAACTTTGACTTTAAAATTCTGGTTTTCTGTGTTTTTGCGACACAATCTGCGACACTAAAGTTTGGTATGCGACACAGTGGTTGTGTCGCATAGGAATGCGACACAAGAGCCCTGCGACACAGTGATTGTGTCGCAAAAGCTTGCGATGCTAAATCAATAGCGACATAAGGGTTGTGTCGTATAATGTTTACGACACAAAGGTACGACACAGAGTACGACATAAAATACGACACAACATGGTTTATGCGACATAGTATGCGACACAAGGCTTGTGTCGCATTGATGAACACCAGCCCAGAAACTTTCGGGTTTCAAGAATTTCGGACCAAAAACGCAAATCTAACCCATTTTTGAGCTATAAAATCGTGTATTCTTCATGTATTAAGTTATATCTATGTTGTGTACACCATATTACATCAAAATAATACCTCAAAATGAGTAAATCTAAGTTTTTAGAGAAATCCTTACAATTGCAAATCGAGGCCGAAAAAGGAAGAAAACGAGTATGTTGCCTTTGTAAATCTTGTTCCTCTCTTGGTGGTGATTCCGAAAATGTGAATCTTGTGGGTTGCTTTGATGATTCCGAAAATTTGTAAGAAATGGGTGGAGAGAGTTTAGAATGTGTGTGTGTGTTTTGTATAAGTGAAAATGAAAGAAGAAGATTGAGAGGTGGTGGGGTGTTGGCTGATCCCAAAAGGGAAGGAGGGAAAAACACTCCTCAAAACCCAGTGTTTACTCCGTGTCCTAATCGATTAATCGTTTGTTTTTAGTATTTAACCAAACAGTTATATTTTTAAAATGTAACTGGAGTATTTAAATAAAAATACATTGAAATTAATAATAAAAACATTTGTCGCAATATTTTAATTATTAAGTCGCGTTTATTACGTTTTGTTGCGTTAGTTAAAATGTCGTCGCGATGATATATAAATAATGCTCGTTCGGTTGCGTATTTTATATAACAAAATACGTTCTCATTATTTAAGTAAATTTTTGTCACCAACGTCCAAGTAAACTGTGTCGGACTCCGTCCGGTTAATTCGCACGATTTATCCAAATCACGTAAGTACACACATATATATATAAATCACCTTATATATATATACAAATAGAGCCTGTAATTAGTCCTATTACATACTAATTACAACTAGTTACAAACAATTAGGCATAATTAATTATCCTAATTATGCAGGTGTTACAGATATGATAAGATACATAGCTGTAAAACTCAACTACAATATTAAATAAGCTATAATCAACCTTCTTCATAATCACATCTTTATAGAATCTTCATTAACGAGCCATTAAATCAATAAGAATAAATTGTTATGAAAACAATTCCAATCGAGATCCAAACTCTTCTTATACAGTAACCATAAGAACTGTACGGATAACCATCCAATAATAGCAACGAATACCATGTAGTACCATCCATGACGATTGAACTATGGAATAGATTGTTAGGATTTATTAATTTGATGAGACAAAATCAAATTAATAAATCCTAACATAGATGAAACAAAGTTTCCATTACCTTAAAAAGTCATTGAAATGTGTCGGTTGTTTCATTGCGTAGTAGTGCACATCCAAATAATATGGTTCTCCATGATTGTCAACACCAACAAAGATGCCAAACGGCATGTCATAATAATTCACTTTCTATGTAGTGTTGAATACCACAACATCTCCATATTTTTAGTACCAATCAAAACATTGAGAATTAGACCAAAAAATATGCTCTAACTTTCTTTTATGATCAAGTGTATATACATATTGAAAATTAGGATGTTGCATTTTACTTTGCTTGCAAAATTTCAAAAGTTCTTTTGCATCATTTTGTGAATGCATTTGACGAAGTTTAGCTAGAAAGTTATGAACATCTTTAGTGAGAAAAGAAAGTTCTCCATGTGGTACATTTTTTTCAAGCTCCACGACACGCATAATCTGTCATACCGACAAACCACATTCTTTGAACATGAGTATACGTTTTTCATCGTCCTTCGTAATACTACGATAAGATGGAAGAAAACGTACCTCTTTTGTAGATAACAGTTCATGAGTACGCTCTAAAATGAGATTAGTAACATGCCACTCTTCCGGACATATTTCATTCACTCTTTTCGTTGTTATATGCATTTGAGCCTTGCATTCACATCTTGTTGAACTCCGGTTTCTTTGTTCTTTTAAGGCATCCACCAATTTAACATCTGGTCTTCCTTGTCAGTGACAAAAGAAATCTCGCCGACTCTTTTCTCCATTCTTATTGCTAAACCTTCCTTTACGAATTGAAAATCCGTTTAACTTTGCATAATTTTGATAAAAAGCAAAAGCTTCTTCTTCGGTGGGAAAAGATTGACCTACAAAAGGTTTATCTAAAACTTCTTTTGTGGATTTTAAACCATCATCCATGTTAATTTCATCATCGTAAATATGCTCAAAATTTTCCTCAACATAAGTTTGATTTAAGTCAAAAAGAACTTGATTATGCATTTTGCTAATAGGGAAAAACAAAAAATAGAGGACTAACTTGTGGGTGTACGTATTATTTTTAGCATAGTTAAATACTAGTACAAGCTAATTTTTTATAGATGAAAAGGATGTGAAAATTTTTGGAGGGAAAACTTTAAGTATTGATCGTGAAAATTAATATGTAACTAAAAAAATAAAAAAGATAATCAACTACAATATAACAAAATCAATTGTAATAAAAAAATTGAATTGGTGAATCATTTGAAATCTGGTTTTACTTTTGAGATTAATTTACAAAAAGCAAACCACTATTAAGGTTTGAGTAACTTTTATATTAAAAAATATTGCACAACGATAACACATTCATGGATAAAAGAAAGGAAAATAAATAAGGGTTTATGGACCAGATCGCCAACGTACTTTACTTTTTGTCCCAATGTCACCAGTGAACTGATTTTATTACCAAGGTCGACATCAAACTTTTTACTTTTGTCTCAATGTCACCAACGAACTAATTTTATTACCATTGTCGACAACGAACTTGTTAAATATGTTTTGAGGTCACCAAAATACTTTTTTTTAACGAGCTACGTTTTGAATTTGTTGATATGGTGTTGCCATGTCATTTCATTTATGTGATCAGGCTTCCACGTAAGCTAAACTTGTACATGTATGGTTAATTCTTCTTCTCCTATCGAATAACATGTAATTTTTGATTGCTTTACGATAATCACCACTTTTCGAGTGAATCTAAACGCAATTACTACTTTTTTTTTTATTATAAAAAACGTAACCCAAAATTACATGTTAGTCGGTCAGAGAAGATGAAGTTAACCATACGTGTACATGTTTAGCTTACATGGAAGTCTGTTCACATAAATAAAATGCATGGCAACACCACATCAACAAATTCAAAACGTAGCTCATTAAAAAAAGTCATATTTAACAAGTTCGTTGTCGACATTGGTAATAAATTTAGTTCGTTGGTGATATTGAGACAAAAGTAAAAAGTTTGGTGTCGACCTTGGTAATAAAACTTGTTCATTGGTGACATTGGGACAGAAAGTAAAGTACGTTGGCGATCTGGTCCATAAAACCAATAAATAACTACATAAGTGAGAGATACAATGACAATCTGCCGTAATTTTGTTTCGTAATAATGCAAGAGGAATGAGTTAGAGGATCACAAATTAAATTAAAAGGGTAAAATTGGTATTATGAAAGAGTTGTTCTAGCATTTAATTTGTAATCATATATAAATGGTAATTAGAAGTCCTCAATCAATTGTTATAATTTTCCATATGTATACAAGTAAAGAACATTTAATATTCTTAATGAAATGGTGATTGGAAGTTTAGATCCAATATTTGCAAAAGGAAAGCATTTATGTCAAACTCTTAAGATAAAATTTTACTTATAAATAAATAAAACTATGTAGGTTCTAATGTCTTAATGTATATACAAAGCAAACCTATTTCATTCTAATTGAGACACATCATCACGTGTCTCAATTTTTTATTAATAACCTTTTTAACAACTAATTAATAATTTCTTTTGTATGTATTAACCTTACAACTTTATAATCCTACTAGATCAAAACCCGCGAAAATCGCGGGCTACATCATTACATGTTACAACAAAAATTATCGTAATATGAAGTAGTAGACATGAAATATACGATCAAAGAAATGTGTATCTTTGTGAAATTCACTTCTTCCTGGTAAGTACTACATCATTACAATGTTACAACAAAAATGTATAAACATGTCAATGACTAAAGCAACAAATAAAGATATTATTGGACTATCACTAAGAGTATATATATCACCAAGTGCAAAGCTACCTAAATAAATAGGCGTATAGGATAGAGGTTCTTAATAATGGATAAAAACTACTAAAATTTCAATGATGCCTTGCATCTAAGATTTCAATGTCACAATCTCAAAAAATTATAGGTTCAACACATATGTATTAATGGGAGGTTGAAAGCAAATTATTACCATCACTAATAAACCAAAATCTATGCCCTGCACCCATATGCTAATCTGAGCAGAGGTGATAGACATGTGTATACGATTGTTAAATTTGTTTCTAGGTACCACGGTTCTGTTGTCTCCATCTTCACACCATGGCTTTAAAATTATCAAATAACAATCTGCACCTCCCTTAATAGTGCAAATGCAAGTGCAAAGCCTCCAACTAACTTCATATCCATCTTCACCAAATCATTGTTTAACGTCTCCAGATACCTATAACAGTTATTGTCGGTAAGTAACATTTTTAAGAACTTCACTGATGTACATAAAATGAAAACATAAGAGAAGTCAGATATAAAATCGAAAAATTAAATGAGACGGGACCATCAAAGACTGTGGGCCCTAATCACCACCATCGTTGACACCATATATAGATTGTTTTGATTCTTTTCCAAAGCCAAAAAAAAAAAATAATAATAATAATCAGAAACCATTTGGTAGTAAGGATTAAACACATCAAATCAACAAACATAACAACAAAAATCAGTTATTATTGTCTATGAACTAAATTCACCTTTCCCTTCCCTATGAGGAATTAGCACTTCTTAGTAACCTTACAAAACCAATCACGTTCTTCTAGAATTTTGGATCGAGTTACCACTTTCATTCATAATTTGCTCATTAGAAAAGGGATACCATAACTGAACATTAAAATAAAAGATCAGATGTACAAAGAGGACCTATGCTCTCTTATATGTTGAGAAGTTACACAATGTCTGAAACAAACATCAAGAAGGATATCTATGAAGACATTATAACTCCATTATTTCCATTGTCTAACATACTACAACATACAATCGTATCCACATTAGTTTCCAAATTTCCACTGTCAAAAATACTACAACATACAACTAATCCTCAACATGTGTGCATTTTGCAACATACAACCTGAATCGTATGAGCAATTGAATACCACAAATAGTCTAGAATATCAGCGTTAGAAAAGCTCAGAACCAACATTATTATAGGCTGATCTTCAGGCACATCCAGATTTCTTTGGACTAACTTGTCTAAAAGTTATTGAAATGGTCAATCGAGTTGAAAATCATATAGGTTTGACTGTCTTTGTCAAATATTTATTTGTTGTCCATCAAATAATGACTGTTACCCATCCCGCTCTATAAACTACCCATCTTAATCCCAAACCTATATTGACTAATACCAAACTTGCCCGACCCACTCATATTGTCACCTCTAGTTGATGGTACATCAACAATTATGCAAGCCAAATAACTAAATGCATGTAATATTCCGTTGTTGTAAAAAGTCATTATAATAAGATTCAAGTGAAGAAAGCTATCTATGTTGTGCAGCACATTGGGCAAGTATAAAATTGGAGGTACTCTAACTTTTACTCGTGATCCGACTATCGGGACGTTGCGGCCTTGTGCGTTGCTAAGGATAAAACTTGTGCATCAGAAGAACGAACTGACAAATGAAGATACACAAAGATCAATTGAACTATTTGATTTTGATAATTTATGGACTAACCTTGAATTCTTCGTATGTATTATAATGATCTGTTGTTGGATCCAAGCACATGGGAACCAGCCTCCACAAGAATTCTGGCTTCAAAAAAGGAGATAACCAAAATAAATAGTTAGTTAAAAACATAATTTTACAAAATAAGCAAGGTGGAAGTCAAGGGGATATAACCACAATTATCTACAGTGATTTCACCAAGATACATATTAGTTTAGATTTTTTTTTAAGGATAGCTTCATTTAATAATTGTTGTTTCACTGGACAAAACAAAAATCGCAAAAGATTAGTAACTGCCACACATATGGAATGATAAAATCTTTAGAATGGTAAATGAAAGCACCATTGGGTTTGAGGCTATGGACCACACCAGTGACAACAGACCCAATCCCAAGCTAATCCCAAGATGTGCCTGGCTAGCAGCCTTGGTCTTGCGGTTACTCAAAATGAGTCTTTATTGTTCTTCGTCCACCTCCACAAACTTTAAATGGATTTCCTGCTTAAGAAACTCTTATACACTTGATTTGAATTCATAGATATAACATTAAACACATAATTTCCTTTTGTAATCTGAACATCAAAAAATCGCAAATTGCACATCAATTACATTACATTAAACTTTCATTGGCATTTGATCAAACACATAGAATGCACTAAACCAATATAAATAAAAAACTTACTTTTGAATTCAAAATGGTCTGTTTGTAAGTTTGTATAAACCGTATACCAAAATTTATAGCATCATTCCACACACTGGATAAAATGATAAACATATATACATATTGTAGATAATTTATATGGGTAGTTATATAAACACTCCAATTGAAGCGATTATATAATAAAAGTAAACTTTTAAATGGATAAAACTTTTAAAAACTGAATTAGATATATCTTAATGGAAGTTACCAAAAGCAAATACGGTAGATAAACTCATTTTGTTGACATCGTTATAAGCAACCAGGTGGAAACCTTCTGAAACTCCATCAAAGGCAACACATCTCCCCACTTTGGATGACCAAAACAAATTGATCTTCCATACATGGTCAATCAGTTGGTAAACTCCTTCATATGGCTCAACACCAAACTGGGAGATATCCAGATAGTTACCTTCTTTGATTGTTTCCTCAAAATCAGGGATGAGCCAACGCCTAACCGAAGCAATGATCTTGTTCCCCTGTGTATCAATTATAATGAAAGATAGTTGTATCAAAAGGGCAAAAATGAAACATACAACACATTATTAGAAGCAATAAGATATGATAACAAAATTAATTAGAAGCCACAATAGAAATCACAGTTTAAGTAGCAGACGTGTCATAAATCTGATTTCAAGCATAAAAATGATGACAAACAGGATGATTTCAATTATGATATTACAAAGTTTACACAAATATCAAAAAAGGCTTCCATGCCAACATAAATCCTATCCAACTTTTATAATCAATACAAAATTACTCAAAATCCACATAAATTCATCTGAAACTGATCCAACCCATTTTTACAGAAACCGATTTTAAATCATCCACTACTTCAAAACATGACCCAACATAATGACCGCAATACTACATATCATATATGTACAGTAACTTTCAAATCCGTCAGTAACACAGAGTACGATTTTGCAAATAATTGTACCGTACATGAATAGTAAAATGTTGAAATCGAGTAAATTCAGGGTCTATACCTCGTGATCCATAAGGATCATCTCCATTGATGCAGCTTGCGTAGGGTTGTTGGTGTAGAACTGCTTCCACAACATCACCACTTTCACACGGATCTTCCAATCATTCTTTTCACCATGAATTAGATTCAATGGGGAAAAACCTTCTGCTTCCATGTTTCACCTTCTAAAATTCGATTTTAGGTATACCAGGTATTCAACTTATTAATCTATAAGGGCTTGTATATAAAGGTGAATCAAGAGCGGGAATGATTTTGATATTAAAAATTAAAAATCGATATTGTAAATAGGTAGGCGACATTCCCTGTAGTTTGTTACCCTGAAGTTTGTATATGCAGAAGAAACAACTCATCCGGATTGTAAGGAATTATTAAAGGAATGGATATTGTGTAATATTATAATGCTTAGATAATAATATTTTTTTTATGTAAAATCGTTTTCTATATTATTTAATTAATATTTAATTAATTTAGTTAATTTTAATTTAATTAATATGTTTACAGATTATAATTAAAAAAGATTATAATAATTTTGAATTTTATAAACCTGGAAATCCTCAAATTTATATAATAGGGTCCTTAAAATCCTCAACTGAATAACCAATCACGGGTAAGTTCGTAAAAGTACCTAACACCAAATCACATATTACGTATACAATCCAAGTTAGATTAATTAATGGTCTATATTAGTTTGCTAATCTCAATTAACGGCTTGATTACTTCCATTTAACCTAATTCAAATTTGTTTACGTAATATTAATCCTCCTTTAATAATTAGAGGAGATAATACATCATTAAAGTACATCATTAAAAGATTTTAATTGACACACTACATTTTTATCAAATCTATATTCAACATTCACATTTATACATTACTAAAATGTTACATTTGTATCTTTTCTTTAAATAAGGGTATACAACTTTTCAATCGTTTAAATTTGTTATCAAAACCTAAACTATGACTTTGAAATAGGTTGCCATTTCAGATAGTTTATATTCATTCCATATCAAGTAATTCTCTATCTTTTTTTTTAATAAAAATTGGTTGTTATAAGTTATTAGGATAATAATTTTGTTATTTCGGTATAGAATGATAATTTTTAGATAGTTCATATTCATTTCATACCAAAATGTGTTCATCTTTCTAATTTAATTTCTCTAAAAAAGCGTACATCCTGAAAAGTAAACTATTCTTTTTTTAGCCTTTATTACACGTATATTTTCACATTCTACTATTGTTTGACTAGCAGGTTATTAAGGCGGCCCAGGTTAATGCATTGGTTGCCGATTAATCGATTATACTCTCCTAGCTTTGGAGCTACATACTGAAATAATGAACCTCTCCTTGTTAGTAAGCAGAGGTGTTGATTAAATATAATTAGAAGAGTGGATGGATTATAACCAATTTATAGTGATTAATGTTGGAAAAATAAATGTGATAAAAATAAGTGTAAGGAAACATCATACTATTCGAGTAAAACTCATTGACTCAATTGTACATTTTTTAATTGAGATAGACAATATATAAAAGCACGTTTGCATATTTTGTGTAAAAACCTTCAACCATTTGGTTTACTATTTGATTAAATACACCATCTAACAAGATGGTCATGTAGATTTTAGCTGTATGAAAGATCAATATATCTTATTGTGCGTATTTGTAACTCTAGAAGCAAAGTTATTAAAGTCTAATAATTGAATAGTGTACATGAATTAGTTCATGACATATTTAGTGATTTGATAGCACGTATATATGAATTTTTTGAAAGCATTCTTACTTGATCAAGTGATCTCGATCCGATTCTTGGGCTGTGCGTAGCACAACTTCGGAAGTACCTAGTATTACATATAAGATATATATGAACTATGAAGTACAAATGCTAAATACAAACTCACACATAGAAAGCTTAACAGATGCTAAGGCCTCACTAACTTAAACCTACTATCGAATACTCCATCGTAGTCGAGTATTGTTAGATATGCCTAAATATAAATTTCATATATTATGTGTAACTCGTGTGTTGGTTGATACATAAATTGTAGGATTTATGTGCACGATACAAACGTTAATTATATTGCTAACTACGTATGAGCCTATGGGGTCACACACTTAAGCACTTAGACACCAAAATAATACGGTATATTGTAGATATATAATTATTAAATATGATTTAATTAAATAAAAGGTTTTAATTATTAATTATAGTGTATTTAATTACTAATTAACAATTTAGCAAAATCATGTTTTGTTGTAACACCTCTCATGGGCCGGCCGATTTAACAAAATATAGGATGGATTTTTACTTGACAATTAGGTTTGAATTTTCTTTTAATATATACTAGCTGGTAACCCACATAATGCGGTGAGAGCAGATTTTAAATCGGTTAAAAAAGTGATTAAATGTGGAGATATTGATTCGAATGATACGTTGCAAATCAAATAAGTAATAATAATAATAATAATAATAATAATAATAATAATAATAATAATAATAATAATAATATGAAGATATTTTATATACGATGTAATGCTATAAGCAGCTGACGTTTTATTGTAGTTAGAAAATAAAATTTAGTTTCTTTGAATATAATATTGTGTATTGAATATAGAGGGTTAACATTGCATAAAATGAAAGTGATTAAACCAAGAGTACGTGTTAGTGTTTTAAGTAGTAAATGGTGGACTTTGTATTGTGAATGAATGAGTTTTCTGACTTGTACATTGTGCAAATTTGGTGTTTTAAGTATTTTAAGAGGGAGAGTGTGTTATACGTTTTATAAGGAGTAGAGATTATCAAAGATAAGATCACAATGTTAGTTAGTTGAAAAAAATAAAAACCAAAATCATCATTATTCCTTCCTACGTCTTTCGGTCGAGAGGAAACCAAACCCAAAAGGGTTTTTGCCTTTTGCTTCTCAACTAGTGACTAAACAATATACATATATTGTTTTTCGGGTTTATACAAGGACTAGCATTCGGTTGGTGTTGATTGACGTGCTGTGTGGATCAACCATAGAGATAATCATACTATTGATTATAGTTTCATTAAAAATGGTATAATTCTTATTTAACCTCTTTTTTTTTTTTTGATTCAGTATGAGGATATAATTGGATCCAATGGAAATCGATTTGTACATGTTTATTTATTGTGTTCCCGCTGCGTTTGTTGATTAACTGTTAATTAATATGAAATTTTATAGACTACGATTTCCAACAGTGGTATCAGAGCCACTTTTATATCCTATATTGATCTTAATGATTTGTTTTGATATGGACTTATGGTGTAAAGTTTGTGTCTTGTTTGTGATTGATTTTTGGATTATCAATTAAGCACATCTTATGGCGCATGTTTAATATCAAAATAGTCATCTTGTGTTACTAATGATGAAAATCGATTTTTTGAATTGTAGATCTAAGAAATGGATTTGGCATGTGTTAGTAACAAGTTATTTATTTAAATATTTTTGATAATTAAATATTAAGTTAATAGCTTGTTTTATTTGAATATGTTATATTTGTTACCATGGTTATAAACATGCATAATTAACCATGACGAGCCATTAATTTGATTTTAATAATGAAGTTATTGAAATATCATGTTAATTATGCATAGCCATGTTTGCCCTAGCCTTGTGGTTGTGATTGTGTTTGTACGTGTATTTTGGTTTTTACGGCATTTTTGGGCCGATTCTTATAATAAGTAGTTTTTGGGAATTTTGGTCCCTTTTGATGTAATTTCAATTTAATGTTCATATTCTATTATTGTAATTTCTTTTAAATTGTAAGTACCTAGAATAGGTTATTGTACTTTTATTTAAAATTGTAACAAGACGAAGATTTGCAGCTTAAAAGAAAAAAGAAAATGGAAACCAAGTCACGTGAAGTCTATCTTGATCACCATGGGATGATCAGTCAAGTGGGAGCTGAAAACACATCTTTTTTAATGATGATTAAATTGTCCTTAGATTAACCATTCGGTTTTCATGTTGGCTTATGAAACCGATCATAGGATTTTGAGCTTGGTTATGTATATATATGTGTGTGTGTTTTATTTATTGCATGTTAAATATTATTGTTGATATTATTTATATGCAAGCTTCTTTTGTTGAAAACAATATTATAAAACACAAAAAGTGGAGTTTAAAACTAAAATTGATGATTTTAAATGAAAACTCCAAATAGAGTTTAAAATTGGTGATTTTAACTCGACATAATATATATATGTTTTGCGGTGACATTTAAAATGGTTTAATGTAACACCCCGAATTTTGAGGTATTATTTTAGTGTACGCGAAAATATATTTATTATGAAGAATTATTAATTAAATGATATGATATAATAGAAAACGTAAATTGGTTTCTCAGTTCTAGACTGTATCAAATAAAAAGAATAAAAGTAATATACATATATGTCGTCCTTATCACTGTGTCTTCTAAAAACATCCAGAACCAAACGCAGAGGAACCAAAAATCGCAGAAGCAAGGAATCAACTTCAAATCCAACCTATAATTCTCAAATTCAAGCCTCTAGTGCTCCAATTATTATCTCCTTTCTATTCCTTAATCTTGTGTAAGTGTTCTTCATCCATTTTCTAACCTAGAAATTGAGTTTTAGTAGGTTATGTATAACTAGTGAAATTAACCCGAAATTAGGGCTTGAAATTGATTTAATTAGTGATAATTAGTGTAGTTATGATTGTTAGTAACCATATTTCAAGGTGAAATTGATGAAATCACAAGCTAGGATTTTGGTGATTTTTAATGTTTATGTTAAAACCCATGTAAGTTGACATTAATCAACTTAAAAGGTTATTAGTAATGTAGATGGGATGTAAATATGTTGTTTAAACAAGAATTGAACTAAAAGTCTAAGTAATTAAGAATTTAAGATGATCATGATTATTAAGAGGGAATCAATCCAAGTAGAGGCGGATTGATTGTAGTTGTGGTTTAAACTATGATGATTAAGTAAGTACTAAATATGTTGGTATGTGTTATGTGTTTAGGTGCTAAAGAAGTGGAAACCATTTGTTGATCATTTGTGTAATTTCATCATTTAAGCACCAAAGTGAGTGTTATGGAAATTAACTAAGTAATGATTGTGCATTCCGGATTGCTTCCGAGCAAGAGACTTGTACAATCAAGTGATTGTGTATTGGTAACTTGCTCTAGTTTCTACTTATTGATATTATTGTGATTTATGTGAAATGAACAATTGTGTAGAGATTTTGCTAGTTTTGCTAGCTTTATGGTGTTTAGCTTAATATGCATATTGTTGTGGTATGGTATTAAACTATTATGTAGTTATTGACCGTGGATCCACATTGTGTTTAATCTCTACCCATTGTTCAAGTAGTTATTTGTTTAGAGACTCCATGTTCTTGTTGTTTGTTTTAGTGTTTAATGTGTTATATTGTAGGTTACTTGGTTTGTTGCTCATAAGCTCACTAAGTATGTTTGCTTACTCTTTTAAGTGGTTATTATGTAGGTACTAGTGGGCAACGTGAAGGAAAGGAAGTTAAGAAAGAGTAACGTGGATTCGCTTGCTTTTGGGTATAAGTGGCAAGCCTTTCTCTTTATGTTTATCGTTATGTACTTAACTTGTATAATTCGGCCACTTGTCACATTTTGAAACTAAATCATATTGAAGGGTCAAACTTGTTGTTTTGTAATGGTTTTGACTTTTAATAGTCAAAGTTGGGTGATAAATGGCACATTATTCTATGGATAATGTATGGTTAATGAAAATGTAGAATTGTCGTTTATTGAATTGTGAAATTCGGAAAAATGGTCATGATGTGTTTTGGTAATTTTTAATGATGATATGAAGTCCATTACTTTTGTTAATTTAAATATGGGTTGTAGTTGACTAGTGAATGAGTCAGAATAGTTCCAATCTTATAAATGGCTCAAAAGTGTCAAAACGGGTCGAGAATGACCCTATCAAGTAAATTGAGTTAGATAAAGGATATGGTTCCTTTGTCAATTGCTTTAAGTTTGTTTTGGTATATTGAAAAAGTGGTCAAAAGTTCTAGACCTGTAAGTATGTGGTTTATGATATGGGTTGTTCACTAAAAGTGTCCAAAATGACACTAAATTGGTGACACCCCCAAATCGGTCATTTTTGTGAGTCTTGAAAAAGTGTAAAAAGGGAAACCTTCATTTTGGTAATATAGAGGTGCCTGTAAAATTTGAGAATCTAACTCCTTACGTTTAGGAGTTACGCGTGTTTAAATTTCGTGTTTTTGCATTAAGTGGTGAAGTCTGCTGCAGGTCTGCTGTGCAGAGGGAGTACTCGGCGGGTAAGGCTTGTACCCAACTGGTAATGCCTTACCCGGTGTGTTTATCTGGCGGGTAAGCTATCCCCAATCGGGTAGTTGTAGTATAAAACGGGACAGAGCAAATCAGTGTTGGTGTTTCATGGATACCCGGCGGGTACCCCCGCTACCCGGCAGGTACCCGACCAGTTTTGGTGTTTTTGGTTTTGAGTCTTGTATTTGATTCAATAGCGTTACAAACTAATCTAATGTGCATAATAATGAATAATGGGACCTATTTACATGTAATGTAATGTTTAAAAAAAAATTCCTAAAGTTCGGGGCGTTTCATTTAAATGATTCAAGTTTGTGCTTGTTAATTATTTTGTCACACAATTTTGGACACTCTAGATTTAATAATGATTAAATAATATACCTATCAAACTAAGTCATGCCATCTAATTAGCTTGAGATACTTGGTTGTCCTTTTTGGCCATGGTCAGACCTAGGTCAAATTTGACGCTGAGGTGATTAGTTGTCACTGGTCAGACCTATGAAAATTTTTACAGTCTCAAAATTGGACGACTTAATCGAGCCTTGGTCAGGCCTAAGCTCGAGGCAAGGATGGGATAAACATGTCAGTCGGAGACATATAGTTTTAGCATTATATTTTCTCAATCCCATAAAGGATCTAAGAGTTTCACTTGTAATGCAATTGGTACCCGCTACCTACCGATTGAATCATTATATTCGTGATCAATCGTTATGAGGTTAGAAGCTTAATGCGGATCTTAGCCTTTCATAAGCTAATTGTTTTATTATAAAAATTAGGTAGTTAATTTATAATCGAAAAATACTAAAATGAACTTTATTTTGATTTTGTAGATGTCAACTCAAACCGTAAACAATTCAACTCTCTATTCCTTGTTAGAGAAAGAGAATACATAGGGTACGTGCTTCCTTGACTGGTATCAAAAATTGAGGACAGTCCTCAAGAATCAAGGGAAGTCGTACATTCTTGATATCCCACTAGCTCCACCTCCCACTTCCACTGACTCTCCTGCTATTCATGATGCTTGGAATAAGTATAACAATGAGCAGGGAGAGATTGCATTGCTAATTCTTGCGACTTTGCATCCATGCTTACAAAAGCTTATGGAGGCTCGCGAAGCATATGATATGCTTGTTGAGTTGAAAAGTCTTTTTCAGCAACAAGCACGTCTAGAGGTTTTTAATGCTGTTAAAAGCTCACTGCATGCAAGATGAAAGAAGGGAGTTGGTCGGTACTCTTCTTCTTAAGATGATGGGCTATTTTGATGAACTTCAAAGGCTTGGATCTCCTATATCTAATGATATGGGTGTGAGTTTCATGTTAAACTCATTAGTTATATGATATAATAATTTTATCACAGAATTTTATATGCAAGGAGATAAGAAATCAATATTGGAACTTCATAACTTGCTTATGACTACCGAAAAGGATGTTCGTCCCAAGACTTCATCATCCTTGAAAGTCAAGGGAAAGGGTATCAAGAAAAGAAAGCCGCGAAGTAAAAGAAAGGGCAAAGACAAAAAGATTGCTTGCTTGATAAAAGAGCTATCTGGTCTTACACTTCCAGCTGATGATAGCGATGCTAGTACGACTAATGATTCAGGTATATTCATGATTGAACTGTATACCTTCTCTCCTAATTCCTGGGTACTTGATACTACTTGTGGAACTCACATTTGTAGTAATGTGCATGGATTTAAGAGAAGTAGGAAGCTGAATAAAGGCGACTTGGACTTGCATGTTGGCAATGGAGCTCGAGCAGCAGTACTAGCTATTGGTAGCTACGAGCTTATTTTACCAAGTGGTCTTGTCATTTGTTTAGACAATTGTCATTATGCTCCTATTATAACTAGGGAAATTATTTCAATTTTCGGTTTGAGGGATGTTGGTTTCAAACCCTCTTTTACAGATTATGGAATTTCAGTTTCTAAAGATAATTTATTTTATTTTAATGCTATTCCTCGTGATGGTATTTATAAAATTGAAATGCATGATAATTATGTTTACACCTGTAGCGCTAAAAAGGTCAAGCAAGACTTGAACCAAACATATCTATGGCATTGTCGTCTTGGACATATAAACAATAAACGCATATCAAAACTCCAAACTGATGGACTTTTTGAATCAACCAGCCATGAGTCGTTTGATGTATGTGAATCTTGTCTATTTGGAAAGATGACCAAGGCTCCTTTCTCTGGTCAAAGTGAAAGAGCTAAGGATCTGCTTGGAGTTATACATACCAATGTATGTGGCCCTTTCAGAACCATGTCAAGAAATGGAGAATACTACTTCATTACATTTATTGATGATTATAGTCGATATGGTTATGTTTACTTGCTTAAACATAAACATGAGGTATTTGACATGTTCAAAGCCTTCAAGAGTGAAGTAGAAAATCATCTTGGAAAAACCATTAAAGCCATTAGATCTGATCGAGGTGGTGAGTACAGGAGTGATGAGTTTTTGGATCATCTAAAGAATTGTGGAATTGTCTAATAATTCACTCCACCTGGAACACCGCAAGATAATGGTGTGTCTAAGAGGAAAAATCGAACTTTACCTAATATGGTTCTGTAACATCCACTATAAGGGCTTAGGGGTAATACGATAATTTCTCGCCTTAAATTTTTATTTAAATGTTAGAAATAATTTAATGAGATGTTTATATGTTTATTGTGATAATTAGGAAACATGTTAAATGACTTATTGTGGCTAGTAGTATATGACTTGTTTCAAATTGTTATAGTTGTAAGAATAATAAAATAATTGGTCTCGCAAATAGTTTTTAGGTTCCAGACAATATGTTTGGAAGGGGACAAAAATTAAGAAATAACTGGGTCGGTTGAAGAGCTAGTCGACCTAACTTTCTATCTTTCTCAAATAGATTCCCTTTCAACCTTGAGAACTCACAAGAAACCATAACACTCTAACCAAATTAAAGGCAAGTTAATCTTTGTAATTTGATTCACTTCATCAGCTTGTTCATCATCATCATCATCTTGCTCATCATCTTAACTTCTCCATTTAGTTGTAAGTACTTTGTTTATTTACATATGAAATTGGTTTGATTGAATCATGTATGTTATTGATATGTATGTGAAATTGAGGATTGAAAGATGTTATTAAATGTTATAAGGTATTTGTTTAGCATTAGAAACCTTGCTATATTGATTTGGTACCTGATTTTGATGTTGAATTTGAATTTAGTTCGGGTTAGGGTTTTACAGCAAAAGTTGCAGGTCATTTTAAACGTTGAAACGCGATCCTAGTTATGGGTCCGGATCGCGTTCCATAGTTATAATTTGTCTCAGTCGGATTTTGTTCTTGTGAACGTGATCTCAGCTCATTCCCGGATCGCGTTAACAAGTGTAATTTGGTTACAGAACGTTTTTCTACTTGTGAACGCGATCCCACCCTTGTTTCAGGATCGCGTTGCATAGTGTTTTTCGGTTACAGAATGGTTTTCTCTTGGGAACGTGATCCCATCCTTGTGTCCGGATCGCGTTTGCATGATTAAAATGAATACATATGATAATTTGTGGACTTATGCACTTATGATATTTAAGTAGTATTGTTTACTCATAATACTTACTTGTTCAATACTATGTACTTAAGTTAAGTTATATTCAACTTATGAAAAGAGTACTAATTGTATATTGTTGTGTTTTTAGATCAACTGAAGACTCAGTAAAATAAGACTTCTGAGTTTGGAGACTGAGACATTCAGGTGAGTGGATCTGTGACTCTCGGTTTGATTTAGTTGTAACAGGTTTGGTTACAACGGGTAAACGTAGTTTTACTGTTTATAGACTGTTTAGTCTGACATGATGCCATGATGATTATGGATTATGTGATCTATTCAGAGGTCAACGTGTGTTGGGCTTGGTTGCTATTGTTGGCCGACAGAAGGTTCCTTGTACATATCGTTAATAGGAACCTTAGTCGTGTGGGGAATAGCACCAAGCTATCGGTTAACCACTGTATTGGCCTGCAGTTGGGTTTTAAGTGTTGCTTGGGGGGCCACCATGGCATTAGGGCGCCTCAAGGACCACCGATCCTCTTTGACGCTAGTTGTTTACGATTACTTGATGTAAACAAGTTTGTTATGCTAAGTCAAGTTGTTAGTTGTATATTCACTCACTTAGCTTTGAGCTAATTCCACCACCTTAATACTTCTTGCAGGTTATTGTTTTGAAATAGTGGATTGGGCAAGAAGTTGACTGAAATGGAATGTTTGACCGGATGTACTCTGATGTATTTAATAATTAAAGTCATGTTTGAATTATATATAACCAGGTTGATATGTTTTGGTTTTACAGTGGTATAACTTATATGTACTAAGTTTTGTAATGACATCACTTTGTATATGTACATATTATGTTATGAAATTTGATAATATATGTTTTGGACTAACGCTTCCGAATTATTATTATTTATTTTTGTACTATGATTATGAAATTAAGAGGTGTTATAAGTTGGTATCAGAGCATAGGTTTGGGCAAAATGGACATTGGTAACGTGTTCAATCCCAAACCTATATTTGTGTCAAGTCAAATATTCTAGGTTATGGGATTTAGTTAATATTGGGAACTGGTTAGTATGTTAGGTACTAACGATTAACGAGTTGTGAGATGTTGTTTTGAATACAGATATGGCAGATAATGAGCACCCGACCAACACTCTCAACAATGCCTCTAGAACAGATGTTCCTCCTCCGGAAATCCATAATGAGAGACACGGGCAATCTGGTACCTCTTTTACAGCAGGTGAGGAAATTGATAGGGATGAGTATGTTCTGCAGTTAGAGGATGAGCTGCAGGAGCTTCAAGGATTTAGACAGAGAACTTCAGATGCTGGATCTACACAGCAGTTTTCTCAGTCATATCCGGTTGCGAGTAGTATTCCACCTCCTGTGGTATCATCTTCACATATTCCGGTATCTTTGCCATTCTATTACCAACAGCAACCTTATGGTACAACTCATCAAACTTCGGTCCCTTTTTCATCTTCTAGACCATACAGTTATCAGTAACCGGTGTTCCCACCATTACCTCAGCAACAGCAAAAGTTTTGTTCTTTTAAAACTTTTATGGCAAGTAAACCATCGGAATATTCTGGTAGCAGTAATCCTTCTGTTACTTTGGATTGGTTGCGAGATATGGAAAGAAAATTTGAGGTCTGTAGGTGTGAGGAGGAAGTTAAAGTCCCGTATGCTGTTCAACTTTTGAAAGGACAGGCTATGACTTGGTGGGATTCTATCACTGCAACTTTGACACCTTAGCAAAAAGAATCTATCCGATGGTCAGATTTTCATAATGAGATGTGTAAACAGTTTTGCTCAGAATTTGACATGTCTAGAATTAGAAGGGAGTTTATGGAATTGCACATGATAGATCAAATGTCGATTGATGAACTTATTACCCAGTTTTCTGAGAAATTAAGATTTGTTCAACAGTGGGTTCAGGATGATAAAACTAAAGTTGATCATTTTTTTGGAACTTTACCTCCACACTACCGAACGACTGTGAGATTAGCTGGTTCTCTTCCCAATGTTTTTAATTTAGCTCGTGCAGTAGATAGTGACATTCGAGCTCGAACTTTACAAAATAAAGAGAAAGCTTTGCAACGATCCAAATTGATACTTCTGGGAAAGGTAAATAGAGATGGCAAAGTCAACAGCAAAACAAGGGAAAGAATGCTAGTGGCGGTACTGGGGAAAATTCCAATTGGTGCAATAAATGTAAAGCCAGACACACGGGTCCATGTACGCCACAGACTGCTCGATGCATTAAATGTGGTGGATTTGGACATGATTTCAAGGATTGTACTTTCACTAGTTATGTTTGTTGGAATTGCAAAAAGGAGGGTCATAGAGCGGGTCAGTGCCCTGAGGCGGGGAAAAAAGGATAGAGTGTGGTCGGGGGTCTTCATCTTCTGGCCGAAAGCGGAAGAATCCGCCACCGGCCGCTGGTAGAGCTTTTCAGATGACAGTAGATGAAGCTGTCAGAACCGATGATGTCATTACTGGTACTTTTCTTATTAATTATGTACCAGCGCGTGTGCTGTTTGATTCAGGAGCAAACTGTCCTTTTATATCTGTATGTTTTTGTGACAAACTGAATTTGACTCCCTCTGTAATTGCTAATCCTCTTGAAGTTGAAATAGCTAATGGTAAAATGGTTCCTGTTACCACCTCGGTGACTGGGGCTAGTATCTTGATAGAGAGTCAAGTTTTCCCAGTTTCTTTCTTGTTAATGCCCATTCCTAGTTTTGATGCATTTTTAGGCATGGATTGGTTAAGACGGAATAAAGCAAATATAGAATGCCATAAGAAGTTGATAAAAATCCTTATCTCTGCTGAGTCATATGTAGTGGCTCGAGGGGAAAGGGAGAATGGTAATATTCCTTTGATTTCTATGATGAAAGCTAGAAAATCTCTAGCTAAAGGTTATGAGTATTACCTGGCCTATGTTGTTGATGCTAAGTTAGAAAAGAAATATGTTTCTGATATCCGAGTGGTTTTTGAATACTCGGAGGTTTTCCCTGATGAGTTACCTGGTTTACCACCGGTTAGGGAGGTAGAATATCAGATTGATTTAATTCCGGGTTCAACTCTAGTAGCCAAAGCTCCCTATAGATTAGCTCCTTCTGAAATTCGTGAAATAATGAACCAAATTCAGGAATTGTTGGATAAGGGTTTCATTAGACCTAGTTCTCCTCCGTGTGGTACACTTGTTCTATTTGTTAAAAAGTGTGACACCCGGTCAAAAGGGCCAAAATTAGGGGCCAATTTAAACCTTAATTACTCGTACTCGGTACATGTTAAAACAAAAGTATCCGAATATTATATATGTAATTATATATATATATAATACATTGAATAAGTAATAATCGCTTACAAACAAATCTAAAAGAACACGCAAACTTAAATACGGACGTTGGTGAAAAACATTTTTAAATAATGTATTATTAACGATAATAATAATTATTTACTTGATTGAAATTTTAAATACATTTTGTACACTGAAAACTATCCGTCAAAGTAAGTTGAAACAAAGTTATATTTTTATAACTCACTAAAAGTATTTTTATAAAATACTTCAATGGAAAACATATACGATTATATTTTTAGAAATTTATCATTTGGAAAGATTATACTACATAACGATCAGGTACGCAAACACGGGTCCAAAATTACCACCTACATCAGTTATTGGAGCCGGTTTAAACCGAATCCAATAATGTAAAACACACACACTCGCACACTCTCGTCTCTCTCGGCTCTCTTCTCCCTCTCTTTCGGTTCATCAACAAACAACAACAATAACATAATCAAACATCATCTTCATCATCATAATCATCATCTTGGAATCATCATCATCTTGGAATCATCATCATCATCATCCGGTTCATCATCATCACCATCTCTCGGTCTCGATTTCGAATTGTAAGAAAACTTTAACTTTTTTTAAATTTGTGTTTTACAAATGTATATTATCATGTATCGAAGTTATATTTATGTATTATATCGAAAAATTTATGTTATAAACTAGTTAGGGATGAACTGCACGAACTGGTCTGAAAGAAACAACCCACCCGGACGGGTGGATCAAGACACCCGGACGGGTCACAACACACACCCGGACGGGTATGTGGCCCCACCTGGACGGGTGACTTGCATCCAGCCCACCATCTTTTGTAGTTTTGTAGCCCTCTGAGTCGCGGTCGTTTGGACAGTTGAATCGCCTAAATCCGAGTTCGTATGAGGAAGTTATGGCCAAAACGGTGCAACATAGTCAAAACAGCAAAATGCTTCATTTTTTCATATTTCCTTCCTCAATCTTTAACCTTAACACATGAGACCAATTTCAAGCTAAATAAGTATCAAAAGTTTATGAAATCAACTAGAAACAAGTACAAAAATTGTATTTTGGAATATAATCTCGAGTCGTTACCAACGGGCCGTACATTTTTACAAATCTTGAACGGGAGATACAAACTTAAACATTTGGATATAATATAATCGGATACATATTGATACGGATAAATGTTAGACAATCAAATACTCATTAGAATCTCGCGTGTTTAGGACACTAGGAGGTTTCAGGGATTGTCTATTCCACGTCGGATATACTCATTGCTCGAATAGACTCAGGTGAGTCTCACAGCCCCACTTTATTGCTTTAACTGATTTAAAACTTGGGGTGAGATACAATGCTTACTTGTTTTCGTGATCATATGTTATTTGATTAGTTAATTTGATTATTAACTCAGGGAATTAAATGATTATTTAATTCGGTTAACTATGTTAGTTACATTGTTTGGTTACCATTATTGGTCTTGATTTTCATTGTTCGGGTGTTGCACGAGTGTTTTAATTCGGGAAAGTCCTCATCATTGCATGGTTCGTTAACTTAATAAGGCGCGATTACTAAAGGATAGTACTATCATGGGAGTGACGTCCCCGTTCGGGTTGCTAGCTACAACCATGTACAAACGGGCACTTTAGTAGTTGTTATGGGTGTTGACACCGTTCGGGAGGCAAAAGATCGGGTTAGGCCTCGAACCATGGCTTAGTGCAATGCAATGACATAGTCGGTAAAATAAAGCATTGTTCGGAAACCTGCATTGGTTTGATCAATGTTAGGAAACCTGCGTTGGTTTAATCATTGTTTTGAAAACTAAATTGTTTTAATCATTGTTCGGTGACCTTATTTGGTTAAAAATCATTGTTTGATTATATTGTTTAAATCATTGTTCGGTTATAACATTTTATTATCGTCGGATAATCATGTTGATCACATCAATGTTTATGCTAAACCTGTGAGATTCACCAGCTTTATAGCTGACCTTTTAGTGTTGTATTCTCAGGTGAACAGCAATAGTAGGATGACCCTCAGGATAAGCTATCTACTCACGAGTCGCATGCATCTATTTAGACATGAAGATTTTCTTGCATTATATTTTGTATAATGGTTATGTATTAAAATCTTCGAAATCAATTGCGAACTTGTTATTATTGTAAACTCATATCTTGAAAACTTTGTAATACTTTTGAAATATTATAAACGTCTCATATAGAGTCGTTTGCTTTTAATCTTGGTGTTTTGATATTTGATTAGTCACACCCAAATCATCGCCTCCGCAAATCATAAAAATTGGGGGTGTGACAGATTGGTATCAGAGCCTAAGGTTATAGCGAACTAGGTTGCATTTAGTGAGCCTAGACTATAAGCGTTAGGCAGTATTCCTTATTAGGTATAACTGGTTCAGGAATTACATCATACGAGTTTAATTTAACAAAGCCTAGCTAACTATGTACAATTAAATAAAGATGATGTGAAATCTGAAAGGGGTTATATTGAACAGGAATACATTAGTAGACTCTGACCACGAGAGAACCGGGACTCATATTTGTTTTGTGCTAGACACAACTAGGCGGATATATACGCGTATATGGTATATGTGTATATGATTAGGCTATTATATATATAGTGTATATATGTGAATGGGCCTTGGACATGGAATACATTTTAGGCTGTTATATATTGTAGATATATGATAGGGCCTCGGATAAATCATAGGACTTACCGGTCGTGAATAGATCGAATCAGGAAAGATAGTACCGGGATATGCCCTAGCTATAGAGGGTCGTCTCTTCGAGATAGACTTACTCCGGTAAGGTTAGAGAAACTTGTCATTCACTCGTCGTTATGCTTAACGTACAAAATCGATATTCCTCTTAGGATTGAAATCTTTCCTATCATTCCTAACAAATTCTCTCGAATTGAAACGGCAAACCCACAACGGATAATCCTGCGTCGGATAACGAACAAATTCTAAATATCTGTCCCGATAGGACATTCTTGGCACTTCTGTAAACTTCAACTCTTGTAATCTTTTGGACTCGCATGTTAACTGATTACAATCTTATTATATGTTATTGTCAATTGACATTTCATGCGTTAGTTCATTCGTTCAGTGTTCCTATGATTATGATAATCATTTTCTTCGATTCAAAACTCTGACATGTTCCTTATCTTGTTATTGAAGGAACATTCCTCCGAAAATAAAATCGTTCACTAATGCTGAACTGGAATGACTCATCAATTAGCGAGTGACCGAAGCACTGGCTGCACGACAAACTCCCCCCACCAGCGGATCTGGACCAAACCCGGGGAGCGAATAAGTCAACAACAACGCCCCTGTGACAAAACCCTACACTTACAAAGACTTCCTTAACTGCAACCCCCTTAACTTCAAGGGTACGGAAGGATCCTGATATCGCGTAAAAAGTCACGTTTTTACTACCGATATCTCTCTCATTCTGGAACGATTCTTGGCACTTTAACTCAAAAACATTACAAATCAATAGTATTATTCCAAGATGGTCAAAACAAAGTTGCACGATGAAAATCAAGCAAAACGGATGAAAAAAAAAGATTCCACACACGTTTGAAGATTCAAGGCATCAAAACGAGATTTTAAGACAAAAGTGCCCATCATTAACATCCATCTCAACCAATATGTTCGTTTTCAAATTACGAATCCAACAGAAGAAGAATCAACAAAAACGGACGAAGAATGAAGATTCTACGTACGCCGGAAGATCCAAACGATTCGTACGACACATCTAAAGTTCAGAGACATATTTTTGGGATATCTTTTCATTAAAGTCTTCGTTTTTGAATTACAAATCCAACAAAAAAGAATCGACGCAAACGGACGCATAACGAAGAAAACACGCACGAATCGAGAAACGAGGCAACAAGCGACGAACCGGTGTGGAGGGGTGCCAGCCGCCGCCGGCCAGCCACCCCACCACTGCCGGCTGCCACCAGGCCGCCGCTGGCCAGCTGTCACCCGCACGGTTCGCGCTTTTTAGTTCTTGCGTGTACCCGGTGCTAGACCTTTGCGCAACTTTACGTACCTCGTGCACCACCTTTACGCAACTTTACGTACCTCGTGCCACCACCTTCACGTACCCGGTGCCACCACCTTTTCCACCTTTTGCTACCATGAGCCTCGAGTTGCTAAAATGCACCAACTTTCAACTACAAATAGAGGCCTCCATGGTTCATTTGAAGACACACCTTTCATATCTTTCTTACTTCTCTCTAAGATCAATTTCTTCCAACTTTTATTTATTTTTTCTCTCTACTTTCTCTCTCTACGTTAATTTAATTAATTTGGTGAGAGATAAGTAGGAGATTAATTATGTAGTAGTTAGTAGTAGCTAGCTTAGTAATGTAACGCTTTGGAATATTTGGAAGTAATATAAGCATTGTTCTGCTCGCAATAATTACGGGTAATATCTATCCTTTCTTTTATTAATTATTTGTAATGTTCTTGTTTGATGTTTACAATTTATTAACATTAGAAATGTATATTGCCATGATCTGCGAGTAGTTGCTTATATGTTTGCCATGAGTTAGATAGTTATAATGGGATGATATTAAATATTGTGAAGTAATATGACGGCCCCTATTCGACTGTCCTCAGATATAGTGCTGGAAACGCTTTATACGGAGTACAAACGTACGGAAGTCTGAGAACGACCAAAGGTAGTTATATTACGGATCAATACTATAAAAGTGCTAAATGAATTTCTGTTTATAGTTTAATTATAATATTATGAATGAATGATGGCATGTTTGGCCAACCGCTTATGACCAGACTACCCCAACTTATTCCGGTAGGGTAAAACCTGTTTATGCGACTATTTATTCAATAGACCATGCCATGATACGGATATCTCTGACGACCGAGATTGGGGAATAGGATTCGAGGGTAGTCATTGGCCGATGTGTTCAGTACATTTGGGAGAACTTCCGGTGTATTGAAATTGTTTGTGTTTACTATCCATGTGACATATCTTCTATCTGATTGTGGACAACACAACGTTAGTTAGTTGATAGGATCGTAAAAACAACTCATTCCAACATAGTTTAAATTTATAAAAAGAAACTTATATGAATGGGAATTATTACACCGGACCTAATTTATGGAGTACCCTTTCCAGTTATCCACGTGACTACAACTTAGATATTAGGGAGTCATGAACCTTAATTGTGGTAAGTAGTTATCTGTGCCCATGACATGCAATAAGTAAGACACAGTGAAACCACTCGTTGTACATATTAGGTTTACATTTCTGCACTGCTTTACATTTAGTTAGTTTAGAGTGTCACTTTCACTGTCAATTACTCTTGACCGCGTGTTGGATGTAAGAAGCCGTGGAACTACCATGTAAAGTACACTGTCTAATTACTGAAAGGCATGGTCTGCATATGAAACACGTTTTAACAAACTGCGAATAATCCAGGGATGTATAACTGTTTGAAAAGGAGAGGTCTAAGTCATAAATCAAAGTAATTAGAGTTTAAGAAAGGTATTAACAAGATCTAGGAAAGTAAAGTCCAAGTGACCTAGGATACATAAACCCCCTTGATCTTACATATTTGATTATTTAAACATAACAAGTTAATAATTAGTTACACAATTAGAAAAACGGGAGATAAGCTTAGGTGTTAAGAACGGTCGGACCTATGAGACGATACGCTACTTTATTCATGTACCTCGGTGTTTAACCAAGATAAGTTGCTTATCTTTCAACCAGTTAAGTATTGGAAGTCTAGCGTATTGCTCCGATCAGAATCATGATAACCTAGCTACTAGTGACATGCCAATGGGAAATTAGTTGGTAGGGTTCTAGTGTTTACAGCAAGTTCTGTCAATCTATTTGTTGGGTCAAAACTGTTTCTGGTATGAAGAAGATTGATGATGAGAAGACAAAGAGTACAAGTGTTTAAAACTGTTTATGTTGAAGGATAAAACTGTTTTCATGAAGATACAACTGATAGAAGAAATCTGAAGAGAAGACAAGTGTTTCAACTGATTGAAGATAGATTTCAACTGATAGTTATGTGTCTGTAAGTAGTTAAAACTGCTTATGTATCTGTAACTGTTAGTTATATATGTAGCAGTTAACACTGATTATATATTTGTACTTAGTCTTTTATTACAATTGAAGCAGTTACCACTGAATGTGTAATAGTCACAACTGTTTACTTCAGAATGGTAGTTACAACTGTTTATGATTTTGTGATAAGTACGAGTCGGTTATGGAAGTTATTTTATTCCATATTTGTAGGAGTTTGTATAGGACTCTATGTGTTATAAACAGAGATCCTTTAGACCTAGATAGGTTAAGGTTTTGCGCAGCTTCAAGGTTTTCTGTAACCCTAATACATTAAGTGTATTCGTCTTATATCATTAATAAGATTGAAGCTTTCGATATATTATTGTGTTCAATATATTAATATTTATTGATCTTCTTAATATTATTGAGTGTGATTCCGCAACTTCTCAATAATACTTTCAAGGCTTATTATATATGATTGTTTATTAAGTTAAACAGGGACTAACAAAGTGGTATCAGAGCTTGTGAAGCTTTGAAGACAGGAAGATCTGGGATTATTCGTAGTAGTGTTTGAGGTTTAGTTATTAAATTAAGTTTTGATTTCAATGGCTACTGAAGGGAATGAAGGAATTCAAGCAACAAAGATTCCAATGCTCAAACCTGATGAGTTTGACCTATGGAAGGTCAGAATCAGGCAATACATGCTTCTCACAGATTATCAGATGTGGGAAGTTGTTGTTAATGGTATACCAGTAACGCTTGATGGTGATGGTGTAAAGCAGCCAAGACCACCACCAACATCTGATGCAGAGAGAAAAATCAGATCTACAGAGTACAAGGCTCTTAGTACTCTGTTGCTATCCATTCCTAATGAGCATCAGAGCAGATTTGATTCTTGTGAGGATACCAAGGTACTAATGGAGGCAATTGAGAAGAGGTTTGGTGGTAATGATAACACCAAAAAGAATAAAAGATCTCTGTTAAAGCAACAATTTGAGAATTTTAGCCATGTGAAAATTGAAACTCTAACTCAAACCTTTGATAGGTTTACTAAATTAGTTGGAGAATTGGAAAATCACAAGGTTAAGATTGACAAAGAAGATCTTAACAGAAAGTTCTTAAGATCATTAGGTGATGAATGGACAATCTACACAGTTGGATTGAGGCAGAGTTCAGATATTGAGATCAAGGAATTAGAAGATATATACAATGATCTCAGGAACTTTGAGTCTGAGGTGGAAAGCAAGAAGCAAGCTTCTGGATATAGTCACAATGCTGCTTTTATGTCTATGGCTGGAACAAAATCTGAGTCAAGTCAAATGGGTTCTGTTTATGTTTCAGGAGGAGCAGGATCATCATCTAACAGTTCTAATGATCAGATATTAGAATCTTTCTTTGCAAGTAATGTGAATTCTTCACTTACTAATGAAGATCTGGAACAATTTGATGGTGATGATCTAGAGGAGATGGATATTAAGTGGCAGATTGCATTGATTACTCAGAGAACAAAAAGGTTCATGCAGAGGACTGGTAGGAACAACTTTGCATACAAGAGGAATGATGCAAATTGGTTTGATAAGAGCAAGATTGAGTGTTTCAACTGTCACAAGATGGGACACTTTGCTAGAGAATGCAGAAACCCTAGGCAAGAGCAGAATGGTAATGGTCAGAGAGCTGGAAGCAATGGAACTCAAACTAGAAACATTCCAATTCAGGGTGCTTCAGCAAATGCATTGGTGTCTAAGGATGGCTGTGGATGGGACTGGAGTGATCAAGAAGAACATGTTGTGAAGAATCAATGTCTCATGGCCATTGCAGAATCTGACAAAAAGTCAGAAGTTCCTACTGAGGTACAAAATAAATTATGTTCTGCTGTTTGTAAACAAACTGTTAAACATTACAGGGATCATAATATAAAAGTGTGTGAGCAACTAAAACAATGGGAAATCAAAAGTAAACACACCATAGCAGTCATTGAAAATCTGGAAAATCAAATAAAGGCATATGAAGTCAATGCAACACAGTTTAAATATGACATTGAATATGCTAGGTGGGAGAGAGACACTTTTAAAGATAAAGTCAAGTTGTTGTCTAAGAAACTTACTAAGGTCACATGTGAAAGAGATAGCATAAGACTTGATGTAAATAAATTAGAATATGCTTCTAAGAGTGTCAATAAACTTATTGATTCACAGATTCATGATAAAATTAAGACTGGATTAGGGTACAATAATGTACCTCCACCTTATAATCACACCTACTTTCCTCCTAAAAGTGAAATTGATATCAATTCACTTAAAAGAGGAATGACAGATGAGGTTAAAAAGGCTGATCCAATTAAAACTTTATCTGATGATGAGTTGTTTGTAGAAGGTGAAGTTAGTGATTGGACTGAAGAAGATGATCAGAGTGATAGGACATCTGTTAGTGAGAAGAGTGTAAAATCTGAATCGTCTAAGTCTAAGTCAACATGTGAGAATGTGAAGAGAGTAATTACTGGTCTAGTTTCTGAGCTTAAGTCTGATAAACTAGAAGAGGGTAAGAAAATGTTTAAGGAAAAGGCTAAACTGGCCTTAGAAAATGTGAGTATGAACACTAACAAATCTAAACATGGGTTAGGATATGTTAGTAATACAGCTAATTCAGTTACTAAACCTGTTGTTAAATCTGTTGTGAATAACTGTGTTAATTGTAAATGTAAAGCAATTACTTCTACTTCACAGAATTTTCAAAATCAAAAACCCAGAGGTAATCAAAGAAACTGGAATCAAATGATTTCACAGAAACTGGGTAATAATGTTACTATGATAAAAGAAAAGACTTGCTTTATATGTGGAAAAATGGGTCATCTTCAATATGACTGTTATCATAATCCTGAGAATGTTCAAAGGATTAGAAAACAGTCATGGAAAAAAGCAAATATGATTAACAAACAAAATTTTCAATCAAAAGTTAATCATACTGCCAGAGTTCAGAAGATAAACTCAAAGGCTAACATGTTAAGCACTGTTACAGATAAATCTACTGCAGCAGTAATAACAAATTTAGCCAAAAGTTTAAAGACTAAAACAGTGGTAACCAAATACAAAAACAGTGTTAACAAAATTAACACTGACTCTTCATTTGGTAAAACAGTTAAAACTGTTAAGCCAAAAAACATTGTTAAGTCTAAAATAAGTTGGATTTGGACACCTATTAAGTCTGATAATTTAACAGATCCAAATACTAACAGTGCATCACAATCAATAATCTTCAAGAAAGTTGAGTATGTGAATGCACATGGGAAACCCAAAGCCAAATTGGTTTGGGTTCCCAAGAGAAATTAATTCTCTTTTTGACTGTTTGTGCAGGGCAAGCCAAAGAGCTTATGGCATATTGATAGTGGATGCTCAAGGCACATGACTGGAGACAAAGAAAAGCTACAGGATTTCAAATCTTTTGATGGTGGATATGTAGCTTTTAGAAGCAATCCAAAAGGAGGCAAGATCACAGGCAAAGGAACAGTTCAGAGTGAAAAGCTAAGTTTTGATAATGTTTATTTTGTGGAACAACTGAGGTATAATTTGCTAAGTGTGAGTCAAATGACAGATAAAAAGAATCCAGTTCATTTTACTGACACTGAATGCCTTATCTTTTCCAAGGAATTCAAAATACCTGAAAACATGATTTTAATGAGAATTCCAAGGCAAGATAATGTATATAAGTGTGACTTAGCAAATATGACACCTCAACCTGATTTAAACTGTCTTATTTCTAAAGCAAGTGTGAATGAATCTGAACTGTGGCATAGGAGGATGTGTCACATGAATTTCAAAACCATTAATAAACTTGACAAAAACAAGCTTGTTAGAGGTTTTCCTGAAAAGGTCTATTCATGTGATGATCATTGTGTTTCTTGTCAAAAGGGAAAGCAACACAAATCCTCATTTAAGTCCAAAAATGTGAACACAAACTGCACACCCTTACACTTATTGCATATGGACTTATTTGGACCAACTAGTATAAGTAGTATGGGGAAAAGATCTTATTGCCTTGTGATTATTGATGATTACACTAGATTTACATGTGTTTTCTTTCTTAGGACAAAGGATGAGACAGGTGAAATACTTAGATCATTTATAACTGAGATGGAAAATCAACTGGATAAAAGAGTAAAGATCATCAGAAGTGATAATGGAACAGAATTTAAAAATCATGAGATGGATAATTTCTGTGAAGTTAAAGGTATTAAGAGAGAATTTAGTGCACCTAGAACTCCTTAACAAAATGGAGTAGCTGAAAGGAGGAATAGGACATTGATTGAGGCTGCTAGAACCATGCTATCTAATGCAAAGCTACCTATGTCCTTTTGGGCAGAGGCAGTTAGCACAGCTTGCTATGTTCAGAATAGGGTATTAGTTGTTAAGCCTCATAACAAGACACCATATGAACTGTTATTTAAGAAAAAGCCTTTGGTTAGTTTCTTAAAATCTTTTGGGTGTCCTTGTACAATCTTAAATACCAAAGATCACTTAGGTAAGTTTGAGAGTAAGGCAGATGAGGGGATATTTATTGGTTACTCTATTCAAAGTAAAGCTTATAGGGTATTCAATCAAAGGACCAGGATCATAGAAGAATCAATGAACATCACTTTTAATGAAAACACTGTTAATCCTGATGGAAAAGGTCCTGAATCACTGTTTGATATTGATGCACTTAATACTGCTTTTAGATATACAAATGTGGATGCTAGTGCAGGTACACGTGCAGGTACAAATACAGGAACAGGTGCTGGAGAAGGTAGATCAGACTCAGGAATACCAGCTGGAAAGAAGAATGATTCATTGGAATACATATTGTTTCCAATTTGGTCTCCTGATCCCCTAGAAGTGTTTGAAACTGATCAACCAAAGACATCACAGAAAGTAGAATCAGAAAAATCAGATGAAACATCATTTACTCATGTTGATGATTCTGATAGACCAGTTATGGAAGACAGTGCAGAAGACAGTGATATGAGTCCAGTACAGAAGTATTCAAAGGTAGATGTGAATGTTGCTCAGACACCAACAAAGCAACTTGACAAGGAGCAGGAACAATTGAATTATTTACATTTGATGAGCTCTACTCCTTTGTCAAAGAGAATTTCAAGAGAAGTGTTGAGTAGTGAGTCTGGATAAGAAGGAAATTATACCAACTTGAGGTGGAGATTCAAGAAACAGCAGCATCTAAATACATTACTCATAAAGATCATCCACTTGAGAATGTAATAGGAGATATTGAATCTGCTGTTAAAACAAGATATCAAAGTCAGGTGTTTGAAGCTTTAGCAAATGAGGATGAAATAAATCTTGATACAGAAGTAGTTAATACTTCTTTGTTTGCTTGTTTTTTGTCTCAAACAGAACCAAAGAAGGTTACTGAAGCTTTGAGAGATCCTAGTTGGATTGAAGCTATGCAAGAGGAATTACTTCAGTTTAAGATTCAAGAAGTCTGGACATTGGTTGATTTGCCCAAAGGGAAGAGAGCAATTGGTACTAAATGGATTTTCAAAAACAAGAAGGATGAAAGAGGTATAGTGATAAAAAACAAGGCTAGATTTGTTGCACAGGGATATTCACAAGAAGAGGGAATTGATTATGATGAAGTTTTTGCACCTGTTGCAAGAATAGAGGCAATCAGATTGTTTTTGGCTTATGCTTCATTCAAGGGTTTCATTGTGTATCATATGGATGATAAGAGTGCTTTTCTGTATGGCACTATACAGGAAGAGGTTTATGTATGCCAACCACCAGGGTTTGAAGATTCTAAGTTTCCTGATAAAGTTTTCAAACTTGAAAAAGCTCTTTATGGATTACATCAAGCACCTAGAGCTTGGTATGATACTTTTTCAGATTATCTGTTGCAGAATGGTTTCAAAAGGGGTGCAATAGATAAAACTTTGTTCACTAAAAGAATTAAGGATGATATACTACTGGTTCAAGTCTATGTAGATGATATCATTTTTGGTTCAACAAAGGATAGTCTTTGCAAGGAGTTTGAATCACTGATGCATGAGAAGTTCAAGATGAGCTCCATGGGGGAATTAACATTTTTCTTGGGGCTGCAAGTGAAGCAACAGAAGGAAGGAATCTTTATTCATCAAAGTAAGTATGTTAATGATATACTGGATCGGTTTGGGTACAAAGATGCAAAGGTTGCAAGCACACCAGTGGAGACAAACAAGAAATTACATGCAGATCTTGAGGGTGAGAGTGTGGATGAACATCTTTACAGATCAATGATCGGGTCTCTTATGTATCTCACTTCATCAAGGCCTGACATCATGTTTGCAGTGTGTTTATGTGCAAGATTTCAAGCTAATCCAAAGCGGTCACATCTTCTTGCAGTCAAAAGAATATTTAAATATTTAAAGGGTCAACCAAAATTGGGCCTTTGGTATCCAAAGTTTACTTCTTTTGATCTGATAGCTTATACAGATAGTGATTATGGAGGAGCTAATCTGGACAGGAAATCTACATCAGTAGGTTGTCAATTTTTAGGAGATAGATTGGTTTCATGGCAATGCAAGAAACAAACCACTGTATCTACATCTACAGTAGAGGCAGAATATGTAGCAGCTGCAAGTTGCTGTGCTCAAGTGCTATGGATTCAGAATCAGATGTTAGATTATGGTTTTACCTTTCTTAATACTCCTATTTTTATTGATAACAGTTCTGCAATCAGTATTATTAATAACCCAGTTAAACATTCTAAAATAAAGCACATTGAAATTAGATATCATTTCATTAGAAACTGTAATGAGAAAGACTTATTCAAATTTTGAAAGTTCATACTGATAATCAGTTTGCTGATCTGTTTACTAAAGCTTTTGATGTAGGCAGATTCACATTCTTGGTTACTAGTATTGGAATGATCAATTTGTCTTAAGTATTTTGTTCTTATCACTGCTTTCTATGAATAATATTTACTGTGCTTCTGATATCGCGTAAAAAGTCACGTTTTTACTACCGATATCTCTCTCATTCTAGAACGATTCTCGGCATATTAACTCAAAAACAGCACAAATCAGTAACATTATGCCAAGATGGTCAAAACGAGGTTGCACGATAAAAATCGAGCAAAACGGCCGAGAAACGAAGATTCCACATACGTTTGAAGATTCAGGGCTTAAAAACGAGATTTCAAGACTAAAGTGCCCTCCATCAACATCCAATATTTCCAAGATGTTCGTTTTTAAAATTCGAATCCAACAGAAGAAGAATCAACCAAAAAGGGTGAAAAATGAAGATTTCGCGCCCGCCGGAAGATCCAAATGATCCGTACGCAATATCTGGAGCTAGGGACCTCATTTTAAGGCATATCCTATGTCAAAATCTTCTTTTTTGAATTACGAATCCAACAAAAAAAGAATCAACTCAAACGGACGTATAACGAAGAAAACACGCACGTATCGAGAAAAGAAGCAAAAGATCGCGCAACGGGGCGGGATGGGGCCCACTGCCGCCGGCCACCAGCCAGCCGCCGCCGGCCACCTGGTTGGCACCGCCGGCCACCCTACCCCCCCTCCCGGTTTCCGTTTTTGGCAAGTTTTGGTACGCGGTGCGCCTACTTTTCGCGTTGTACAGTACCCGGTGCGCCTACTTTTCGTGTTGTACACACCACTTTTGGAAAGCTTTCTAATGTGCACCCCTTGATGCTAATGTGAGCCAAAGCTCTCCTATATATAGAGGGCTTGAGGCTTCATTTCAACTTACACCATATGCACCTCCTTTCTTGCATATTTCTCTTTCTCTCTCTAGAATTCTTTCTCTAGCACTACTCTTAGGAGTTAGAGGAGAATTATTCTTGTAGTTAGTTCTTCTCTCTAGTCTCTCTCTCTAGCACTACTCTTAAGAGTTAGAGGAGAACTAGAGAGAAGATTAGGGTCCTTCTACTTTCTCTCTCTAAGTTAATTTGGAGAGAGATAAGTATGAGATTAATTATGTAATAGTTAGTAGTAGCTAGCTTATCAATGTAACGCTTTGGATTATTCGGAAGTAATATAAGCATCGTTTAGCTCGCAATAATTACGGGTAATATCTATCCTTTTCTCTTATTAATTAATTGTAATGTTCTTGTTTGATGTTTATGATTTATTAATATTGGAAATGTCTATTGCCATGATATGCGAGTAGTTGTTTATATGTTTGCCATGATTTAGATAGTTATAGTGGGATAATAATAAATGTTGTGAAGTAATATGACGGCCCCTATTCGACTGTTCTCGGATATAGTGCTGGAAACGCTTTAGGCGGAGTACAAACGTACGGAAGTCTGAGAACGACCGAAGGTAGTTATATTGCGGATCAATACTTTAAATGTGCTAAATGAATTTCTATTTATAGTTTAATTGTAACATTATGAACGAATGATGGCATGTTTGGCCAACCGCTTATGACCAGACTACCCCAACTTATTCCGGTAGGGTAAAACCTGTTTATGTGACTATTTATTCAATAGACCATGCCATGATACGGACATCTCTGACGACCGGGAATAGGATTCGAGGGTAGTTGTTAGCCGATATGTTCAGTACATTTGGGAGAACTTCCGGTGTATTGTAATTGTTTGTGTTTACTATCCATGTGACATATCTTCTATCTGATTGCGGACAACTCTACGTTAGTTAGTTGATAGGATCGTAAAAACAACTCATTCCAACATAGTCTAAATTCATAAAAAGAAACTTATATGAATGGGAATTATTATACTTTGTTATTGTTTAAATGTATGACACCTGACCTAATTTATGGAGTACCCTTTCCAGTTATCCACGTGACTACAACTTAGATATTAGGGAGTCCGGAACCTTAATTATGGTAAGTAGTTATCTGTGCCCATGACATGCAATAAGTAAGACACAGTGAAATCACTCGTTGTATATATTAGATTTACATTTCTGCACTGCTTTACATTTAGTTAGTTTAGAGTGTCAACCTCACTGTCAATTACTCTCGACCGCATGTTAGACGTAAGAACCCGTGGAACTACCCTGTAAAGTACACTGTCTATTACTGAAAGGCATGGTCCTCATATGAAACATGTTTTAAACAAACTGTGAATAATCTGGAGATGTATAACTGTTTGAAAAGGAGAGGTCTAGGTCATAAATCAATGTAATTGGAGCTTAAGAAAAGTATTAACAAGGTCTAGTGAGGAAAGTCCAAGTGATTTAGATTTATCAACCCCCTAGATTTTACATATTTGATTCTTTAAACATAACAAGTTAATAATTATATACACTATTAGAAGAACGAGAGATAAGCTTAGGTGTTAAGAACGGTCGGACCTATGAGACGATATGCTGCTTTATTCATGTACCTCGGTTAATCACCAAAATAGGTTGCTTATCTTTCAACTAGGTAAGTATTGGGAGTTTAGCGTATTGCTCCGATCAGAATCACGATAACCTAGTTCCTAGTGACATGCCAATGGGAATTTAATTGGTAGGGTTCTAGTGTTTACACCAAAGTCTGTTAATCTATTAATCTGAAAGTGTCCCCATCATAAACACAATCCCGATATTATACTATCCCAAGTCATGGTGAACCACGCCTTCCTTATCCTTAGTTGTTCCTTATATGCTAGCTAGCTCTTTTTAATTTTATTGCTTTAGTTATTTTAATTAGATAAAAACCAAACAAAACCAACTATCTGAACCCAATCTTGAAGACTGAATTATTCAAACGAGCTCCGTTTCAAATTCGACCGTCTGGAGACGACCCTGATCATCCTTACCACGTACTAGTATCAGGTACTTGTGCCTAGTACCAGTAGGTAGTTTGGAGGTTTAGGCCCCGAGCAAAATAAATTTTAAAACACCCTGATCGCACCCTCGGTCGTTACAACAGCACCGACGACACCGACGGCTGAGGGCGCATCAAGTTTTTGGCGCCGCTGCCGGGGACGGTAGTACGATTTGGAGCCTGTTTAGATAAGTTAGTTTTTAAGAGATCCTTTTGGCTAGGAATCACCATCCTTATCAGAAGTTACTTTTTGCACGTAGTTTAGCGTAGTTAGGATTACCTTAGTATTAGTTTAGATTAAGATCCCTTCTGACCCCCATTTTAATTCTGAAACCTTCTCCTTATGCTATCCATTATGAACCCTTGGGAAATGTTAAATCAATGGAAACTATTAGATCAAATGCAAAGTCTTGTTAATTCAATCGAAAATAGATGTAGCATGTGCGATAATACCCACGTAGATGGAGAATGCCAAAGCCATAGTATGATGTATTTGGATAACCTAGGGTACTTAGATCCTCAAACACTGTATCAAAATAACCCAAACACTTTCCAACCACATCCATGCCAACTTTTTCATCCCCAACCATTCGAAATCTACCCACACTCAACTCACCCTGTAAGTATACCACAATCCTGTGAGAACCCTGACTTGAGAGATATGCCCTTAGCCTGTCTCAGCAGTAATGCTGCTTTCTCACCTCCTTCCGAATCACTTGAAGAAATGATTAGAGAACAAGAGGACATACTTAGAAGTCAAACTTATAATATGTCTAAATTCTCTACTGAACTACCAACACAAGCCCAAGAGAGTAGTGAGGAGAGTAGGAGTCAAGCTGGAGCCAACTCTAGGATACAGAAAGTTGAGAGATGCACACACACCACATCTAGCACACCAGATACAGACTTACATTTTCATGAGTTCAGTTTCAATATCCCTTCGACTCCCACACCAACCCAATCTTCTAAACCTACAATTTCACCTATTCCTGACATGTCAACGTCAAATATCGACGGAGGGTTTGTTCTAGAAGAACTTTCCGAACCACTGCAACTCGAAACTTCTGGCCAGAGTGACGAGGATGACGAAGTAGACGAAGAGATCGAGATGGAAAGCCCGAATTTGGAGATTTACATAGAAGACTCGGCTTCACATGGACTAAAGGAATACATACCGACTCTGAGTAGTGAACTCATTCAAACTGATATGGTTGAACACGTCCCACAACCAGTTGTGGTCAACTGTATCCCAAAAATCCCTTTGATTGATTCACTTCCTGATCTAATCGACTCCACTAGTACCTTAGAGGAGACAAACACCCAAGTATTTGATGATAATGTTGCTACAAGATTGGAGACACTAATGGACATTGTCCCACCTCCATGCCCAGAGTACAACGTTATCATCCAACCAAAGGCTTTAGGAAGCAAGGTGGGTTTTGCATCAAGAGCACCCTACAAACCATCTCTCCCTTACATAATGACGTACACGTCATTGAGTGATGAGGACCTCTTTGACCAACCCAAACGACCCAAAAATCAAGAGGTAGAAAATGTCGAGAGCTTTGTTTTACCTCAAATAAAACAAATCACTTAATTCACCATGCCTCTTCCACTGATTGGACATACCCTTACCGTAATCCACTTTAACCCCTAGGTATGTACCAATACTTCCGCTTGTATCTACTGATGGATGCAAAGGAGCCCCCTAGATTTCCTGAGAAATAGGTTTGGAGTCAAGCTAGTGACTCGAACAAAAACAAGCGCTTCTCGAGAGGCAACCCGTGTCTAACATAGGATTATCCATAGTAGTTAAAGTAGTTTAAGTAGTGAACAAACCCCAATAAGTAGAAATGAAACCCTAAAATGAATGTTCCAAGTTTTCTATCTTTATGAACAAAAATGGATGGTTTGCGGAATTACTTCGTTAAAAGTCAATTTTTTGTCGAACCTTAATACTTCCTACTCCCAGTCGTTTGGAATTTTGTCACCATTTTCTAAAAGTTCTTGTTATCCCTTTCACTCACAAAAAATGGAAACCTACTAGGAGTTAGGAGCCTTAGTCATTCTAAACACCCACTGACATGTTTCGAGCATTTGAGGTACTTACATATATTATTGTGAACATACATGAGATACTAATACTTAATCTGATAACATGATTTGTATGTCAATATGTGTATTATGCTCAAAATCGTTTAAAAAAAATGTGCTTTGGATATCTTTATACCTGGCTACCTGATTCAACTGATAATACTGGTATTTCCATGTCTGCTATTTGTGCTGCGGTGAAATTATAGGCAACTAACATTTTTTGTGTGAGATTAAACTCAAAGTCATACACTGGTTTGTTTCATCTACAAAGCACTCACTTTGATAGGTTCTTCGCAAACCAGTGAATCTATGATTTGGAGAATAATCACTTGTTTGTTAGATCATATTTGTTTGATCTACTTGTAACAGACAGGGACTGACGCCTATGGATAGAGATTCTTTGAGGATAATGGAAAGACGACAAGAGGAGCTTACAGTTCATTGAGTATGAAAATCTTTGGAGCATTGCTTTGCAGGGGTCAAGTGATGACACTTCTGGATATGAAGATGATTTCTAGTTGTCTAAGACTAATTCATCAAGTTGACCAACTCAATACTCATCATATGTGCCCAAAAATTCCAAGTCCTATAGCTAAACCTTGCCACATAATGGAACCCTAAACCATCATCACCATATCCACCCACATTCACCCATCCATCCACCCCTTCACACATACAATCATCACCCTCAGGGACTATTCATACAAAGGAATAGATACAGGGACAATTTGGAAACTGGAGATCTCAGTCGATAAAAGAACAACATCAGATTCATTACATCAGTAGTCGACAAAAGATCTCGGGTCATAAAGATTCATGGTCATTGGATTCAACACTTTCAAAATATTAGGAGCAGTTGAGTTACAGCAGCGGCTCTTGAAGATTAGGATCTTTGACCATTAACCTCTATCCGACATTCGGTGTTTATTGGTTAATTATGCTTATGTCCGGGGGGCGACATCACTTCATTTTCTGCAATCTATCCTTTAGTTCTTAGTTATTTTCGCAAGAAAACTAGTTGAGGTATTGAAGAAAGGTTATATTGTTGGAGCTCGAGTTCAATACATGAAGGCTAATGCCAACCAAGTTCAGCAAACATTGGAGCTGACACAGTCAACCACTCAGATCCTCAGCTCACAGTCATAGGGGAGTTCTGCGTTCCTTTCTCTAGTTTATCTATCTGTTTTTGCAAGATTATATCGACCTATATCCCATTCCAAACACTAAGTGTGGGATCCTTAGAAACCACAAAATACTAAGAGGTATTTTCCATAATTAGTAGAAATTCTAAGTGTGGGATACTTCGACAAGAGGTGTTCAATACACAGATTCGAACATTAGGGACAATGTTCCTCTAAGTGTGGGATATACGGTCTGCAACCGCAAGTTTAACCTCTTGTCCGTAAAATAAACAATATTTTCATTAAAAAGGCTAAAAATGAAGAAGTTTTCAAAATTTTTGATTCAAAAGCAACATTCTTTAGAACCTCTATTTTCCGAAAATATAAATTACAGAAAGAATTGAGTTTTAACAAAGAAACAAAACGGTTCTCTTAGAATAAGATACTGACGAAAAAGGCAACACATGGCTAGGCACACAGACCAAAACATTCGATTCGTGAGGTTTCAGCCCATAATTAGCATTCATCTTTAAAATGCTTCACTTTTCGTTTCATGTGTGTGCCGATGTATGCATTTGAATTAGAACTTGCTCTTGCAATACATTTCGAGATCACACCAATGAATGCCATACGTGGCATAGGTACAACCTATCTCGATACTTTCTAAGGAATCCCAACACCCTCTTACCACCAAATAATCACTCACTCATCACACCCACAAACCAACCAAAACCACCCTTTATATCTTCATTCCGAACCTATGGAAGTCACGTCTTCCAAAATTTTCAGAGACATTCTCAATTTCCCAATTTCCACAAGAAAAGCCAACACAACCTTACAACCCAATACCATAAGAAACCTTTCGGACCATAAAATATCCATCGGTAAGACCGGCATAATACAAGGAAAGAGAAGACAAATGAGAAAAAGAAAGTAAACAACAAATGTATATGCCGGCACTACCCAAAGAAAGTCTAGAAAAAGGAAAAATCCAAGAAAAAGGGAAGAAAAAGGCTATGAAGTCCTTTCAAAATCTGAGAAATTTCAAAAGAGACTCTCTCGAGAAAAGCACCCAGTTTCGAGAAAATACAAAGAAAACCCATCACACCCCTCATCACACACCATCTTCAAAAACCAAACACCCGATTCCTTCTAAGATATCTTGAAAGATTAGTACCGTCCTCATCAAAAGTGATGGAGATTTGATTCTTGATCAAGCCTATGACGAGAATGCTGCATGACTAGCTATCTGAGTGATTGACACTAGCAAGTAGGAAACCCTAAATACTTGAGTGATTTGAGTGACCCACTTGTGAGGATTGCCTAGTCATCATCATCTTACAGGTTGCCCGAAGAAGGTATCAAATTCTATAAACTCTTAGTTTCCAGTAAAAACTCTTTCATAACTGTGATTTTATATTCTTTAGAAATAGTCTTTCTAAAAACTAATGCAATTAGAATCAAAGGCTTTTCATGAATGAGTTTGCTTGAGGACAAGCAAAGTTCTAAGTGTGGGATACTTGATATCGCGTAAAAAGTCACGTTTTTACTACCGATATCTCTCTCATTCTGGAACGATTCTCGGCATATTAAACCAAAAACAGCACAAATCAGTAACATTATGCCAAGATGGTCAAAACGAGGTTGCACGATAAAAATCGAGCAAAACGGCCGAGAAACGAAGATTCCACATACGTTTGAAGATTCAGGGCTTAAAAACGAGATTTCAAGACTAAAGTGCCCTCCATCAACATCCAATATTTCCAAGATGTTCGTTTTTAAAATTCGAATCCAACGGAAGAAGAATCAACCAAAACGGGTGAAAAATGAAGATTTCGCGCCCGCCGGAAGATCCAAATGATCCGTACGCAATATCTGGAGCTAGGGACCTCATTTTAAGGCATATCCTATGTCAAAATCTTCGTTTTTGAATTACGAATCCAACAAAAAAAGAATCAACTCAAACGGACGTATAACGAAGAAAACACGCACGTATCAAGAAACGAAGCAAAAGATCGCGCAACGGGGCGGGATGGGGCCCACCGCCGCCGGCCACCAGCCAGCCGCCGCCGGCCACCTGGCTGGCGCCGCCGGCCACCCTACCCCTTCCCGGTTTCCGTTTTTGGAAAGTTTTGGTACCCGGTGCGCCTACTTTTCGCGTTGTACAGTACCCGGTGCGCCTACTTTTCGTGTTGTACACACCACTTTTGGAAAGCTTTCTAATGTGCACCCCTTGATGCTAATGTGAGCCAAAGCTCTCCTATAAATAGAGGGCTTGAGGCTTCATTTCAACTTACACCATATGCACCTCCTTTCTTGCATATTTCTCTTTCTCTCTCTAGAATTCTTTCTCTAGCACTACTCTTAGGAGTTAGAGAAGAATTATTCTTGTAGTTAGTTCTTCTCTCTAATCTCTCTCTCTAGCACTACTCTTAGGAGTTAGAGGAGAACTAGAGAGAAGATTAGGGTCCTTCTACTTTCTCTCTCTAAGTTAATTTGGAGAGAGATAAGTATGAGATTAATTATGTAATAGTTAGTAGTAGCTAGCTTATCAATGTAACGCTTTGGATTATTCGGAAGTAATATAAGCATCGTTTAGCTCGCAATAATTACGGGTAATATCTATCATTTTCTCTTATTAATTAATTGTAATGTTCTTGTTTGATGTTTATGATTTATTAATATTGGAAATGTCTATTGCCATGATATGCGAGTAGTTGTTTATATGTTTGCCATGATTTAGATAGTTATAGTGGGATAATAATAAATGTTGTGAAGTAATATGACGGCCCCTATTCGACTGTTCTCGGATATAGTGCTGGAAACGCTTTAGGCGGAGTACAAACGTACGGAAGTCTGAGAACGACCGAAGGTAGTTATATTGCGGATCAATACTTTAAATGTGCTAAATGAATTTCTATTTATAGTTTAATTGTAACATTATGAACGAATGATGGCATGTTTGGCCAACCGCTTATGACTAGACTACCCTAACTTATTCCGGTAGGGTAAAACCTGTTTATGTGACTGTTTATTCAATAGACCATGCCATGATACGGACATCTCTGACGACCGAGATTGGGCAATAGGATTCGAGGGTAGTTGTTAGCCGATATGTTCAGTACATTTGGGAGAACTTCCGGTGTATTGTAATTGTTTGTGTTTACTATCCATGTGACATATCTTCGATCTGATTGCGGACAACTCTACGTTAGTTAGTTGATAGGATCGTAAAAACAACTCATTCCAACGTAGTCTAAATTCATAAAAAGAAACTTATATGAATGGGAATTATTATACTTTGTTATTGTTTAAATGTATGACACCTGACCTAATTTATGGAGTACCCTTTCCAGTTATCCACGTGACTACAACTTAGATATTAGGGAGTCCGGAACCTTAATTATGGTAAGTAGTTATCTGTGCCCATGACATGCAATAAGTAAGACATAGTGAAATCACTCGTTGTATATATTAGATTTACATTTCTGCACTGCTTTACATTTAGTTAGTTTAGAGTGTCAACCTCACTGTCAATTACTCTCGACCGCATGTTAGACGTAAGAACCCGTGGAACTACCCTGTAAAGTACACTGTCTATTACTGATAGGCATGGTCCTCATATGAAACATGTTTTAAACAAACTGTGAATAATCTGGAGATGTATAACTGTTTGAAAAGGAGAGGTCTAGGTCATAAATCAATGTAATTGGAGCTTAAGAAAAGTATTAACAAGGTCTAGTGAGGAAAGTCCAAGTGATTTAGATTTATCAACCCTCTAGATTTTACATATTTGATTCTTTAAACATAACAAGTTAATAATTATATACACTATTAGAAGAACGAGAGATAAGCTTAGGTGTTAAGAACGGTCGGACCTATGAGACGATATGCTGCTTTATTCATGTACCTCGGTTAATCACCAAAATAGTTTGCTTATCTTTCAACTAGGTAAGTATTGGGAGTTTAGCGTATTGCTCCGATCAGAATCACAATAACCTAGTTCCTAGTGACATGCCAATGGGAATTTAATTGGTAGGGTTCTAGTGTTTACACCAAAGTCTGTTAATCTATTAATCTGAAAGTGTCCCCATCATAAACACAATCCCGATATTATACTATCCCAAGTCATGGTGAACCACACCTTCCTTATCCTTAGTTGTTCCTTATATGCTAGCTAGCTCTTTTTAATTTTATTGCTTTAGTTATTTTAATTAGATAAAAACCAAACAAAACCAACTATCTGAACCCAATCTTGAGGACTGAATTATTCAAACGAGCTCCGTTTCAAATTCGACCGTCTGGAGACGACCCTGATCATCCTTACCACGTACTAGTATCAGGTACTTGTGCCTAGTACCAGTAGGTAGTTTGGAGGTTTAGGCCCCGAGCAAAATAAATTTTAAAACACCCTGATCGCACCCTCGGTCGTTACAACAGCACCGACGACACCGACGGCTGAGGGCGCATCAGCTTCAATTTGGGTTAATACTGATTTGTTAATTAAACACTGATAGTGTGTATCGTGTATAGTTATCACTGTTTATTACTTTACGTATAAACAGTGGTAATAATCACTTCACCACTGTTTGTGTATAGTTAACACTGTATACTTGTATTTTTGTTTGTATTAACACTGCAGGTTATATTGCTATGTTTTGGAGTCTAATTACTGCAGGTGTATACTTTGGCGTTTTACTACTTGTTGGAGGTTAGCTTTCGATAAAAAAAAATAATAATAAAAAAATAAATAAATAAATTTTCAACCACTGCTTTGTTTATATGATTTTGCTAGATCTAAAGTACTACTTGTATTAAGTTAGCACTGCCTTGGTCGGTTGGTACCGCTTGTACAAGTGAGCACTGCTAGCTTTATTATGTAAATGATGCATTTGAAAAACCAAGTGTTGTTTACCACTGATGGTTATTCTCACAATTACCACTGAACGTGGTATTTTTCTTAATTAACACTGTTTTAGTTATAATTGGGGATCTGGTCAAATTAGGGTTTACAACTGATTTAATTTCAGTACTTAACTCTCAACACTTAGGGTTTTTCATTACACTTTCAAAATTACACACACAAACCACTGCGCTAAGTCTCATAAATTCTCAACTCTGTAAATCATCTTTGATTCTCTTCGATTTCGATTTTGTGATTTCTTATCATGGCATCTACTTCGTCTACTGTTCAACTAACGATTGGAAAAGATCATAATATGAACGCATTCTTGATGAAACCTGCTGAGGCAAACGAGTATGTGGAAATCATTGATTTCCTTCGTGCTTCACATATTAGTCATGCTCTTACTGTTGCACCCAGAATTTCTCATGAACATATCAATAATTTCTGGGTGAATGCTACGATTGAAGAGGAACAGGGTATTAAACGGATCGTTTCAAAAGTCATGGATACACGAGTTGTAGTTACTAAAGCTACTGTTAGAGCTTCATTACAACTAGATGATGAGGCAGGTATAACCTCTTTGGATGATACTGTTATGTATGATACTTTACGCTTGATGGGTTATGAGGGTTCTTTTGAAGTTTTTACTTTTCAGAAAACCTTATTTTCTCATCAGTGGAGATTTTTGATTCATACAATTTTACACTGTTTATCATCAAAAAGATCATCTTTTGAACAGTTTGGAAGCAACATTGCTTATGCAATTGCTTGTATTGCAACTGGTCAAAGATTTAATTTTTCAAATCTGATATTTGCTAGTATGCTTAGAAACATTGAGCAACTAAAGATTAAATTTTTGATGTACCCACGATTTGTGCAGTTGTTCTTAAATGAACAAATTCCTAATTTGACTGCACTTGATAAAGTTATTGGTATTGTCTCTTTTAAGCCAAAAGTTTTTGTAAATATGAAGAGATATACTAAATTTTCTGGGAAGGTTACAACATTATTTTCTACTATGCTTCCTGCACCTTCCACCACAGCATCAGTACAACCAACTGAAGTTGAACCAGCTACTGAGAGAATGGTTCCACCCACCACTTCTCAACTCACAGTAGCTGGGGGTATTAAAAGAAAACAAGGGACCACAACAGCTAAATCTTTTAGAGCCAAAAAGGCTAGAAAACAGGCATCTGAGGCTGCTGCTGCTCAGATGTCTCAGTCAAATGATTCACCACAGCATATGATCAATGAGGAGGAGGTTGATCATTCTGAGAGGGCTGCTTCTACTGCTTCTAGCCCACTAGCAGAGCAGGACAGAAGTAACATAAATAAGACCCAATCAGAGGCAACACCTGGACATGATTCTACACCTGTAGATGATCCTAGTGGTCCCAGTACCAATAACCAAGGGGACTTTGATGATCATGCTAGGCATGAGTCAGAGTTTGATAATGTCAATGATTCACCAAAGGATTCACATCCTGATGGTGTCGAGGATAGAACTAACTCAGAATTAACGGCTATGATTGACTATGTTTGGTCAAAATTTGTCAAGGAGAGGAAAAAGAATAGAGCTAAGGATGAGATTGTAGCTCAATTGCAGAGGATAGTGCAGCAGTTGGAATTGATTGTCATTGAGTGTTTGAAGAAAGGAAGAAAGTATGTGGTTCATGATACTTCTAAACCTGAGGATGCTTATCAGTTTCAACAAAATGCTTTCAAAAAGGGGGAGAAGGTCTGGACAAACATGGGTGATAAGATAAATAAGGATGATAAGGTGGTGGATGATGATGAGAAGGTTGATGAAGAAATAGAGATGGAACAACCAGAGGATGATGAGTTTGTACACACACCTCCAACACCACCAACAGAGCCAGAGATGAATGAGCCAGTACATGAATCAGTGGAAACAGAGATGAATGAACCAGTGGCAGATGATAATGTATCTGAACATGCTGAGGTTATTGGTTCAGTGGATCAAACTGCAGATGTTGATATGGGTGATAAGACTGAGGAGCTAAAGATTGATGGTGATGAGGTTAATAAACCAGAGATAGCAGTGGAAAAAGAAAAGACTGATGCACAACAACAAGTTGAAAAAACTAGGAAAAAGAGCATTCCAGTTTAAACTGCTAAGATGACAGGAACAGGTAAGAAGGTTGAAACACCAAAGAAAAAAAACTACACAACCATCTTTACCTGGATTTACTATCAGAGAACCTGCTGCAGCTCCTGTTCATCAGAAAAGAGAATTGCCAAAGATTGATCTAAAAGATAAAGGCAAGGGAAAGCTGGTAAAAGAACCAAAGAAGAAAAAGAAAAAGCCTATGCCAGCTGATGCAACTGTTCATGATCCAGAATATGCACAAAGACTACATGCTGAGCTCAATGCAGAAGATTTGATTGATGTTGAGATTGAGCCGGGTAAGTTTGTTAAAATGACAAAGGAACAGGTAGCAGAATGGGATGATTATTTGTTGAGAGAGCAGAAGCAGGATGATATTGAGTATTTGGTTGATCAACTCAAGAAAAAGAAAGCAGAAGAGGCTAGAAAAAAAAAGGCAGCTAAACCACCTACTAAAGCTCAGATGAGGAAGAGTTTGATTGCAAAGTTAAAAGGTGGATATATTCCTATGAATGCTTTGAAGCAGATGAGCTTGGAAAGACTGCAGAATTTGTGGGATAAGGATGATATGAATCCTGAAGTGATTGAGAAGAAAGAAAAAGAAAAGAAAGAAGCTGAAAAGGAAAAGAAACAAGCAGAAAAAGAAAAGAAATTAAAAGAAAATGAAGAAAAGGAAAAGAGAGAAAAGGAAGAAGCTGAGAAGGGAAGGAAAGAAGAAATAGAAAGACAGAAAAAAAATTGGATGAAATTCCTGATAGAGAAAGGGATGTTGATGAATTGAAGGAATTTATTTTGTTACAACCAGTGGAGTCAGAGGTAATTAATGTTGAGTTGCCTGGTATTATTGATTGGTCAATTGAACAATTTGTCAATCCTGTTAAGATTCTCAAGATTAAAATTGAAAGAGCAGATGGAAATGTATCTTGGTGGAGATCTTTTAGGGATTTGATAAAGAGAATTAGTAGAACTGATTTCGTCAGAATATATGAGATTGAGATGGAGAAGAATTTGGATTTAAAGGAGTTTGATAATCTGGTTGAGAAGGTTACATGGTATTGGATTAAGGCTATGTTTAAACCAGAAGAGTTTCCATTTCAATTTACTACTTTAAGCAAGGTCAGAAATTGGATTTATCATGCCAAACCAGGAGTACATCAGATTGTTATGGATGATGCAGTATTTATATGGATGTTGACAGATAGATTTTATGATATAAATCTGAGATTTTTGATGAGTATGAGAAATGCAAGGTTACAAGCTGCAGTTTTAGATGATGTAGCTCTGGAATTGGTATATATGGTGCTGAATTAGATTTATAAGAAGGAGGAGATAGATAGAAGGAAGAAAAGAAAAGACTGACAGTTTTGAAAGAATTTTGTGAAGCTCATAATGGAGAATTAGAAGAAACTTAATGCTGTAAAGAACAGATTAAGTTTAGGGGGAGATTGTTGGGTCAAAACTGTTTCTGGTATGAAGAAGATTGTTGATGAGAAGACAAAGAGTACAAGTGTTTAAAACTGTTTATGTTGAAGGATAAAACTGTTTTCATGAAGATACAACCGATAGAAGAAATCTGAAGAGAAGACAAGTGTTTCAACTGATTGAAGATAGATTTCAACTGATAGTTATGTGTCTGTAAGTAGTTAAAACTGCTTATGTATCTGTAACTGTTAGTTATATATGTAGCAGTTAACACTGATTATATATTTGTACTTAGTCTTTTATTACAATTGAAGCAGTTACCACTGAATGTGTAATAGTCACAACTGTTTACTTCAGAATGGTAGTTACAATTGTTTATGATTTTGTGATAAGTACGAGTCGGTTATGGAAGTTAATTTATTCCATATATGTAGGAGTTTGTATAGGACTCTATGTGTTATAAATAGAGATCCTTTAGACCTAGATAGGTTAAGGTTTTGCGCAGCTTCAAGGTTTTCTGTAACCCTAATACATTAAGTGTATTCGTCTTATATCATTAATAAGATTGAAGCTTTCGATATATTATTGTGTTCATTATATTAATATTTGTTGATCTTCTTAATATTATTGAGTGTGATTCTGCAACTTCTCAATAATACTTTCAAGGCTTATTATATACGATTGTTTATTAAGTTAAACAGGGACTAACACTATTAATCTGGAAGTGTCCCCATCATAAACACCTTCCCAACATTATATTATCTCAAGTCATGGTAAACTGCGTCTTCCTTATCCTTAGTTGTTCCTTATATGCTAGCTAGTTCATTTTAGTTTTATTGCTTTAGTAGTTTAAATCAGATAAAAAAAAAAAAACCCAAACAAAACCAACTATCTGAACCCTATCTTGAAGACTTAATTATCCAAACGAGCTCTGTTTCAAATTCGACCGTCTGGAGATGACCCTGATCATCCTTACCACATACTAGTATCGAGTACTAGTACCTAGTACCAGTAGGTAGTTCGGAAGTTTAGGCCCCGAGCAAAAAAAAATTTAAAACACCCTGATCGCACCCTCAGTCGTTGCAACAACACCAATGACACTGACGGCTGGGGGCGCATCAGAGCCATCGGCCTACTGCAGTGGATTGAGAAGATGGAGTCTGTCTTCCGCATCTGCAACTGCCCGGAGGACTGTAAGGTCAAGTACTCTATCTGCACACTGTTGGAAGGTGCACTTACATGGTGGAACACTCATGCCCAGACTGTGGGTATTGATGTCGCTTACAAACTCTCCTCGGATGAATTGAAAAGGATGATGACTAAAGAGTATTGTCGTAGAGAGGAAATCCAACAGCTGGAAACAGAGTTCTGGAATCACTCTATCAACGGCAACGACATAGCTGGATACACCACCCATTTTCATCAATTAGCTCTCTTGACCAGGACTTACCATCCTTGTCAAAAGTTACATTTTGCACGTAGTTTATCGTAGTTAGGATTACCTTAGGTTAGATTAGTTCCCTTCTCACCCACAACGTTAATTCTGAAACCTTCTACCTATGCCATCTGTTATGGACCCTTGGGAAATGTTAAATCAATGGGATCGATTAGATCAAATGCAAAGTCTTGTTAATTCAATCCAAAATAGATGTAGCATGTGCGATAATACCCACGTAGATGGAGAATGCCAAAGCCATAGTATGATGTATTCGGATAACCTAGGGTACTTAGATCCTCAAACACTTTCCAACCACATCCATGCCAACCTTTTCATCCTCAACCATTCGAAATCTACCCACACTCACCTCACCCTGTAAGTATACCACAACCCTATGAGAACCCCGACTTGAGAGATATGCCCTTAGCCTGTCTCAGCAGTAACGCTGCTTTCTCACCTCCTTCCGAATCACTTGAAGAAATGATTAAAGAACAAGAAAACATACTTAGAAGTTTTACTTATAATATGTCTAAAATCTTTAATGAACTACCAACACAAGCCCAAGAGAGTAGTGAGGAGAGTAGGAATCGAGCTGGAGCCAACTCTAGGATACAGAAAGTTGAGAGATGCACACATACCACATCTATTACACCCGACACAGACTTACATTCTCATAAGTTCGGTTGTAATATCCCTTCAATTACCACACCAACCCAATCTTCTAAACCTTCAATTTCACCTATTCCTGACCTATCAACGTCAAAGACCAACGGAGAGTTTGTTCTAGAAGAACTTTCCGAACCATTGCAACTCAAAACTTCCGGCCGGAGTGACGAGGATGACGAAGAGATCGAGATGGAAAGCCCAAATTTGGAGATTTACATAGAAGACTCAACTTCACATGAACTGAAGGAATACATACCGACTCTAAGTAGTGAACTTATTCAAACTGATATGGTTGAACATGTCCCACAACCAGTTGTGGTTGAATGTATCCCCAAAATCCCTTTGATTGATTCACTTCCTAATCTAATAGACTTCACTAGTACCTTAGAGGAGACAGACACCCAAGTATTTGATGATAATGTTGCTACAAGGTTGAAGACACTAATGGACATTGTCCTACCTCCATGCCAAGAGTACAACATTATCATCCAACCAAAGGCTTTAGGAAGCAATGTGGGTTTTGCATCAAGAGCACCTTACAAACCATCTCTCCATTACATAATGATGTACACGTCGTGGAGTGATAAGGACCTCTTTGACCAACCCAAATAACCCACAACTCAAGAGGTAGAAAAAGTCGAGAGCTTTGTTTTACCTCAAATAAAACAAATCACTCACTCTACCATGCCTCTTCCACTGATTGGGCATACCCTGATCATAGTCCACTTTAATCCCCTAGGTATGTACCAATATTTCCGCTTGTGTCTACTGATGGATGCAATGGAGCCCCCTAAATTTCCCAATAAATAGGTTTTGAGTCAAGCTAGTGACTCGAACAAAAACAAGCGCTTCTCGGGATGCAACCCGTGTCTAACATAGGATTATCAGTAGTAGTTAAAGTGGTTTAAGTAGTGAACTAACCCCAATAAGTAGAAATGAAACCCAAAAATAAATGTTCCAAGTTTTCTATCTTTATGAACAAAAATGGATGGTTTGCAAAATTACTTCGTTAAAAGTCAAAATTTTTGTCAAACCTTAATACTTCCTACTCCCAATCGTTTGGAATTTATTGCAACATCTATTTTTCACCATTTTCTAAAGTTCTTATTATCCCTTTCACTCACAAAAATGGAAACCTACTAGGAGTTAGGAGCCTTAGTCATTCTAAACACCCACTGACATGTTTCAAGCATTTGAGGTACTTACATATATTATTGTGAACATATGCTTAATCAGATAACATGATTTGTATGTCAATGTGTGTATTATGCTCGAACTCGTTTAAAAATATGTGCTTTGGATATCTTTATACTTGGATGCCTGATTCAACTGATAATACTGGTATTTCCATGTCTGCTATTTGTGCTACGGTGAAATTATAGGCAACTAACACTTTCTGTGTGAGATTAAACTCAAAGTCATACACTGGTTTGTTTCATCTACAAAGCACTCACTTTGATAGGTTTTCCCAAACCAGTGAATCTATGATTTGGAGAATAATCACTTGTTTGTTAGATCATGTTTGTTTGATCTACTTGTAACAGACAGGGACTGACGCCTATGGATAAAGAATCTTTAAGGATAATGGAAAGACGACAAGGGGAGCTTACAGTTCATTGATTATGGGAATCTATGGAGCATTGCTTTGCAGGGGACAAGAGATGACACTTCTAGATACAAAGATGATTTCTAGTTGTCTATGACTAGTTCATCAAGTTGACCAGCTCAATACTCATCATATGTGCCCACAAATTCCAAGTCCTATAGCTAAACCTTGCCACATAATGGAACCCTAAACCATTATCACCATATCCACCCACATTCACCCATCCATCCACCCCTTCACAAATACAACCATCACCCTTAGGGACTATTCAGACAAAGGAATAGATACGGGAACAATTTGGAAACTGGAAATCTCAGTCGATAAAAGAACAACATCAGATTCATTACATTAGTTGTCGGCAAAAGATATTGGGTAATAAACATTCATGGTCATTAGATTCAACACTTTCAGATCATTACGAGCAGTTGAGTTACAGCAGCGGCTCTTGAAGATTAGGATCTTTGTCCATTAAACTCTATCCAACATTTGGTGTTTATTGGTTAATTATGCTTGTGTCCAGAGGGCGACATCACTTCATTTTCTGCAATCTATCCTTTAGTTCTTAGTTATTTTCGTGAAGAAACTGGTTGAGGTATTGAAGAAAGGTTATACTGCTGGAGCTCGAGTTCAATACATGAAGGTTGATGCCAACCAAGTTCAGAATCCATTGGAGATGACACAGTCAACCACTCAGATCCTCAGCTCACAGTCGTATAGACGATAAGGGAGTTCTGCGTTCCTTTCTCTAATTTATTCATCCGTTTTTGCAAGATTATATCGACCTATATCCCATTCCAAACACTAAGTGTGGATCCTTGGAATCCACAAAATACTAAGAGATATTTTCCATAATTAGTAGAAATTCTAAGTGTGGGATACTTCGACAAGAGATGTTAAATACACAGATTCGAACATTAGGGACAATGTTCCTCTAAGTGTGGGATATACGGTCTGCAACCGCAAGTTTAACCTCTTGTTCCTAAAATAAACAATATTTTCATTAAAAGGCTAAAAATGAACAAGTTTTCAAAAAAATTTTGATTCAAAAGCAACATTCTTTAGAACCTCTATTTTCGGAAAATATAAATTACAGCAAGAATTGAGTTTTAACAAAGAAACAAAACGGTTTTCTTAGAATAAGATACGGACGAAAAAGGCAACACTTTACTAGGCACACAATGACCAAAATATTCGATTCGTGAGGTTTGAGCCCATATTGAGCATTCGTCCTAAAATGCTTCACTTTTCGTTTCATGTGTGTGCCGACGCATGTATTTGAATTAGAAATTGCTCTTGTAATACATTTCGAGATCACACCGATGAGTGCCATACATGGTATAGGTACAATCTATCTTGATATTTTCTAAGGAATCCCCGACTCCCTCAACCATCAAACATCTTCACACCCACTATCCAACCAAACCTCCCTTTTGTACCTTCATCCCGAAACCACGGAAGTCATGTCTTACAAACTTTTCATAGACACTCTCAATTTCCCAAATTTCCACAAGAAAAACCAACACATTTTCGCAACCCAATGCCAAAAGAAACCCTTCGGACCAGAAAAATATTCCTTGGTAAAGCCGGCATTATAAAAAAAAAAAAGAAGAAGAAAAAGTAGAAAAATATACATGCCGGCACTACTCAAGAAAGTCCAGAAAAGGAAAAATTAAAACCCAAAAAGGATTGCAACATTAAGTCTTTTCAAATTTGAGAAATTCCAAAAGAGACTTTCTGGGAAATATACCCCAGTTTCAAGAAGATACAAGAAAAGAAAACTCTCCTTCTTACTCACCATACACCTTCTTTATCTCTCCAAACCAAAAACCCGATTCCTTTTTAAGATGTCTTGAAAGATTAGTACCGTTCTCTTCCAAAGTGATGGAGATTTGATTCTTGATCAAGCCTATGACGAGAATGCTGCATGACTGGCTATCTGAGTGATTGACACTAGCAAGTAGGAAACCCTAAACATCTGAGTGATTTGAGTGGCCCACTGCAAGGATTGCCTAGTCATGATTACCATCTAAGTTGCTTGAAGAAAGTATCAAATTCTATAAACCCTTAATTTCTCATAAGAATTCTTTCATAACTAGAGCTCTATATTCTTTGGAAATAGTATTTCTAAAAGATATGTGTATCTAGAATCTTTCTAAAGGCCTTCTATGGATGAGTTTGCTTGAGGACAAGCAACGTTCTAAGTGTGGGATACTTGATATCGCGTAAAAAGTCACGTTTTTACTACCGATATCTCTCTCATTCTGGAACGATTCTTGGCACTTTAACTCAAAAACATTACAAATCAATAGTATTATGCCAAGATGGTCAAAACAAAGTTGCACGATGAAAATCAAGCAAAACGGATGAAAAACGAAGATTCAACACACGTTTGAAGATTCAAGGCATCAAAACGAGATTTCAATACCAAAATTCCCATCATTAACATCCATCACAACCAAGATGTTCGTTTTCAAATTACGAATCCAACAGAAGAAGAATCAACAAAAACGGACGAAGAATGAAGATTCTACGTACGCCGGAAGATCCAAACGATTCGTACGACACATCTAAAGTTCAGAGACATATTTTTGGGATATCTTTTCATAAAAGTATTTGTTTTTGAATTACGAATCCAACAAAAAAAGAATCGACGCAAACGGACGCATAACGAAGAAAACACGCACGAATCGAGAAACGAGGCAACAGGCGACGAACCGGTGCGGGGGGTGCCAGCCGCCGCCGGCTGCCACCAGGCCGCTGCCGGCCGGCTGTCACCGGCACGGTTCGCACTTTTTGGTCCTTACGTGTACCCGGTGCTAGACCTTTGCGCAACTTTACGTACCTCGTGCACCACCTTTACGCAACTTTACGTACCTCGTGCCACCACCTTCATGTACCCGGTGCCACCACCTTTTCCACCTTTTTCTACCATGAGCCTCGAGTTGCTAAAATGCACCAACTTTCAACTTTAAATAGAGGCCTCCATGGTTCATTTGAAGACACACCTTTCATATCTTTCTTATTTCTCTATAAGATCAATTTCTTCCAACTTTTATTTTATTTTTTCTCTCTACTTTTTCTCTCTAAGTTAATTTAATTAATTTGGTGAGATATAAGTAGGAGATTAATTATGTAGTAGTAAGTAGTAGCTAGCTAAGTAATGTAACGCTTTGGAATATTTGGAAGTAATATAAGCATTGTTCTGCTCGCAATAATTACGGGTAATATCTATCCTTTCTTTTATTAATTATTTGTAATGTTCTTGTTTGATGTTTACTATTTATTAACATTAGAAATGTTTATTGCCATGATCTGCGAGTAGTTGCTTATATGTTTGCCATGAGTTAGATAGTTATAATGGGATGATATTAAATATTGTGAAGTAATATGACGGCCCCTATTCGACTGTCCTCAGATATAGTGCTGGAAACGCTTTATACGGAGTACAAACGTACGGAAGTCTGAGAACGACCGAAGGTAGTTATATTACGGATCAATACTATAAAAGTGCTAAATGAATTTCTGTTTATAGTTTAATTATAATACTATGAACGAATGATGGCATGTTTGGCCAACCGCTTATGACCAGACTACCCCAACTTATTCCAATAGGGTAAAACCTGTTTATGCGACTATTTATTCAATAGACCATGCCATGAAACGGACATCTCTGACGACCGAGATTGGGGAATAGGATTCGAGGGTAGTCGTTGGCCGATGTGTTCAGTACATTTGGGAGAACTTCCGGTGTATTATAATTGTTTGTGTTTACTATCCATGTGACATATCTTCTATCTGATTGCGGACAACTCTACGTTAGTTAGTTGATAGGATAGTAAAAACAACTCATTCCAACATAGTTTAAATTTATAAAAAGAAACTTATATGAATGGGAATTATTATACTTTGTTATTGTTTGAATATATGACACCAGACCTAATTTATTGAGTACCCTTTCCAGTTATCCACGTGACTACAACTTAGATATTAGGGAGTCATAAACCTTAATTGTGGTAAGTAGTTATCTGTGCCCATGACATGCAATAAGTAAGACACAGTGAAACCACTCGTTGTACATATTAGGTTTACATTTCTGCACTGCTTTACATTTAGTTAGTTTAGAGTGTCACTTTCACTGTCAATTACTCTTGACCGCGTGTTGGATGTAAGAAGCCGTGGAACTACCATGTAAAGTACACTGTCTAATTACTGAAAGGCATGGTCTGCATATGAAACACGTTTTAACAAACTGCGAATAATCCATGGATGTATAACTGTTTGAAAAGGAGAGGTCTAAGTCATAAATCAAAGTAATTAGAGTTTAAGAAAGGTATTAACAAGATCTAGGAAAGTAAAGTCCAAGTGACCTAGGATACATAAACCCCCTTGATCTTACATATTTGATTATTTAAACATAACAAGTTAATAATTAGTTACACAATTAGAAGAACGGGAGATAAGCTTAGGTGTTAAGAACGGTCGGACCTATGAGACGATACGCTACTTTATTCATGTACCTCGGTGTTTAACCAAGATAAGTTGCTTATCTTTCAACCAGTTAAGTATTGGAAGTCTAGCGTATTGCTCCAATCAGAATCATGATAACCTAGCTACTAGTGACATGCCAATGGGAAATTAGTTGGTAGGGTTCTAGTGTTTACACCAAGTTCTGTCAATCTATTAATCTGAAAGTGTCCCCATCATAAACACCTTCCCAACATTATATTATCTCAAGTTATGGTAAACCGCGTCTTCCTTATCCTTAGTTGTTCCTTATATGCTAGCTAGTTCATTTTAGTTTTATTGCTTTAGTAGTTTAAATCGGATAAAAAAAAACCCCCAAACAAAACCAACTATCTGAACCCTATCTTGAAGACTTAATTATCCAAACGAGCTCTGTTTCAAATTCGACTGTCTGGAGACGACCTTGATCATCCTTACCACATACTAGTATCAGGTACTAGTACCTAGTACTAGTAGGTAGTTCAGAAGTTTAGGCCCCGAGCAAAACAAATTTTAAAACACCCTGATCGCACCCTCAGTCGTTGCAACAACACCAACGAAACTGACGGCTGGGGGCGCATCAGAGCCATCGGCCTACTGCAGTGGATTGAGAAGATGGAGTCTGTCTTCCGCATCTGCAACTGCCCGGAGGACTGCAAGGTCAAGTACTCTATCTGCACACTGTTGGAAGGTGCACTTACATGGTGGAACACTCATGCCCAGACTGTGGGTATTGATGTCGCTTACAAACTCCCCTGGGATGAATTGAAAAGGATGATGACTGAAGAGTATTGTCCTAGAGAGGAAATCCAACGGCTGGAAACAGAGTTTTGGAAGCACTCTATCAACGGCAACGACAAAGCTAGATAGACCACCCGTTTTCATCAATTAGTTCTCTTGTGCCCCATTATGGTCAATCCAGAGTATAAAAGGGTGGAGAGGTACATCTGGGGACTCCCTGCAAACATCAGAGGGATGGTGACTGCTTCCAAACTAGAAACCATCCAAGGTGCCGTTCGTAAGGCTCACAGCCTCATGGCACAGGTTGTCCAGGAAGGGAAGGACAACAAAAGAAAATCTGATGGAAACTCTGACCACCAGAGTTAAAACAACAAGAAACCTGCAACCACCAAGGTCAATGCCTCTAGACCTGGATCTTGATCTGAAAACAAGGAGGAGTACACTGGAAACAAACCCTTTTGCTCAAAGTGCAAACGCCACCATGACGGGCCTTGTGGCACTCCTTGTGATAAGTGCAAGCGTTTTGGGCATCTTGCTAAAGATTGCCGAGTGAAAGCTTGTTTCGAATGTGGCGCGGTGTGACACTACCAAAACGACTGTCCCAGGCTGAAAAACACCAACACTGCCAAAGGAAGGTTCTTCGTACTGAAAACTAGGGACGCTCAAGCAGACCCTGACACTGGTAAGTACTATTGTGCGTCATGTCTATTCTACTCCTTGACGATAAATATACAATTAGATTAGTAAATTGTGGTTAATCGAATCCGGTAGTGTAATACATAATTACACTTTAGAATTCAATGGTTAGGCTTTCTGTTGAGATCGGTAATTCAGATATCATTATTAATATACATCGGCAAATTGGCCATCTTGTCGGAATCATTCCTTCGGAGGAAACTCATCGTTTTCCTAAATCACGAATGAATCAGTGAAAATAGGTGCTATAGTATTCGATTAGCTAATACGGTATATAATATGGAAATTATTTTTGGCATGCATGATTTAGCATGAAATTTGGTTATCGCTTCGGTGATCTAGTCGGAATATGATAATCACATTAGTGATATAAATCTGGATAAGTGTCGGAAAACTATATTTGTTAATATAGGAACATATTGAATTCGGTGGATTATAAATCCAAATCATAGTGATACTTGTAAGACGGACCGACCTTGTTATGTAGATAACGGTCGGGTAGAGAATCGAAATTTCTTCCTCATTTCTTAGAGATCAGTAGGCTTAAGCCTAACAAGGGGAGAGGAAACTTAGATGTCTTAGAACTAGACATATCACTTAGTTGGCCTTAGAAACACGCGGATATAGGTTTCGATTGAATTTCGGGACGAAATTCTTCTAACAAGGGGGGAATGTGACACCCGGTCAAAAAGTGCCAAAATTAGGGGCCAATTTAAACCTTAATTACTCTTACTCGGTACGTATTAAAACAAAAGTATCCGAATATTATATATGTATTTATATATATATATATATATATATAATACAATGAATAAGTAGTAATCGCGTACAAACAAATCTAAAAGAACACGCAAACTTAAATACGGACGTTGGTGAAAAACATTTTTAAATAATATATTATTAACGACAATAATAATTATTTACTTGATTGAAATTTTAAATACATTTTGTACACTGAAAACTATCCGTCAAAGTAAGTTGAAACAAAGTTATATTTTTATAACTCAATAAAAGTATTTTTATAAAATACTTCAATGGAAAACATATATGATTATATTTTTAGAAAATTTATCATTTGGAAAGATTATACTACATAACGATCGGGTACGCAAACACGGGTCCAAAATTACCACCTACATCAATTATTGGAGCCGGTTTAAACCAACTCCAATAATGTAAAACACACACACTCGCACACTCTCGTCTCTCTCGGCTCTCTTCTCCCTCTCTTTCGGTTCATCTACAAACAACAACAATAACATAATCAAACATCATCTTCATCATCATAATCATCATCTTGGAATCATCATCATCATCCGGTTCATCATCATCACCATCTCTCGGTCTCGATTTCGAATTGTAAGAAAACTTTAACTTTGTTTAAATTTGTGTTTTACAAACGTATATTATCATGTATCGAAGTTATATTTATGTATTATATCCGAAAATTTATGTCATAAACTGGTTTGGGATGAACTGCATGAACTGGTCTGAAAGAAACAACCCACTCGGACGGGTTGATCAAGACACCCGGACGCGTCACAACACACACCCGGACGGGTATGTGGCCCCACCCGGACGGTTCACTTGCATCCAGCCCACCATCTTTTGTAGTTTTGTAGCCCTCTGAGTCGCGGTCATTTGGGCTGTTGAATCGCCTAAATCCGAGTTTGTATGAGGAAGTTATGGCCAAAACGGTGCAACATAGTCAAAACAGCAAAATGCTTCATTTTTTTCATATTTCCTTCCTCAATCTTTAACCTTAACACATGAGACCAATTTCAAGCTAAATAAGTATCAAAAGTTTATGAAATCAACTAGAAAGAAGTATAAAAACTATATTTTGGAATATAATCTCGAGTCGTTACCAACGGGCCGTACATTTTTACAAATCTTGAACGGGAGATACAAACTTAAACATTTGGATATAATATAATCGGATACATATTGATATGGATAAATGTTATACAATCAAATACTCATTAGAATCTCGCATGTTTAGGACACTAGGAGGTTTTAGGGATTGTCTATTCCAAGTCGGATATACTCATTGCTCGGATAGACTCAGGTGAGTCTCACAGCCCCGCTTTTATTGCATTAACTGATTTAAAACTTGGGGTGAGATACAATGCTTACTTGTTTTCGTGATCATATGTTATTTGATTAGTTAATTTGATTATTAACTCAGGGAATTAAATGATTATTTAATTCGGTTAACTATGTTAGTTACATTGTTTGGTTACCATTATTGGTCTTGATTTTCATTGTTCTGGTGTTGCACGAGTGTTTTAATTCGGGAAAGTCCTCATCATTGCATGGTTCATTAACTTAATAAGGCGCGATTACTAAAGGATAGTACTATCATGGGAGTGACGTCCCCGTCCGGGTTGCTAGCTACAACCATGTACAAACGGGCACTTTAGTAGTTGTTATGGGTGTTGACACCGTTCGGGAGGCAGAAAATCGGGTTATGCCTCGAACCATGGCTCAGTGCAATGCAATGACATAGTCGGTAAAATAAAGCATTGTTCGGAAACCTGCGTTGGTTTGATCAATGTTAGGAAACCTGCGTTGGTTTAATCATTATTTTGAAAACTAAATTGTTTTAATCATTGTTCGGTGACCTTATTTGGTTAAAAATCATTGTTTGATTATATTGTTTAAATCATTGTTCGGTTATAACATTTTATTATCGTCGGATAATCATGTTGATCACATCAACGTTTATGCTAAACCTGTGAGATTCACCAATTTTATGGCTGACCTTTTAGTGTTGTATTCTCAGGTGAACAACAATAGTAGGATGACCCTCAGGATAAGCTATCTACTCACGAGTCGTATGCATCCATTTAGACATGAAGATTTTCTTGCATTATATTTTGTATAATGCTTATGTATTAAAATCTTTGAAATCAATTGCGAACTTGTTATTATTGTAAACTCATATCTTGAAAACTTTGTAATACTTTTGAAATATTATAAACGTCTCATATAGAGTCGTTTGCTTGTAATCTTGGTGTTTTGATATTTGATTAGTCACACCCAAATCATCGCTTCCGCAAATCATAAAAATTGGGGGTGTGACAAAAAGAAAGATGGTACCCTTCGTATGTGCATTGATTACCGGGAACTGAATAAAAGAACGGTTAAGAATAAGTATCCTCTACCTAGAATTGATGAATTATTTTATCAGCTGCAGGGATCTTCGTACTTTTCTAAAATTGATTTTAGGTCAGGTTATCACCAGGTGCGTGTTCGTGAGGAAGATATTCCTAAAACAGCTTTTCGCACCAGGTATAGTCACTATGAATTTTTGTTTATGCCATTTGGTTTGACAAATGCTCCTGCGGTTTTCATGGATTTAATGAACCGGGTATGTCGTCCTTTTCTTGACAAGTTCGTTATAGTCTTTATCGATGATATCTTGGTTTATTCTAAATCGGAAGCTGAGCATGAAATGCATCTACGTTTGGTTCTAGAAAGTTTGAAAAGAGAACATCTTTATGCAAAATTTTCCAAATGCGATTTCTGGCTTCGAGAAGTTCAGTTTTTGGGTCATGTGATTTGTAAAGATGGGGTAAAAGTTGATCCGTCTAAGGTTGAGGCTGTTATGAACTACAATGCTCCAAAGACTTCGTCCGAGATTAAGAGTTTTCTTGGATTAGCGGGTTATTACAGGAAGTTTATTAAAGATTTTTCTAAGATTGCTGGCCCGTTGACTAGATTAACTCGAAAAGATGTAAATATCAGTGGAGTGAACAACAGGAATTAGCTTTTCAAACTCTGAAATACTTATTGTGCTAGGCTCCAGTTTTGGCATTACCTGATGGTTCTGATGATTTTGTGGTCTATTGTGATGCCTCTTATGCTGGTTTGGGTTGTGTTTTGATGCAACGGAATCGAGTTATTGTGTATGCTTCTCGTCAGCTTAAGACTCATGAGAGGAATTATCCTACTCACGATTTGGAACTTGCAGATGTTGTGTTTACTTTAAAAATCTGGAGACATTACTTATATGGTACTAAATGCGTTATTTGTACTGATCATAAAAGTCTTAAGTATATGTTTACTCAAAAAGAGCTTAACATGCGTCAGGGCCGATAGTTGGAATTAATTAAAGACTATGATTGCGAAATTCGATACCATCCCGGGAAATCCAATGTTGTTGCAGACGCTTTGAGCCGAAAAGGAACTTTTGATAGAATTTGTTTTATGCGTTTAGAGGTTTCTTCTGATTTGATAGAACAGTTGAAAGCTGCATAACTGGAAGCATTGCTGGATCAGAATTTAAAGTCAGAAATTATGTTGAAAAGAAAGGACTTGTTGATTGATGATTCTCGGGGATTGAAGACTTTTCAGTCTCGAGTTTGGGTTCCTTTGATTGGTGGTCTTCGTGATGTAATTTTATCTGAGGCTCACAAATCTCGGTTATCTGTTCACCCGGGAAGTACAAAGATGTATAATGATTTGAAACCTTTATATTGGTGGCCGACTATGAAAACTGACGTGGCACGGGTTGTTGAATCTTGTCATATATGCTCTCAAGTCAAAGCAGAACATCAAAAGCCCTATGGTTCATTGAGACAGCTGGAGATTCCAGAGTGGAAATGGGAACATTTGACCATGGATTTTGTCACTAAACTTCCACGAACACCACGGGGAAGTGATATGATTTGGGTAATTGTTGATAGATTGACTAAGAGTGCTCACTTTTTGGCTACCAGTGAAATGGCATCTTTGACGCAATTGGCTCAGTTTTACATTAATGAGATTGTATCGAGGCATGGGATTCCTTTATCTATCGTTTCTGACATAGATTTTCGGTTTATATCACGATTTTGGCAAAGTTTACAGCATGAGTTGGGTACCCGAGTGAACCTGAGTACATCTTATCATCCTCAGACGGATGGTCAGTCTGAGCGAACTATTCAGACACTTGAAGATATGTTGCATGTTTGTGTGTTGGAATACGGATGATCTTGGGATTCTCACTTACCGTTGATTGATTTTGCTTATAACAACTCTTATTACTCTAGTATTGGTATGCCTCCTTATGAAATGTTATATGGACGACATTGTAGAACGCTGACTTGTTGATTAGAGGCCGGTGAGAAACAGTTTGCAGGTCCAGATATTGTGCAGATTACAGCTGACAAAGTTGCAATTGCCCGAGAAAAACTGAAAGCAGCTCGGGATAGACAGAAGCAGTATGCCAACCCACGTTGTCGACCGGTTTCATTTGTTGTAGGGGAACTAGTGTATTTAAAGGTTTCTCCATGGAAAGGTGTAATTCGATTTGGTAAACGAGGAAAACTTGCTCCCAGATTTATTGGCCCGTTTAGAATCAGGCAGATTGTTAATGATCAGACTGTTGCCTTAGATCTTCCTCCTGAATTATCTGGCATTCATGATACTTTTAACATTTGTTATTTAAGAAAGTGTAATGTGGAGGACCAATCACAAATCCTTCCATTGCAAGATTTGAAAGTTGATCAAAGTCGAAAGTTGGTGGAAGAACCCATTGAGCTTATGGATAGAAAGGTGACCAAATTGCGCCAGAATGAGATTCCTACGGTTTTAGTAAAATGGAAACACAGTTTAGGTTCAAATCTTACCTGGGAGACTGAGTCTAGTATGAGATTATGTTACCCTAGTTTGTTTGGTCATGGTGAGATTTCAGGGACGAAATCTTCTTAAGGGGAGAAGATTTGTAACATCCACTATAAGGGCTTAGGGATAATACGGTAATTTCTTGCCTTAAATTATTATTTAAATGTTAGAAATAATTTAATGAGATGTTTATATGTTTATTGTGATAATTAGGAAACAGGTTAAATGACTTATTGTGGCTAGTAGTATATGACTTGTTTCAAATTGTTATAGTTGTAAGAATAATTATTTTATAATCGGTCTCGCAAATGGTTTTTAAGTTCCAGACAATATGTTTGGAAGGGGTCAAAAAATAAGAAATAACTAGGTCGGTTGAAGAGCTAGTCGACCTAACTTTCTATCTTTCTCAAATTCATTTCCTTTCAACCTTGAGAACTCACAGGAAACCATAACACTCTAACCAAATTAAAGGCAAATTAATCTTTGTAATTTGATTCACTTCATCAGCTTGTTCATCATCTTGTTCTTCATCTTAACTTCTCAATTTAGTTTTAAGTACTTTGTTTATTTACATATGAAATTGGTTTGATTGAATCATGTATGTTATTGATATGTATGTGAAATTGAGGATTGAAAGATGATATTAGATGTTATAAGTTATTTGTTTAGCATTAGAAACCAATAGAAAAATATTGGAAGGAAAAAATACTTCGAAGATGAACCCTACGTCGTTACATTCCATTTAGGATTAGGAATAGGCCTGGCTATATTGATTTGGTACCTGATTTTGATGTTGAATTTGAATTTAGTTCGGGTTAGGCTTTTACAGCAAAAGTTGCAGGTCATTTTAAACGTTGAAACACGATCCCAGTTATGGGTCCGGATCGCGTTCCATAGTTATAATTTGTCTCAGTTGGATTTTGTTCTTGTGAACGCGATCCCAGCTCATTCCCGGATCGCGTTAACAAGTGTAATTTGGTTACAGAACATTTTTCTACTTGTGAACGCGATCCCACCCTTGTTTCATGATCGCGTTGCATAGTGTTTTTCGGTTACATAATGGTTTTCTCTTGGGAACGCGATCTCATCCTTGTGTCCGGATCGCGTTTGCATGATTAAAATGAATACATATGAGAATTTGTGGACTTATGCACTTATGATATTTAAGTAGTATTGTTTACTTATAATACTTACTTGTTCAATACTATGTACTTAACTTAAGTTATATTCAACTTATGAAAAAGTACTAATTGTATTCTGTTGTGTTCTCAGATCAACCGAAGAATCAGTAAAATAAGACTTCTGAGTTTGGAGACTGAGACATTCATGTGAGTGGATCTGTGACTCTCGGTTTGATTTAGTTGTAACAAGTTTAGTTACAACGGGTAAACGTAGTTTTACTATTTATAGACTGTTTAGTCTGACATGATGCCATGATGATTATGGATTATGTGATTTATACAGAGGTCAACGTGTGTTGGGCTTGGTTGCTATTGTTGGCCGACAGAAGGTTCCTTGTACATATCGTTAATAGGAACCTTAGTTGTGTGGGGAATAGCATCAAGCTATCGGTTAACCACTGTATTGGCCTGAAGTTGGGTTTTAAGTGTTGCTTGGGGGCCACCATGGCATTAGGGTGCCTCAAGGACCACCGATCCTCTTTGACACTAGTTGTTTACGATTATTTGATGTAAACAAGTTTGTTATGCTAAGTCAAGTTGTTAGTTGTATATTCACTCACTTAGCTTTGAGCTAATCCCACCACCTTAATACTTCTTGCAGGTTATTGTTTTGAAATAGTGGATTGGGTAAGAAGTTGACAGAAATGGAATGTTTGACCGGATGTACTATGATGTATTTAATAACTTAAAGTCATGTTTGAATTATATAAAACCAGGTTGATATGTTTTGGTTTTATAGTGGTATAACTTATATGTACTAAGTTTTGTAATGACATCACTTTGTATATGTACATATTATGTTATGAAATTTGATAATATATGTTTTGGACTAACGCTTCCGAATTGTTTAAAAAAAATGATTCTGAAATTAAGGGGTGTTATAGGTTCGGTCTATGATGAGTCTAGCTACTCTGCCATTCTCCTTTTGGGGTTTTACCCTAGAGTCTGCAGCACACATACTCAATATGGTTCCAACTAAGAAGGTAACCAAGATACCATACGAGTTATGGTATCGGAAGATGCCCAAGTTGTCTTACTTGAAGGTCTGGGGTGGTAAAGCTCACGTGAAGCGTGAAACTTCTAACAAACAAGAGTCCAGAACTGTCAAGTGTTATTTTGTGGGGTACCCAAAGGAAACTATGGGTTACTATTTTTACAATCCCAATGAGAACAAAGTGTTTGTTGCTCGTAATTCTCAGTTTTTAGAGAGTAGTCCCTTATTACAAGAGGCAAGTGGGAGCAATGTAGATTTTGAAGAATTCAAGAACCACGAAATGTGGTACCTTCTAAAGGCACTAGCGAACATTGTACTGAGCCCGAGCATACTGATGCTGAGCAGCAGGGCGATGCACCTGTCATTCGCAGATCTAGTAGAGTTCCTTAACCAAATAAGAGATATAACTATCTTGTCAATTTTGGGGAACTCGAGCTAGGGGATTATGATGAACCTTCTAGTTATAGAGATGCTATATCGGATCCTGAATCTGATAAATGGTGTGAAGCCATGAATGCAGAGATGCAATCCATGAAAGATAATCATGTATGGGACTTGGTTGATCTTCCGCCAAACACTAAACCTGTTGGTTGTAAGTGGGTCTTCAAGAAGAAGACAGACATGGATGGAAATGTAAACACCTTTAAAGCTTGTCTCGTGGCGAAAGGGTTCACTCAGACTCAAGGAGTTGATTATGATGAAACCTTCTCTCCACTGGCAAGCATTAAAGCCATTAGGATATTGATTGCCATATCTGCTTATCATGATTATGAAATATGGAAAATGGATGTCAAAACCACCTTCTTGAATGGTCACCTTAGCGAGGACATATACATGGTGCAACTAGAGGAGTATGTGAATCCAAAATATCCTAGTAGAGTATGCAAGCTTCAGAGATCCATTTATGGATTGAAGCAAGCATCGAGGAGCTGGAATCTCCGCTTTGACAAGAAAATCAAAGAGTTTGGTTATACACAAAATTGAGATAAGCCCTGTGTTTACATTAAAGCTAGTGAAAGCACTATAGTTTTCTTGATTTTGTATATTGATGACATACTACTGATAAGCAATGATATTCCAACTTTGAAAGACGTAAAGTCTTTTCTTGAAAAATGCTTTGCTATGAAAGATCTAGGAGATGCAGCGTGTATCCGTGGGATTCAGATCTATATAGATAGATCTAGGCGGCTAATAAGTCTTAGCCAAAGTACATACATTGACAAGGTCTTGAAGAGGTTCAAGATGCAATACTTAAAGCGAGGTAACTTGCCAATGCAACATGGGATAACATTAAGCAAGTCTTAGTGTCCAACCTCACCTGCTGAGATAGAACCCATGAGAGGGATCCCGTATGCTTCAACAATTGGATCCATAATGTATGCCATGTTATATACTAGACCAGATGTTTCATATGCCTTGAGCATGATGAGTAGATACCAGCAAAACCCGGGTGAAAGTCACTGGACAGCTGTGAAGAACATTCTTAAGTACCTGTGAAGGACTAAAGATATGTTTTTAGTTTACAGTGGTTTGGATGAGGAGCTTAGTGTAAAATGTTACACTGATGCAAGCTTTCAAACTGATCGAGATGATTCTCGTCCCAATCAGGCTATGTCTTCATCATGAATGGAAGTACAATTGATTAGAAGAGTTCCAAGCAGAGTACGGTTGCACAGTCTACAACAGAATCAGAATACATTGCGGCGTCAGAGGCTGCAAAGGAGGCTGTCTAGATCAGGAAGTTTGTTGCTGAGCTAGGAGTAGTACCCAGCATAACTAGACCTATAGAGATGTACTGCGATAACTCTGGTGCCTTGATACTTGCAAAGGAACTTAGAGTCCATAAGGACAGTCGACACATTTGTTGAGACCTGAGCCACTGTCAGATCTGCTCAGAATACAAGTCTTGTGTCACTGCTAGAAGAAGTTCAAGTTCACCGCTGTTAGTTTAGTTTTGTATTGACAGTGCCACTGTCAATTAGTTTTAGTCTAACAGTGCCACTGTTGAATGTGTAACTTGTATGGTGTATATACTCAACCTCTGTTAGTAATATATGAGTACTACCCCTGTTAGTTATATAGACAACCACTGTTGGTTAGATAAAGTTGGTTAGAGTTATATTAGGAGTAGATGAGGATTCCTAATATGTTTGATTCTGTAAAGGACTCTATATGTTATAAATAGAGATCCTGTAAAACCCTAGAATAGACGTGTCATTCTAGTTGTTAGCTTCAAGGTTGTAAACCCTAACACAATCGTGTGTTCGTATTATTGATAATAATATTTAAGCTTTTGATTATATATTATTTTTACAAGTTTGTTCTTCAAGTTATTAATAAACTATTCCGCAAGCTTATTAATAATCAATCAAAGTAATACATACTAAGATCTCTAACTGGGATCATCAAGTGGTATCAGAGCTTGATATTGCTTTGATCTTGAAGAAGGTAATTGAATTTCGTAGCTTTTTCAACAAATAACAAGATGTCTATTGAAACAATGGAAGGTATACAAGCTACAAAGATTCCCATGCTCAAACCTGATGAGTTTGAGCTATGGCAGACTAGGATTAGGCAATACATGTTGCTCACAGATTATATGATGTGGGAGGTGGTTATTAATGGACCAAACTATCCTAAGGATGCAGATGGTAAAAAGGAGGAAAGACCACCACCAAAGTCTGATGCAGAGAGGAAAGAAAGAGCAACAGAGTGGAAGACATTAAGTACTCTACTTTTGTCTATTCCTAATGAGTATCAAAGGAAATTTGAAAACTGTGAAGATGCTAGGGTTCTCATGGAAGCAATTGTTAAGAGATTTGGTGGTAATGACAACACCAAGAAGAATAAGAGATCTCTTCTCAAACAACAATTTGAAAACTTTGCAGGTGTAAAGTCTGAAACTTTGACTCAGACTTTTGACAGATTTCAAAAACTTGTGGGTGATCTTGAAAATCACAATGTCAAGATTGATAAGGATGATTTGAATAGGAAGTTTCTAAGATCACTAGGTACAGATTGGAATATGTACACCGTGGGACTTAGACAAAGTGCAGATCTTGAAGAAAAGGAGATTGAAGATCTATACAATGATCTGAGGAACTTTGAGCCTGAGGTTTTGGCTCTAAAACAGTCCAATGGTAGCTCTAACAATGCTGCCTTTGTGTCTGTTGGTGAATCTGGTAGTTGTAGCACATCTGGTGCTAATGATAATTTCTTGGAAGCTTTCTTTGCAAGTCATGTGAATTCATCCTTAACAACAGAGGATTTGGAACAGGTTAATGAAGAGGATCTTGAAGAGATGGATTTGAGATGGCAGATGGCTATGATTACAATAAGGGCAAAAAGGTTTATGCAGAGGTCAGGGAACAGAAACTTTACTTACAAGAGAGATGGTGTAGCTGGTTTTGACAAGAGCAAGGTGGAGTGTTTCAACTGTCACAAGATGGGACACTTTGCTAGAGAGTGCAAGAGCACACAGGCTGGAGGATCTCAGAATACTTCTAATGGTATTGTAAGAAATAGTTTTGGTCCTCAAAGAAGATTGGTACCTGTTCAGAACACCACTTCAGATTCATTGGTTGCACAAGATGGAATGGGAGGATTTGACTGGAGTGACCAGGAAGAGCTTGTAGTCAAGAATCAAGCTTTAATGGCTGTCACAGAAGAACCAAAGCCTTCAGACATTCCATATGAGGTACAATCTAAATTATGTTCTCCTACATGCAAGAAAATGGTTAAATTTTATAGGGATCATAATATGGTTGTGTGTAATGAATTGAAAGCTTGTGAGAAAAAAAGTCAATATGCAACTTTAGCTATTGAAAACTTAGAAAGACAGATAAAAGCTTTTGAAAAAAATGAATCACAATTTCACTTAGATATTAAATATCTGAATTGGGAAAAGAAAGCTTTACAAACAAAAGTTGATATGCTAAGTGCAAAGTTGGCTGAGGCAATTTCTGATAAAAAGTCAATAAAGTTGAAAGTTGATGAATTGGAAAATGCTTCAAAAGGTGTTCAAAACTTAATCAAGTCTCAAATTCATGATAAATTAAAAACTGGATTAGGTTACAACCTTAATGTTGTACCCCCACCTTATAATCATACTTACTTCCCATCTAAAATTGAGTTTGACTTAGAAAAACTTAAGGTAGATGTGTCTAAGGAGGTTAAAAAGGTAGATCCAGTAGTTAATTGTGCTAATAATGTAAATTTTGATAAAGTGGATGTATCTGATTGGACTGAAGAAGATGAGAGTGATAGTGATAGCTCATCTAGTGGTAATTCTATGGATGGTTGTGTTAAGCCTATTACTAGTCTAGTTTCTGAACTAAATAGTACTAAACTATAAGAGGGTAAAAAGCTGTTTGTTGAGAAAGCAAAGGCTCAGATAGATCAAGTTAGAAAAACCAATAAATCTAGATCTGGTCTAGGTTATGTGCACAAAAGAGTCAATCCTGAATCAAAAGATAAGTCAAAAGGTAAATCTGAGTGTGATAAATGTGCATGTAAATCAAACAGGTCTGATTTAAATACTGCAGATAATGTAAACAAATCCATTCCCAGGGGTAATCAGAGAAATTGGAACCAATTGGTTTCACAAAGGCTTGGTAATGGGTTTGAATGTGTGAAAAGAAAATCATGTTTTATTTGTGGTAAGTATAATCATCTTCAACAGGACTGTTACTACAATCCTAAAAATAATAGGAACAGTGGTAAAGGACAAATGTTGAGAATTAAGCCAAACAGAGGCAAGGCTGCAGGCCCTGTTAATGCTGCAGCAGTGCCACTGTCAAAGGCTAACAGAGGCAAGACAAGAACAGGAGAGGGTTTGACCACTGTCAGGCATGGTACCTCTGCTGGTATTAAACATTTCAAAAGAATGTTTATACCAAGTAAAGCTACCACTGCTAGGGTAATAAATACGAATTTAAAGGTGACCACTGTCAGACCATTAACCCCTGTCAGGTCTAAAACAGATTGTTTTTGGAGACATAAGAATGCATCTATATCAAATGTATCCAAAATCAATGGAGCATTGAGATCAATCACCTTTAAAAGGGTTGATGTCAAAAATGCTCATGGGAAACCCAAAGCAAAATTGGTTTGGGTTCCGAAGACTAATATTTTCTCTTATTATATGTGCAGGGCAAGCCAAAGAGCTTATGGCACATTGATTCTGGCTGCTCAAGGCACATGACTGGAGATAGGGAAAACTGCAGGACTTCAAAGCATTTAATGGAGGAGATGTAGCATTTGGCAGCAATCCTAAAGGAGGAAAGATCACTGGAAAAGGTAAGGTAAAAAGCAGTAAGCTCACTTTCAATGATGTGTATTATGTTGAGCAATTGAGATATAATTTGCTTAGTGTGAGTCAAATCACAGATAAGCAAAATCCTGTTTATTTCACTGACACAGAATGCCTTATACTTTCTGAAAAACTCAAAATACCTGAAGATAAAATTTTAATGAGAGTTCCAAGAAAGGATAATGTATACTGTAGTGATTTAAACAAGATGGAATCTCAAAATGTTAACTGTCTTATTTCTAAAGCTACTGTTTCTGAATCTGAATTATGGCATAGGAGGATGTGTCACTTGAATTTCAAGACCATGAATAAACTTGTTAGGAATAAGCTAGTGAGAGGCTTACCTGAAAAGTTATTTGAATGTCGTGACCACTGTGTAGCTTGTCTCAAAGGCAAGCAACACAAGACCTCTTATAAGACCAAGCTTTTGAATACCAACACCACTCCCTTACACCTGTTACATATGGACTTGTTTGGCCCTACCAATGTAGCTAGTCAAGGGAAGAAGTCTTACTGTTTGGTGATAACTGATGACTATTCTAGAATGAGTTGGGTATTCTTTCTTAGGACCAAGGATGAGACAGGTGAAATACTTAGATCATTCATAACTAGGATTGAGAATTCAACTAATCAAAAGGTTAAGATCATCAGATGTGATAATGGGACAGAATTTAAGAATCATGAGATGAATAAGTTATGTGAGGAGAAAGGTATATAAAGACAGTTTAGTGCACCTAGGACTCCACAACAAAATGGAGTAGCTGAAAGGAGGAATAGGACACTAATTGAGGCTGCTAGAAGCATGCTAGCAGATGCTAAACTTCCAATGTCCTTTTGGGCAGAGGCAGTCAGCACTGCTTGTTATGTTTTGAATAGGATTTTGATCATTAAACCTCATAACAAGACACCCTATGAGTTATTCTTTAAGAGAAAACCTTTAGTTAGCTTTTTAAAACCATTTGGATGTCCTTGTACTGTCTTAAATACCAGGGATCACCTTGGTAAGTTTCAGAGTAAGGTAGATGAGGCTGTATTTGTTGGATACTCTATTCAAAGCAAGGCTTATAGAGTATTTAATAAAAGGACTAGGATCATAGAGGAGACCATGAATGTGACCTTTAATGAAAATACATCAAATGTAGAAGGAAAAGGTCCATAAGTATTGTTTGATATTGATGCACTAACCCATGCTTTTAGATATCCAGATTTGTCTACTAGTGCAGATACAGATGCAGGTAATGATGTAACACCCTCAAATTTCGGTTTGCGGAAGCTGTCGGGTCGGGTGTTACTAAATCAAATATCACAGCATAAGATACATAATGAACGACTCTAAATGAGACGTTTGAAAAATGGTTATATATTTCGTAAATAAAAATGTTTACAACGTTATAAGTTTAACAACAAATTCCAAATACATAATTGGAAAATATGAAAGTAAATGCAGAGTAGTCCCATTTGTTGAAAATATGCGACTCGAACTAGTAAGATCTTGTAGTAATCCTAATCCTGCTGGGCACCTGAGAACACATGCTAAAACAGGTCAGCTATAAAGCTGGTGAGTTCATAGGTTTGTTAGTTGAATACATAAAGTATAAATCCTGTATGTTTTGAGAAATTGTTCAGAATCCACGATTCTGATTTGTAGCAAATTGTAGTTGTAATTACCAATGTGTAATTCGAAAGTTTAGGTATCTAATACCTAAGCAATTGTAATCCGTACCTAAGTACACAATAATTGAGGCATACCGAGCCTGAATACCTATCTGGTATGAGTAAGTGTATAACGGGAGGCAATACCTGCCTAAGTTGTAGCCAAATAACTGTATGACCACGTCATATGATAGTAAGTAACTGTAGTCCCGCAGAACTATGATTTAATATGTGAGGTGTTGCATCCAGCAACAAGTGATTGTAGATCCGCAGATCTATGTTTGAATGTTTAGTGTGTCCGTTTACCCGATTAGCATAAGCTAACCCGGACATGAATTGAGCTAACGGCCTCGCGTGGCAGCACCACCGATCCGTTAACTTATTGTGAATCCCGAGTATAACTCGCTGATCCGTTGATTGAAGTTTCGTCCACTGCAATACCGTGGTTTTGTTTTGTGACCACTTTACCGTGGCATCGTTTGGTGCCCGCTGCAATACCGCGGCATCGTTTTTGAAGTTGCTCGCAAGCAATTTGTAATTGAGCCGGCAGTACAACGACATGCCCGACTAAGTTGTTTGAGAGCCAGCAGTACTCGACGTGCCTGACTAAGTAGATCGTATAATAGTATGTGGATATTCATCAGGTGACACCCCCACGGTTGGATTACATCCTGGGCCGGGGGACCATCCCTGGTTGGATTACATCCTGAGCCAGAGTCGTCACCAGTTGAGTCGTTTTGATATAAGGAGTCTGTACTAACTTGTGATAATATTGTATACTCCTAGCCTAAAGCCTAGCAAGTATATATAACAGAGTCTTGGGAAAATGTTCACTTAAGTTCAGTTCCCATTCTAATGATAATGGAGTGTGTCGACAGTTTTAGTTCTTAAAGAATAACTAAACTTGTAACGGTATAGATGTTGTTCAGTGTAGGTAGAACTAACTAGTTCTAATGTATTCAATGATATTGTCCCGTGACAATATGGCCAAAAGATTGTGATAACTAAATCAAGTTATGTGTTGATAATCGTTTTCCAACGACCTAACCGGGTACGATTTGTAACCTATCTAGGTTAAGTATTGATATTGTTCTAAAACAATATTGCGGGTGTAATTCCTAAGTATTACACATTTTGTATTACATACAGTAATAAAAATAGTTGTGATTTATAAACAATTATTTATATAATTCGAAAACAGAAATTGAGCATGTGTTTCACCCCGAAAGTAGTAAAAAGTTGAAAGAGTGGGGCTATGAAACTCACCTGTGAGTTGTTAGCGATACGATGATATGCGCGTCGTCAGAATGGTAACCTTCTAATGTCCTAAACACGTGAGGTTGTATAAGTACGAGATCAAATAGTCTGACCAAGTAAGTCGTTCGAATGTTTGTTTGTCGCTTGTTTTTAAAGACCGTGTACGGGGGTTCGGGGGCAGCGCCCCTGATAGCGGGGTCCAAGGGGTGGCAACCCCTGGCGGGGTCCAAGGGGCAGAGCCCCTGGCTGGGGTCGAGCTGCCAGGTCAGCTTGGAAAAATTTTATTTCTACTACTCTGCTTTAGAGAAAACGCATTCGAAATCCAAATTCGGGTAAAATCGAGTGGAAAAATTTGGTTGTCAATACTTAGTGAAAAACATAGGTTACTAAGGTTCTGCGACGTCAGATGCGACGTCATATGCGACGTCAACTGCGACGTCAGATGCGACGTAGGGTCTTGCGTCGCTATGTGCGACGTCGCAATTTAATGCGACATTGCGTGTTACGTCGCAATGTGCGACGTTTAAGATTTACTGCGACGTAGGGTGTTACGTCGCATCATGCGACGTTGAGATGTTTTTGCGACGTTGGCTGCGACGTCGGCTGCGACGTCGCAGCACTGTTTTTGGTCCCTGCGACGTAGCGGACTGTTCGCCGGAGTTTGAGTCGGAAACGAGTTTTCCGGCCTCCGTTGAGTCCGATTCTTTTACCCAACCCATAATTAAGTATTTTAAGCTTATCTAAACCGCAAACAAGCAAAATACAAAGTTTTGAGAGATTTCGAGAATTGTCGGAAACTTACAAATCCGCGCGAGGAGAATCCGAAAAGATAGGATTGTAGATCGTGGCGTGGTGATCGTTTTTCCCTAAAGGAGCTTTGAGGTTGGAGGTCGTTTGACGGTGGTTTTTGGCGGATTATGGTGGCGGTGGTGTGGTGTTAGAGAGAGAGAGATGAGAGAAAAATTAGAGAAGAGAGAGAAAGTGAGAGGATGAGAATGGGGTGGAATGAGGAGGGATTTGGGTTTTTATTTGAACTCAGATCCCTGACTCGTGTACTGTGGTCTCCAACCACAGTACAAAATGTCCGTGATTTTATACCTGATTAAAATGTAGATTTATTACTTTAAATCTATAATTTTGTTTAAGTTGTTTTGTAAATATTTTTAATAAAAATATTTCACTTGAACTATAAAATGTAATTATTCAAAGTTTAAAATCGGCGCGAAATTTGACTTTTTGACCGGGTGTTACATTCTCCCCCTGTTAAGAAAATTTCGTCCCGAAATTTAAAGTGATGTCAGGGTTGCGCATGGTCTGGGGAGCAATGCACGTACGAGGTATTTGTTGAATAGATTGCAGACACATGATGTCTATAACGAGGTTGAATAGCAGTCACTCCATGACTGCATCATGTTTAATCGTTGTAGTCACATTCTGACTATATTGTTTGTTCAGAGTATGATTATTTTGTGGTTACTCGGTAACTGTTTATGTCGTAGTCCATTCGGGATTAGATGGTTGTCACATAGTGACCGTTCTGTAATTGGTTATATCAGGGCTGAGCGATTTATCGTTGAATCGATTAGTCTACTGAAAGTAAACATTGAGTTTGGTTGGTGAGTGTTCTATCGATTGGTCTGCTGAAAGCAAACTTTGGGTTTTATGTGGGCCTAGGTCAACTAGCCCTAAGATGTGATCGACATTAAGTCGTTAAAATGATGGTGGGGACTATAAGTACACGTTTAGCGAATCTATAATTGAAGTGTTATGTTTTCGAGGAGAAATTGTACTTACATTTTCGTTGGAGATTTATTTGATTTACTCGGAGTCGATTAAGTGAATTTTGCGTCTTTTTGGGCAGTCCTTCTTGTAATGACCGGGTTCCTTACATTTGAAGCATATCCTTCGAGAGTCGGGATTGGCGGGAACTCTGCAGTTCCGGATTACGTGCCCATATCGTTGGCATCTTTCACAGGGTAAACCACATGAACCATCATGATGACGTTTACAGCCGTGACAAAATGGTTTGTTACCCGCATAGCCTTGTCTTTCTTTGGGTTCGACAGCATAGTACCCCAAGGGTTCAGGTTGATTGGTTGGATTTTGACTAGAGCTGGAATCCCCATTCCATTTTGTTAGGTTGTTTTCGGTTGCAGTGGCTTCGCGGCGTTCCCTCTGTGCCATAAGTCTGTGGGCCATACGAATGGCCTCTTCAATAGTAGTGGGTTTAGAGGCGGTGACCATTCCCTCAATTAGTAGCGGGAGTCCACCGGTGTACCTTGCGATTTGTTGACTTTCAGGGTTTACTATGGTGGGGCACAAGTGTGCTAGTTGTTGGAAACGAGTGGTATATGTTTCGATATCGTTGTCTTTTACGGTGAGGTGCCAAAGTTCGTCCTCAAGTTTGTGAAGTACTTCGATGGGACAATACTTGTCCTTCATGATTCGTTTCAGTTCCTCCCAAGGGAGTTGGTGTGCGGTATCGATCTCTACAGTTCGGGTATAGAAGTTCCACCAGGTAGAAGCATCATCCTGGAGATTGTATGTGGCGTACAAGACTTTGCAGTCGTCTGGGCAGTTGCAAAGGCGGAATATAGATTCCATTTTCTCGAACCATCGGATTAATCCGATAGCTCCTTCAGTTCCAACGAAGTTCGGTGGTTCGCACCTCAGGAAATCCCTAAAAGTGCAAGGCTTTACTTGGTTCTGAGCAGCTAGGGTCGCAGTCACTGCTTGATTAATGATTTGATCGTGCTCAGCTTGAGTGAAAGTTTGTCGTTTAGGAGGCATGATTCTTGAACAAGAATGAAATGACAAAGTGTGAGATCTTTATTCAAAGATTTTGACTTTTACAGTGACATGAATAGTAAACTTGAGTTCTTAAATGAGTGATACGGGATCCCATGATCCTTGATGTTGAAGTTTTGATATCGCGTGTGGCAGTCATATTTCTGCCCTTTTTGTGGTGTTGTCATAACAGTTTAAGTATCTGTTGTCTAGTTAACCTTGGTTAAATTGTCCTGTTTCCATGTTTTTCTAGAGTTGTGACCAATTAGGTTGTAATTTTGATGAATAGTCGTAAATATGACTAAATTGTGTTTTAATGTAGTCAACCAGACTATGTTGTTGTGAGTAGTCCTACGGACTATAGTGTAGTACTAAGATACTATACGGCCATTCACGCCGGTGAATGTGACACCTACAGTGCCCTATGTGGTGTTGAAGCGGGGTCCACCAACACAACCCATGTGTGTAGTGACATCGTGTATTTATCGATTGAGGCATCACATGCCTTAGTAGTAGTGGTGTGGCACTTTGTGCCGGGTAAAGTAATCGCGTATGCGTATAAGTGTACAAGTGCCTATAGCGAGTGTTCATACGCAAAGTAGTCGAGTGGAACACCTCGTGTCCAGTAGAGTAGTCGTATTTACATATATGATGTACACGTAACTATGCAAGTATACGTGCGTAATGAAAGTCAGGTGTGGCACCTCGTGCACAGTTAAGTAAGTGTATATGTATATATAAATCGTACACGTAACTATAACAAGTCTACATGCATATTGATAGTAGCTCATCGAGCCTTGGAGTAGCACAGGGTGCTGAAATGCAGTGCCTAAAGCACTGGAGTGTAGAAACAACGTACTGGAATGCAGTGCTATCAGCACAGTAATTGAAATACCAATGTATTGTGATTGTAGTACCGAAGTACTATGAAATGCAGCACCACGTGCCGTAATGAAGTGCCCACGGCACCGTAATTGCAGTACCCACGTACTGTGAATGTAGCATCAACATGCTATGATTTGTAGTATTGACATACTATGAGGTTTGCACTAACGTGCCCATATTGTGGTATCAACATACCATGTGCTGTGCTTGAAAGCATGATGTGACACCACGTGTCATGTGTTGTTTGATTGTAGCCCTAAGGTCAAAATACGTTGTAATTATGTGATTTCTCGAATGTAGCACCGAGGCTAGAATGTGAGTGCCAAGGCACTGAGGTATTGAATTGATTGATCTAAATGATCAAGTTGTGATTGAGATAATTAAGTTATTGTGGACTTAGTCAACACTAATCCAATTGTGACCAGTACGGTCAAAGGTGAAAGATTCGTTTGTTTGTTTTAAATTTTGTGGACGTTTAGCATGTGTGGGTTTCCATTCCCATTGAATATAGTTGTACCTCCTTCCCGAGGTTCGGTGATATATGTGATATGCTCCTATGCGTACATGAGGAGAAAAGTGTCGAGTCGTGATAGTTAGGAGGACGGCGATGTGCCTTTTCACGAGTAAATGATGGTACAGCGGAATTGAGTTGTATATTCTCAGTATATATTTGATACGTAGAAATAGTATACATGTAAGGCCTATTCATATATACCTACAGTACATATAATAGCCTAGGATGTCTAGCACATAACAATCAGAGTCAACTATGCATTCCTGTTTCAGTATAACCCCTTTCAGATCTTACATCATCTTTATTTAATTGTACATAGTTAGCTACGCTATGTTAAATTAAACTCGTATGATGTAATTCCTGAACCAGTCATACCTAATGAGGAATACTGCCTAACGGTCATAGTCTAGGCCCACTAAATGCAACCTAGTTCACTATAACCTTAGGCTCTGATACCAATCTGTAACACCCTCAAATTTCGGTTTGCGGAAGCTGTCGGGTCGGGTGTTACTAAATCAAATATCACAGCATAAGATACATAATGAACGACTCTAAATGAGACGTTTGAAAAATGGTTATATATTTCGTAAATAAAAATGTTTACAACGTTATAAGTTTAACAACAAATTCCAAATACATAATTGGAAAATATGAAAGTAAATGCAGAGTAGTCCCATTTGTTGAAAATATGCGACTCGAACTAGTAAGATCTTGTAGTAATCCTAATCCTGCTGGGCACCTGAGAACACATGCTAAAACAGGTCAGCTATAAAGCTGGTGAGTTCATAGGTTTGTTAGTTGAATACATAAAGTATAAATCCTGTATGTTTTGAGAAATTGTTCAGAATCCACGATTCTGATTTGTAGCAAATTGTAGTTGTAATTACCAATGTGTAATTCGAAAGTTTAGGTATCTAATACCTAAGCAATTGTAATCCGTACCTAAGTACACAATAATTGAGGCATACCGAGCCTGAATACCTATCTGGTATGAGTAAGTGTATAACGGGAGGCAATACCTGCCTAAGTTGTAGCCAAATAACTGTATGACCACGTCATATGATAGTAAGTAACTGTAGTCCCGCAGAACTATGATTTAATATGTGAGGTGTTGCATCCAGCAACAAGTGATTGTAGATCCGCAGATCTATGTTTGAATGTTTAGTGTGTCCGTTTACCCGATTAGCATAAGCTAACCCGGACATGAATTGAGCTAACGGCCTCGCGTGGCAGCACCACCGATCCGTTAACTTATTGTGAATCCCGAGTATAACTCGCTGATCCGTTGATTGAAGTTTCGTCCACTGCAATACCGTGGTTTTGTTTTGTGCCCACTTTACCGTGGCATCGTTTGGTGCCCGCTGCAATACCGCGGCATCGTTTTTGAAGTTGCTCGCAAGCAATTTGTAATTGAGCCGGCAGTACAACGACATGCCCGACTAAGTTGTTTGAGAGCCAGCAGTACTCGACGTGCCTGACTAAGTAGATCGTATAATAGTATGTGGATATTCATCAGGTGACACCCCCACGGTTGGATTACATCCTGGGCCGGGGGACCATCCCTGGTTGGATTACATCCTGAGCCAGAGTCGTCACCAGTTGAGTCGTTTTGATATAAGGAGTCTGTACTAACTTGTGATAATATTGTATACTCCTAGCCTAAAGCCTAGCAAGTATATATAACAGAGTCTTGGGAAAATGTTCACTTAAGTTCAGTTCCCATTCTAATGATAATGGAGTGTGTCGACAGTTTTAGTTCTTAAAGAATAACTAAACTTGTAACGGTATAGATGTTGTTCAGTGTAGGTAGAACTAACTAGTTCTAATGTATTCAATGATATTGTCCCGTGACAATATGGCCAAAAGATTGTGATAACTAAATCAAGTTATGTGTTGATAATCGTTTTCCAACGACCTAACCGGGTACGATTTGTAACCTATCTAGGTTAAGTATTGATATTGTTCTAAAACAATATTGCGGGTGTAATTCCTAAGTATTACACATTTTGTATTACATACAGTAATAAAAATAGTTGTGATTTATAAACAAGTATTTATATAATTCGAAAACAGAAATTGAGCATGTGTTTCACCCCGAAAGTAGTAAAAAGTTGAAAGAGTGGGGCTATGAAACTCACCTGTGAGTTGTTAGCGATACGATGATATGCGCGTCGTCAGAATGGTAACCTTCTAATGTCCTAAACACGTGAGGTTGTATAAGTACGAGATCAAATAGTCTGACCAAGTAAGTCGTTCGAATGTTTGTTTGTCGCTTGTTTTTAAAGACCGTGTACGGGGGTTCGGGGGCAGCGCCCCTGATAGCGGGGTCCAAGGGGTGGCAACCCCTGGCGGGGTCCAAGGGGCAGAGCCCCTGGCTGGGGTCGAGCTGCCAGGTCAGCTTGGAAAAATTTTATTTCTACTACTCTGCTTTAGAGAAAACGCATTCGAAATCCAAATTCGGGTAAAATCGAGTGGAAAAATTTGGTTGTCAATACTTAGTGAAAAACATAGGTTTCTAAGGTTCTGCGACGTCAGATGCGACGTCAGATGCGACGTCAACTGCGACGTCAGATGCGACGTAGGGTCTTGCGTCGCTATGTGCGACGTCGCAATTTAATGCGACATTGCGTGTTACGTCGCAATGTGCGACGTTTAAGATTTACTGCGACGTAGGGTGTTACGTCGCATCATGCGACGTTGAGATGTTTTTGCGACGTTGGCTGCGACGTCGGCTGCGACGTCGCAGCACTGTTTTTGGTCCCTGCGACGTAGCGGACTGTTCGCCGGAGTTTGAGTCGGAAACGAGTTTTCCGGCCTCCGTTGAGTCCGATTCTTTTACCCAACCCATAATTAAGTATTTTAAGCTTATCTAAACCGCAAACAAGCAAAATAACAAAGTTTTGAGAGATTTCGAGAATTGTCGGAAACTTACAAATCCGCGCGAGGAGAATCCGAAAAGATAGGATTGTAGATCGTGGCGTGGTGATCGTTTTTCCCTAAAGGAGCTTTGAGGTTGGAGGTCGTTTGACGGTGGTTTTTGGCGGATTATGGTGGCGGTGGTGTGGTGTTAGAGAGAGAGAGATGAGAGAAAAATTAGAGAAGAGAGAGAAAGTGAGAGGATGAGAATGGGGTGGAATGAGGAGGGATTTGGGTTTTTATTTGAACTCAGATCCCTGACTCGTGTACTGTGGTCTCCAACCACAGTACAAAATGTCCGTGATTTTATACCTGATTAAAATGTAGATTTATTACTTTAAATCTATAATTTTGTTTAAGTTGTTTTGTAAATATTTTTAATAAAAATATTTCACTTGAACTATAAAATGTAATTATTCAAAGTTTAAAATCGGCGCGAAATTTGACTTTTTGACCGGGTGTTACAAATGATGCAGGTGAAGATGGGCTTTTAGGCTCAAGTCAGACTAAAAAGGATGACTTGAAGTATGTATTGTTTCCTATTTGGTTTCCAGATCCTCCAGAAGCATTCCAATCAGAGCAACAAGAGAAAGATGGATCTTCAGATGATACAAGTGGGTCAACTGGCAAAAATGGTTCAAACAAGGATGAAGATGGTTCAATTCCATCAGATCATCAACCATTTACTTCAAAGGGTTCTCATACAGATTCAGAGCATGATTCAGAAGGAGAGCATGAATCTCCAAAGTATTTTGAACAAAGTCCTCCATTTCAAGTCTTGGAAAGGACTTCTTTGTCAGATTCTGAAGCAACTCCAAAGCCTTCAAAAGAAAGAGAGGAAAGAGATTCTTTTTCAGAATCAGAGATGGATAATCTTTTGGATCCTAATTTGGAAAGAGAATTACTTGATACATCCACATCTAAGTATCTGGTTCACAAAGATCACTCCTTGGATTTGGTCATTGGTGATATTGGTTCATCTGTTCTGACCAGACAGCAGTGAAAGATAAGAGAAGAAGATTTACATACTTCATTATATGTTTGTTTTCTTTCTCAGATGGAACCAAAGAAAGCAGTGGAAGCTCTCAAAGATCCAAGTTGGATAGAATCAATGCAAGAAGAATTGTTGCAGTTCAAACTGCAAGATGTATGGGATTTGGTTGATCTACCAAAAGGAAAGAAAGCTATAGGCACAAGGTGGATCTTCAAGAACAAGAGAGATGAAAGAGGAATAGTGATAAAGAATAAAGCAAGGTTGGTAGCACAGGGGTACACACAGGAAGAAGGAATAGATTATGATGATGTCTTTGCTCCTGTTGCTAGAATAGAAGCTATTAGGTTATTTTTAGCTTAAGCATCTTATCAGGATTTCAAAGTTTATCAAATGGATGTGAAGAGTGCTTTTCTTCATGGTCTAATTGATGATGAGGTGTATGTATGCCAACCACCAGGGTTTGAAGATCCAACATATCCAGATAGAGTGTGCAGATTGAAGAAAGCATTGTACGGGTTGCATCAAGCACCAAGAGCTTGGTATGATACTCTATCTGAGTATCTTCTCAAGAATGGATTCAAGAGAGGTACTATTGACAAGACTTTGTTTACCAAGAGGGTTCAGAGAGATATATTGTTGGTACATGTTTATGTTGATGATATTATTTTTGGGTCAACTAGGGATTCATTGTGCAAAGAGTTTGAGGGCTTAATGCATAAGAAATTCAAGATGAGTTCAATGGGTGAACTCACTTTCTTTTTAGGATTGCAGGTTAAACAGAAGACAGATGGAATCTTTATTAACCAAGAAAAGTATGTGCAAGATATTTTAAATAAATTTGGTTATATAGATGTAAAGATAGCTAGTACTCCTATGGAGGCACACAAACATCTTAATTCTGACCCTGAGGGAGAGGAAGTAGATGTGCACTTGTACAGGTCAATGATTGGTTCTTTGATGTATTTAACTTCATCTAGGCCTGATATTATGTTTGCAGTGTGTCTTTGTGCTAGGTATCAAACCAATCCAAAGCAGTCACACATGTATGCTGTGAAAAGAATCTTTAGATACTTGAAAGGTCAACCAGATTTGGGACTTTGGTATGCTAAAGGATCAGATTTTGAGCTTAAGGCTTTCACAGATAGTGACTATGGTGGTGAGAACGTGGATAGAAAATCAACAAGTGGAGGATGTCAATTTCTTGGAAATAGGCTAGTGTCATGGCAATGCAAGAAGCAGACCACAGTTTCCACATCTACAGCAGAAGCAGAATATGTTGCAGCATCAAGTTGCTATGCACAGGTTCTTTGGATTCAGAATCAAATGTTGGATTATGGTTTGACTTTCATGAACACTCCAATTTATATTGATAATACCTCTGCTATTAGTATCATTCAAAATCCGGTTAAGCATTCAAAAACCAAACACATTGAGATCAGATATCATTTTATAAGAGATTGTTATGATAAAAGATTGATTCATATTTTTAAAGTTCATACTGATAATCAACTTGCAGATCTTTTTACAAAAGCATTTGATGTAGGAAGATTTACATTCTTGATAACTAATATTGGTATGATCAATCTCACTTAGTGTTTTGGTCAGGATTTGATACTAACAGGGGTGAAGTATATTGTGTGTGACAGGGTCAAGTGTTGCCACTGTTAGCTTCATCATGATAACAGTTGGTGCCACTGTTAGTTTACTTATGCCACTGTCAATGTATTTTCAACCCCTGTTGTATATGTGTGTAGATTAACCCCTGCTGGTTGTTTTTCTTAGTTTAATATTGCAGGACTCAGCCACTGTCAAGAGACATCACTTGAGCTGGAGTCTAATGTTTTCTTTGTTGCTTCTTATTTTAAAAAAAATAAAAAAAAAAAAATAATAATAATAATAATAATAATAAAAAAAAGGTTTTTTTTCTAATAAAGCTAAGTTTATGCCCCTGTTAGTTCTAAGCTGGAGTTTCCTTGGTCGGATGCCCCTGCTAGACTATCAGGCGCTGTTAGCTTTGTTAGATGGTCAAAAAGGGTTGACTATAATTGACCAAGTGAGGTACCTCTGTTGGGCTTATTTGTAAATTGTGCCCCTGCTGGGTATAACCAGCAGTGCCACTGTTAGTTCTATTTTTAGGGCTTGGCACTGTCATCATATAAATACTCAAATACTTCACTTTTTCAATTACGCTTTCAAAATTTTCAAAACCCTTCAATAATCGTTCTCGTTTGGATTTGCTTATTGTACATCGCTCTTCGTTCTTTCGTCAATTTCATCAATGGCATCGTCATCTTCATCTGATTCTGGTACGTCTACGCTAAGTGTTCATTCTGAACACAATATGAGGGCTTTCTTGAACAAAGAAATTGCACATGATTATTTTCACCCTATTATCGATTTTTTGAGTAACTGTCCAGTTACTTATGCCCTTACTGTCGCTTCAAGATTGATATGATCTCACATTCAAGAATTCTGGCAGAACGCAAAGGAAGGGAATATTAATGGAATTTCTCACATTCATTCTACTGTCAAAGGGAAGAAGGTAATGGTAACTGAGATTGTTCTTAGAGAACTTCTGCAGTTTGATGATGAAGGAAGAATTCTGGAATTATCAAGAGATGATTTTTTTAAAGGTATAACAGATATGGGGTATGAAGGTTCTGGAAAAGCAAGATCAGAATATACTTTCTTGAAGTCATGGTTCTGTCCTCAGTGGAAGTTCTACATTCATACTTTTCTGGTATGTTTGTCACAAAAGAGAACTAGTTTTAATGAATTTAGTTCTAGTATTGCATATCATATTATCTGCTTGGCACAGGGTATTAAATTTAATATGTCTAAGTTTATCTTAGATAATATGATTAGGAACATAAAGGGTGATACATTCATTATGTACCCTAGATTTGTTCAGCTTTTGTTAAATACTCAATTGTCAAATTTGCCAGTAGAGGATAGTGTAATAGTTAGTTCTACTCTATCCTTGCGGACTATTAAAGCCATGAACCAGTATCAGAATACGTTTTCCAAGAAGGAAACTGCATTATTTTCTACAATGTTAGTTGCTCCTTCTGCCACTGGTGGTGTATTACCAACACTACCTGGACCAAATGATGACAGGCCAACAACACAAGTTGGTTCTGAACACACATCAGGAGGTGGCACCAAAAGAAAACAAGGGAACCAACAACCTACCCAAAGTAAAGCCAAGAAATCCAAGAAGGCTAAACAGGCTATGGAGATTCCTGTTTCTCCACAGTCTCAGTCAAATGATCCCCCACAACAAGTGAACATACTTGATGAAAATGTTCATTCTGGAAGGGCTGCCACTACTGTTTCTAGCCCACTGGCAGGGCAGGATAGTGGTAACATCAATAAGACCCAACCAGAGGCAACTATACTTGATGAACCTATGGGTGATGATTCAAATGTAGGTCCCAGTACCAATAACATAGGGACATCTGCAGTGGCAGATGTAGTCGATGATTCATCTAGGAGGTCACACTCCAATGTTGATGAGGCTAGTAATGTAACTAGGGAATTGACTATTGAAGATCTGGTACATGATGTCAAGCTGATTTGGACTAAGTTTGAGAAGGAAAGAGCTTTGAGAAGGGAGCAACAGGTTATGTTGGCTGCCCAGGGTGAATTGATAAAGAAGCAGAGGGAGGAAATCATTGATTTACAAAACAGGTTGGCAGTTGTTGAAGATGCAGTTGATAAAGTTTTGTTGCCTGCTACTAACATTGGAGAGTCTTCAGGCAAGGGGGAGAATAAAAATGATCATGAGCAGAATGATATGCCTGAAGATAAGAAGAATAATGGTGATGATTCAGATGGTCAAGATGATAACAATGATGGTGATACTAGAGGTACAGGTGATATTAGCTTCATGGATATACCTGAGTTTAATGATGAGGATGATAGAGGTGTTGAAGATGAATTGAATGTCTCAGATTATGTGATTAATAAAGACATGGATGAACAGATGGTGGATGCTGAGAATGATAGGAGAATGGTGGTGTATGTGGGAGAAAATGTTCAAACAAGTGAAAATGTTGCAGATGATAATACGCAAAGTGGTCCAGCTTTAAATGTTTTTCCATTAAACAAAGGATTACCTTTTAAGACTGTGGTTAATTTGTATTTCTGGGATGTTATGGGAGCAAATCTTGATATGTGCAAAAGAGTAAGTTTTAGTGATAGGTTAGTATATGAAGAAAAGAGTGATAATGAGGATGATAAATTTAACACCCCCAAATTTGATGATTTGCGGAAGCTTGATTTGGGTGTTACTAATCAATAACAAAGCACAAAGATAAATAGCAAACGACTCTATATGCGTCGTTTTAACAAAATATATTGATAACTGAAATGTTTACAACATTTAAAGCTTTACATAGCTCGAGTTAATTAAAATGAGATTTCAGTACATAAGTACTTATACAAAATATACTAATGCAAGAAAATCTCAATCGTCTGTATGCTGACTCGAGCTAAATCCTGAAGCAGAAACATCCTACTGCTGGGTACCTACGATATATGCTAAAAGGTCAGCTATAAAGCTGGTGAGCTCACAGGTTTGAAATCAAGTAATATTGTATGAACCGCAAGATTTAAATAATGAATTGCATCCAGCAATTAAATAATGAATTGCATCCAGCAATTAAATAGTGAATTGCATCCAACAATTTAATGATAATCATCGTGTATACAGCCATGAGCACATAGTTGAGCTTAACTCGAGGGCCGGGTCCCCTATAGAGAATTCCGGGCGAGGTGCCTCCACGAATGCCTAATCAACATTCGTCTTCCCAAATATTAGTACGTCCGTTTACCCGGTTAGTGCTTGCTAACCCGGACGAGGAGGGTCAATCCTATATGGTACCATATACTAATATTCACGCTACAACGTATTAACAACTATGCTGACGGAGGACTTTAAAATGATTAGTTTCGAAAAACTCATGTAGTATATGAAAAGTTGGTACTTGCGTTCACATGTTAAAAGTTGAGCAGTATATCACACCCCTGAGTAAAACAGTAAAAGAGGGGCTATGAGACTCACCTGAGTCTGAATGCGTTTAAACAAACGTAAGTTGATTAGCCGAAATGAAGTCCAAAGACTTGTAACCTGAGGGTGTCCACGACACGCGATGGTTATAAATATGATTGGGTATCTCAAAAGATCACCCCTGCAGTTGTTCGTTCAACTATAATGTCCAAATATCCACTATTTGGTTGATATGTTTAAGTGTTTGAAAAGTGTACGACCCGTTGGTGACGAGTTTGAAATAATAACTTCAAGTATTATTATCAAGTTATCGATGTTTTGCACTTACAAAAGTGTCCCAAAGTGTTTTATAAGTCGTATCATATAAGGAATCGAAGTTGTAAAAGTTCGACACTTAGTGAAATTTTTGTTAGAAAACCTGTTGTTTTATGCGACACTATATGCGTCACTCATGGGTTTAGGCGACACTTAGGAAGTGTCGCATGAAATGACTGATTCTGAATAATAGCGTCACTTGTGCAAGTGACGCATAGAGTGCGACACTTGAGGAAGTGTCGGTTGTAAGTGTCGGTATAAAGGTCATGAGTCACTAAGGTGAGTGACGGGTGAAATTAAGTTTGATGATAGGCGTCACTTAGGCAAGTGACGCTATAAGTGTCGGTCATTAGTGACGGGTATTGAAAATGCGTCATTTAGGTAGTGACGGAAAAAGAGGGTTTTATGCGGCACTTAGGCAAGTGACGCAAAATTTGGACTTTTAGCGACACTCAATGCGTCACTTAAGTGACGCACGAAGTGACGCTATACTGCATGCTTCGTTGCGACACTTAAAGCTGTTGACGGGTTTTTGAGCCAAAAACGAGTTTTCCGGCCATAGTTTGGTCCGATTCTTTTACCCAACCCATATATGGACATTTTAAGTTGTTACAAACTACTAGAAAGTGAAAACACTTAAAAACGAGAGATTTCGGGATTTGTCGGAAACTTACAAAGTGTCGGATGAGAAATCCGAAAAGATAGGATGATAGATCGTGTCGCGGTGGTCGTGAATCTCTAAAAATCTTGAAGATCCGAAGTCGTTTGATATGTTTATTTTGCGATTTAGTGCGTTTTTGGGAGATGGTGGTGGTTGGTGGATTTGAGAGAAAAAGAGAGAAGAAAGAGATAGAGAGAGAAAGTGAAATGAAAGAAAAAGTGGGAGTTGGGGGTTTAACCTCCAACTTTCAGTCCCCGTTCTCCGTGCGGTGTTCGTTTGCTCCGTCGTTTAAACGTTAAATAATTATTTTAAATATTAAATGGTACATTTTAAAATACAGATTATTACGCGATATTTTATTTAAATATTTTACTAATCCCTTATATTTGAATTATAAATGTAAGTACCTTATTCAGTTTGCGCGTTTTAACATTTTAAATTGTGAAACTTTCTGACTATACGACACATATGAATACGAAATATTATTATAATAATATTTTTGACATAACAACGTTATTTAATAAAATTTGTCACCAACGTCCATATTAAATAGAATCGAAATACATCCGATTTAAATTGCGTACGATTTAATCAAATCGCATATTCGTATATATATTCAACAATATATATAATTCGATATATTAATTAGCCTAACAAGGAACTAATTACATGTATTAACATATGATTAGGCACTAATTACTAGTCCTAATTTGGCGGGTGTTACAATAAATCTGTTGAAACAGAGGAGATGGAAACTGATGATGTAGAGGTTGAGGAGGAGTTTATAGAATCAAAACCTGAAGCTAAAGAGGAAGAAAGAGTGAAGATTTATAATCGAAAGAAATCAATTCCAAAGAGAAAGTCTACCTCTGCTAAGGTACAAACCCCTATTGAAAATCAATCTTTGACCACTGCTAGTAGTGTTTCTACCCCTGCTAGTAGTTTGGTATCTACCCCTGTTGAGGTATCTACCACTGTTGGTACTTCAGCAGCAACCCCTGTTAATACAACCCCTGTTACTACAAATCCTACCCCTGTTACTACAAACTCAACCACTGTTATATCAACCTCTGTTAACACTTCAAATATTCCCACAATTGTTGTCACAACTACTGTTACTCCAGTTTACACCACTGCTACAGCAACTACCACTGCCAGGGCTCTAGAAGTGCATGTTACAATAAGAGAACCTACACAAACACCCAAACCTAAGTCTGATCTTCCAAAGATTGATTCTAAGGACAAAGGTAAGGGAAAATTGAAAGAGGAAAGAAAGGTTAAGAAGGTTGTAGAGTCTCCAATTGATTTGGATGAGGCCAGGAGAGCTCAGGAGGAGCATGATGAGAGAATGTTAAGAATGGCAGTTGAGTCTAAGAGAAAGGAAGGTCCTGATGTTGATGTTATACTGGAAGACTTGAGTATGGTAACCTTATCACAAAAGGCTGCACGGATGCTGAATGATATGGCTGCAAAAGGTCAAGGGTTGTCTGCTCAAAAGGTCCATGACATGATCAACAAAAAGGTTGGTAATGATGGTTTGGATCCAGGGTTTGCAAAGCTCAAACAAGCTGCTGAAGAAAAGGAAAAACTGAAAAGACAAGCTAAGCTTGAGAAGAAAAGAAACAAACCACCAACTGCAGCTCAGAGGAAAAAGGATTTACTCAAAATTCTTGGTGATAGATATGCACCAAAAAGTGTGCTTGAAAGATGGGATGTAGAGAAACTGGAAAGAGCATATGAAAAATAACAGAATGAGGAAAAGGAAGATTTTGAGAAAATGATTCAGAAAGACAAATTCATTAAGAAAAAGTTGGCTGAGGATAGAAAGAAGATTACAGAGCAAGTGAGAAGAGAGGAGCAAGACAAAATTGAAAAGAAAGAGCAAGAGGAAGCTGAAGCCAAAGAAAGAGAGTTAAAAAGGCTTTCTGATCAAAATATAAAGAGCAGATGGAATGGAGTTCTTGCTTCTGATAATGTAGTTCCTGATTTAGAGAGAGATGCAGAAGAGTTGAAGAAATATATCAAAGAAGTGAAGGATTATAAAGAAAATATTCACATCAATCATGATAGATCTTCAAAGATAATTGAATGGAAAGGAATAAAATCAAAAGTTGCTGATGGTGATAAAGAACGGATCAAGATTGTTAGAGAGGATGGGAATGAGCAATTCTTGGTATCTGTTGCTGATGTGCTTAAGAATGTGAATAGATTCGACATTCTAGATCTGTTTGAGCTAAATAGTCAAGGAGATAGGCAAGCTTCACTGGTGATTATGGAAAGAGAATTGGGAAGATGTCTGAATATGCTATTTGAGCCTGAGCCATTCATCAATTTGTTCTTAAATTGTAATGATGCTGTGAATACATGGAGACATTTTGTTAGAGCTGGAGTTCATATGATTCTATTCAGAAGTGGAATGTCAATCTACATGCTTGATGAAAGAAGATATGTTCTGGGAACTCAGACTCTAAGAAATGTGATTACATTTCAACTGAGAACTACAGTGATTTCAGAAGGAGCATTTAATGCTTTATATATGGTGCTCAATCAGTTCCATAAAAGAATGGAGTTGGAAAGAATGAAAGAGGATGAGAGAAGGAGAAAACAGAATCAAACTCAGAAAGATGAAAAGAAAGATGAAGAAACTTGATTCATTGCTGAGAATGATCAAGTTTAGGGGGAGATTGTTGAGACCTGAGCCACTGTCAGATCTGCTCAGAATACAAGTCTTGTGCCACTGCTAGAAGAAGTTCAAGTTCACCGCTGTTAGTTTAGTTTTGTATTGACAGTGCCACTGTTGAATGTGTAACTTGTATGGTGTATATACTCAACCTTTGTTAGTAATATATGAGTACTACCCCTGTTAGTTATATAGACAACCACTGTTGGTTAGATAAAGTTGGTTAGAGTTATATTAGGAGTAGATGAGGATTCCTAATATGTTTGATTCTGTAAAGGACTCTATATGTTATAAATAGAGATCCTGTAAAACCCTAGAAGATACGTGTCATTCTAGTTGTTAGCTTCAAGGTTGTAAACCCTAACACAATCGTGTGTTCGTATTATTGATAATAATATTGAAGCTTTTGATTAGATATTATTTTTACAAGTTTGTTCTTCAAGTTATTAATAAACTATTCCGCAAGCTTATTAATAATCAATCAAAGTAATACATACTAGGATCTCTAACTGGGATCATCAACATTCTTCAGCAATTTCACTATGTTCGTGAAGTTGTTAGAAGAAATGAGATCAGCATCCTCAAAGTCCATACATATCTTAACGTAGGAGATCCATTTACTAAGGCTATGCCTATCACTAAGCATGATGATCATATTAGAGGCATTGGATTTAGATTTGCTAATGGTTTATTTTGATTTGTATTTTAGTATTTGGATAATTGGAACATTTTGCAGTTTTATTTGATTAATGAATTGATATACTTGGTATGATCATTTTAAAAAATATTTCTGTGTTTTGTATTTGCATGTTTAAATCCATGAATAATTCAATTATTCCAAATATCCATAGTCAGTCAAAGTTATGGGAATAACTTTGAATTAAGACTAATGTGTGATTGGACGTAAAAAGTCACGTTTTTGCGTACATAATTCCCACCTTTTTAGCCTCAAAATGGATGAAAACATTCAATATCAATACTTTTTCACCATAATTCTTATTAACGCTAAAAATAAGCCCTTGCTTCAAAAATCAAGTAAAATGGCCAAATAACGTACAAAATAGAGCATAAATGATACGGTCACGTTCTACAAGCACTTTTTAAGCATATTACCTCAAAATTATTCTTTGATTATCTCATTATAATCTTCAGGTAAATACGAACGCGTGCATATAAAGAACGTTGAAAACGGATCAAGAACGAAGAAGATAGGGCCAAACGAGTTACGATCCAGCACGCAAGACTTACGATCCAGTGCACAACACCACGACTAAGGGAATAACACCCCATAGGATCCGTATACAGCCCCTAGAGGGCCGTATACCCCCCATATGGTGCCGAATACCCCCTCTTTGGGGCCGTATACCCCCTTGTAGGGGTGGTATACCCCCCTTTTGGTGCCGGATACGCCCCGTTTGCTACCGAATACGCCCTATTTGCTACCGAATACGCCCCTTTTGGTGTCGAATTTCATAGCTCGAGGGTGTATTTTAGTGTTAAATTGGGAGCGAGGGTGTTGAGTGTAAATTTGTAACTTGTAAGCCTATAAATAGAGGCTTTCACCTCCTCATTTCACACAATTCTTCATCACATCATTCTACCAACACACACACTCTCTCTTTATTCTAGTTGTTAGTTAGATAGTTAGTTAGTAGTTAGTTTCTCATTAATATTTAACGGGACTAACGGAGGGGCTACTTTGTAATATTTGTTGGAGATACTTGGAGGGTTGCTTTTGTAATATTCGAGGCTCTGCTCGTTGTAATCTTTTAGCTTATATTCAGACTACGCATTTATCACGGTTATCTCTTTCCTTATCTGTTATAATGCATGCTATTGTTATTATGCTAGATTTAGGATTCGTTACCATGATTAGTGAGTAGTTAGCTTGTGTGTTTGTTGTGATGTAGTTAGCCGTTATAATGGGGGATGATGTTAATTTAATAATATAATTGAAAACTATGTTCTGTTTAACTTTTCATCTATGATTATAAACTGTTTTCAAATCTATCGCCTTTCCTCCAATAAACGTGGTTAAAACTATGAAAGACAAGGAGTCGCGAACCTTGTTCTGAGAGTAATTAATTATCTGTGCTATCTATGCATGGTCTGATTTCGAAGCTTTGGAAATACCGTCAAATTAATGTATAGTACAACGTGAATTAATCAGTGATTTATTGGGTAATATTAAGTGAGGGCTGGTTTATATCATAGATGGGTACGCTTTAATACAAACTGAGTTTAAATGGGTTCAGAGTGACCTGAATGTGCAATACGCGTGGAACACCGTAAAACGTCCTATTACTTAGTATAGTGCTGGAACCACCTCTGGTGTAGTACAAATGCATGGAAGCTACGGAATGGCCGTCGGTGTATACACTCTAACTTGCATTAGTGCGCAAGGCATGGAATGCCGTAAAACGTCCTAGTACCTCATGTAAGTGTCGAAACCTTCCCTCTGGAACGGTTCCTGTACACCCAAGCTATAGAACGGCTGTCTGTGTATACATTCGGAGCAGCACTGGGTCATCCACCAGCTCTGAACCTAACAAACCATCGATGAAAAGTTAACAGACGCTTTCCGAATTAGGTCTTAAATGCTCTACTTGAATTAGAATACTTTATGGTGTTAAGAACGGTCAGAAATTAAATATCGGTATGTTACCTTATTCATGCACCCAGGAGTTAACTCCAAGAAGGGTCACTTGTCTTCACAGACAGTGTTGAGGGTAGAGCAGCCTGATCTGATCAGACTCATGATAGCCTAGTACTCAGTGACATACTGTCTGAGAAATCAGATAGTAGGATGCTAGTGTTTACACCATAAGTATCTGAAACAAGTAGAATACAAATACTTAGAAAGAATGTTTTCAAAATATCAATCCAAACATCATCTCCCCTTAAGGCTAATGAAATCACAACAAACACTCTTCTCCATACTGATTATCACCTATAATTTTATTTTGCTGTTTATCAAGTTTAATTTAGGACCTAAGTAATTAAAAACCCAAAACTCAAATCTCTTGTTTACAAACCCTACTAAATCGAATCGATCGTCTTGACTGATTGGTTTCACAATACGGTTGATCTTAAGAACGACCCTGAGTCATTACTTACCTCTATTCGTAGTTATAAGTAAAACTTAGGTTCCAAGCTCTATAAATTTAGAAACCACCCTCTTATCATCCGCCTCGAGCGTAAGGTCCGGCAACGACAAGGAAGTAATTCCTTGACCGACCGTTCGGTGCACGATCAGGTTTTTGGCACCGCTGCCGGGGAATCAATCGTAAGACTCTTAGGCATCTAGACGAACTTTTCTATTTAGTACCACCTGTAAATACCCGTAGTTTTCTTTTCGTTGTTCCAACCGAAAATTCCTTCCCACAACATACAACGAAGTTCGACCAGGTCATCCAGAACTGAACCACTCATTTTCACGCCCGTTCCTGAGTCGATTGTCTGAACAATCCGCAAAGAAAGACGCTCTCGCTTCCAAAAGATGGCCTCTCGGATCACTCTCACCGATCACACCAAACCGTCTATCGAAGGACGAGGAGGACCCATTAGCTATCCGGTAATCGAAGGTGCATCTTTCGAACTTAAACACCACATCGTTCAACTTATAAAGGACAATTGTCAATTCCACGGTTTACCCCGTGATGACCCTAACGCCCATATCGACAAATTCATTCAGATTTCCAACTCTTGCAAGCAGAATGGGGTTGAGCAGGATGTAATCCGCCTATACTTGTTCCCCTATTCTCTCGCTCTTCATGCCCAGACATGGTTTGAGGGACTTGAGACCGGCTCAGTCACCTCATGGACGGATATGGATACCAAATTCCTAACCAAATACTTTCCTCCGTCCAAACAAACCAAGTCGAAGAATGACATCACAAACTTCCATCAAGCTTATGATGAGTCTATCTACACGGCATGGGAACGATTCTAGATCCTTCTGAAGAAATGTCCAAACCACCAACTCGAAAAGATTGCCCAGTTATGCACGTTTTACAACGGTCTTGTTCCAAACCACCGCATCACCCTTGACGCCGCTGCTCAAGGCAACTTCATGCAACTCACAGACGAAGAAGCTTGGAACTTGATCGAGAATATGACGATGCACCATCACGACTTGAAGACAGATGAGCAATCCTCATCACTACCTCTATCCTCCTACAACCAAATCCAACCCGAGACGATCAAATCCTTGAGTGAGCAGATTGAGTCATTGACAAAACAATTGGGAGAGCTAAAGAAACAACCGCAGCAGATCCACCAAGTTCAGGCTTGCCAGAACTGTGCTCACCTTCCCACAGAAGAATATCAAGTGGAGTACGAAAATCCAGCTGACGGCACGGTCTACTACGCGCAATTCCCAGCTCGACCACAGAATCCACCTGGTTTTGCTCGAACTTCTCCACCTAGGACTCGAAACACTCAATTTCCTCCACGAAATAACCAACCAACCTTTCAACCCAAATACCAACCAAGATACCCAACCTACCCACAACAACCACAGCTTACCTACAACCAACCCTTATCCTTAACTGCACCAGATGTCAGCCCACCTAGTGATACCACAAAGACCATTGTGCCTATCACTAGTCATGATGATAATCTCACCAAATTTATCGAGGGTCAGACACTATTAAACCAGAAAACCACTGCTAGACAAGACCAGACTGACCTATTCATTAGAAACAAACTCTCGGTTCTTAAAAGCCTTGAGAACCAAATCGGTCAGTTGGCTCAGCGTCTTGACACCAGACCCCAAGGTTCCAAGCAACACCATTCACAACCCACCGTGTCTAGAATTCCTACCAGTACCAAGTACATTAGACGAATGATTTCCACCAAAGATAAGATACCCGACGTATCTAAAATCCCTCTGAACGTGGAATGTTCAGCCGTCTTAAGCAACCTGCCCGAAAAACTAGGAGACACTGGTCGCTTTACTTTGCCTTGTTCCATCTATCAGTCAGGCATGATCCGCTCGTTCGCCGATCTTGGAGCCAGCATCAATCTCATGCCTTATTCTCTATATGTCAGACTAGAATTAGGAGACCTTAAGCCTACAAAGATGAGCGTGCAGCTAGCCGATCAATCAATTCGATATCCACGAGGAATAGCCGAAAACATAATGGTTAAGGTTGATAAATTCTTTTTTTCCCACTGACTTTGTTGTGATGGATATACAGGAAGACATCAATATACCATTCATCCTAGGCAGGCCTTTCATGAACACTGCTCGTGCTATCATTGATGTATACTCACAGACTATTAGCCTTCGAGCACATGGAGAGACTGTATCCTTCCAAGTTGACCAAGCTGATATTTCTCTACTAGAGAACGCTGAAATATACATAATCTCTACTAGCAGAATCACTTCAGACGATGTTACATCCGAGTCAAAGCCTTCAGACTCATATGAACCCGATGATCATACCTGTCTCATCTCTTCAACCGAAGAATCAGACTCGGAAGAAGATGAGATGGAAGACTCATAGACAGAAGAGGAAATGGAGGAATCCGAAGAAGAACAAGAAGAGGAAGAGCAAGAAGAAGAGCCAGAAGAAGAGGACGTATATCAATCTACACCACCTCACGAGTACTTCCCTGACTCTCAGCATCCGACAGAAGAGATCATGCAACTCGAGTACATTCAAAATCCAATCATTATGTCAGATGATGATTCAGAAAAACACCCATTGATTGATCACTCTCCCTATGAAAGAGACATAGAGATGGACTCTTCTCAGCCAACATCACAAATCATCGACGCATCCCAGCCACCATCCGATACTGTTGAGTTCCCTGATTCTCAGGATTCTGATACTCCGGCAAAAGAGAGTGACGAAGATGATGTCGTCTTCATGGATGTTCCGATAGATGTTCGCTCTATCCACCTTCGTGTATCTTCTGCCATCCTGACCCTCCTCTCGAGATCATCCAAGTTCAGGTCGTCTCTACTCATGAAGGGATGATTAGTGCCCTCAAAAGATTTGAGGATGATTTTCGTATGATAATGACTGTTATCAGAGACTCAACAAATGAGTACACACCGTGGCAGAGAGAGTTAATCGAAGAAATCGAGGCTGAATACACGGTCTATCGTGCTAATAACTCTCGAAGTCCTCAATTCCTACCAAACCGCATTCATGCCTTTGCCGAAAATCTAGCAACTCAGCTCCTGCATGAACACTCTGATAATGAAGAACCAACTGCAGACGAGCTGGAGTTCTTCGAAGGGCAAAAAGTCATATATGGCATGGTTTATGAAGCCCTCATCCGGTCTGCATTTCCATATTCTAACCAGCAAATGAGTTTGCTACATTCTTACAGGTACAATTTGGACTATGCATCTAGGAACCCTGAGGAGGAAGTAGACATTCAGATGACGAATGATCTTAAAGGATTGATGGATTCCATAGCCGATAACGACCACATTGATGACACCTCACCACATAGGTTTTACATCGACTGCACTATTGAACACCACACCTACAAGATTATCGAGAAGCTCGAGTACGTGAGTTTAGACGAAAGGACGCGTGCCATCCCGTTTTCCATACTAGATGGAATAATGATCAACACTGCAAACTTTGTCACGGAACGACTCTTAGAAATCTTTGGCACTGTTCCCTCAGAAGAGCCCAGACAGCTATTCCATGATGGTCTACATGAAGTCTACTACAGAATCTTGAACATCTTTCAGAATTCCAACCTCACTTATTCCGACCATCAGAGACAGCTTCTCCAGGGTATTCAAGGATCCATCCATGCACTAGGAAGAGACCCCAGCACAGCTGATCATGAAGATATACATCTGCACTTCTTTGGTTTCATGGATTCCTTAAGAAGAGAACGTCCTGAGCGTGAGGTTATCAGATCCAATGGGACCCTCATCTTTGATCCCAACGGAATCATCTCAAAGTCAGTCGATGATATCACCTGTGATCTCCTTCACTTGCAAAGGGTTGCAGAAAAACACTTTGAAAGCTTCCCTCTTCATGTGGAAAGGATCCCAAACATCACTCAGGTCATCACTCGCCACTTCTTGAGATTCTATTCTAGGGTCCCACCTTCCAGCACCATTGGCCCTGGAAGTTCCGCCACTCACTGATTCTGAAGGAAGAAAAGTCGAGCTCTCGACTCTAAAAGCAGTGCTTCTCGGGAGGCAACCCGTGGAATAAAACGTGTGTTTTTGGTGGGTAAATAAGTGAAGATAAATCTCTGAATATCCTTCACACTTGGATATTATAACACCCCTTAATTTACAAACCATTATTATAATGATTTCAGTTCGGAAGCGTAGATTTCAATCATACATCATAATTATACATTACTTAAAATGTATATAAACTTTTTCAAACTAAATACATAACTATTTACTTTCTTTAAATCTCATTTTGTCTAACTAGGTGTTATATAATTCAAAACATGTATTCAGTTATTAAACCAACATCAGAGTAATCCGCCTGTCAAACATTCCATCATTTCCAAGAACTTCCTGCCCAGCCCAATATGTCCCATCAATTATAACATGCAGGAAGGACTGTGGTGGGGTTAGCATAACGCTAAGTGAGTGAAACTATATTCAACAGCCCAACTTAGCATAACAACCTTGTTTACAATAAATAATCGTAAACAAAATACATCACAGTAGATCGATGGTTCTTGGGGAAACCTTCAGCCAAGGATACCAACAGTAAACACATAATATCTATGAGGATCGGTGGCTCTTGAGATATCATAATACCCGGGGATTCACCAAGAGCACTTACCATAATCGGTAAGGCCAATACAGAATAGACCGATAGTTTGGTACTAATCTCATACGACCTAATTTCCTATTAACGATAAGTACAAGGAAATTCCTGTTGTTTTACAATAGTAACCAAACCCAACTAACATGTTGACCTCAATACACTGATGCCCGAAGGCCAAATATCAAGTGATCACATATTCACATATTCATCAGGTCAACATAACAGACCAAACAGTCTTTCAACAGTATTATTACTAATAAACCAAATTCATCATGGCAAACCAAAAGCAGTAATAATACGTTTACTCGTTGTAACCAAACCTGTTACAACTAAATTACACTGAGGATTAAAGATCCACTCACCGAACACCTCAGTTGTCCACTCAATAGTCTAATGTCACTGAGTCTTCTGTTTATCTGGAATTACATCTGAATAACACAAGTTAATCACTTGTCTAAATATGAATATAACATCATACTAATTCACAATCACTTATCAAGTTATGATCATTTGAATCACAACACTACTTTAATCAATTATATTCATGGTTAACTAATATAAGTAAACCATCACAAGATCATCTTTAATTATCACCAATTAACATAATTAAATCATTAATAAGGTCACTAACCTCAATTATCAAGAATTCATCCAGAACACCTCTTGAACACTTAATTAACTTCACAATCCTTAACTTAATTAATGTAAATCATCATCATTGATTAATCATAATAGGATTATTATCAACAATTATCAATTATGTATCATTACTCTAAGCTTTAAAGCTATGATTTTTACATAATCAACTAAACCCATGAACCATCTATATGATCATATATGAAATTAATCAACTTTATGCTAGGGTTTAACTTAAAATCATATATTAAGCATCAACTAACTATTACTTCATCATTACAAGCTTCAATTTCATATTAATCACACTAATTTCATCAAATACTCAAAACCCAATTTCTAGGGTTTATGAAATTCAAGAAATTGAAACTTACCACATGATTAGATGAAATAGATGATGATAATCCATGCTTTTGAAGCTTAAGTTCGAATTTGCATCATCAATTTGATGAAAGGAAATGAATTTAAGGAGTAAATCTAGGGTTTAAATGATTTATGCATATATGTATGGTACGTACGTATGTATATAGATAAGGAATCAACAACTGACTCCAAATATGAGTTTATTACATAATTGGTTAAATCTCATTCCCCGTATTTATCATTGACTGGAACTTAAAAACCATTTGTGGGGAAACATTATTTTATTTTACCGTCAACTGAATTAAATTAAAACAGTTAACAATTTACTAGTCACAATAAATTATGTGACTCTTTAACCAATTATTTTCAAATAAACTTCAACTAAATATTTCCTAAAACATTAAATAATAATTTAAAGTCAGGAAAATATTATAAAACTACTAGACCCGAGAACTGGATGTTACAAATCTCTCCCCCTTAAAGAGATTTCGTCATCGAAATCTGATCATACTTAGTCACTCTAGTGTAACAAAATCACATAACTAATAACCAATATATGCACACACAACATGTGAGCATAATGTAAACTATGTATATCTATATTCGCATAATCACAAAATGATAACATAGATATATTTTATTTCATCAATTTACACATCACCAGTGTGTATTTCAACTAAATTCACAGAAACACATAAGTTGTGCTTTGTACTTTATTTAGCTTGCTAACGCAAGATGCAATATCCATTATAAATGTAGCATCTTCAACTAGTTAATCACAAATACACATATCAAACGTTACTTCCGAGAGCAACTTAAAATATAGATACACGTTTTCAATTCTTTCCACATGCACATATCCAATTGTACATGTTTCTATCTTTTTCCCCTACACATATACTGTGCATATATCCTGTCTTTAATAATTTAACCGACCACTTACATGACCATTCATAACTAGCCATGTATACCATTTAGAATACACATTCACTTAATATAAATGAAACACATATAGTCACATGAATCATTTATCTTTACAACCATAGCAATAGTAGTAATAAATACTCAACCCGCACCTTAGCAACAAGGTTAAACTCGATTCATAATTAGCAATTTAGCTAATAATCATATATATCATTAGTTAACACATTGCTAGAAATCTATACTTTTGCAACTAGTTCAGTACTGGTTCACAACATGTAAATATAAACATCACCAGATTATATGAAACCCTTTTTTACTCAAAGGAAATCTACCATCATATAATCTTTAACATATAAGAGTAAGCAATATGTAGAGCTCAAGTCTTATGGGTAAAAACGATTTTTTTATTTAATCAATTAGCATCCTACCACAACAAGTTGGATGCTAAATCAGCACCAGTTGATACCATGCTGCATTAGCATAAATCTTTCAACAACATAAGGTGCCGTCATTAGTCACATATTCAACAATATATCCACATTGTTATTCACAGTCAAATGACCTCTACTTTGCTTAAATCATCTTTTAATTATTACTAGTTGCAATTCATCACACATACACATCTATTGTACAATAGATACCACATTAACAACAAATTTGTGGTTCACTACTCTTTCATTTCAGTCAATCATTAACTATTTCTCCACTACAGGTCAACATATCTTACCTATTATTTCAAAATCACTTAACTTTATCTGGTATTTAGTAACCTCAACAATTCCATGTAAAATGGCATAATACAAATACGTTGGCCAGACGTCGTCATATTATGTCAGTCACACTTCATTCTCAGGTCACTTCATACCGTTAATCTTCAAAGGGATTAATCTTTAATTTCACATATATCATTAGCAATGATATCACTTTAACAATAAGTACAAAATCAGGTATTAACTTGTTATCCATTCCATATATTCCTTGGAATGTAAGACTAATCATATAATCAGGTGGATATAATCAACAAAGACATTTAACACCATTTTCACCATCTCATTAACACATGTCTAATGTCTAACACAACCACCTCCATCAATACTTTTAGTACATAACACAATTTCAAGCACTAGTATAGCAATAATACTAATAGTGCATTATATAAGATTTAGTACTAAGTATATTATCACTATTATGTGCAATTCTTAACATATTGTCATCAATCTATACTTCTTTAGTTGAGTTACAATTGAGCATTTCCTGTTCAACTATCATATAGATACAAGCTCATGTACTTAACTCACAATTCTTAAAATGCCCAAGTCAATCAATTTTAATGTTCTACATGATTCAATTGATTCACCTATATGATCCACATAACCCCATACTCAAGATTTACTAACCCTAGCTAGTAACAATCAACAATACCAATTGCTATCCGATTTTGCAGTTGAATAAACCGTCTAGGAACAACTCATACACAATAACATATGTGGACCTCTTAAAACAAGTTTTAATATTGCACATATACACAGGAATGATCCCTGGGCTCAAAGAAACAAAAGCCCAATACAAAACATAAGTTAAAAGTCCGGAATAAGGTCCGAAAAATAGTAAAAAACCATTTTCGGACCCCAAACGACCCCGAACTGCCCAAAACTGCTAGAGCTCATGGCAAAGCGAAGAGCTTTGACCGTTGGGCCGTTTTTGAGTGGACATGTAAATTTCGTCTTATTCTGACACCAAAATTTTCTAACGGAAAATTCTACGTCAAACGTTCCATCAAACGTCGAAAAACTAAAAATTTTATTTTTCTTACCTGAAAAGACCCCCAAGCCGCCGGCTTCTATAGGGGAGCCGCCGGCAGCCGGGTGAATTAAGTTTTGGCCAAACAGAAACATTTTGCCGTATTTGGGCTGGAGGAGCAGCCGGGTTTAAGTACTACCAGCCGCGTCACTACTCTACCCGCCGGGTTCCCTTTGGAACCGCCGGGTCCCATGCCTGTACAGCAGACCCTGCACCAGCAAACCTTAATGCAAATTTCTGAAATTCAAACGCGCATATCTCACAAACCGTAAAGAGTTAGGGTCTGAAATTTTGCAGGCACCTTCATATAATCAAAATGCAACTTTCCATTCTTCCACTTTTTCAAAATTCACGTTTATCGAGAAAACAGACGTACGACTCATTTTGGACCATTTTTAACCATTTTCGTTGACACGCCATATTCTAAATGGCTAGGTTTCTGACTTCAACCCTTTGTCAACATATTCCTATATGCATTTGTGACGTGTGAACATATTCATCACCCTCATATCCCCATTCCATCATGTTTTAACTCGTTGACCCGTTTAGGGGTCCAATTGGACACTTTTACCAATTTCAATCACATTGACTATATTAACACTTTCAACACACATTCCTACTATATGTTGGACTTAAAGTCACTATTACATTGGTTATAACCAAACCACTACTCATTTTAACCGTTTAACCATCATGTGACCCATTTGGGCATTTTAACAACCCATTTGGGTTTTAACACATATGATTACTATTCTAACACCCAATTTACACTTCTTTGACTATTTCAAGTCAAACAAAATCTTTTTTTTTTACTATGGGTGTTATATTATACCCTCAAAACACCAATTTCACATTAAAATCATCAAGTTAATACCAATTACAACTAGTGTTCAATATTGACTTTTTCCAAAACTTGTCAATACATATAAGGCTCGTTGACCACTTTAACTTTCTACTTTACCACTTTTAATATCTAGATCATAATTCAACCACAATCATGATCAAGGCAAAACACATAAACATCTAGCCACATATATCACTTATAACATGGTCATTACACAATATGACTCTACTCACTTCAACTTTGACTTTTCCTAGTCAAAGGCACACATTCCAATCAATGGACACTTTCTAATTCACACAACAACAAGACTCCAAAACACATTAATTGAGATTACCAACATATCTTTAAATTTACTATATGGAGTCATATCAAATAAATCTATCATATATCAATTAATTCCTTAACAAGGATTTATACTCACACCTTGCATTTATCAAATCATATTCACACAATGATTTATACTTTATTTTCATATCGTAGACACACTTAAATCCCAATAACGCTACAATTACACTTTATTCAACAACGTGTCTACACAATTCCTTTCTAGTTCATTTAGAACTACTCATGATACTATACATCTCAATTAATATTCATAGCATCACATTAACATGTATTGATCACCAAAAACTCACAACTGGGGATTCATATCAGTCTGACTCAATTTACTTTACTACTAATCATATCATTGCAAAGTAAACAATTCAAGCTTATTAAAATTCACCAAGCTTATCGAAATTACCTGATACACTTAGGCCCACGAATAGTGAGGAATCATTGAGAATACCATTCGGTTCCTCATATTCCTCCGTCTCTGCAACCAAAACAACAATCTCGAATCTTGTTATAGGTTAGTACATATTCGACTAACTAAATTCTCATACAACTACTAATCCCACACTCTGGAATGTTTCACTTGACACAATTCTAAGTTTGGGATTGAACATCTTACAATGTACAATTCACCCAAACTCATGCTCTGATACCAACTTATAACACCCCTTAATTTACAAACCATTATTATAATGATTTTAGTTCGGAAGCGTAGATTTCAATCATACATCATAATTATACATTACTTAAAATGTACATAAACTTTTTCAAACTAAATACATAACTATTTATTTTCTTTAAATCTCATTTTGTCTAACTAGGTGTTATATAATTCAAAACATGTATTCAGTTATTAAACCAACATCAGAGTAATCCGCCTGTCAAACATTCCATCATTTTCAAGAACTTCCTGCCCAACCCAATATGTCTCATCAATTATAACCTGCAGGAAGGACTGTGGTGGGGTTAGCATAACGCTAAGTGAGTGAAACTATATTCAACAGCCCAACTTAGCATAACAACCTAGTTTACAATAAATAATCGTAAACAAAACACATCACAGTAGATCGATGGTTCTTGGGGAAACCTTCAGCCAAGGATACCAACAGTAAACACATAATATCAATGAGGATCGGTGGCTCTTGAGATATCATAATACCCGGGGATTCACCAAGAGCACTTACCATAATCGGTAAGGCCAATACAGAATAGACCGATAGTTTGGTACTAATCTCATACGACCTAATTTCCTATTAACGATAAGTACAAGGAAATTCCTGTTGTTTTACAATAGTAACCAAACCCAACTAACATGTTGACCTCAATACACTGATGCCCGAAGGCCAAATATCAAGTGATCACATATTCACATATTCATCAGGTCAACATAACAGACCAAACAGTCTTTCAACAGTATTATTACTAATAAACCAAATTCATCATGGCAAACCAAAAGCAGTAATAATACGTTTACTCGTTGTAACCAAACCTGTTACAACTAAATTACACTGAGGATTAAAGATCCACTCACCGAACACCTCAGTTGTCCACTCAATAGTCTAATGTCACTGAGTCTTCTGTTTATCTGGAATTACATCTGAATAACACAAGTTAATCACTTGTCTAAATATGAATATAACATCATACTAATTCACAATCACTTATCAAGTTATGATCATTTGAATCACAACACTACTTTAATCAATTATATTCATGGTTAACTAATATAAGTAAACCATCACAAGATCATCTTTAATTATCACCAATTAACATAATTAAATCATTAATAAGGTCACTAACCTCAATTATCAAGAATTCATCCAGAACACCTCTTGAACACTTAATTAACTTCACAATCCTTAACTTAATTAATGAAAATCATCATCATTGATTAATCATAATAGGATTATTATCAACAATTATCAATTATATATCATTACTCTAAGCTTTAAAGCTATGATTTTTACATAATCAACTAAACCCATGAACCATCTATATGATCATATATGAAATTAATCAACTTTATGCTAGGGTTTAACTTAAAATCATATATTAAGCATCAACTAACTATTACTTCATCATTACAAGCTTCAATTTCATATTAATCACACTAATTTCATCAAATACTCAAAACCCAATTTCTAGGGTTTATGAAATTCAAGAAATTGAAACTTACCACATGATTAGATGAACTAGAGGATGATAATCCATGCTTTTGAAGCTTAAATTCGAATTTGGCATCATCAATTTGATGAAAGGAAATGAATTTAAGGAGTAAATCTAGGGTTTAAATGATTTATGCATATATGTATGGTACGTACGTATGTATATAGATAAGGAATCAACAACCGACTCCAAATATGAGTTTATTACATAATTGGTTAAATCTCATTCCCCGTATTTATCATTGACTGGAACTTAAAAACCATTTGCGGGGAAACATTATTTTATATTACCGTCAACTGAATTAAATTAAAACAGTTAACAATTTACTAGTCACAATAAATTATGTGACTCTTTAACCAATTATTTTCAAATAAACTTCAACTAAATATTTCCTAACACATTAAATAATAATTTAAAGTCGGGAAAATATTATAAAACTACTAGACCCGAGAATTGGGTGTTACAGATATACCTCCAAAATATTTTCAAAATATTTCAAAAGTCGCAACTCATTTTTGCAAAATCATTTGTCTCAGATAAATAGGAAAATACTTTCAGAAAATTAGTTTATATGTTTCGAGTATTTGAGGTACTTGCATACTACTTTTATGCGTTATGCTCGAACTCGTTTAAAAACATATGTTCTACAAAATGATTTGTAATAGAAAACATCTTTTCATTCTAAGACAGTGATTCCTTTTCATTGCAAAAATATGAAGTTAAAAAGGTATATCCAACGTGTTCACACTTAAGAGATTGATTCACAAAGGATGGTTGAAATGGAAGGCAAGGTTCTTAATTAAAGGCAAATTCCCCTAAAGCTAAATAATCCTCATGGAGTTGCCGCAAAACAAACACTTTCATCTTCTCGGCACATATTCAGATCTTCAGCTTTAGCTATTTGGGGAGTTTCTTCATCATTTCTCTGTTTTTATCTTTTTGTTTTACGTATTGCTGTTAATTAATAAAAGTAATCTATACCATATCCCAAGCTTATCATTAAGTGTGGGATTCCAGCCCAAAATTAACACCTGAGAAACATTTTCTTACATGTTCAAACTCTAAGTGTGGGATTTTACTTCCAGTAAAATCTCTACTGAAGAGAACATTAGGGACAATGTTCCTCTAAGTGTGGGATAGCGGTATATAATACCTTAGATAGATTTTTATGTCCAAATAGCAACTCAGAAAATGTTCCTCACTTTAAAAATTGATTAAATTTTTCAAAATTTTTGCTTTAAACAAAGAAAAGCATGAGCTTAACTTCGACAGTAGATGGCTACTCATTCAGTTAGCTCTGCTATTTTTGAATTTTAATGTTTCTAAGAGGAGCTATTTTAAATATGAGTAAGTTATTTTGGAAAATAGTGTAGATAAGTTAGGAATTTCTCAAATTAAGAAATGATTATCTTAGGGGCAGCGCATGACTAAGCACATACAACCCATATTAATTGCAGTGAGGTATCTTAAGCCTATAAAGCATTCATTTTAAATGCTTCACTATTCATTTGATTGTGTGTGCCGATGCATGCATTTCTGAGTTAGAACTTGCTCCTGGTATGCATTTCGAGACCATATTGGTGAGTACCGTACGCGGTATAGGTGCAATTAGATGACCTTGACATTCCCTAGGAAATAAACCCATTTTCTCATATCTCTTCAAGCCTAACCCTGCCGATACTCATTTTTAGTGTCGATGATCCGCCTAGTAAACCTTGTTGAGCCTTAACCTTTTCATTTCTTAAAAACCCAAGTTTTTAAACCCACTCACTTTCATACCCACCAAAACCTTATCTTGGAAGTTTTAAATTTTTGAAAAGCTCTATTTAGATATTCTTTTTGCTTTCACTCAAAAATCATAAATTTCGTGTTTTACTCAAAATTTCTCGTGTGCGTTTCCATCATCAAAATCTCAAAAGATCGAGAATTCTGAGGAGCGAAAAATTGGCACCAAGTGAAATTCGAAATATCAAAAGATTGAAAAAAAATAAAATAAAAAAATGAAAGCAAGAAAGGATCCCAAAAAAAGGGAAGTAAGAAAAATAAAAATTCCTTAGAAATTCCCCGTCAAAGAAATTCTAAGCCAAAAATATGTCATAGAAATAAAGCTAAGTGCTTCAAATCTCTCGAAAAACTTCGATCTAAAAAAGATACAGTCTTCCATGAGTTTTTAAAAAGATAGAAGTCAAAATAGCTATCTTCCTCCCTTACCGTTATCCGTTTCCGTTTTCATTAAAAAGCATATCTAAATAAAAATTTTCATGAGTTTAAAAATTCTATGATAAGCATAACCCTTTTACCTAAAAACATCCCACTATCCCATACCCTTTAAACCTCACTACACACACAACCCCGATGAATGTCTTGGGATAATTAGCACCGTCCTCACCTAAGTGGTTGAGATTTGATTCTCGATCAAGCCTATGACGATGAATGCTGCATGATTGGATTTTGAGCGATTTTGTTTGTTTAGAATTATAGGAAACCTGATACACTTTTGAGTGAATTGAGTGACCACCTAGTGAGATTGCCTAAGTCATGTGTATGCCAAAGATCACGAGAATCAGAAGCATGCCCAAAGATATTCATTTCTTATTTCTGGAACAAACATCTTATTTGTCTCAATTTTCTGAAATAGGTTACTTGTATGAAGAATGGTTGTTCTTAGAAATATTTTAATTCACAAAAATCGGACTTAAAACATCTTTTTAAGTGAGGATATTTGAAGTATTGCTTGAGGACAAGCAACGTCTAAGTGTGGGATATTTGATTGGACGTAAAAAGTCACGTTTTTGCGTACATAATTCCCACCTTTTTGGCCTCAAAATGGATGAAAACATTCAATATCAATACTTTTTCACCATAATTCATTATTAAGGCTAAAAATAAGGCGTTGCTTCAAAAATCAAGTAAAATGGCCAAATAACGTACAAAATAGAGCATAAATGATACGGTCACGTTCTACAAGCACTTTTTAAGCATATTACCTCAAAATTATTCTTTGATTATCTCATTATAATCTTCAGGTAAATACGAACGCATGCATATAAAGAACGTTGAAAACGGATCAAGAACGAAGAAGATAGGGCCAAACGAGTTACGATCCAGCACGCAAGACTTACGATCCAGTGCACAAGACCACGACCAAGGGGATACCACCCCATAGGGGCCGTATACACCCCCTAGAGGGCCGTATATCCCCCCTCCCTTATGGGGCCGTATACCCCCTCTTTGGGGCTGTATACCCCCTTGTAAGGGTGGTATACCCCCCTTTTGGTGCCGGATACGCCCCGTTTGCTACCGAATACGCCCTATTTGCTACCGAATATGCCCCTTTTGGTGTTGAATTTTATAGCTCGAGGGTTTATTTTAGTGTTAAAATGGGAGCGAGGGTGTTGAGTGTAAATTTGTAACTTGTAAGCCTATAAATAGAGGCTTTCACCTCCTCATTTCACACAATTCATCATCACATCATTCTACCAACACACACACTCTCTCTTTATTCTAGTTGTTAGTTAGATAGTTAGTTAGTAGTTAGTTTCTCGTTAATATTTAACAGGACTAACGGAGGGGCTACTTTGTAATATTTGTTGGAGATACTTGGAGGGGTGCTTTTGTATTATTCGAGGCTCTGTTCGTTGTAATCTTTCAGCTTATATTCAGACTACGCATTTATCACGGTTATCTCTTTCCTTATCTGTTATAATGCATGCTATTGTTATTATGCTAGATTTACGATTCGTTACCATGATTAGTGAGTAGTTAGCTTGTGTGTTTGTTGTGATGTAGTTAGCCGTTACAATGGGAGATGAGGTTAATTTAATAATATAATTGAAAATAATGTTATGTTTAACTTTTCATCTATGATTATAAACTGTTTTCAAATCTATCACCTTTCCTCCAATTAACGTGGTTAAAACTCTGAAAGACAAGGAGTCGCGAACCTTGTTATGAGAGTAATTAATTATCTGTGCTATCTATGCATGGTCTGATTTCGAAGCTTTGGAAATACCGTCAAATTAATGTATAGTACAACGTGAATTAATCAGGGAGTTTTTGGGTAATATTAAGTGAGGGCTGGTTTATATCATAGATGGGTACGCTTTAATACAAATTGAGTTTAAATGGGTTCAGAGTGACCTGAATGTGCAATACCCGTGGAACACCGTAAAACGTCCTATTACTTAGTATAGTGCTGGAACCACCTCTGGTGTAGTACAAATGCATGGAAGCTACGGAACGGCCGTCGGTGTATACACTCTAACTTGCATTAGTACGCAAGGCATGGAATGCCGTAAAACGTCCTAGTACCTCGTGTAAGTGTCGGAAGCTTCCCTCTGGAACGGTTCCTGTACACCTAAGATATTGAACGGCCGTCGGTGTATACATTTGGAGCAACACTGGGTCATCCACTAGCTCTGAACCTAACAAACCATCGATGAAAAGTTAACAGACGCTTTCCGAATTAGGTCTTAAATGCTGTACTTGAATTAGAATACTTTATGGTGTTAAGAACGGTCAGAAATTAAATATCGGTCTGTTACCTTATTCATGCACCCAGGAGTTAACTCCAAGAAGGGTCACTTGTCTTCACAGATAGTGTTGAGGGTAGAGCAGCCTGATCTGATCAGACTCATGATAGCCTAGTACTCAGTGACATACTGTCTGAGAAATCAGATAGTAGAATGCTAGTGTTTACACTATAAGTATCTGAAACAAGTAGAATACAAATACTTAGAAAGAATGTTTTCAAAATATCAATCCAAACATCATCTCCCCTTAAGGCTAATGAAATCACAACAAACACTCCTCTCCATACTGATTATCACCTATAATTTTATTTTGCTGTTTATCTAGTTTAATTTAGGACCTAAGTAATTAAAAACCCAAAACTCAAATCTTTTGTTTACAAACCCTACTAAATAGAATCGATCGTCTTGACTGCTTGGTTTCACAATACGGTTGATCTTAAGAACGACCCTGAGTCATTACTTACCGCTATTCGTAGTTATAAGTAAAACTTAGGTTCCAAGCTCTATAAATTTAAAAACCACCCTCCGATCATCCGCCTCGAGCGTAAGGTCCGGCAACGACAAGGAAGTAATTCCTTGACCGACCGTTCGGGGCGCGATCAGGTTTTTGGCACCGCTGCCGGGGAATCAATCGTAAGACTCTTAGGCATCTAGACGAACTTTTCTATTTAGTACCACCTGTAAATACCCGTAGTTTTCTTTTCCTTGTTCCAACCGAAAATTCCTTCCCACAACATACAACGACGTTCGACCAGGTCATCCAGAACTGAACCACTCATTTTCACGCCCGATCATGAGTCGATTGTCCGAACAATCCGCAAAGAAAGACGCTCTCGCTTCCAAAAGATGGCCGCGCGGATCACTCTCACCGATCACACCAAATCGTCTATCGAAGGACGAGGAGGACCCATTAGCTATCCGGTAATCGAAGGCGCATCTTTCGAACTTAAACACCACATCGTTCAACTTATAAAGGACAATTGTCAATTCCACGGTTTACCCCGTGATGACCCTAACGCCCATATCGACAAATTCATTCAGATTTCCAACTCTTACAAGCAGAACGGGGTTAAGCAGGATGTAATCCGCCTATACTTGTTCCCCTATTCTCTCGCTCTTCATGCCCAGACATGGTTTGAGGGACTTGAGACCGGCTCAGTCACCCCATTGACGGATATGGCTACCAAATTCCTAACCAAATACTTTCCTCCGTCCAAACAAACCAAGTCGAAGAATGACATCACAAACTTCCATCAAGCTTATGATGAGTCTATCTACACGGCATGGGAACGATTCAAGATCCTTCTGAAGAAATGTCCAAACCACCAACTCGAAAAGATTGCCCAGTTATGCACGTTTTACAACGGTCTTGTTCCAAACCACCACATCACCCTTGACGCCGCTGCTCAAGGCAACTTCATGCAACTCACAGACGAAGAAGCTTGGAACTTGATCGAGAATATGACGATGCACCATCACGACTGGAAGACAGATGAGTAATCCTCATCACTACCTCTATCCTCCTACAACCAAATCCAACCCGAGACGATCAAATCCTTGAGTGAGCAGATTGAGTCATTGACAAAACAATTGGGAGAGCTAAAGAAACAACCGCAGCAGATCAACAAGTTCAGGCTTGCCAGAACTGTGCTCACCTTCCCCCAGAAGAATATCAAGTGGAGTACGAAAATCCAGCTGATGGCACGGTCTACTACGCGCAATTCCCAGCTCGATCACAGAATCCACCTGGTTTCGCTCGAACTTCTCCACCTAGGACTCGAAACACTCAATTTCCTCCACGAAATAAGCAACCAACCTTTCAACCCTAATACCAACCAAGATACCCAACCTACCCACAACAACCACAACTTACCTACAACCAACCCTTATCCTTAACTGCACCAGATGTCAGCCCACCTAGTGATACCACAAAGACCATTGTGCCTATCACTAGTCATGATGATAATCTCACCAAATATATCGAGGGTCAGACACTATTCAACCAGAAAACTACTGCTAGACAAGACCAGACTGACCTATTCATTAGAAACCAACTCTCGGTTCTTAAAAGCCTTGAGAACCAAATCGGTCAGTTGGCTCAGCGTCTTGACACCATACCCCAAGGAACCCTTCCAAGCAACACCATTCACAACCCACACCTAGAAGAGGCCAAACAAGTAACCTCTAAAGACCCACAGGTGACACCGAGTCAACCTAATACTCATTCTCCAGTGAAGGAAGAATCTCCTATCCCGAAGACAGTTGAGACCCCATCCATACCCTCTCCTAAAAGAGAAGTGAGAATCCCATTCCCTAATCGTCTAAAGTAAAAGTACAAGGTCAATTCCTTCAAACTCGACTCAAAGTTCTTAGACACCATGTCTAGAATTCCTACCAGTACCAAGTACATTAGACGAATGCTTTCCACCAAAGATAAGATACCCGACGTATCTAAAATCCCTCTGAACGCGGAATGTTCAGCCGTCATAAGCAACCTGCCCGAAAAACTAGGAGACACTGGTCGCTTTACTTTGCCCTGTTCCATCTATCAGTCAGGCATGATCCGCTCGTTGGCCGATCTTGGAGCCAGCATCAATCTCATGCCTTATTCTCTATATGTCAGACTAGAATTAGGAGAACTTAAGCCTACAAAGATGAGCGTGCAGCTAGCCGATCAATCAATTCGATATCCACGAGGAATAGCCGAAAACATAATGGTTAAGGTTGATAAATTCTTTTTTCCCACTGACTTTGTTGTGATGGATATACAGGAAGACATCAATATACCATTCATCCTAGGCAGGCCTTTCATGAACACTGCTCGCTCTATCATTGATGTATACTCACAGACTATTAGCCTTCGAGCACATGGAGAGACTGTATCCTTCCAGGTTGACCAAGCTGATAGTTCTCTACTAGAGAATGCTGAAATATACACAATCTCTACTAGCAGAATCACTTCAGACGATGTTACATCCGATTCAGAGCCTTCAGACTCATATGAACCCGATGATCATACCTGTCTCATCTCTTCAACGAAGAATCAGACTCAGAAGAAGATGAGATGGAAGACTCATAGACAGAAGAGGAAATGGAGTAATCCGAAGAAGAACAAGAGGAGGAAGAGCAAGAAGAAGAGCCAGAAGAAGAGGACGTATATCAATCTACACCACCTCACGAGTACTTCCCTGACTCTCAGCATCCGACAGAAGAGATCATGCAACTCGAGTACATTCAAAATCCAATCATTCTGTCAGATGATGATTCATAAAAAGACCCATTGATTGATCACTCTCCCTATGAAAGAGACATAGAGATGGACTCTTCTCAGCCAACATCACAAATCATCGACGCATCCCAGCCACCATCCGATACTGTTGAGTTCCTTGATTCTCAGGATTCTGATACTCCGGAAAAGGAGAGTGACGAAGATGACGTCATCTTCATGGATGTTCCAATAGATGTTCGCTCTATCCACCTTCGTGCATCTTCTGCCATTCCTGACCCTCCTCTCGAGATCATCTAAGTTCAGGTCGTCTCTACTCATGAAGGGATGATCAGTGCCCTCGAAAGATTTGAGGATGATTTTCGTATGATAATGACTGTTATCAGAGACTCAACAAATGAGTACACACTGCGGCAGAGAGAGTTAATCGAAGAAATCGAGGCTGAATACACGGTCTATCGTGCTGATAACTCTCGAAGTCCTCAATTCCCACAAAACCGCATTCATGCCTTTGCCGAAAATCTAGCAACTCAGCTCCTGCATGAACACTCTGATAATGAAGAACCAACTGCAGATGAGCTGGAGTTCTTCGAAGGGCAAAAAGTCATATATGGCAAGGTTTATGAAGCCCTCATCAGGTCTGCATTTCCATATTCTAACCAGCAAATGAGTTTGCTACATTCTTACAGGTACAATTTGGACTATGCATCTGGGAACCCTGAGGAGGAAGTAGACATTCAGATGATGAATGATCTTAAAGGATTGATGGATTCCATAGCCGATAACGACCACATTGATGACACCTCACCACATAGGTTATACATCGACTGCACTATTGAACACCACGCCTACAAGATTATCGAGAAGCTCGAGTACGTGAGTTTAGATGAAAGGGCGCGTGCTATCCCGTTTTCCATACCAGATGGAATAATGATCAACACTGCAAACTTTGTCACGGAACGACTCTCAGAAATCTTTGGCACTGTTCCCTCAGAAGAGCCCAGACAGTTATTCCATGATGGTCTACGTGAAGTCTACTACAAAATCTTGAACATCTTTCAGAATTCCAACCTCACTTATTCCGACCATCAGAGACAGCTTCTCCAGGGTATTCAAGGATCCATCCATGCACTAGGAAGAGACCCCAGCACAGCTGATCATGAAGATTGTGAAAACTAGGAATTAACAATCAATGATAACAATGATAATAATTTACAGCGGAATAAGAACAAATCGATGTTATCACTTCAAGCCTCAATTTTATTCGATCACAATAAAACGGTTATACAACTATAACAGGATCAAGAAACCTTGATCTTGAGGCTAAACCAAAACCCTAGACGTCTACATCTTTTCGTGTGCACACCAAAACCTACGTCCCTATGTCTCTTTATATAATAGAGATCTTTAGGGTTACAAGAAATCATAATTATACTAGGAGACTAATTAAAATAAAACAATTCATCTTTAGTCCCTCAACTTGCATCTTTTATTTTGTCTCATCAAATTAATAAATCCTAACAAAGATATACATCTGCGCTTCTTTGGTTTCATGGATTCCTTAAGAAGAGAACGTCCTAAGAGTGAGGTTATCAGATCCAATGGGACCCTCATCTTTGATCCCAATGGAATCATCTCAAAGTCAGTCGATGATATCACCTGGGATCTCCTTCACTTGCAAAGGGTTGCTGAAAAACACTTTGAAAGTTTCCCTCTTCATGTGGAAAGGATCCCAAACATCACTCAGGTCATCACTCGCCACTTCTTGAGATTCAATTCCAGGGTCCCACATTCCAGCACCATTGGCCCTGGAAGTTCCGCCACTCACTGATTCTGAAGGAAGGAAAGTCGAGCTCTCGACTCTAAAAGCAGCGCTTCTCGAGAGGCAACCCGTGGAATAAAACGTGTGTTTTTGATGTGTTAATAAGTGAAGATAAATCTCTGAATATCCTTCACACTTGGACATACCTCGAAAATATTTTCAAAATATTTCAAAAGTCGCAACTCATTTTTGCAAAATCACTTGTCTCAGATAAATAGGAAAATACTTTCAGAAAATTAGTTTATATGTTTCGAGCATTTGAGGTACTTGCATACTTCTTTTATGCATTATGCTCGAACTCGTTTAAAAACATATGTTCTACAAAATGATTTGTAATAGAAAATATCTTTTCATTTTCAGACAGTGATTCCTTTTCATTGCAAAAATATGAAGTTAAAAAGGTATATCCAACGTGTTCACACTTAAGAGATTGATTCACAAAGGATGGTTGAAATGGAAGGCAAGGTTCTTAATTAAAGGCAAATTCCCCTAAAGCTAAATAATCCTCATGGAGTTGCCGCAAAATAAAGACTTTCATCTTCTCGGCACATATTCAGATCTTCAGCTTTAGCTATTTGGGGAGTTTCTTCATCATTTCTCTGTTTTTATCTTTTTGTTTTACGTAGTACTGTTAATTAATAAAAGTAATCTATACCATATCCTAAGCTTATCATTAAGTGTGGGATTCCAGCCCAAAATTAACACGTGAGAAACATTTTCTTACATGTTCAAACTCTAAGTGTGGGATTTTACTTCCAGTAAAATCTCTACTGAAGAGAACATTAGGGACAATGTTCCTCTAAGTGTGGGATAGCGGTATATAATACCTTAGATAGATTTTTATGTCCAAATAGCAACTCAGAAAATGTTCCTCACTTTAAAAATTGATTAAATTTTTCAAAATTTTTGCTTTAAACAAAGAAAAGCGTGAGCTTAACTTCGACAGTAGATGGCTACTCATTCAGTTAGCTCTGCTATTTTTGAATTTTAATGTTTCTAAGAGGAGCTATTTTAAATATGAGTAAGTTATTTTGGAAAATAGTGTAGATAAGGTAGAAATTTCTCAAATTAAGAAATGATTATCTTAGGGGCAGCGCATGACTAAGCACATACAACCCATATTAATTGCAGTGAGGTATCTTAAGCCTATAAAGCATTCATTTTAAATGCTTCGCTATTCATTTGATTGTGTGTGCCGATGCATGCATTTCTGAGTTAGAACTTGCTCCTGGTATGCATTTCGAGACCATATTGGTGAGTACCGTACGCGGTATAGGTGTAATTAGATGACCTTGACATTCCCTAGGAAATAAACCCTTTTTCTCATATCTCTTCAAGCCTAACCCTGCCGATACTCATTTTTAGTGTCGATGATCCGCCTAGTAAACCCTGTTGAGCCTCAACCTTTTCATTTCTTAAAAACCCAAGTTTTTAAACCCACTCACTTTCATACCCACCAAAACCTTATCTTGGAAGTTTTAAATTTTTGAAAAACGCTATTTAGATAATCTTTTTGCTTTCACTCAAAAATCATAAATTTCGTGTTTTACTCAAAATTTCTCGTGTGCGTTTCCATGATCAAAATTTCAAAAGATCGAGAATTATGAGGTGCGAAAAATTGGCACAAAGTGAAATTCGAAATATCAAAAGATTGAAAAAAAAAATTAAAAAATGAAAGCAAGAAAGGATCCCAAAAAAAGGGAAGTAAGAAAAATAAAAATTCCTTAGAAATTCCCCGTCAAATAAATTCTAAGCCAAAAATATGTCATAGAAATAAAGCTAAGTGCTTCAAATCTCTCGAAAAACTTCGATCTAAAAAAGATACAGTCTTCCATGAGTTTTCAAAAAGATAGAAGTCAAAATAGCTATCTTCCTCCCTTACCGTTATCCGTTTCCGTTTTCATTAAAAAGCATTTCTAAATAAAATTTTTCATGAGTTTAAAAATTCTAAGATAAGCATAACCCTTTTACCTAAAAACATCCCACTATCCCATACCCTTTAAACCTCACTACACACACAACCCCGATGAATGTCTTGGGATAATTAGATCCGTCCTTACCTAAGTGGTGGAGATTTGATTCTCGATCAAGCCTATGACGATAAATGCTGCATGACTGGCTTTTGAGCGATTTCGTTTGTTTAGAATGATAGGAAACCCGATACACTTTTGAGTGAATTGAACCTGGTGAGATTGCCTAAGTCATGTGTATGCCAAAGATCACGAGAATCAGAAGCATGCCCAAAGATATTCATTTCTTATTTCTGGAACAAACATCTTATTTGTCTCAATTTTCTGAAACAGGTTACTTGTATGAAGAATGGTTGTTCTTAGAAATATTTTAATTCGCAAAAATCGGACTTAAAACATCTTTTTAAGTGAGGATAGTTGAAGTATTGCTTGAGGACAAGCAACGTCTAAGTGTGGGATATTTGATTGGACGTAAAAAGTCAAATTTTTGCGTACATAATTCCCATCTTTTTGGCCTCAAAATGGATGAAAACATTCAATATCAATACTTTTTCACCATAATTCATTATTAAGGCTAAAAATAAGGCGTTGATTCAAAAATCAAGTAAAATGGCCAAATAACGTACAAAATAGAGCATAAATGATACGGTCACGTTCTACAAGCACTTTTTAAGCATATTACCTCAAAATTATTCTTTGATTATCTCATTATAATCTTCGGGTAAATACGAACGCATGCATATAAAGAACGTTGAAAACGGATCAAGAACGAAGAAGATAGGGCCAAACGAGATACGATCCAGCACGCAAGACTTACAATCCAGTGCACAAGACCACGATCAAGGGGATACCACCCCATAGGGGCCGTATACACCCCCTAGAGGGCCGTATACCCCCCCCCCCCCCCCTTATGGGACCGTATACCCCCTCTTTGGGGCCGTATACCCCCTTGTAGGGGTGGTATACCCCCCTTTTGGTGCCGGATACGCCCCGTTTGCTACCGAATACGCCCTATTTGCTACCGAATACGCCCCTTTTGGTGTCGAATTTCATAGCTTGAGGGTGTATTTTAGTGTTAAATTGGGAGCGAGGGTGTTGAGTGTAAATTTGTAACTTGTAAGCCTATAAATAGAGGCTTTCACCTCCTCATTTCACACAATTCATCATCACATCATTCTACCAACACACACACTCTCTCTTTATTCTAGTTGTTAGTTAGATAGTTAGTTAGTAGTTAGTTTCTCGTTAATATTTAACGGGACTAACGGAGGGGCTACTTTGTAATATTTGTTGGAGATACTTGGAAGGGTGCTTTTGTAATATTCGAGGCTCTGTTCGTTGTAATCTTTCAGCTTATATTCAGACTACGCATTAATCACGGTTATCTCTTTCCTTATCTGTTATAATGCATGCTATTGTTATTATGCTAGATTTAGGATTCGTTACCATGAATAGTGAGTGGTTAGCTTGTGTGTTTGTTGTGATGTAGTTACCCATTATAATGGGGGATGCTGTTAATTTAATAATATAATTGAAAACTATGTTCTGTTTAACTTTTCATCTATGATTATAAACTGTTTTCAAATCTATCGCCTTTCCTACAATAAACGTGGTTAAAACTCTGAAAGACAAGGAGTCGCGAACCTTGTTCTGAGAGTAATTAATTATCTGTGCTATCTATACATGGTTTGATTTCGAAGCTTTGGAAATACCGTCAAACTAATGTATAGTACAACATGAATTAATCAGGGATTTATTGGGTAATATTAAGTGAGGGCTGGTTTATATCATAGATGGGTACGCTTTAATACAAACTGAGTTTAAATGGGTTCAGAGTGACCTGAATGTGCAATATGCGTGGAACACCGTAAAACGTCCTATTACTTAGTATAGTGCTGGAACCACCTCTGTTGTAGTACAAATGCATGGAAGCTACGGAACGGCCTTCGGTGTATACACTCTAACTTGCATAAGTGCGCAAGGCATGGAATGCCGTAAAACATCCTAGTACCTCGTGTAAGTGTCGGAAGCTTCCCCCTGGAACGGTTCCTGTACACCTAAGCTATGGAATGCCCGTCGGTGTATACATTCTGAGCAGCACTGGGTCATCCATCAGCTCTGAACCTAACAAACCATCGATAAAATGTTAACAAACGCTTTCTGATGCGCCCCCAGCGGTCGGTAAGGGAAATTACTTACCCCTTGTCGTTGCACCGGCTGCCGGAGGCAGCGATCAGTGGGTGTTTTAAATTTGTAATTGCGGGGCCTAAGTTTTCCCTAACAATGCTAATCCTAAGGGTAAGCAAGTGGTAGGTATGACCTAGAGTCGTTCTTCAAACCGACTGAATTGAAACTAAGGCGTGGCAGATGAGGGCTTTCAAACTAGTAAAGGGTTTATAAAATAGTGGGGAAGTTTTGGTTTTTATATTAAATAACTTAGGCAAGTAAATAAATAAAAGCGAAATAAAAATAAAAGATAAAGCAGATAAATAAAGATAGTGTTTGCTGAGACTTCGTTAATTAAGTTATGGGATGATGTTTGGAGAAACTGTTTTTGAAAGATATTTGTTAATTGTTATTCTTGAATACTCGTGATGTAAACACTAGATTCCCTACTAATTAAAATCCTATTAGCATGTCACACCGGGAGCTAGGTTATGGCAACATTACAAAGTATTTATAATAATAAGCAAAATCTTAATTATGGTTTAATAATACTTTCATATGAACGGGAACAAAATCTTAAGGTACTAGACAACACTGAATCATATAACGATTCCTCGTCATCCTAACAGATTTGTATATATAAAAAGTTCATTTATGACTTTAAACAAGCCCTTGCTTAAGACTACCCAATAAATCCACCAGTTATTCACAGCGTTCCTCACTTTAAGTGGTTCCACCGCTTCAAACCTTGGCCATGTCTTATCCTACGGTAATCCCCCATGTAGCCTTGCGGTTCCATAGTTTCATACATTTGACAAATTATATTGACACAGTTGACTGACTACCTTTTAATTGAACGTCGTTAAAAAGGTGTTGTAATCACGTTTATTGGTGGAAAGGCGATAGATTAATTTGAAGTTTAAAAGTCTATTTTAGAAAGGTTAATTAAACTAGGTTTCTCATTTTATATATTAGTTCGTAATATAACTACCTTCGGTCGTTACACAGCTTCCACGTTTTTGTACTCCACCTAACGTGTTTCCAACGCTATACTGCATAACAGTCGAACAGGGGCCGTCATATTACTTCGTAATATTGTACCGTTTCATAATACGACTACCTTCGGTCGTTCCTCGACTTCCATACATTTGTACTACACCTTGAAGTGTTTCCAGTACTATATCGAGTAACAGTCGAATAGGGGCCGTCATACTACTTTACGATAATTAAGACCATTTATATTTTACTACTATGATGATCCTAAGGCAACAATCAAACAAGAACATGCAATAAGATGATCAAAGCAATACTTTCGATCTTTAATATTTAATTATAAATCATCCCACAATTAACTAACTACATCGCAAACAAACACTACAAGTATACTACTCTCTAATCATGGCAATAACTAAATCTAGCATAATCAATAAAAACATAATTAATTAAGATAGATAAGGATAGAAAGAACCAGGATTAAATGCAAGAGAGAATAGACTTGAATTAATTGACACAATTCCGAGCATACACCGAAGATTACAATACGTTCCGTACTTTCCTTCTATTCTAAACAAGCTCCTAAACTACCCTAAGACTAATTTAGTAAGAAAATAGAAAGAAAGTAGAAGCAATATCTTAGGAGAAGTATATTGTTGACGCGCCCTAAACGGTCGGTCCAGGAATCGCTCCCTGCCGTTGCGGACCTCACGCTCAAGGCGGCATCATGGGTAGTTTTAAATTTATAATTGTCGGGACCTAAACCTTCCGAACAACGTACTGATACTAGGTACGAATACCTGATACTAGTAAGTGGCAAGGATGATCCAGGGTCGTTCCTCACGACGGTAGAATTGAAACAGAGCTCACTCGGATAACTTAGTAATTAAGCTGGGTTTTGGATAGTTGGATAGGTTTTGTATTTGCTTTTCTAATTTAAACTACTAAAACATAAAATAAAAGGGAAGCTAGCATGTATGTAACACTTAAGGATGACGGAGACGTGGTTCACCATGATTTGGGATAGTGCATTACCTGGATGATGTTCATTATGGGACACATTTAGGTAACAAACAAGTAAACTATAGGTGTAAACACTAGGACCCTACTTCTTTAGATAGATTCTAAATTAGTATGTCACTGACTACCTAGGCTATCGTGATTCTGATCAGAATAGGCTGCTCAACCCCCCACACTGCCTGGTTATGACAAGTGACCCATTAAGGGTGCAGGAATAAGGTAACAGACTGCCCTCAGGTTATTCTGACCTTTCTTAACACCTAAGTCTAAATGTTATTATCTAATCGTGTACTGATTATTAACTTTGTATTCTAAACTATCAGTTTTGTAGAGTCTAGGGGTTTAGGAATCCTGAACCACTGCTGGGCTTGACCTTCGTTTCTAGACTCATTCTCTTAGGTTGTAATTAGCACAAATACTTCTGTCATGATCTAGAACTCTCCTTTGCGATCAGTCATTCAGCCCTAGGAACACCAGCGGTGTACAATGCATACTCATTCCACAGCGTACCACCCTAGGCACCGTTCACGATGTACTATACTTAAACAGTTCCACAGATCCTTGTAACCAGGGATATGTTTACGGTGTACTACGATATTTCCACATCTTTTATCCCTAGGTACAGGTACGGTGTACTATGTTGAAGTGTTTCCACAGCTTCAGTTCCAGGGGTAGACAGACGGTGTACTGTAACATTTCCACAGCTATATTGGTTCCTAGACCATATTCTAGGGTCTCTACGTAATCCACAGTGTTGGCACAGACGGCTTTTTCCGGAGCTTCCACGTTGTACTCCACCAGTGGTGTTTCCAAAGCTATACCCAGTACTTCAGCCGAATTATAGTGACAGACACGGCTTCGTACAAACATACAGATAACATATCTACCGTAACTTAGGCCTACAGCTAAGGTGATAGTCACGTGAAGGACTGGAAAGGGTGATCCGTAACTAAGTCTAGATGCATGATAAGTTTAGACAGATACAAGGTTTAACAATTCCATTAATCATACCAAATTACAACTATCTAAATCATGGCAAACAATCAAGTAACAACTCACAAAGTATGGCAATAAACATTCCCAACATTAATAAATCACAAACATCAAACAAGAACATTATGACAAATTAATAAAAGAAAGGATAGATATTACCGGTAAATAAATGCGAGCAGAATAACACTTGTATTTCGCCGAATAATATCCCAAGTATTACATATGCTAGCTTCTACGAACTAAATTACATACTACCTCCGTCCCAAAATTATAGTCCATGTTTCCTTTTTGGGACGTCCCAAAATAATTGTCCACTTCCCATTTCAACCAATAAGAAGAGAGTTTAGGGGGTGCAGATTCTATTTGAGTGGTTGAAAACTGTTGTGGTCCCACTTTTATTAAACTGTGTGCTTTTTGTTGGTGGACAATAATTTTGGGACGGAGGGAGTAACTCTCTAAGCGACGGATTCTCCCCCTAATCTTCCCACTAGTTTCTAGAGAGAGAAACTCGAGAGAGAGAGACTAGAGAGAGAACCTAGAGAGATAAACTAAAACTACAAATGAAAACCTAAATCTAGAGAGAGAGTGGTGAGAGAGTGAATTGTTGAAGCGTGAAGTGATGATCTGTTTTGAAAATGGGAGGTAAAGCCTTATATTTATAGGAAACGCACAGCCGTATCCGTAGACCGTATCCAAACCTTTAAACACACAACCGTATCGCAAAGGCGAATAAAAATCAGATTTTTATCACCCAAACGCACAATACGGCTGAGCTGGACCATATACGGCTGAACCAGGCCGTATATGGCTGGACACAGGCCGTATACGGTCTGTGCAGGCCGTATACGGTCTAGGTTCAGCCGTATACGGTCTGGACCAGCCGTATACGGCTTGGTTCAGCCGTATGCTGATTCTTCGGTTCTTCGTTTCTTCGTTTGGGCGTAACTTCTTTGCCGTTTATCCGTTTTGGGCGATCTTTATGTCCACGCGTTCGTATTTTCCTAACAAAGAAAATGACATAAGCTAGAGGTCAAAATTCCAAGTGTAGCTAAAATTGTGCTAAAATACGTGAACAGAAGATTCAATGATCGTTTGTGCTCTGTTTTACTCATTTTTAGGTTGTTTTTGCTGATTCTTGAAACATCGTCTATATTTTAGCCCTTATGATGAAATGTGACGTTTAAGTTCATTTTTGAGTGTTTTCATTAATAATTGGGCTAACATGGTGAGATAATGGCACACAAAAACATGACTTTTTGCGTGTCATCAATTGTTCTAAGAATGGTGTGTGTTTCAAATGAGCCTAAAGCCTCCTATTTATAGAAGAGTTTTGGTGCATGTTAGCAAGTAAAAGCTCACAATAGCAAAAGGTGGAAAAGGTAGTTGCACCAGGTACGCGCATATAGTGGCACGAGGTACGCGTATATAGTAGCAAGAGGTACGTAAAGTTGCGTAAAGGTCTAACACCAGGGTACACGCAAGGACCAAAAAGCGGGAACTGGATAGGGAGGAGGCAGCAGCCGGCGGCCTGGTGGCTGGTAGCCGGCGGCCTGGTGGCTGGCCGGCGGCGGCTGGCTGCCACCCGTCCCGGTTCGTCGCCCGTTGCCTCGTTGCTTGTTTCGCGCGTATCTTTTTTGTTATGCGTCCGTTTGCGTCGATTCTTTTTTTGTTGGATTCAAAATTCAAAAATGAAGACTTTGAAGAAAAGATATCTCAAGAATTCATCTCTAAACTTTAGATGTGTCGTACGAATCATTTGGATCTTCCGGCGTACGTAGAATCTTCATTCTTCGTCCGTTTTTGTTGATTCTTCTTCTGTTGGATTCGTAATTTGAAAACGAACATCTTGGGTAAGATAGATGTTGGTGATGGGCACTTTTGTCTTGAAATCTCGTTTTGATGCCTCGAATCTTCAAACGTGCGTGGAATCTTCGTTTTACATCCGTTTTGCTTGATTTTTATCGTGCAACCTTGTTTTGACCATCTTGGCATAATATCATTAATTTGTACTGTTTTTGAGTTAATATGCCAAGAATCGTTCCAGAAAGAGAGAGATATCGGCAGTAAAAACGTGACTTTTTACGCGATATCAAGTATCCCACACTTAGAACTTTGCTTGTCCTCAAGCAAACTCGTTTTCAACATGGTTAAAGATAAGAAGATAATGAAAATTTTTAAGGCGGAACTTTTTACTAAGGGGTTTTGGGAAAGTAAAATACTTGTTCTTTGAAAAGGAAAAGTTGTAATCTTTAGGAGCATGCTTTCGATCTTTGATCTTTGATACATGACTAGGCGATCCTCTCAAGGTGGTCACTCAAATCATTCAAAGTGTTTAGGGTTTCCTATTCTATTATATCAATCACTCAGAACGCCAGTCATGTATCGTTTATCGTCATAGGCTTGATCGAGTATCAAATCGTTACCTTTTAGGTGAGCGTGAAGTCGATCTAGCCACAATCATTCTGAGGGAAGTGATGTAGGGTTTTTGGAGTGGAGTGTCGGTGGTATGAGAGGGGGTTGTGTTGGTCTTTCATAGGTTTTCTTTTTGGTGAAGCGGAAAGCTGAAATTTTTGAATTTTTTTCTTTTTTTGGGAGGAATGACGCCTTTTTCTTTCGGGAGGAGTCTTTTTTCTCCACTTGAGTTTCTTTTCTTTGAATTTTCTTGGATATTTTCTTTCTTTGACGTCATATCCTTGTCACTTCTCTTCTTTCATCTTTAGAACTTCTTATGAAGTTTGAGGGATGCTTTTGAGTAGGTAACGGTTAACGTATTTATTTTTGGGTGTATGGATGGGTTCAAGAATGATGTGATTCGATCTCCTTTTTGCTCACCCGTTTGGATTCGAAATGCATAACAAGAGCAAGTTCTGATTCTAAACGCATACATCGGCACACTCAAGAATCGAAAAAGTGAAGCATTAAAAATGAATGCTTTATATGGCTCAAGATACCTCACGAATTGAAAACTGGGTTGTTGTGTGCCTAGTCATGCGATGCTCTTTATGGGATTACTAAACTAATTTTTCAAAAGAATTCGCATTTTATGTATCCTTCGTCCCCAAAGTAAGTCACTATTTGTCTAAAATTTTCATTTTCAACATATTTTTAACTCAATTTTGAAAATTTTTGTTTACTTTTTGGAGAAGGATGGTCTAAAGAGCAGCGAGTTTAGAATCAAGCATATACCATTATCCATTTTACAGTAGTGTAACTACTGCTATCCCACACTTAAAGGAACATCGTCCTCGATGTTATTCTAAGCTCTAAATGGGGTAAAATCCCACACTTAGGATTTTAAACATCTTAGACGTATTCTTTTAGCAGTGTGTTGGGTTTGAATCCCACACTTAGTGATAAGCATAATGGATATGGTATATTTATAACGAAGGAAAGAGACTGGTATAGAAGTACTCCCCGGTATTTGCAGTGTTCCATGGTATGCTTTTGCCAAACTTCGTCTTGCTGGGTTCATTCTTGATCAAGTCTTCTTGTGATTGGTCTCGTAGGTGTGAACACGTTAGATATACTTTCTTTGATGCGCGGCATCAAAAACTTGATGTGTCAGGCAGAAACTTGATCGTATATCCAAGTGTGAAAGATAGTCGGAGACTTCATCACTTCTTGGAATGTAAAGTTGCGGAAATGTAAAACACGGGTTGCCTCCCGAGAAGCGCTCTTTTAAAGTCGAGAGCTCGACTTCTTTTCTCCTAGCTAGATGGAGATGGATGCATCCATGGGATCCACTGTGTTGATGTTGTAGGCCCTAGGTTGCGGGAAAGTATATCGAGGTGGATAGATTCTCATGAAATGATTGACTATTGTCGTAATCAATTCAAGTGGACTATCTCTCGATGTTTCCTTGTAGTTTAGAAGATGCTCTGAAGTTGTCCTTGCAAGTTCGTGAAGTCCGAAGGTGATGTAATCGACTGCTTTAGTGACAGTCCCACCAGGGTCGGTCATGGTGGTTGTGTTTGTCTTAACAACCTCTCTTGGCGGTGGGTTTTGCCAGAGAGAGCATACAAACGCCAAGAATTGCAGTTTTATGCCTTCATAGTTTTCGGTCTTGGGGTCTCCGTTGAATCTTCTAATGGATGTGCACAGGTCCTCTATTTGTCGGTGCTGATGGTCGTTGAATGGAAAGTTGGATTCTGAGAAAACTAGAGTAAGCTGACGAAGTATCTCCTTGCATCCTGAGTAGAATATGAACTTTGTTCTGGAGTTACTTTTCCGTTGTCGAATCTCCCTTAGATGGATCGTAACATAAGTAGCGATATCAAGTGTTGATTCATATGTAACCCTAAAGGGTCGTTCGCGCCTTGATTCCTCCCAAACGAGATCACTAAGTTCTTCAATCAATAACTCAATTTGTTTTTCAACAGCGGAGTTGATGACCATAGATCCGCTTTCTTTGGAATTGAGGTGATCTTCTCTACTTAGCATGTTGAGCAATGATGTGAGGTCATTCGTCATCAAGATGTCGGCACGACTGCTCGGATGTCCAGTAGTCTCTTTCATATGCGCTCTAATGGATCCTAACATCTCCCATTGCGTTGAGGTGAATGGGATGTTAGATCTTTTAAGGGCATTGTAGATCCTAGCGTAAGTCCATTTCTGCTGTTGACAGAATTGCAGTTCAGCAGGGGAAAGAGCAAGCATGTTGGCTACGCTGCTTATTCCTCCTACTACTTTGTCAAATCTTTCGATGAATTCTTCGAACACTTTGTGATCTATGATGGTTTGCAGTTGGTATCTTGTGCGTTTGGAATATTCCTCCAGTGTTTCTCTTCTCGTGGGATGGTTGTGGTAACTTTCCGCCATTTCTTCAGTTGTAAACGGTTTAGTTGGCGGCATGCTTCTTTTGTTTTCTTCTTCTATCTTTCTCGTTCTGATCAATTCTTCCATCGTTGGGTTCTTCACTAATGGAGATGCATTTTTCATCTCTTGTCCTATTCGTCGGAGGTCAATCGGGAAATATGGCGTGATTGCCATTTCCTTGCTAGATTTTCTTTCACTTATTGACTTTGCAGTTTCTTCGTCTCTGGCGGTCTTCATGGAGATCATGTACATATCGGCTTGCTCTCCAGCGTTTGGATTGTCGATATGGAAAGTGATGGTTTCTCCCTGAGACTGCAAGCTGATGGTTTGTGCGAAGACGTTGATGATTGCCTTGGCCGTATTCATGAAAGGTCTTCCTAGTATGATTGAGATGTGTACGTCTTCCTGCATATCTATTACTACAAAATCTGCTGGGTAAAGAAATTTGTCAATCCTAACTAAAACATTTTTAGCTATTCCCCTAGGGTATTTGACTGAGTGGTCAGCAAGCTCAATGCTCATTTTGGTAGGTCGAAGGTTTTCTAACTCAAGCCTTTTGAAAAGCGAGTACGGCATAAGATTAATACTAGCTCCTAAATCGGCGAGTGAACAGATAATGCCTGAATTGTAGATAGAACAGGGGAGAGTAAAACGTCCGGTATCTCCGAGTTTTTCAGGAATGGTATTTTTCAAGATAGCTGAACATTCCTCGTTCAGCGGGACATTGGGTACTTCGGGTACCTTATCCTTGGTTGTAAGAAGTTTTCTGAAGTACTTTTTGGAGTGAACTTCAGAGGCGGTTTCTAGGAATTTCCTATCAAGTTGAAAAGACTTAAGCTTGTCGGGTCGTTGTTTAAGACGAGCCGGAAATGGAATGTTTACTTTCCTATTCGGTGTAGACTCTAAATCCATTGTCGATGGGACAATAGGTGGTTCCTTCACCAGAGAAGAAACTGTAGGTGGGCTATGTGCTACCTAAGAGTCTTGAATATGAGAAGCCTCCTTAGGGCAACTAGTTGGACTATCCTGAGGGTTAGTGTTAATATGTTGTACTAATTGTCCTAATTAGGATTCGAAAGCTTTTAACAAAGTCAGTTGATCACTTAAGATGAGATCAACTTGGTCTTGTCTAGCCGAGATTCCTTGAATGACTTGTATCAGGGTGTCATCAAAACTAGAGGTTTGTGAAGGAGAGGGTTCGGAAGGTTGGAATAGGTAAGTTGGTGGGCTATTCCTAGGTGGGATAAGAGAAGGGTTAGTATTGGGTGAAGTTAGATGAGATTGGGGAATTTGGGCTAAGTGGTTCGTATTAGAACAATTGAGGTAGGTTTGAACTTGACAGACTTGTTGTGGTTGACTTTTTAATTCCTTGATCTCTTTGGTTAGTTCTTCCACTTGCTGAGCGAGGGTTTTGATAGCTTCATTCTTGATTGTAGTTGGTGGATTCACTATTGAAGAGTGATTTTCACTGTTCCAGTCATGGTTGTGTATGGTCATTTTCTCAATAAGGCTCCAAGCTTCATTTACCATACAGTCTATGAAACTACCTTGAGAGGCGGTATCAAGTAAAGGACGGTGATGTGGGAAGAGACCATTGTAGAAAATGTGCAACTGGTCTGAGTGCTCAAATCGATGATTTGGACATTTCTTAGGTAATCCCTTAAAGAGTTCCCATGCATCGTAGATTGATTCATCATGCCCTTGACGGAAGTTTATGATGTTGGTCCTAAACATGGCTTGTTTTGATGGGGGGAAATATTTGACCAAAAATTTGGTTGCTAATTCTACCCAAGAGGTTATAGAGTTAATCTCTAGTCCCTCGAACCAGGTTTGTGCATGAAGAGTGAGTGAGTATGGAAAAAGGTATAGATAGACTATGTCATGATTAACCCCAATCGGCTTAAAGGAGTTGTATAAGGAAATGAATTTGTCAAGGTGAGAGTTGGGATCATCATTTAGTAGGCCATGGAATTGACAGAGGTTTTGGACTAACTGAACAATGTGTGGCTTTAACTCGAATGATCCTCTACCAATTTCGTGATAGACAATTGGTCCTCCTCGACCTTCAATCAAACGTTTAGAGTCTTCAACGAGAGTTATACGTGTAGCTGTCATAGTCTCGTTGGCAGGTGGTTGACTAGTTGAATGGATAGGGGTTGTAATTTCAAAAAGTAGTAAAAAGAAGGAAAAACAAATAAAGAAGTAGGGGTTTAAGGAATTCTAAAGGTTCACAAGTAAGTAAGTTTGTCTTAACGCCTAAGGATCGTACAATTGGTTCCCCGGCAGCGGCGCCAAAAACTTGATGCGCCCCCAGCGGTCGGTATGGAAAATTACTTACCCCTTGTCGTTGCACCGGCTGCCGGAGGCGGCGATCAGTGGGTGTTTTAAATTTGTAATTGCGGGGCCTAAGTTTTCCCTAACAATGATAATCCTAAGGGTGAGCAAGTGGTAGGTATGACCTAGAGTCGTTCTTCAAACCGACTGAATTGAAACTAAGGCGTGGCAGATGAAGGCTTTCAAACTAGTGAAGGGTTTATAAAATAGTGGAGAAGTTTTGGTTTTTATATTAAATAACTTAGGCAAGTAAATAAATAAAAGCGAAATAAAAATAAAAGATAAAGCAGATAAATAAAGATAGTGTTTGCTGAGACTTCGTTAATTAAGTTATGGGATGATGTTTGGAGAAACTGTTTTTGAAAGATATTTGTTAATTGTTATTCTTGAATACTCGTGATGTAAACACTAGATTCCCTACTAATTAAAATCCCATTAGCATGTCACACCGGGAGCTAGGTTATGGCAACATTACAAAGTATTTAGAATAATAAGCAAAATCTTAATTATGGTTTAATAATACTTTCATATGAACGGGAACAAAATCTTAAGGTACTAGACATAACTGAATCATATAACGATTCCTCGTCATCCTAACAGATTTGTATATATAAAAAGTTCATTTATGACTTTAAACAAGCCCTTGCTTAAGACTACCCAATAAATCCCCTAGTTATTCACAGCGTTCCTCACTTTAAGTGCTTCCACCGCTTCAGACCTTGGCCATGTCTTATCCTACGGTAATCCCCCATGTAGCCTTGCGGTTCCATAGTTTCATACCTTTGACAAATTATATTGACACAGATGACTGACTACCTTTTAATTGGACGTCGTTAAAAAGGTGTTATATTCACGTTTATTGGTGGAAAGGCGATAGATTATTTGAAGTTTAAAAGTCTATTTTAGAAAGGTTAATTAAACTAGGTTTCTCATTTTATATATTAGTTCGTAATATAACTACCTTCGGTCGTTACACAACTTCCACATTTTTGTACTCCACCTAACGTGTTTCCAACGCTATACTGCATAACAGTCGAATAGGGGCCGTCATATTACTTCGTAATATTGTACCGTTTCATAATACGACCACCTTCGGTCGTTCCTCGACTTCCATACATTTGTACTCCACCTTGAAGTGTTTCCAGTACTATATCGAGTAACAGTCGAATAGGGGCAGTCATATTACTTTACGATAATTAAGACCATTTATATTTTACCACTACGATGATCCTAAGGCAACAATCAAACAAGAACATGCAATAAGATGATCAAAGCAATACTTTCTATCTTTAATATTTAATTATAAATCATCCCGTAATTAACTAACTACATCGCAAACAAACACAACAAGTATACTACTCTCTAATCATGGCAATAACTAAATCTAGCATAATCAATAAAAATATAATTAATTAAGATAGATAAGGATAGAAAGAACTAGGATTAAATGCAAGAGAGAATAGACTTGAATTAATTGACACAATTTCGAGCATACACCGAAGATTACAATGCGTTCCGTACTTTCCTTCTATTCTAAACAAGCACCTAAACTACCCTAAGACTAATTTTTAATAAGAAAATAGTAAGAAAGTAGAAGCAATATCTTAGGAGAAGTATATTGTTCTAAGAATGGTGTGTGTTTCAAATGAGCCTAAAGCCTCCTATTTATAGGAGAGTTTTGGTGAATGTTAGCAAGTAAAAGCTCACAATAGCAAAAGGTGGAAAATGTAGTGGCACGAGGTACGCGCATATAGTGGCACGAGGTACGCGCATATAGTGGCACGAGGTACACGCATATAGTGGCACGAGGTACGTAAACTTGCGTAAAGGTCTAGCACCGGGTACACGCAAGGACCAAAAAGCGGGAACCGGATGGGGGGTGGCAGCAGCCGGCGGCCTGGTGGCTGGCCGGCGGCGGCTGGCTGCCACCAGTCCCGGTTCGTCGCCCGTTGCCTCATTGCTTGTTTCGCTTGTATCTTCTTCGTTATGCGTCCGTTTGCGTCGATTCTTTTTTTGTTGGATTCGTAATTCAAAAATGAAGACTTTGACGAAAAGATATCCCAAGAATTCATCTCTGAACTTTAGATGTGTCGTACGAATCTTTTGGATCTTCCGGCGTACGTAGAATCTTCATTCTTCGTCTGTTTTTGTTGACTCTTCTTCTATTGTATTCGTAATTTGAAAACGAACATCTTGGGTAAGATGGATGTTGGTGATGGGTACTTTTGTCTTGAAATCTCGTTTTGATGCCTCGAATCTTCAAACGTACGTGGAATCTTCGTTTTACGTCCGTTTTGCTTGATTTTTATCGTGCAACCTTGTTTTGACCATCTTGGCATAACATCATTGATTTGTACTGTTTTTGAGTTAATATGCCAAGAATCGTTCCAAAAAGAGAGAGATATCGGCAGTAAAAGCGTGACTTTTTACGCGATATCACTTTCCGAATTAGGTCTTAAATGCTCTACTTGAATTAGAATACTTTATGGTGTTAAGAATGGTCAGAAATTAAATATCGGTCTGTTACCTTATTCATGCACCCAGGAGTTAACTCCAAGAAGGGTCACTTGTCTTCACAGTCAGTGTTGGGGGTAGAGCAGCTTGATCTGATCAGACTCATGATAACCTAGTACTCAGTGACATATTGTCTGAGAAATCAGATAGTAGGGTGCTAGTGTTTACACCATAAGTATCTTAAACAAGTAGAATACAAATACTTAGAAAGAATGTTTTCAAAACATCAATCCAAACATCATCTCCCCTTAAGGCTAATGAAATCACAACAAACACTCCTCTCCATACTAATTATCACCTATAATTTTATTTTGCTGATTATCTAGTTTAATTTAGGACCTAAGTAATTAAAAACCCAAAAATCAAATCCCTTGTTTACAAACCCTACTAAATCGAATCGATCGTCTTGAGTGCTTGGTTTCACAATACGGTTGATCTTAAGAACGACCCTGAGTCATTACTTACCGCTATTCGTAGTTATAAGTAAAACTTAGGTTCCCAGCTCTATAAATTTAAAAACCACCCTCCGATCGCCCGCCTTGAGCGTAAGGTCCGGCAACGACAAGGAAGTAATTCCTTGACCGACCGTTCGGGGCGCGATCAATGTGAATGCTGGTAGTATTCATTGTAGATGAATATGTAACTTGTTGAGACCAAATTCACATGTATTCATTGTTGATGAATATTGGAATGACCCAACCTCGAGATGTTACTGCATGGATCTGTTGGATATAGTGTCCAAGTTCATAACTAATTGGTAAGACTATCATTGAAAGTAGAGTCATTTTTGGGTCGCCCTCAATGTACAGTTAAGAGATATAAATAAAGGAGAGATAATATTAATTCTAATTGGTTTATTAATTTATAGTTGGTAAATTAACTAGAAACTGAATAATTAAGAAGCAAGGGCAAAATCGGATCGGGTTAAAGGAAGCCAGATGGGCCAAAGGTCCAACCGCCAGTTGGAAAGCCCAACCGCCGGTTGGGTAAGTACAAAAGATTCTGGAAACAGTTCCAACCGTCGGTTGGAGAGCCCAACTGCCGGTTGGAAGCCATGGATGAATATTTGCTGTCCCACATTGCTCCAAGGAAGTTTTCCAAGGCCATCTCTCACTATATAAATATAGGGCATGCCAAGGCTTCAAACAGACAATTCTACATTCTCTCTTTCTCATTCCTACTCTTTGTAAGAGTTTACTCGACTAGAATCGGGACCTTAGGAGTTGGAATTTCTCTTTGGTTCATGTGTGTGAGCCATTAGAGGTACTCTAGTTTGAGTACTCGCCTCCAAGTCAAGAAGGTCTGCCACGGTGGTCTACGTGTGAGAAATCCGATTTTCTCAAAGGTTAGTATTTTCTTATTTATCTATTTATTTTGTTTTGTTGCTTTATATATTAAGTTAAGATCCTTTAGGGTTTAGTTTCCTTCTTGCCCTAGATTAATTGTTATTTCCGCATTGTATGTTAATCTCGTTAGGGAATAGAAAACTCATCAGTGGTATCAGAGCCTTAGCTTAATAAATATTAGCATTTAATTATCTACAATAGAATGTAGATAAAGATGAATTGAAAAAGAAATTGTCTATATATATATATATATATATATATATATATATATATATAGATGAGTTCAGGTGAAAATAAGGAGATAAAAAAAACAGTGAAAACACATCTCCACCCACCATCTAATCTAACATATATATATATATATATATATATATATATATATATATAAGGGATGGGGATAAAAAAACGGTGAAAACACTTTTTGATTCACAATTTTTTTAAGTTGTGAACTTTCATTTTTTTTGCTTCACATATAAATTTTTTTGTGAACCCTTATATATATTTTTTTCACATAAAATTTTCGTCATGAATCTTTGTTTTTTTTTTTTTTGCTTAACACAAAGTTTTTAACTTTTTTAATTGTGAATCTTAGTTTTTTCACATAAATTTTTTTGTAAATTTTTTTACGAAATTTTTTAAAGTTTTTTTATTGTGAACTTTAATTTTTTTTTTGTTCACGAAAAGTTTTTAACTTTTTCAAATGTGAACCTTAAATTTTTTTGAGTTCACGGAAAGTTTTTAACTTTTTCAATTGTGAACCTTTTTTTTCAACTGTGAACCTTAATTTTTTTTTAGGTTCACGGAATGTTTTAAAATTTTTCAATTGTGAACCTTTTTTTTTTAAATGTGAACCTTAATTTTTTTTGAGTTCACGGAAAGTTTTTTACTTTTTCAATTGTGAACCTTAATTTTTTTTTTGGTTCACGGAAAATTTTAACTTTTTTAATTGTGAACTTTTTTTTTCAACTGTGAACCTTAATTTTTATTTTTTGGGTTCACAACAAGTTTTTAACTTTTTCAATTGTGAACCTTATTTTTTTGTTTCGGGTTCACGGAAAGTTTTTAAGTTTTTCAATTGTGAACCTTAATTTTTTTGTTTTGGTTTCGGATTTGACTTTATTTTATTTTTTTCACAAAAAATATTTTTTTCACACAAAAATTATTTTTTTTTGTGAACCTTAATTTTTTATGGTTTACTTAAAAAAAAAAAAAAAAGTTCACACCTTAAAAAAACTGTGAAGGAAAAAGTGTTTTCACCATTTTTTTTATCTCCACCGCTTTTATATATATATATAAGTTAGATTAGATGGAGGGTGGGGATGTGTTTTCACTGTTTTTTTTATCTCCTTGTTTTCACAGGATCTCATTCCTATATATATATACAGGATAGTGATCAAGAGAGGAGTACCTTTTTTGGGGGAAGGGAGGAAGCGTTCCAGAGCGTTAGTATTCATCAAGAAGCATATTACAATCATCAATCAAAACGTTAACAAAAAATTATTTTTACTGGTAAATAGTAATCAAAATCGATGCTATAAAGAATATTTTAACGAATGAATTTCATTTTTAAGTCATAACATTGGTTGATGAATATTTATTTAATAAATTGTTAATATTCACTGTGATGAATATTAACTAATATGCATCACGATGCATATTAAAACTTCACATTATTTGAAAAATATTTTTATTGTTAATATTCATCGCGATGCATATTAACGGATTTGGATCTAATATTCATAAATCGATGTTATAACTTGCAGAAAGAATTTATCAAGGAAGTTTAACATTCATAGCATCGATTCTGATTAACATTTACTAAATTTCAGTTTCCTTTTTTCGAGATTTGTATGGGTGAAGGCAATATGATTCCCGATGAATACTAACGCTCTGGAATGCTTCCCCCTTCCCCGAAAAAATACACTTCCCTCTGGATCATTCCACTATATATATATATATATATATATATATATATATATATATATATATATATATATATATATATATATATCTATATAAGATTTAAATATAGATTTTTCAAATAATTAAATTAAGTATATATGTATAATCGAAATTTATATATATATATATATATATATATATATATATATATATATATATATATATATATGTAGTTTAATTAAATTAACATATATGTAAATATGAATTTACAATTTAGATCCTAATATTTTGAATTGTTTAAAATATACCCCTCAATTTTAAAATGTTTAAAATAGAACCATAAACCTCAAAAGTGTAAGAGAAACCTTATATATATATATATATATATATATATATATATATATATATATATATATATATATATTATGAATTATATACGTATCATTAAAATCTAAATACATCGTTAGTCAACTGATAAATCGGCTCACCCATAGTGAACAAACTATAAGAGAGGTATAAGGCGGGCAATTTGTTTCCCTAAAGAAGTGGGTTTTTAATATGCTTCGCGCTGACCTGCTTATCCGTTTCTTTGTGCGTTCAATGGAACTACCGAGGACTTTTGATAGGATGATGTCAAGATAAAAAGTATTGACTTAAAAGTACTAAAATAAAATCCCGTTTTAGATATAACAAATGTGAACAATATGCTAGCCCATGAAAACCGCGGATCTCTCAAATGGACTGTTAATGGAGCGTGTGTGGCTTACCGGCACATTAATAAGAGAACATAAGTGAGAGGTGATGTGAGACTCGCGATTTTCAAGCATACTCGAGCCGGGGACCACGCGGGTTTTGCATGGTTAAATTCACCATCTTATTCATGATCCTCGGCATCTCAGTAATGAATGGTAGATAAGCATATCTGAGATTAACATGTCATTGATAAGAATCAATGAATCTCAAAAGAACTAGGAGTTTCATAGAGAATGAAATTGATAAAAGTGTTGTCTACCTAAAATAAATTCGTGATATGATTACGGCAACCCTCTTCATAAAACGAATCTAAAATATGGATCCTAGCCTTAATATAAAATTGGGTTATCAATTAAGGAATATTCATACTAACTAAAACTGTTTTATCTTATAGATGTCTACTGAAAATGGTACTAATCCTCCCGTTCCCAATTCCGCAAATAACTCGAACTTCTCACTACTCTTAGTTCTTAGGAGGGAAAGACATACCGGTCCAAACTATATGGACTGGAAGCGAAACCTTAGATTCACCCTAAGGTACGAGAACAAGGAGTGTGTTCTCGATGAGCAGATTCCCACTATTGATGATGATTCAACCCAAGAGGAGATTGAAGCTCACCGAAAACATTATGATGATGCGAATAAAGTGTCTTGCATCATTGCATCTTCCATGAGCCCTGAACTGCAAAAGACTTTTGAGAATACTTGGACTTATGAAATGAACCAACAGCTAAAGGAAATGTTTCAGGCAAAGGCAAGCAAAGAGCGCCTTGATGTGGTTGAATCCCTCATGGCTTGCAAAACCAAACCTAGAGCTTCTATTTGTGCTTTCGTCTTGGAGATGAAAGGGTACTTTGATAGGTTGGAATCTTTAAACATGATGTTTGATACTAAGCTTTCCATCAACATAACCCTATCTGGTCTGCCAGCTGTCTACAATCAGTTTGTAATCTCATATCAAATGAATTTGAATGAGAAAGAGAGCTCAATAATGGAACTTCATAATTTGCTGCAAATTGCTGAGCAAGGGATCAAGAAGGAGGATATGCCCTCTAGTTCAGCAACTCCTGTGTTGTCTGTTGGTCATAATGCAAAGAAAAGAAAGACATCTAATTCCAACTGGAAAGGAAAAACTGCGAATGGAAAGTCCAATTGTGGGTCTAAGATAAATATTGAATCTGAGATTGCACCTACAAGTGATCCAAAGGAAGCAATGTGCTTTTACTGCAACACAAAGGGGCACTGGAAGCGTAGCTACCCAAAATATCTGAAGAACCTCAAAGATGGAAAGGTCGAAAAGAGTAGTCACTCAGGTATGTTAATGATCAAACTCCACAATACTACCACTTCTAATTCATGGGTCCTGGATACAGGGTGTGGTACTCACATTTGTACTATATTACAGGGGCTAAAGGAAAGTAGGAGTTTACAAACATGGAGAGCTCAATTTAGTCATGGGAAACAGAAGAATCACGCCCGTGACAAAGATTGGAAAGTTTGAGCTAATGCTGAAGTCTGGAGTTAGGATAGATTTAAATAATTGCTGTTAATCGTCAGAAATGACAATAAACATTATTTCATTTCATGCTTTGTTTAAGGATGGTTATAAATTTTAATTTGATAATGATAATGGAGATATTTCAGTTTATTTAAATTGTTATTTTATTTTTAAAGCTTCTCATTGCAAATGCATATACGAAAATGTTGAATGTGTTAGCAATGTGATTTTGAATGTTGGTTCATCTAATGAGCTTAATAAATCAAAATTGTGGCATTCTCGTCTTGGGCACTGATGCGCCCCCAGCCGTCAGTGTCGTTGGTGTTGTTGCAACGACTGAGGGTGCGATCAGGGTGTTTTAAAATTTGTTTTGCTCGGGGCCTAAACTTCCGAACTACCTACTGGTACTATGTACTAGTACCTGATACTAGTATGTGGTAAGGATGATCAGGGTCATCTCCAGACGGTCGAATTTGAAACAGAGCTCGTTTGGATAATTAAGTCTTCAAGATAGGGTTCAGATAGTTGGTTTTGTTTGGGTTTTTTTTTTATCTAATTTAAACTACTAAAGCAATAAAACTAAAATGGACTAGCTAGCATATAAGGAACAACTAAGGATAAGGAAGACGCGGTTTACCATGACTTGAGATAATATAATGTTGGGAAGGTGTTTATGATGGGGACACTTTCAGATTAATAGATTGACAGAACTTGGTGTAAACACTAGAACCCTACTAACTAATTTCCCATTGGCATGTCACTAGGAGCTAGGTTATCATGATTCTGATCGGAGCAATACGCTAGACTTCCAATACTTAACTGGTTGAAAGATAAGCAACCTATCTTGGTTAAACACAGAGGTACATGAATAAAGTAGCGTATCGTCTCATAGGTCCGACCGTTCTTAACATATAAGCTTATCTCCCGTTCTTCTAATTGTGTAACTAATTATTAACTTGTTATGTTTAAATAATCAAATATGTAAGATCAAGGGGGTTTATGTATCCTAGGTCACTTGGACTTTACTTTCCTAGATCTTGTTAATACCTTTCTTAAACTCTAATTACTTTGATTTATGACTTAGACCTCTCCTTTTCAAACAATTATACATCCATGGATTATTCGCAGTTTGTTAAAACGTGTTTCATATGCAGACCATGCCTTTCAGTAATTAGACAGTGTACTTTACATGGTAGTTCCACGTCTTCTTACATCCAACACGCGGTCAAGAGTAATTGACAGTGAAAGTGACACTCTAAACTAACTAAATGTAAAGCAGTGCAGAAATGTAAACCTAATATGTACAACGAGTGGTTTCACTGTGTCTTACTTATTTCATGTCATGGGCACAGATAACTACTTACCACAATTAAGGTTCATGACTCCCTAATATCTAAGTTGTAGTCACATGGATAACTAGAAAGGGTACTCCATAAATTAGGTCTGGTGTCATATATTCAAACAATAAAAAAGTATAATAATTCCCATTCATATAAGTTTCTTTTTATAAATTTAAACTATGTTGGAATGAGTTATTTTTACGATCCTATCAACTAACTAACGTAGAGTTGTCCGCAATCAGATAGAAGATATGTCGAGATAAGGCTTGCACACCCGATTCATAAGGTCCATGAATACAGCCGGTGCATTGGTTAAACCGAATGGCATCACTTGGAATTTGTAATGCCCGTAACGGGTTCTGAAAGCGGTTTTCGGGATATCGGTGTCGCAAACACGCAATTGATGATAACCTGATCGAAGATCAATCTTGGAATAGAAACTCGACCCTTGAAGTTGGTCAAACAAGTCATCGATTCGAGGAAGTGGATAACGGTTCTTGACGGTCAATTTGTTTAACTCTCGATAGTCGATGCACATTCTGAAAGAACCATCTTTCTTTTTGACGAATAGGACCGGAGCACCCCAAGGTGAGGAACTCGGCCTAATGAATCCCCTTTCCAGGAGTTCCTGTAATTGGGTGGACAACTCCTGAAGTTCAGATGGTGCTAAACGGTATGGTGCTCGGGCCACAGGTGCAGTACCAGGCACGAGATCGATTGAGAACTCAACCTGTCTTGGTGGTGGTAGACCAGGCAGTTCTTCGGGAAAGACTTCTGGAAAGTCTCGAACGATTGGTACATCCTCAAGTCGCTTCTCCTCCGACTTTTTCTCCAGAATGTGTGCGAGGATTGCTGGGTAACCCTTTCTCAGAAATTTTCAGGTTTTCAAACAAGAGATGATGTTTAGTCTCGTCCCACCGGTCTCCCCCTGTATGACCAAAGTTCTACCGGCGGCGAGAGGGATTCGAACGACCTTGTCGTAGCAGACTATTTCAGCGCGGTGTTTGGACAACCAGTCCATACCAATGATGACGTCGAAACTTCCTATTTCAACAGGCATAAGGTCAATGGAGAAGGTTTCGTCGGCTAGGGTTAAAGTGCAATTGGGTATCACACTATCGGTTTCTATGAGTTTACCATTTGCAAGTTCTACGGTGTACTTAACATCTAAGGCAACAGGGTTGATGTCAAGTAGTGGATAAAACTCATCAGAAATAAAGCTTCTATCAGCACCAGTATCAAATAGAACAGAAGCAGTTAAGTTGTTGAGGAGGAACATACCCGTGACCACATTCGGGTCCTGACGGGCATCCCCGGAGTTGAGAATGAATGCTCTTCCCTTGGCATTGTTGTTGTTGTTGTTGTTGCCCTTGTTCTTTCATTTGGGACATGCATCCCTGAAATTCCCCATCTCTCCGCATCCATAGCAGGATTTGGGTTGTTGGGTTTTGTTGTTGGAGGTGTTGTTGTTGGATTTGGGGGCTCGGCAGTCTTTGGTCAAATGCCCGTACCTCCTGCAGTTGTTGCAGGGAGTACTGCATGGACCGTCATGGTGGTAGTTACACTTGGAACAGTATGGCATGTCTCCAGTGTAGCTGCGTTTGGTTTCAGTATTGGTGTTGTAAACTTGGGTGGTGTTGGTTTTCTTGTTTGGTTGGTTTTGGTGTTCAGAGGGTTTTCGCTTGTTGTTGGAGGAGGTATTGGGTGTCTCACGGCTGACCACCATAGCCATAAGTTCATGTGCTAGTCGAATAGCACTTTCAGCAATGGTTGGCCTAGCTGAAGCGACGTTCCCCTGAATATTCTCCGGGAGGCCGCGAATGTATCGCTTGATGCTCTTCTCCTCCGGATCAACCAGACCCGGGCATAACAACGTAAATTGCTGGAATTTGGTGGTATATCCAGCAATGTCGGTTCCTTGCACTGTCAGGTGCCAGAATTCTTCCTCCAGACGGTGCAATTCTTCTTCTGGACAGTATTTTTCCCTAAGCTTTTTCTTCAGCTAAGCCCAGGGAGTTGGTTTGCTAATTCGATACCTACAGAGTTGGCATGGGTGTTCCACCACGTAAGTGCACCTTCCTGAAAGGTGTAAGCAGCGAATTTGACCTTGTTCTCCTCAGCACAGTTGCAGAGGTTGAAGACGGATTCCATACGTTCAATCCACCTGATTAGACCAATAGCACCTTCAGTGCCCTTGAAGTATAGAGGTTTGCAGCTGAGAAAGTCCTTGGAACAAGGTTTGACGACAGGAGTGGTGTCAACAGTCTGATCGCTATTTCGTTGTGAGCTCCGAGCAGCCAGAGCATCGGCTACAGCTCGGGAAACAATAGCATTGATTTCGGCATCACTGTAACTTTTCTTCTTAGGCGGCATGATTCTTCAAGAAAGAAAGAAACAAAAGGTACATAAGAAATTGTACAAGAATGAAAATTACAATAGATGCATATATGTAAAAGCGGTAACATACGACATTACAATGTAAAATCAATAATATAGAATAATCGAGGGGAATTGTCAATTGATATTACGAGTTCAAAAGATGATAGACAATTCTAAATTACGAGTTCCAAAAGTTACAGGATTAGATGTTTTACAAAAGCAACCGGAATTGTTGCATCCGGTCGAATTACATAGGTCCTACGAAAGCATAATGGAGTACAGATTTCAGCCTAAGCTAATTCTGACGTAGATTGAGTTGTGGCAGCAGTGCAGTGAGATGGTTCACAGACTCTGCAAGTCTGTGGGCAGTTCGGAGGGCGTCCTCGGTTTCCCTTAGACGTGTCTCGCACTGATGTAGCCTTGATTGTAGGACAGAGATTTCATTTCAGTTGCCAATCACTTGGTTGTGGACAACCTCCATGGTTTCGACTGTTTCTTCCACTTGATTTTGAAGAGTGTTCATGATGTTGACAGTGTGCTCGTGATCTTCAGAGACTTGCTCGATTCGTTCCATAGCTGTGAGTCTCCATTTTTCGCGAGTTTCTTGGAGTTCAATATACATAGCGTTAAGTCGTTGTTCGTGGTGATGTACCCTAGCGGCTAAGTCCGGTAGAGTGGGGTGAGTTGGATATGGGCTAGCCCGAGGCGACCTGGTGTCCCTCCTAGCTACCCTTGAGGTTTGTGATTCGTACGGATAAGAGCGCGATGAACCGGGTGGTGTGTTTGCCATTCTGAGACAAAGCGTTAGAAAGAATGAGGCCTATATCCATATAATATATAATATAGCCTAAGATATTGAGCGGGAGCGAGGCCTATCTATGTATATATATATATATCACATAATAGCTTAAGGTGTCTAGCACAGACTTGTTTGAGTCTCGGTTCTCTCGAGGTCAGAGTCGACTAGTGTATTCCTGTTCAACATAATCGTTTCAGACCTTACATCATCTTTCCTTAATTGTACATAGTTGATCAGGCTATGTTAAATTAAATTCGTATGCTGTAATTCCTGAACCAGTCATGCCTAATAAGGGAATACTGCCTAATGGTCATAGTCTAGGCCCACTAAATGCAACCTAGTTCACTATAACCTTAGGCTCTGATACCAATCTGTAACACCCCCAAATTTATTGTTTAGCGGAAGCACGATTTGGGTGTTACGAATCAATAATCACAGCACAAAGATATATAATGAACGACCACTATATGCGTCGTTTTACATTTGTATTGATAAAACCAAAAGTTTACATCAAAAATATCGTTTACATTAGCTCGGTTGAAATTGAGAGATTTAAATACATAATTAATCTATACAAAATATAATAATGCAGCTAAATCTCTGATTGTTTGCATGATGACTCGAGCTAATTGATCCTTACTTGAGCAGTCCAACCTACTGCTGGTCACCTGTGATACATACTAAAATTGGTCAGCGAAACGCTGGTGAGCTCACAGGTTTGTATGTCAACACATATGTTTGTATGAACCGCAAGATTTAATAATTGAATTTAAAATGCAATTAAGCAAAGTAAAAGTTATACAGCCATGAGCACATAGTCTGAGCTTAACTTGAGTTGTCAGGCCCACTTAAGGAAACCTAACTTGAAATGCCTCCTACGAGTGCCTAATCCACACTCGTCTTCCCAAATGCTAATACGTCCGTTTGACCAGTTAGTGCGTGCTAACCCGGACGAGGATTGTCAATCCTATATGATATCATATACTAACATTCACGCTACTACGTATTACCAGACTATGCTATGGAGGGCTTTAAATTGATTAGCTTGAAACTCATGTAGTATTTGATTTGATTTGTACTTGCGTTCAACTTGTAAAACAAAACGAGCAATAATATCACACCCCTGATTGAAAAGCAGTAAAATAGGGGCCATGAGACTCACCTGAGTCTTGAAGTGGTTATCTAGATAAACCGAAATTGATTAGCTGTGAATTGATGTCCGAAACTTGTAACCTGAGGGCGTTCAATACGCGCGATGGTTATTATTTGAATAGGTATCTCGAAAGACTACCTTTGTAATAGTTTGTCCAAATTATCCCGATTTGGTTGATTGACTTGTCCAAATTACTACGATTTGGTTGATTGATTTGAGTTTTGAAAAAAAACGTGTACGGCCCGTTGGTGATTGTTTGTAATAATAATCTCGATATTATTATTTTGATTTTTGAAGTGTTGTACTTAAAAATGTTTACAAACTTTTAGGTGACGGGGATCCGGGGGCAGCGCCCCTGGTTAGCGGGGTTCCACGGGTGGCAACCCCTGGCGGGGTCCAAGGGGCTGGCCCCTAGCTGGGGTCGAGATGCTTTGGTGAAAAACGCATCTGGACTTGAATTTGGGTAAAATAAAGTGATAAAATTTTGGTCTCGACACTTAGTAAAAAGTTGTAAATATTCTGTTTTGGCGACACTAAGCTAGTGTCGCTACGGGCTTAGGTGACACTTAGTAAGTGTCGCTATATTTCTGATTTTCAATAGTTGGGCGACACTTGAGTAGTGTCGCTATGGCGACACTTATGAATTTTGGCGACACTAGGGGAGTGTCGTTAAGTTAAATCTGGTTAAGTAATTCAGCGACACTTAAGTAGTGTCGCTATAGGGGCAACACTTAGGCATAGCGACACTTGGCTAGTGTCGCTAGTACTGTTTTTGGCACACTAGCGACACTTCCAACTGTTCGCCAGATTTTGAGCCGAAAACGAGTTTTCCGGCCACTTTTCGATCCAATACTTTTACCCAACCCATATTTGGACATTTTGAGTATGGTGAAACAATAAACAAACGAAAATATACCAAATCAAAAGGTTTCGAGATTTTGTCGGAAACTTACGCGGTGGCGAATCAAAATTCCAAAAAGATGAAGTTGTAGATCGTGAAGAGGTGGTCGTTTTTCTTCAAAGGAGTGATACGATTGGAGGCCGTTTTGTGGTGTGATTTAAGGATTTAAGGTGATGGTTTGGATGTGGTGGTTTTGAGAGAAAAAGAGAGAAGAAAAGATAGAGAGAGAGAGTGTTTTGGGAAATGGGGTGGGGATTTGATCCCCTCACCCTATTTGGGCCGGTTTATGGTGGGGTCCACCATGTGTGGGCTCCGCCAATTTTTGCTCTGTGTAGTCGCGCTATGTACGGTGTTCGTTTTCCCGATTGTTTATTTGTTTAAATAAATTTTTGTTACTTTTAAATATACTTTTTATAATGCGAATAAATTCCCGATAAATTGGGTTGAAGTATTTTATAAAAATACTTTATGTTGTAGTCATAAATTATAACTTAAACTTGTTTTGTTTTGTCGCGCGTGTTTATATTTTAACCAAGTAAATTGTTATTTATACGATACGGTTTAAACTGAAATATTATAAAAATAATATTCTTGAGATATAATAGTTTCATTAAATAATGTTATGTTATTTAATTAAATTGTTCGCCAACGTCCGTATTTAATTGAATCGAGTTACATTCGATTTGAATTTTGTACGATTTAATCAAATCGCATTATTGTATATATATTCAACAATATATATATTGATACATTAATTAGCCTAACACAGAAATAATTACATGTATTAAAACTTGATTAGGCACTAATTTCTAGTCCTAATTTGACGGTTGTCACAGTAATACTACTGGATCCCTCGATGAAGTGAATAGATGTTTGCATGACCATGTCCAACCTAAGATTGATAGTTGATCAATTTATCTTGGTAATCTTATTCGACTTCTAGATCGAGAAACAGAATCGTTGAATAATGAGAATGACTTGATCCATGTCTCATGTTTAACATGGTATCCAAACAAAGGGACGATAGACTTCAAACTATTTAATCGTTTACTGAAACTAAACTCATTTGTTTTTAGGGGCAGTGGTGTGTTGCTAGACACTAACCATTGTCTATATAGTTACTAGGAGTTGTACCATGCACAAGTGGGATTCTGTAGGATTTATGTGCACGATACAAACGTTAACTATATTACTAACTACATATGAGCCTATGGGGTCACACACTAAAGCAATTAGACACCAAAATTATATATTGTAGATATATAATTATAACCTATAGTTAGAGAAAACAAAGTTTAATTAAACTTGATTTAATTAAAAAAAAGGTTTAATTATTAATTACATAGTGTATTTAATTGATAATTAACATTTTTGCAAAACCATGTTTTGTTGTTACACCTCTCATAGGCCGGTTGATTTAACAAAATATAGGATGGACTTTTACTTGACAATTAGGTTTTAATTTTCTTTTAATATAGATTATCAAAGATAAGATCACTATGTTAGATAGTTGAAAAAGTAAAAACCAAAATCATCATTATTCCTTCCTGTGTCTTTCGGCCGAGAGGAAACCAAACCCAAAAGGGTTTTTGCCTTCTGCTTCTCAACTAGTGACAGAACAACATACAAATATTGTTTTTCTGGTTTATACAAGGACTATTATTCGGTTGGTGTTGATTGACGTGTTGTGTGGATCAACCATAGAGATAATCATAATATTAGTTATGGTTTCATTAAAAATGGTATAATTCTTATTCAACCTCTTATTATTATTAATTCAGTATGAGGATATAATTGGATCCAATGGAAATCGATTTGTACATGTTTATTTATTATATTTCCTCTGCGTTTGTTAATTAACTGTTAATTAAAATAAAATTTTATAGACTACGATTTCCAACATAAACTTCACTTGTTCGATCATTATTATCCTTACATTTACCAATCCCCTCCAAATATACACTAAATCAAGTTATTAAACATACACTTAGACACATATCGTAGGATATCATCTTTCAAGATAATAAATCTAGAACTAATTTATTAAAGAAAATATCTGTAGGTCCCAAACTACTAATAGAATGTTATAGAGGGGGTGAATACAACTATTTCTTTTCTGATTAACTAACTTAACAGATTACGATGAGTGATAATAAGAACACAATGCAATTTTCAACTTAATTCTTTATTGATTATGAATCAAAGAATTACAAGTTAGCTTTAAGCTGAAACACTAACTGTTGAATACAGATTTAACACTCTCTACTCTAGCTCAAGAACACATTGTGAGCTGATTAAAAGGAAATCTAAAACACTATGCTCTCTATCACAATTGATTGATTCACATTTTTCAAATTCTGCTAATTCTTCTATTTATAGGCGAGCAATGAGCATTCCCGTATCCCATTAGCCTATCAAATGGTTTCACGCATCTTCAGATCCATGGGGGAATATCGGATGTGCCCCTGAGATCTTTTGATTGTACTGCAGACACAATCTGCAGTGTGCAGACATTGTCTTCCGTGCAGTACATGCGCCGGCGTATTGGATAATGAAAGCAGAGGGTGCACCATGCCTAAAACGTCCACCCGTGAGAGTTGTATACCTTAGTAATATGTTTCAGGTTTGATCTGGACACATGTTGATGCACCAAAGTGTTGTGATAATCATCAAATTAAATCTGTAACAAGTTTGATGATCTGCATTCTCTGAGCTTGCTTCTAATAGACTTCAGTCCCACCGCTGGGTCTTCTGACTCTATCTTCAACTTCATCTTCAATTAGTTTGAATGTAAACATGAATAACAAGCTCTGGAAACAACTTTCATTGAATGAATATAAAAGTTATCCATAATGAATTCTCTGTGCTGATTGTGCATAGCCAGCTCACAGAAATTCTTTGGACCCAGCATATAGACTAACTTCTGTGCTGTTTGAACTACCTGTTTGAATCTGTCGCACCCTGCCCACGGCGGAAACACGTCGGGGCGCGACTAATCCGAATCATCACACAAAGTTACAACGAACGACCTCTATATGAGCCGTTTTGATATAAACACATTTTCATAAATAAAAATGTTTGAAAACATATGGTTTATCATCCAAAATTATAATCCCTAGAGTCCGCGTCTATGACGGGAGATTCTATTACATAACAATATCCAAAAAGTAATGCGATTGAATCTCCTTTGAATGCAGTTTTGAAAATCATGCGACTCTAGCTAATGCTTTCCAAAAGCATCCTACTGCGGCTGTGAACCTGAGAAATACACGCTAAAAGGGTCAACAAAAATGTTGGTGAGTTCATAGGTTTAAACAGTTAAAATCATAAGTATGAAACACAAGATTTCCTTTGCGTGCACGAATGCAAAAATAATGTAAACATGTGTCATGAGCTCACAGTTCGAAGCTTAACCCTTGTTGGTGCCTCTGCGAGTGCCTAATCCAGAACACTCGTTAGTCAAGTATTAAGCGTCCGTTTGACCAGTTAGAGCAACCTAACCCGGATGGTGGTGTCAATCCCCAATAGATCTATTCTCTAATACTCACGCTTCTAAAATTAACGAACTATGATATGTGTGGACTTTAGTGGATTATGGTATCACTCATGCAAATCGGTGTAAGTTTTCCTTGTACTTGTGTTCATATAAAAATAGAGTTGTGTATTCTCACACTAAAGTAAAAAACGGTAAAAGTAGGGCTATGAGACTCACATGAGTCTTGTAAGAAAACGTTACAATAAGCAAGTAGATTTTCCAAACCCGTAACCTTCTAGCGCCCTAAACGCATAAGGTTATATGTAAGTAGATGTCTCAAAAGACCATCCATGGTTGTTGTCCACTCAACTAGTTATGTCCATTGTTTATCGTTTGTTTTTGAAAACGTGTACGGCCCATTGGTGACGTTTTGTAATAATAATTCTCAAAGACATAATTACGATGTTTGTTTCGTTGTATACTTATAAAAGTATGTAGTGAGGGTATCCGAGTTGTAACATATATAGTTGTTCGTTGTTGCGTGAAATCAATACTTCCTGAAACTGTGTTTTCAATTAGACTGTGAATGGTGACACTCAGATTTGGTGGCGACACTGAGGTCAGTGCCGCTGAGCATGAATTTCAGATAAGTGGCGACACTCGAGTTAGTGTCGCTAAGGGCGACACTCGAATATGTAGCAGCACTCGGGTAAGTGAAGCTAGTTGTGATATCGTGAAAAGTACCGACACTCAAAGTCAGTGTCACATGATACGACATTCAAATGTTGCGGCACTCGAGCTAGTGCCGCTAAGTATGATAAGGTAAAAATGTTGTGGCACTTGGATTAGTGCCGCAGGTTGTGAGATTCTGACGATGGCGACACTCGGCTGAGTGTCGCTATACGCGACATTCGGGTGTCAGCGACACTCGATGTCTGATGGTTCTTACTTTCGTTCCAAGTGTTTTTAAGTGTCGTTTTCGCTCGTGTTATTTATAAAAGTATTTTTTGCTCGATTTTTATAATAGTATACTTAAAAGTTCATTTTGGGCTAAAATTCCAAGGTTTTACATTTCGGTTCGCGTTTATCGTAACGAGGCTCATTTTGTTGACTTGGGCAAACGTTCTCGGTTTGACCTGAAATTTTTACACGATTCTTAAATACGTTTTTGAACTTATAAAAAGTAAGTTTTACGATTTGTGGTAAACCCGAAAGTGTCGTTTTCATAAAGTATCCAAAACAGTCCTAGTGGACAGATTTATACCAAAATATACGTTTTTACGAGCTTGTTTTGACTAGTCAAACGTTTGAGATAAAATCTGAGAAAATTTCCCAACATTCCCTTATAACTTAGCTTTTCAGAATGTATTTTTACATAATTTTTGGCAAAGTCTAAGTCGTTCAAAATAATATAAACATCAACAGAGGTCAAACAACTACTTTTTCAGCTATGTGTTCAAATATCAAATTGTTTCTCGAGTTATACACAACTTCAGAAAACGTGATTATACTATATTCAAAGCTAACAAAATTTGTAGTTTCTAGGAAGAAACCTCGTGTCATTTTGACTTGTGTACATGGAGATATCATCTCCCAAAGTTTGACTTCAGATCTGTCAAAAAGGACAGATCTACTATGTCTGTGCATAAATTCGTTTTCAAGTATCAAATGGACACCAAAAATTACAAAACCACATGGAAATAAAAGCTAAGATCTTGATCTTGGTTTTAGGATTTTGAATCGACCGATTTGGTTACGTTACGAGTTAGATATTATGAGATGAAGTCTGGTTAAGTTTTTATCCAGTGGGTAAAAGCTTTACCCAAAGGTTTTTCGTGTTTTGAAAACGTTTTCTGGTATCTTTTTGGACAATAATTCGTAAAAGTTGATCATTAGCATGTATGTACATATTATCCAAGTAAAGATAAGAGAAAATAAGATCCTTACAAAGCAAAACCGGAAGATCTAGAAGGGGGTGACGATGGAAGTGCTGTTGTTCCAGATTCTTGCTTGTTCTTCTTGGGTGAAACCGATGGAAGATGAGGATGATGATGATGATGGTTGTCGTGCTGGAGAAACTGAATGGGAAGAGGAGAGGGAGAGGATAAGATGGAGAGAGAGAGATATGTGTGTGTGCTTTGAAATGAATATGAAGAAATGAAGTGAAGTGAAGTGGAAAGAAATAAAGGGGGGAAGAGGGGTAATGGTCTTTGGCCGGTTGGGCTGACCCAAATGGGTCTTGGTTTTCCAAATTTCGTCTCCCAAGTTCGCGTTACGTGCCATGGTCATTCACCCACAATTTGCGTTATTTGTTTAATCGTTAAACATTTAATTTTTACTTTTCATTTTCGATATATAAGTGTTGATTTAAGTTGAATGATCATTTTAAAACACTTTGTTTTTAGTTATTAAAATATTCATTGGGTTTCTTTCGGTTGTCAGGTGCGATTCGCACGTTTTCGTTGTGTCGGTTACGTTTTATATAAAACGTAATACTTTTCGCGTATTACACAATAAAAATATATAAGTAAATAACTACTATTTAATTACGAAATAGGTTTATGTTATTTATGAAAATGTTTTCATCAATGTCCACATTTGTCGGAATCCATCCGATTGTTTTGCGTGATTACAATTAATTACGTACGTGTATATACATATATACAAATAGTTACAAGTACTTAGCCCTATTTCAAACTAAATACATGTAATAATAATCTAGTTTAAGGTAATTAATACGCTTAAGTGCCGGTTGTCACATAATCTTTATATTGGCTGTTTATGGATATTGGACATACAATCCATGATGACCTTCAACACCTTCTGGAGTAGATGAATCTCCATGAATGGGATAGGTGTGACAACCGTCAATTTAGGACTATAATTTAGTGCCTAATCAAGTGTAATACATGTAACTAGTTCTGTGTTAGGCTAATTAATGTATCAATTATTATATATATATTGTTGAATATATATCTACAATTATGCGGTTTGTTTAAATCGTACAAGTTTCAAATCGAACGAATTTCGATACAATAAATACGGGCATTGGTGAACAATTTTATTCAGTAATACAAATATTATTTAATAACTCAATTTTATTTAGAATATTATTGTGATAATATTTCGTATTCATTCGTATCGTACAAACCGAACTTTCATAATTAAAATACAAACGCGCAAACAAGTATAACGAATTTCATTTTTAATATCATAAATAGATAATTGGTAAAATTTTACAATAAAACATTTGCTAATAATTTATAATTTAGAATGTATCTTTAAATAAATAAAATAAATATTTAACGTTAAATGACGGAGAAAACGAACACCACGCGGAGTACGGGACAGAGACTGTGAGGTGAGGTTTTCACCAACACCCCACCTCTCCTTTCATTTTCTTTCATTTCCATTTCAACCAAACACACACTTATACCAAATACTCTCTCAACCAAAAATCATCAAATTTTCGGAATCATCAAATCCGACCACAAAATTTACATTTTTGGAACCACCATCAAGTGAGGAACAAGCTTAACAAAAGCTCTACCATCATTTTCGGCCTCCATCTTCTTCGATTTGCATTTGTAAGAAATTTCTTAAAAACTTAGATTTGTTCATTTTGATGTAATATTTTGATGTTTTGATGTTTACACAACTTATATATGTCCATTACAAAGAATAGAACACAGTTTTATAGCTTAAAAACGAGTTTAAATTGGGTTTTGGTCGGAAAAATCGCGAACAGCCGGACTTTCTGGGCTGGTGTTCATCCATGCGACACAAGCCTTGTGTCGCATGTTGTGTCGTATTTTGGCCTTTGTGTCGCATAAAATCCCTTGTGTCGTACCTTATGTCGTACCAGATAATTAGTGTCGCAAGTCCTGCGACACAACCACTATGTCGCATACCCCATACGACACAATCACTATGTCGCTGTTGAATCAGCATTTCGCATCCATGCGACACAACCCTTGTGTCGTATGGACATTGTGTCGCACTCCTATGCGACACAACCCTTGTGTCGCATAACCCATTTAGTGTCGCATGATTGTGTCGCATAAAACAGCAGGATTTCAAAATACAATTTCACTAAGTGTCGAACTATTACAACTTCAACCCGCTATACAATGTGACTTTTCAAACACTATGAGACATACTTTTCGAGGTTAACATGTCAAATCGTAATGAGAACATTGAAATATTTAAATTTCATCGATCACCAACGGGCCGTACAAGTTTTCACAACTTTTCTTAAAATCAAACAAGTCGTTGTAACTTGTATCAAGTCAGTCAAACAAGTCGTAATAACTTGTAACTACTCAATCAACCAAATCGTAGTAATTTGGACATGTATACATAGTTGTATAACAACTACAAAGGTAGTCCTTTGGGATATCTGTACAATTAATAACAATTCAAGTGTCGTGGACACATTCAGGTTTCAAGTCTTTGGACACCAACTCACAACTAATTACTTCGAGCTTATTAAATTAACACTTCAAGACTCAGGTGAGTTTCATAGCCCCATTTTCACTGCTTTACAACTAGGGGTGTGATATTACTACTCGATTTTGTTTTACAAGTAGAACGCAAGTGCCAAACTTCAAATACTACATGAGTTTCAAGCTAATCAATTTAAAGTCCTCCATAAGCATAGTCTCTAGTATTTATAGCGTGAATGTTAGTATATGATATCATATGGGATTGACAATCCTCATCCGGGTTAGCACGCACTAACCGGTCAAATGGATGTATTAGCATTTGGGAAGACGAGTGTTGATTAGGCACTCGTAGGAGGCATTTCAAGTTAGGTTTCCTTAATTGGGCCTGACAAATCAAGTTAAGCTCAGACTATGTGCTCATGGACAGTATAACTTTTATTTTGCTTAATTGCATTTTAAATTCAATATAAATCTTGCGGTTCTGACAACTATACATTGACATACAAACCTGTGAACTCACCAGCGTTTTCGCTGACCCATTTTAGTATTTATCACAGGTACCCAGCAGTAGGTTGGCTGCACAAGCAGGAATTATTAGCTCGAGTCAGCATTCATACAACTAGAGATTTGATTGCATTATTATATTTTGTAAAAGTAATTATGCTATGTAATCTCTCAATTTCAGGAATCGAGCTAATGTAATTATATTTTTGATGTAAACATTTAATTTATCTATACAAGTTTAAAACGACGCATATAGTGGTCGTTCATTGTATCTTATGTGCTTTGTATATTGATTAGTGACACCCAAATCGAGCTTCCGCAAATCATTAAATTTGGGGGTGTCACAATAGGTGATTTTGAAAAATCCTTGATCAGCATGAGGAAAGAGGATTTGGTCAATGGTCAACTTCTTTGTTGGTTGACTAGTTAGCATGATGGGAGTGAAATGAGGTTGGTTTCCCCTGAACATTCTGAGCTGCATAGTCTTCTTCTGTCTGTGCCTAGGGGAAACCTAATACACACTTCTCCTTGGTGCACCAGTGACTTTAGAAGCTTTATTAAACATTTCCTACAACCTGGTCATCACAAGGTCTCTCATCTCCCCACGTCTCTGGTGATAGTAAGCTTGAAGTTCTATCCATTCACTGTAACCCAAATTGAAAAGGTTAACCAGTCTAACATTCTCTGTTGTGCCATCATCTCTTTCAATGTTGATGATATCATTGTCACCTTTGCACTTGAATACTTTCACAATCTTAGGCTTATGCTTTCTCCTTCTTTGACAATCCATATACCTCTCCTCTTCCTTGGTCATATGGAATCAACAATATTGGTAGTTCTTGATTGTGTTGGTTGAGCTGGTTAAATGGGTTTGACTTCTTTAGCTTTCTTCTCCTTCTCATCTTCTTCTGTAACAACCTTCTTGACATCAGCTAACTCCTTGAATCTGCTCAATGCTACTTCTTGGAACTCTCCAGTAGGCATTTGCTTTGACAAAAACTTATTGCTTTTTCTAGTCTTTAATTGCCTTTATCTTTTCTTGCTCAGCAAGTTCTTCAGCAACAACACCACTTATATCCTAACTTTTCTGAACAGCAAGAGCATCAACATATTCTTCTACAGTTTCAAAACCAAGTCTCATTGACTCTTCTTGGAAAATTTCAGCTTCAGTTTTCTTTACAGGTTGATCTTCTTTTTGTAGTTCCAGATATGCTTCCAATGACATACCACACATATGAGCTTCAATAGCTACTTCTTGAAAGCCAGGAGCCACACTTGCTCTAATGTTAGCAATGCTGGCCCTTTGCCTTTCTTCATGCTTAGCTTTCACTTGACTTACGGGAACTCCTCTCATATATGCTTCTCTGTGATATGGCATGTCTTCATCTTTTACATCATCTGGATAAGCAAAACATGTTACTTTCTTCTTCTTTGGTTGTTCTTCCTCTACAGCTATTTGTTTGCCTTTTGCTTTTGCCTTTATCTATTCATCATATGTAAGCTAGCTAGAGGGCATCTGAACACTTGGTGTAGGTTCAGGTTCAGTGCTTGCTATGGAGGTGATTGGCTGAGCTTGCTCTTTTTGTGGAGCAGAGCTGGAACCAAGTTCCATTTGTCCTTGATTATCTTCCTCAGCACTTTTTATAACCTTCATTCCACCACTTCCAACTATGAACTCATCATCACTTGATTCAATGATGTACTTTGGCTTCTTCAAATTCTTCTTAGCCATAGTCTTCTGTCTAGTTGATCTTGGCTTGGTAGGAACGGGTTTCTGAGCTAGTTTTTCTTCCTGAGTTGGTTCAACATGAGTTGACATATCCTAAGCTGGTTGCACAGTCTGAGCTTGTTCAACTGTTTCTTTGCTTGATTGCTCCCCCTCAACTGGTGAACCACTTGACTTGCTCTGACTTGCACTAGCCTCAATTACTGACTTAATCTTCTCATCTCTGGCATCATATTTTATTTTCTTTAGTACGTCCAGCTCTTGATTGAACTTAGCTTCTTTCTTTTGTTTCTTTTCTTCATACCTCTGTCTCTTCTTTTGTTGGCTAGCTTCAATGGTTTTTGATACTTTGGGAAATTTTAAACTTTCACTACCACCAACACTACCACCACCAGTAGGTCTATCATCACTTTCATCACTATCACCATCATCTTTTCTGAATTTCTTTCTCTTCTCATCTTCATGCTCCCCCTCAGATGGAATTCTTCTCTTTCGTTTCTTCTCCCCCTTTTTGTCATCATCAGGGGCCTGAGTTTTTAATGGAGTGACATAATGAGATAGAATCTGCTTCAATATCTTTCCTTGTTCTTCCAGCTTTTTTGAGTAGGCATCTTTGACAAATGCCTGGACACCTACTTGATCTTTGTATGCTTTGAAATCAGCAGCAGTTTTCTGATTTGCTTCTTTTAGTGCAGCCATTTCAGAAAATAGAGTTGATTTTTCTTCAAGTGTGATTACATTAGCTCTAACAGCTTCATTCTCAGATCTCAACCTTTCACTTTCCTGCATCAGCTCATCCATCTGCCTTCTCATATCTTCTTCATTTTGTTGAATAATGAACTGCCTTTCTGATTCAGCAGCTTTGGCTTTGTGTGCATCAATCTCTTCTTGAATTCCGACAACAAATTCAAACAACTTCTTTTTCTCATCTTCATCCATTGTTTTTGCTTTCATTTCATCCAAGGCATCAGCAAATGTTTTGTGTGCCTTCTCATCAGCATCTAGAATTGCTATAAAAAAGATGTAAAACCCTATAGAGTATCTGTGTACTTGGTGACCATGGAGTCAACATCAGTCATAACCTTCAGAAGTGGTTCAAGTTGACTCTGCAGAACAAGGGTTAGTGATTGAATTACTTGAGAAATGACCTCTTGAACAGAAGATCCAGTCTGTTGTTGTTGTTGTGGAGAATCAGAATCAAGTGGAGATCGTGATTTATCAGTTGGAGGAGTGAATGATTCACCATTACTTAACTGCAAATGAGTGTAATCAGTAACTACTTCATGATGCTCTTCATCACCTTCAGCATCATCATTAGCAATCTATTCAACAAATTTGTGAACATCATCATGAACCTCATCATCATCATCAATGTTTACCAAATATGCACTAGTATCACCACTAACATCATTACCATCATCCACATCATCTATAATCTCATCCACTTCATCTTCTGGGATAGAATCTTAGATGTCAGCATCATCATCCATAGTGGCAGCAAACCCTAACATACCTTCAGTACTAATCCATGGAGTAGAGGATAGTACAAGGGGTTGCTCCACTGAGACAGCAGCAGTAACTAGCAAATCCACAGCTGCAAACATTGATCGTTGGAGTGCAGCAGCTGCCTCTGGATGTAATATTTGAAACCTTGGAACACAACTGGGATCAGGACCAGATGTGTAAAGTACAAGTGCATCATCACCACTATGAGTGGACCAGATGTGTAAAGTACAAGTGCATCATCACCACTATGAGTTGGTTTAACACTTGTTTCTGTTTATGGTTCCTCATATGTAGCTTAGTGTTTAGCCACATCTTCATTGGAAACAGAAGGTGATGCCTGTGAGACCAGCGGTGACTTTGCTGGTTCATTGACATCATGTGCAGACACAGAATGTGTAAGATATATATATATTTGGAGTAATGGGATCTGTGTGACTCAGTCTAACCTGGGATGGGTTGTCAATGTTCATCTCCGAAGAGGTGATATTGGTTGATGTGGTTTCCCTTGATAAGATATCATCATTTTGGGATAATGACAAATGTTCAGGCTCATTGAGTTGACTCACTAACCCAGTGTGAGGTGAGATGTCCCTCTATCTTTCAATGACCTTCTCTTTTCGAGAGGATAAGTCAGATAACGGCTGATTTATTTTCTTGGATTCATCTTTTCTGGAAGATGCACATGAGCTAGCTGTGGGTTGAGCAGGTTTCTGAGCTGGCTTCTCATGATTAGAAGACAGCCCAGCCCCGAGCGCTTTAGGCATAGCCAATTTGGCTTTTACCTTAGATTGCTTATGTTCAGCTCTCATCTTTGAGTGTTTTTCAAATATTTCTTGTTTGCAAATTGTCTCATGAGCTGGCTGTACAGTCAGCTTAGGATTGGTTTGAGATTGAATGTTTGAAGGGGAAGTGTATGTGGGGATAGAAGAGGTGGGTTTACTCTTCTTCACATACGATTTTAAAACTTGGGAGGTAGAAGTGAGATTAGAAGCCATACCTGAAGTCTTCTTGCTGGACTTCTGCTTCTGAGCTAGTTGTTCACTGGGTGCTGCCTTCTGAGCTGGTTTGTCTTTAAGCTTGGATTTCTAAGTTGGTTGGTCTGGTGGTTGATCTAGTCCTTCATCATCATCATCAGAGGTGGAGTGGGTTGCCTCTGAATCACTTGAATCATTTCCTTCTTCAACAACATCAGGATCAGGATCTAACACCATACCCTCAGAAATCAAATCCAGCATAGTTCTAGATAAACCTCTATGAGGTTTAGCTACATCTTTGTGAAAATTTTTATCACCCAGATAAACATCTCCATCATCATGCTCTCCCAAATTGTTGTATTCCTCTCTAAGAATACCTTCAAAAATCATACTCAAAAATCTGGGAAAAGGTACATTCCTCTCTCTCTCTTGGGCTTCTGGATCATCTCCCTCATAGTTGTGTACAACAACTCAACATAATAAATGTTGTTACCAAATATGAGAGAATTCCCAATCTGCAACTCATAATTGTTACACTGATTTTTGCTACCTACCTTGTGACCCATACATCCAATAATCACACCAAAGAAGTAGCTCCATAACCTATTCATCTGGGATTTCAGTGGACTGTTGGTGAATAGTGGTGGATATCGAATGTATTCTAACACCTCATTTCTGCAGGTGAGAAAATCAGGTCGATCAACATAAGGATGTTCATCTGTTGCTTCTTGAAATCGGAGGTGTCTGCGGATGTATCTTGTATGAATGGAGATAGGAGTACCATCTCCAACCGTTGCAGCAATGTATGAGCCACCTCGATTGTTGGTGACAATTTTAAATGTGTACCCGAATTCAGCAAGTGCAGCAGCAATTGTGAAGTCTGGTGTGGTGGTTAAGGCATAGAAAATGGGTGAATGCTGGAGAAAAGCAACAATATAATGATACCCTGCTTCTCTATAATTTGGGGGAATTACTATATTAGTAACGGAATTGTTGTTTTTTAGGGTTATTTGACCGGCTTCTGGTGCTCCGGGGGCTTTGTTCAAGTTATTCTTTGTAACAAACCGGAACGCCATTGTTGTGTCTTGGAGGTGTTGTGACTTTGGTTTGATTTTGACAAAACATAGTATGGTATTTATAGAGAAGGTTTACGTGCGGGTTTGGGTTACCTCAGGTAAAGGAAAAATATGAACATCTGAGCGCCAATTTGTGTTTGGATATTTTAGGAAAGAGAAACCACACGCTGTAGCAGTAACAGTTGTACAGTGACAGTTACTTTTACAGTGATAGGATGCTACAGTTACATAACGTGGGCAACTTGTGTAACACCCGCCAAATTAGGACTAGTAATTAGTGCCTAATCGTATGTTAATACATGTAATTAGTTCTTTGATAGGCTAATTAATGTATCGAATTATATATATTGTTGAATATATACGAAAATGCGATTTGATTAAATCGTACGCAATTTAAATCGTACGTGTTTCGATTCAATTTAATACGGACGTTGGTGACCAATTTTATTAAATAACGCTTTTATGTCAAAAATATTATTATGATAATATTTCGTATTTATTCGCATCGTACAAACCGAACTTACGCAATTTAAAATATTAAAACACGCAAACTAAATAAACAAACTTACATTTTATAACTCAAATATAAATTAAATTGTAAAATATTTAAATAAAACATCGCGTAATAAATTGTATTTTAAAACTTATAATTAAAATGTAAATAATTGTTTAACGTTAAACGACGGAACAAACGAACACCACGCGGAACGCGGGCCGAGAAACTGAAAAGTGGGGATAAACCCCCACCTCCCATTTTCTTTCTTCATTTCACCACTTTCTCCTCTCTCTCTCCCTTTTCTTTTCTCTCTAAACAAACAAAACCACCAAACCATTAAAAATCGCAAATAACAACACGAAACGCAACCGGATCATCAATATTTTTAGAGATTCACGACCACCTCGCAACGATCTACATTTCCATCTTTCCGGATTTTCATTTCGGCAAATTGTAAGTTTCCGACAAAATCCCGAAATCTCTCGATTCTTAGTATTTTTCACTTGTGGTTGTTTATATAACATATATATGTCCCTTACTAAGTATATAACACGATTTCATAGCTTAAAAACGAGTTTAAAACGGATTTTTGGTCGGAATTATCGTGACAGCCGGATTTCTGGGCTGGTGTTCATCCATGCGACACAAGCCTTGTGTCGCATGTTGTGTCGTATTTTGGCCTTTGTGTCGCATAAACTCCCTTGTGTCGTACCTTATGTCGTACCAGATAATTAGTGTCGCAAGTCTTGCGACACAACCACTATGTCGCATACCCCATACGACACAATCACTATGTCGCTGTTGAATCAGCATCTCGCATCCATGCGACACAACCCTTGTGTCGTATGGACATTGTGTCGCACTCCTATGCGACACAACCCTTGTGTCGCATAACCACCTTTGTGTCGCATGATTGTGTCGCATAAAACAGCAGGTTTTCAAATTTCAATTTCACTAAGTGTCGGAACTATTTAACCTCAAACCCTTATACGATACGACTTATAAAACACATTGGGACACACTTTTAAGTGCAAAACACCAATTACAAGATAATAATACTTAAAGTTTATTATTTCAAATCCGTCACCAACGGGCCGTACACGTTTTAAACGCTTAACAAATCAACCAAATCGTAGTAATTTGGACATATATAGTTGTGTAACAACTACAAGGGTGATCTTTTGAGATACCCAATCATGATTATAACCATCGCGTGTCGTGGACACCCTCAGGTTACAAGTCGTTGGACTTCATTATTCGCTAATCAACTTACGTTTGTTTAAACGCTCTCAGACTCAGGTGAGTCTCATAGCCCCTCTTTTACTGTTTTACTCAGGGGTGTGATATACTGCTCAACTTTTAACATGTGAACGCAAGTACCAACTTTTCATATACTACATGAGTTTTTCGAAACTAATCATTTTAAAGTCCTCCGTCAGCATAGTTGTTAATACGTTGTAGCGTGAATATTAGTATATGGTACCATATAGGATTGACCCACCTCGTCCGGGTTAGCAAGCACTAACCGGGTAAACGGACATACTAATATTTGGGAAGACGAATGTGGATTAGGCATTCGTGGAGACACCACGCCCGGAATTCTCTATAGGGGACCCGGCCCTCGAGTTAAGCTCAACTATGTGCTCATGGCTGTATACACGATGACTATCATTTAATTGCTGTATGCAATTCATTATTTAATTGCTGGATGCAATTCATTATTTAAATCTTGCGGTTCATACTATATTAACTGATTTCAAACCTGTGAGCTCACCAGCTTTTAGCTGACCTTTTAGCATATATCGCAGGTACCAAGCAGTAGGATGATTCTGCTTCAGGACTTTAGCTCGAGTCAGCATACAGACGATTGAGATTTTCTTGCATTAGTATATTTTTGTACAAGTACTTATGTACTGAAATCTCATTTTATTTAAACTCGAGCTATGTAAAGCTTTAAATGTTGTAAACATTTCTATTATCAATATATTTTGTTAAAACGACGCATATAGAGTCGTTTACTATATATCTTTGTGCTTTGTTATTGATTAGTAACACCCAAATCAAGCTTCCGCAAATCATCAAATTTGGGGGTGTTACAACTTGTATAGCCGCAAAAGTCGTAACAGTAACAATGATGATACCACGATTTCAAAAATTAATATATAACAAATTATTGTTTATTAATTTAATTTATGAAAACATATTTGATTATTTCAATAGAGATGAAAAGCTGATAGGTAAGATTGCTTCCGATTCCAGTAATGAATCCATCATAGTGACTTCAGCCATGGCTGTAGCTGCTTCATAATCACCACCTAAGATAGCTTTGACTTGATGTGGCACCTGCTCTACATTTAGTTGTTCTCTAAGCAGAGTGACGCCACGATTCAACAACCTTCTTTAAGGTGGTTAATTGGTGTTTGGTATCAACTGTTTCTTGCAAATAGACTTGGGAAGCATGGACTTTTGACTCTAGTTCAAGTTTTTCATTTTTAAGATATTTGTTTTCATTTTCCAAAACATTTATCTGTGATTTTAACTCTTCAATAGCCATTTTAAATTCATCTTCCTTTTTTGCAATCCATGTCTAAGTCTATTCTAAGATAGTCAAACATTTCTGCTTTCTCATCATCAGTATATGATCAAAAGTTTTCAACCTTGTATAGCATGGTAGGCTTCCAGTCACCATATTACATCTTGTTGTAAGCTTCCCTCATATCTGTCATAAATGTACTATCGCTCTTTTCCTCTACAACATCTTCTTTGGCCATCATACATGTGCCATACCTGCTGGCAATCACTATCACTTGATGATGATGAGGATGATGAACAACTATCATCCCAATCATGTGACTCAGCAATCAAACCCTTCACCTCAGATTTCTTCTTGTCATTAGACTCAGCTGTCATCTCAGCTTTCATAGCCTTGTACTTTGCTTTGTACTTGGCTGCCTTAGAATAGGTATTAGCTTGTGATGTGACCTTTTTGGACTCACAATCAACAACATAATGACCTACCTTCCCACAATTATAACATTCGGCCTTTGAAAACATTCTAGGCTTGCTTGAATTTCCTGAGCTGCCTCTTCTGCTGAATCTAAAATTTGACTTGCCCTTTCTTCTGTTGAACTTCTTTTACTTCTGAGCCAGCATAGCCATTCCATTGGCAATATTCTCAACATCATCTTCATCATAGCTTTCATCACTATATTCTTCTTCACTCTCTTATTCTTCAGTTGGTTCTGCTTCTTCCTGGCCAGCTTTGGACTTTTTCACCATCATAGCCTTAGAGTATTTCTTCTTTGGCTCAGCAACAACCAGTGCAGAGCTAGCATGCTCTGGTAACTTCCAGTTTTCCTTGAGATTCTTTTCCAACATGGCTTTGGATTTCTCATGATTCATGAGAGCACCATATAATGAAGCCAAATCAAAATTCTTGAGAGTATGAGTGATTCTCAGTGATGTTGTAGCTTGTTCCCATGAAGGTGGTAATGAATCAATGAACTTATTGATAACATAAAAGTTGTCATAAGTCACATTCATAGCTTCAAGATCATTCAATAGTCCAGTGAATCTGGTGTAAGTGTCTAACAAAGATTCACCTTTGTAGCTAAAGAACATTTCATATTCTCTCCTAAGAGCAAAAATGTTGTTCTGTTTCACCTCTTCTTTGCCTTCATATGTAACATCAAGTGCATCCCAAATCTTCTTAGCAGAAGATAATCTGCATATATAGTTACACATAGAATTTGGGAGTGAAATATCAATCTGTGTTCTTGCTTTAGCATCCAAACCAACCTTTTTTTTCTCTTCATCAGTATATTGACTTGGAGCTTTGGATACATTTCTAGTAGAAGCAGATGTACTACCAGATGCAGGAACAGTGAGAGGTGTCATCGGGACAGAGGGTCCATTTAAGACAATTTCTGGAATCAATGGATCAATAGACTCAAAATGAAGCATCATCCTGGACTTCCAAGTTTGAAATTCTTTGGTATCAAACTTGGGTGGTCTAGATGCAGAGCCATTTTCCAGATAAGCAGAGTTTAAACTATATGCGGCCATCTTAACAGATCTAAGATTAGAACAATTTTAACTACTCTGATACCAGTTGTAGGTTCCAAACTACTAACAGAATGTTGTAAGGGGGGGGGGGATACAACTATTTCTTTTCTGATTAACTAACTTAACAGATTATGATGAGTGATAATAAGAACACAATGTAATTTTCAACTTAATTCTTTATTGATATAAATCAAAGAAGTACAAGTTAGTTTTAAGCGGAAACACTAACTGTTGAATAAAGATTTAACACTCTTTACTCTAGCTCAAGAACACACTGCGAGCTGATTAAAAGGAATGCTAAAACAATATGCTATCTATCACAATTGATTGATTCACACTTTTCAAATTCTGCTAAGTCTTCAATTTATAGGCGAGCAATGAACATTCCCGTATCCCATTAGCCAATCAAATGATTTCACGCGTCTTCAGATCCATGGGGAATGTCGGACGTGCCCCTGAGATCTTCTGATTGTACTGCAAACACAATCTACAGTGTGCAGACATTGTCTTGCATGCAGTACACGTGTCGACGTATTGGATAATGAAAGCAGAGGGTGCACCATGCCACAAACGTCCACCCTTGACAGTTGTATACCTTAGTACTATGTTTCAGGTATTGTCTGGACACATGTTGTTGCACCAAAGTGTTGTGATAATCATCAAGTTGAATCTGCAACAAGTTTGATGATCTACATTCTCCGAGCTGACTTCAAATAGACTTCAGTCCCACCGCTGGATCTTCAGACTCTATCTTCAACTTCATAAATGTAAACATATATAGCAAGCTCAGGAAACAACTTTCATTGGATAAATATAAAAGCTGTCCATAATGAATTCTCTGTGCTGGTTATGCATAGCCAGCTCACAGAAATTCTTTGGACCCAGTACACAGACTAATTTGTGTGCTGTCTGAACAATTTGTTTGAATATTTATGATGGCTGTTTATGAAACTGTTTTAATGTTATGATCAAGTTGTTGTCATCATAAAATCAAGTAAAAAAAAATCATGCCTCAACAATATCCGCAAACTAACAACTTTCTCGAAAGTTAATCCAACTATATATCCTATTCTACGATGGACTCACAAAGTAAGTGACGACTGACGGCTGTTTGTTTGATTATTGAACTTGAAAATTAGAAACATCCGGTCAACAATCACTAAAATATTTACATCAATGGATACGTTGTAAGATACGCGGATGTCTTGCTAATGGCCTTAAATAACCAACCATTTTTAATATATATATATATATATATATATATATATATATATATATATATATATATTTTGCTGTCAAGTCAAATGAACGAATGATAGATTTTGCTCCAGCATATTATATCTTTAAAATAGATTTATTGCAGGAATCTGATAATACTTGAAATTATATATAGGCCTATTAAATATACCCTTTTTCCTCATTTTTACCATCTCATACCCCCTCCCACCTATCTACTCAATCACATCATGTTTTTTCTTTTTACTTTCTTTCACTTACCTCTCTCTTTCATTAATTCCAACCCCTAATTAGTCTAAAACTGAAACTGGTTCTGAACTAGACTGGGACCAATCTTAGAAAAGACTAGACTGGAAAAGGACTGTACTGAACCCGGGGGTATGTGAAAGAATTTAGGGGTATCTTTAGAATACCCCCATTATATATATATATATATATATATATATATATATATATATATATGTGTGTGTGTGTGTGTGTGTGTGTGTGTGTCAAAAGTAGTACACTTCCCAAAAATAACTGTCGCATGAAGTGTAGTTTTATACCTTTTATAGTATATATTAAAATCTTAAATTAATTGTATATACATTTTTTTTTTAATTTAAAAAAAAAAGTTTTTTTTTCAATTTAAAAAAAGAAAAGAAAATGTAGATACAATAGACGAGATTTACATATATTCAATATATATAATAGATCAAATGAAATTTCATTCAATGGTAAAAGAATCAAAATATAATACAATTTTAAGTAATAAATGCTAGTATAAAATATATCTAAATCTACCAATTTATTTGTTCATCTTTCCATTTCTATATTCCGAAATACTACATAATTATCATCTTTTAAAATAAACCAATCAAAATACTTGAAAATGATAATGATGTAATTATATTGGTGTCACTAATAATAAGTGCATTTTTCGTAAATTGTGTATTTCTTACATGGTTGGAATAATTTTGGAACGAATAGAATATGTTTGTAAGCGCCGCCATATATTATATGTAAGGAAACAATAAACAACATAACATATTAATGTCTTGTTTTACCGTCACGGAGCACACCTTGTTTGTCACTAAACAATAATCTTCGAAAAATACAAATGTGAGAGCAGCCGTGGTCCAATGGTATTCAAGTTTAGCCATCTTACTTATATAGAAAGCATTTTAATATTTTATATTGTGAAAACTCTTCAAATTAAGACTTAATTATTAATTAATGTAACTTATGCAAATTTAATTTAATATTTGATTTTATCATTTTCACAGTTTTCTCCGTCCACCACCGTATTACGAATCTCTAACTCTACATACAAACAAAGTACTACTTTATCAACGATAATCCGTGAAGATTAAATATAATATACGACTATTTGTCGGGTCAACTTGACCTTCTCCGAAAAATTTCAACTTGAGCACGCTTTCTAACTTTCTAGTTTTTACTAATAAAATTTCAATAAAATTAAGAGAGTTTTGTATGACTAGACGCAACCTTATTAACTCTTTGGCGGCTTCCTTTTGGATGAAAGCTTTGTTGATGGACAGTTTTTCTCCTTATTAACACAAACAACGTTTCATGTGTTCTTCCATATTTTGTACATTTGTTGTCCTTGTCTAAGTTTATTTAACTAATTGTTAAGATGAAAATTAGTTGTTATATTCAAACATCATAATAGGTGGCTATATCACCGACATGGACAAAGTTGCTATAAGTTTATTTTTTGTATTCCATATCAAAATTATCAATTGTATGTATTTGAAATTTTAAACTGTTTATTATATCTACAAATCTTAAAAAAAATTATATTTATGTAGTCAAAAACATACAAATATACATTTTTGAAACTTTAATACATACAATGAGTGGGGTTCAAATGAAAATGAGATTTATTGTGAGAATGGAGGAACCAACCAGAACGTGCCACATGTCACAAAAATCTACTTTCTCCCATGTTTTTTTAACTTAAATATCTTCCAAACGGTAAGTCGAAAAATCATAAAATTTGCACCATAAAAACCAGCATTTTTTGGGTTTTACAAATTATACAAAATTAGTAACACATGTGTTACTCGCCGGTATTACATGTGTTACCGGCTGGTAACACATGTATTACTCGCCGTTAACACATGTGTTACCAGCTTGTAACACACGTGTTACTTGTTTTCAAAACCCACCAAAATATGAAGAAAAAAAAAGTTCGTCGAAAGTATACCTTGTCACATCTCTAATCGAAGAATAAAACGTTGATTTTTATGGTGCAATTTTTGTGATTTTCCGACTTACCGTTTGGGGGATATTTAATTTTTAAAAACGTAGAGGAAAATGGGTTTAGTGACACGTGGTACATTCCTATTGGTTCCTTCATTCTCACAAAAAGTTGGTATAGTCATTTGAAGCTTACCCTATGCTTATATGGTAATCGTTGATTATCACGGCAAGCAATTATGATATGCATCGAAACCACATGATTATCACGCTAAGCAATAATGATTATCACGGTAAGCAATTATGATATGCATCAAAACCACATGATTATCACGGTAAGCAATGATGATAATCACGGTAAGCAATTATGATCTTACATATATACTACCATCTATTAGCTCTCGTGAGCATTATAAATATTACATTATCCTCCTCTAAGCTTTCACGACTTGACCAAATATTGCATATCATATAACAACGACAACTAAAATTATCAACATTAAATAATTTTATTTATTATAGGTATCCATATCTTATGTGGAGTACCTCTCCTCACCATACCGTATGGCGCGGCGGAAGGCGGCTGGTTTGGTTTGGTGGCGCTGCAGATGTTTGCACTATTCACCTTTTTCACAGCTACTCTTGTTTGTTTATGTTATACAAGGGATGTGAACACATATCAGCGGTATGGGGATGAGGCGTTTGGGAGATATGGTCACTACTTTGTTTCAGTAAGTTCTTTAAAATGCACAACATTAAGTTTATTTTCAATCAGTGGCGGTACCAGAAAAAAATTAACGAGGGGGCGAATTCAAAATAATAAAAATATCTTATAAAATTAACCTTAAATTTTAAAATTACGTGTGGGCATAATTTTTTTTTTACAAAATTAACCTATAAAATTTTAAAAAAATATTTTTTCCCGAAAATCGGGTGGGGGCGGCCGCCCCCACTGCCCCCACCCTAGTACCGCCCCTGTTTTCAATTACGTATTGATTAATTTTGTCTATTGATCATTTTCTTCTTGCAGGGAATCGTCCACATTTTGACATACGTAAGTATATCTACTCCCGAATACTAGACGCTAAGGCGAGCGCTTCACATAGTTTAAACGCCAATAATACATTGAATGATAAATTGCTTCTTCTTACATTTTCTTCCTTATATCCACAAAGAATGTCCTCATATCAATGTTTTGAAAACCGGTTAGACCGGTCCGATTGAACCGGTCGAACTCGGATTTTTGGGATTTTCGGCCGGTTGAAAATCAGTTTTAGGCTAAGTTTGACCAGTCAACGAACTGCCGGTTTTTCCGGTTTTGGACCGGTTTTCATTTTTTTTTTGGGTTTTGACCGGTTTTGGGCCAGCGGTCCGACCGGTTGAACCGAAACCGAATTCTTCCCCGGTCCGTGTCAAAAAACGGTTTTCAAAACATTGCCTCATATATACTCTTAAAAGAAATGATTGCTTAGATATTTAAAGTCAAACGGACATTGATTATAAGGACAAAAAAAAAACATTTTCCTAAACAATCTAAAATTGAAAAAAATTTGTTGATAGACATTCTTTTTGGGAGCAAGGGAGTATAAATGTTTACACATCACAAATGTTTCACTTAGCTTGCATACTAAAAGTAGTAAAAAAAAGTCCAAGCAATTAAAGCAACTTAGCAAATAAGTCAAGTAGCAACTCAAGTATTAGTAAATTAGTTGTATCTAATGATAAATTAGTAAATAAGCAGCCTCCAATATAGTAAATTAGTGATGTCTAATGATAAACTAAAATTCAGCAACATCATTGCTTCATTTAGTTGAATTAGACTTTGGAGATTTGAGCCGTTAGTTGTGTTAGAGTTGTTTAATTGTGTTAGGAACGTATACTTATTTTCCAAGTTATGGTCTTGAATGAGGAAGATATTGATAGTAAAAACAAAACTTTTTATGCGATATCAGTGCCCAACAATGTTTGTGGGAAGACAACTTTTCCGAGAAGCCAAAGTAGCCTCCAAACTTGTTTAAAAGACGTTTTCATATGCGTCGGAAATTATTTATTCGATTCGTACAAGGTATATCCGACTACTCTATTGAACCTATTCCCGAGCACTTTACTTACTTTAAACAAAAACTGGATGCACTTGGTCGGTTTGGTTTCACCGCGCTACAAAAGTGCACGTCCGCCATACACCAACTGGCATATGGAACGTCGGCTGATATGTTCGATGAATACTTATAAATGGGTGAAAGAATGTCATTTGACTGTCTAAACAACTTTTGTAAGTGTGTATTCGAACTATACTCGGCGGATTATTTGAGAAGGCTACAGATATTGCTCGGCTATATACAACAAACGAACAGAAACATGGCTTTAAATGAATGCTTGGGAGCATTGACCGTATGCATTGGCAATGGAAGAATTGCCCGAATGCATGGAAAGGCCAATACACTAGGGGTGATCACAGACATCCGACCATCATGCTTAAAGTTGTTGCTTCATACGACATGTGGATACGGCATGTTTTTTTTTGCATGGCGGTTCGAACAGCGACATTTACGTTTTAAACCACTCTCTGTTGTTGTTCGATTCCATCAAAAATGATACCGGTCCACCCGCAACATTTGATGTGAATGGACATAACTACACAAAAGGAATTACCTGGCCGATGGTATTTATCCAGATTGGGTCATACTTGTCAAGGCCTTTAAGTGTCCTACTGACGATAAACGAGCCAAGTTCAAGAGATTTCAAGAAAGTACATGAAAAGATGTCGAACGGAATTTTGGTGTACTTCAAGATAGGTTTGCAATCTTTAAGATCGCGGGACGAGCTATGAGTGTCAACAAGATGCGAACACAATTGTACACTTGTGTCATATTGCATAACATGATAAAAAAGAATAACGGATTTGCAATATCGTCTATCGAGCAAGAGATGATCGATGACCCTACTAACCGGCCTCGACGGGATTTTAGGACACGTGTAAAAAACCGAGAATCAAGAATAAAATAAATGCGTGACAATGATGTGCACGAACAACTACGGGACGATCTCACCGAGCTAATTTGGACGTTTCCACCAAACTTTTGCACCTTAAATGCATAATCAATTGTAATGTTTTATTTTTTAAGTATTGGATTTTTATAATGTTACATTTAATTTTATTAAGTGTATTTTATTTAATTATTGTATTTTATTTTGATTAATTAATTAAATGTAACTTTTTTGTTAAATAAATGAAAATTAAATTTAGTTTATGTGACGTGGGGCAAAAAAAGTGTGTTATGGTATTATCATAATATCATTGTTAGTGCTAAAAATGGTATTGTAGTGTTTTACTAACGTGGCACCTGAAAAAAAGGTGTTCTGGTGTTAGTAACACCGTGTTACGACTTCAGCTGGTCTAACACTCTAACCCACCAACCCCTCCCAAACCTTAAACATTTTATGATTCGACTGAAATTGAAAATCAATAATTATTTTGAGACAATAAATAATAAAGATACTGACGATTAAATTGAGACATGTTCATCATCTATAATTAATCTTTACTTCAGCTTTGTATCTTATTTGTCTACGTGTGTCTTCGCTCAACAGTAGGCACATAACGAACTCATAGGGCGATCACATGTAGTACTAAAAATAGCCTCTTGGATTCTGCTTTTACAACGCTAGAACATGGATGTAATCACAATATACTAATCGATGGTTCTATATTTACAAGATAATTGCACAACAAATGGAAAGGGTACATCGTTTCATTGGATATCAAATTTAGCTGACAACATAATTAGTTAGACAGCTATAGTTTAATAAAGTGTGCATTTTGATTTCAGTACAGGCGAGGTACCACCATATGCATTCTTGGAGCATGAAAAGCGGTGACAGCTTGTCGAAACAGTGGGAGAATGAAGTAACAACCGATGTTGAGAAGGTGTGAAAAGGTGGGAGAATGGACGACCTCCAGGTTACAGGTGGCCTCACAACTTTTTATTAATTTCTTAAATCAATGTTAAGGTGGGAAAAGAAAAACATATAGTAACAGTGTAGTGCCCCTGACCCAAACGTTGCCACGACACCAATTCAGATTGCCATCCAGAACGGCGTTGGGAAGTGAGAGAACGGTGCTGGACAGTGTTCTCGACTGAGGACGGCGATAAAAACCAAACCCCCACTCCGTATGCTCTTAAAAATCAAGTCTGCCCCAAAAAAAAAAAAAAAAATCTAATGAATGTATATACATTTTGCATGCACTTTTCCATATATTTTGAAATGATAGATTTATCAACTGTATTTTCTGAAATTTTACATTTAACAAAGTTTAGCGTTCTTGCCTTCATAACAATTCTGGTCTGGCAGATACAACACGAAATCAATAAATATAACGTATGGAAATCAAGCCGTGACTCACAAATGTACATAGATTTTCCCCTGATTACACCACAAGCAGCGATTACAAGGTTTCCTTGATGTTTCCAATATATTGTATCATGATGGAGTGGGTCGAGGTAATCTCTTTGCAATTTCCTGCGAAAGAGTGCAAAAACAAGTCCGCGTCAAACGATTTCAAGTCTTTAAAGGTGGCAAAATAGCTGGGCTGTGTAACAGTCCTAAACCGGAGCCTTTTAGTACGTCTGTAACGGATGTCTCTGATTAATTCGTTAAGCATGATTACAGAAATAATTTTGATTTTAGTAACAATCTACTAATATTTTGAACATAATGACTTAGGAGGCTACGCGTACTAAAAATAAACCATCGACAACTTAGTAACTTACTACCCGTTTTGACATGTTTCCTTTTAGGCTGATACTTTTTATTTTACCACTATGGAGATGGATCATAACCCGACCGACCCTTCATAAGTAGACAGGTCGAAATATGCCACCTCTAACATGAAATACACATAGAAGAGCATGCTTAAAAGCAAGTTACTGCGGTACCTCGAATAACTGATTAATGTTATCAGCTGTCTTGGCAGAAGTTTCAATGAAAAACATTCCATTCTTTTCTGCATAATCCATTCCATCCTTGGGCAAAACAAAGAAGGGATTTCAGTAATTTGCAGAAGGCAAAACAAGAAAATGTTTTTTTAGTCCATGAAACGAAACACATTTCTTACTTGAACTGACACCTCCCGTTTCTCTTGAAGATCAGCCTTGTTGCCAACTAAAGCCAAGACAATATCAGGGCTCCCGTGCTTTTGTAGTTCCTGTAGACCACAAAATCTATTCAATTGCATCCAAGGAAAGGTAAGTGTAGAGATATATACATTGTTGTTTTAGCCAAAAACATAGGAAAACAAAACAAATAAAAAATGCTCACTGCAGAGATATATACAAAGACACCACATAAGAAATGAATGAATACGTGAAATATCAATAGTCATACCTTCACCCAATATTGAGCTTTATGAAATGAGTCGGGATTAGTTATATCATAGACAATTACTCCAACTGCAGCACCTCGGTAATAAAGTGGGGCTAGTGCTGCATATCTGGACAATAGAAAAAAGAGAAACAAAGTTTAACTCATTAGATGAAGCAAGAGATATTTAAGATGAGAATGCCCGTTGACCAAGTAAACAAAACGAATTATACGAAGATTTCATTTGGGATGAAAATATAATGGGAGAATTGCATATATGCCATTAATAAAGTTGATAATATCATATTTGCCCAACTAAATTTCAAAATATCAAACATGCCATTCTTAAAGCTTGAATATTTCATATATACCCAAATTACTATTTTAATTAGTAATGTAAACTAAGAAAATTTAAATAATCATCAAGAATTCATTATTTACCATTATACCCTTTTCATTTCTCTCAAACTCAAATTTACAAATCTCTTTCTAGACTTGAAGCATCTGAATCGAACTTATACATACACTCACATAGCTCAATATACAATCGACCTTTATATTGTGAGAAACAACCTCAATACACAATTAATTATAGCATAAACACCTACATCGATTAATCTGCCCTCGCTCTGATACCAAGACAACCTACGATGTCTACAGAAATGTTTTGTTCAATTTTTTAATATATTTTCTTAAATCTCAAATGGTGCCACCATACCATAATGTGTTCTCTAATTTATAATTCAGTAACGGGAATCCACATATTTTAGAATCGTAGAAAATTGTTTTTAAACTTACTATCCATGTTCGCAGTGTTCTAGAACTTCCGGCTATTAGCATTAATTAAAAGGCAATTGAAAGATCGTCTCCTAAGATGGAACAAATGGATAATCAGATTTACATGAGAGTGTATTTGTATTCTTTAACAATCGTTTACTGAAAAAGAAAAAGAAACAGTGAATGACTTTAGGGATGAGGAAGATAAGGGTATAATAGTCAATAACTAATTATGTAATATTTTATTAAAAGAGTTGAGTTTAAAATTCTAATTAAAATAGTGATTTGGGTATATATGAAATATTCAAGTGTTAAGAATGGCATATTTGATATTTTGAAATTTAATTGGGTTGCACAGTACCTCTCCTGGCCAGCAGTATCCCAAATCTCAAATTTAACTGTTGTTGAGTCCTGCAGAGCAATAGTCTGTGACAAGAATGAAGCTCCAACAGTCACCTTGGATGTTGGATCAAACTGACCACGAACAAAGCGAAGAACAATGCAACTTTTCCCAACACCAGAGTCCCCTAATAGAACTAGCTGTAATTAACAAGAAAGTGTTGATGCTAAAAATTAATCCAAAAAAAGAATAAAGCAATAAATACAAACATAGTATGATTAAGAAAGAAAAAACATCATGGTCATTTCAAGTAGCCAAAAAGCAGTTGAGATTTCGGATCAATTCTGGATTTGAATTTGGAACCATGACATACTATTATACTAAAACAGCAAGTTGAAGATTTATAACTCCACGTCTCCACCAAAAATATTATTTCAATCATTAAAGTCTATGAGTACGTTGAAGCTAAAAAAAAGAAGTTTGGAAAATTCAGTGATGGGAACTAAGCAAGTAACAGTATATAGCAAGGACCTAGTTATTCTATGTTAAGTTTACCAGCTTTTTCCTTCTGTCGACTAAACTGATCATGACCTATAAGCTACTGATACATACCTCCCACTCAAATAAAAAAAGATAGGTAACTAACTATGATTAAATGGGATCTGTTGCTTAAGAGTTAAGATAGCAGATCCAAGGATAGAGTGGACTCGCAAAGAAACAGGCTTTCTCAGCTTCTTGGTAAATAACCAAGTGTTTCTTTCATATATATGTTAATGTCATTTAAGTCAATATATACGAAGTTGAAATTAATTTTAATGAATATTTATTAGAGAAATTTGGATAAAAGACCTACAGCAGCAAGCAGCATGCTATTTTTATTTAGTCATTTGGAGGCTGTTCACAATAATTTTTGCATGACCTCTAATAAAAGAGATGTATCACATTCATTGACAAATTGTTTTTTCTTTCTTCGTGGGCTCATGTTTTGATTATCGCAGCAGTCCTTATTTTTCCTTTCAACAATTTGATTTTAAGCATGACTGGAGTAAAATGATGGATTCACAGACCATTAACTTATGTACACTAAGAATGGATAAAATCACCACTTCCTTGAAGGTTAGTTCTGTGTAAGGGCCCATGATCCGCTTACATGGTTATGCAGCAATGCACATTGGTAAGTCAACTATAGAGTCATAGACTGTAAAGTTTACACTCATTTAGAAGTTGTTTTTAGCATTTCACACAGGTTTGGAAAGCTTCCTATGTTCACTCCTGGGTCGTTACATCCAAAGTCTTCGTCATGATTCTCACCAATGCATCTTAGATAAGGTTCAGTTTCCTAAATACTACATCCTATTAATCGATACACAAAAAATCATAGAAGCTTGTCATAGATTTTTATTATTAGTTTACAATGTCTCCGTCAGACCAGTAATCCTTGTCCTTCATTAACAAATGTCATCCGCAATAGTGTTTAGTTATCATTAAAGAAACACAGAACCAACAACAAGTTCTCATCCTTGTTATAATGATATTCGTTCTATGTTTACTAGTATTACTAGTATATTACTAGTAATATACTTGATAAACTTAACAATCTCCAATATAACGAACTAATGCTGTATAGTGTATACCAGCAAAAACACACATTAACGCCACATTTTAACTGTAAAGATGACTTCTTTCACAAATATAAATAAAAAAACCTACCTTAACTTTCAAATTTTTTGCATCAGAATCGCCGCTATCCGGATTAAGTCCACCTACGCGCCCCGCACTCCTATCTGTAATCAATAATCCCCAAACACAACCAAAAAATTCACTTTTTTATAACAACAATCAATCTAAACAAAGCTAAGCAATTCAAAGTGAAATTGAGACTATGTCCAACTCATAATAGATGAATTCAAGGATATTGATGAATAATTTGTGGGTAATCAATTGAATTTGAGTAAAACCCTAATTTTTATCGGAAGGTAAGAGGATTGATTACCTGGAAGAGAGGAGGAGCAACCCATGTTGTATGATACAACAAAACAACTACTGATTGTTTTTTATATATATCTATGTATAGGTATAGATAAAGAAAGATGTATTTGTATGGTAAATTGTTGGTGGATCTGGTATAATTTGAAGTTTGAAGAAAGAAGGGGGGGTTTGATCTGGTTAATGGAAACGTAGGTCGTCGGGTTTCTTCAGTGGGCTGTCTCTACTGTTGGCTTTCATCACATTCACCGTCTTTTTTTTTATCCCTTAACTTAATTTTATTTAATTTACAAATACGAATTTAATATTGAGTCTTATATTCTTTTAAGTTTACATTTTTTACTACTCCGAATTAATTTACACAATTTATTATTGTGTCAAACTTTATAAAATTCTATTCTATGGTATATTGGTATGTGTTAAAACGTTTTAAAATTGTCCATTAACTTACAAAAAAATGTCATTTTGGGTATAAAAAACAGTTAACATTGTACACAATAGATGTATTTTGATCTTAAATATATATATATATATATATATATATATATATATATATATATATATATATATATATATATATATACAATGGTAATTTTTAAAATTTACACGATTGTTGTGAAATCTTCATGGGCTTAATCCATGAACTTGTGGATAGCCCACCACTACCAACTAGTCTATTAGGGTTTTCTATGATCCCTATATATACTTATCATTTGTATACTTATTATGTATGAATCACTTAATAAGATTTTTCTCTTCCTCTCCATATATAATTCTTGTTCTTTCATTTTACAATACGTTATCAGCACGAGTCTCTGACCTATATTTGAGTTCGTAACTTCGGCCGCTATTTTTTTGAGGTACGACTTTAAATCTTTCATTAAATTATTTAACTCCTGATTTGTTTCTTGATATTAGAACATGTTATTATATTATATATACGATATATGATATATGATATATATGTGCCATGAATTGCTATGTGTTCATACGTGTCAAACTCTTGTGAGCTATTAAATTGATATGGGAATTGTGAATGTCATATCTTTAATTGATTATGATGCTTATCCTTAACAAGCAATTGTGTATGTTTATTTGTATATCGACCCTTTGATTTTATATATACTTGATGAAAACAAAAATAGCTTTTGGATATATTTTTACTGCCTACATGATTAATTTTCGTTTATCAATCGATGGCTTTCTGAGTTAGATGCTATTTTATGTGTTCTATAGTACATATATTAATCTCATACATATCAATTTCTTATGATCTTAAATTACTATATGTTCTTGGTATCCATGATCCACATGTACAATATATATTTTTAAACGATTAACAATCAATTGTTTATGGTTATTTGATTTTATTGATAATATTAAAATATTGATTCACTAAACCATGATCTATACTTTAGATCAGGCAATATGATTTTAGTAATATGCATGATCCATTGGTTCTTTGTAGTCATAATTTGATATTGTGATTACATTTTTTTAGATCATCATGATCTATATATTATGATCTCTTCAAGAGGATTAAAATAAACATAACATCATGTTATTGTTTCAAAGATCATCATGATCTACTATTATCTTCACAAGATAATTAAATATTAACATAACCTCAAGTTATTGTATGTCTTGTGATTATTATGTGTTCTTTAAGATCTACTATAATCTCCTCAAGAGAATTAGAAAAATATAATAGCATCAAGTTATCATCAATTTTTCTATTATGATTCTCTAAAAAGAATCAACATACAATACCTCAAGTTATTGTTATTATGTAACCAATAATAACCTCATGTTATTGTTATGTAGTTAGAAGATCCTCAAGGTATAATGATTTCAATAACCTCATGTTATTGTTTTATATTTATATATATAATCTTCAAGATCTACAATGATCTCTTAAAGAAAATCAATAATTTACATAACCTCAAGTTAATGTTACATTGAATGGAACCTCAAGTTCTATGTTACATATTCAACGGTGAAAGATCCGTTAGATTTACGGCAACATCTAAAAGAATTATTTGCCGTCAAAAACAATTAACACTTACAAAAGCTCGCCTTAACCAATGTTTTGAAAACCGGTTGACTCGGACCGGTCCGACCGGTCCGACCGGATTTTTTGTGATTTCCGGCCGGTTATAAACCGGTTTTGGCCATAGTTTGACTAGTCAACGACTCGGACGGTTTTCCGATCTAACCGGGTTGAACCGGTTTCCGGACTCGGATTGAACCGGATCTTTATATATTTTATTTTATTTTTCAATTTTATTAAAATTAAAATGACAATAATGATATAAATTTTGTTTTTATTTTGAAAAAAAAAAATCAATCTCTCTCTCTTTGTTCAAGTACGCAGCAACCACCAAACCATGTTAAATAGAGAGAGCGAGCATCAGTAGAGAGTAAGAGAAATAAGCCACCGGCGGTCAGATCGGAGAGAGAGAACGGCGGCGATTAGATCAGAGAGGAGAGAGTGGCGGCCGTAAAGTCGGAGAGGAGATAGAGCAGCGATGGCGCTCGGCTGCCGCAATGAAGTGGGTGTCGGCTATGAGTAGATCGAAACAAGAGAGATTTTAAGGTTCTTGATTTTATGAACGGAGGAAGGTGTAGATTGTAGAGTGTTTTTAAGAATTAAGATTGTTAAGTTAGAAATGGGGGAGAGGATCCCTCAATGGTTGAGCATCCCTAGTTATAAACTAGAGGTCGGGAGTTCAATCCCTGCTATGGACATGGAGAAATCCCTTGGGCCCTTTGGGGCTCCGGGGTGAGGAGTTTTACCCGCTTCGATAACCGGATCTGTCGGCACTTGGGCCGGGGACGGAGTAGGGTTTCTTCTCGATGGTGCATAATGGTGATGATCGGGTGGGTGGCTAATGGGCCCCCGTCAGTGATCCAAATAGCCTTTCAAAAAAAAAAGAAATGGGGGAGAGGAGATAGAAGTATGGGTCTGACATTGAAATCTGTAAATCATTATTTATTATTATCATTACTACGGAGTATATTAATAATATTTAATATTAATATTATACCTATTACCTATGTAGTTTAAATGTGGTAAGAAAAGTCAAAAAGTGACTGGATGGTGTACAGAGTACAGACGCTCCAGCTTGACCATTCATTAATTTTTTTTTTTTTTTTTGAAAGGCTAAGTATATTAATAATATGTCTAATAGCAAAGCGCTAATTAGACCGAAACTATACATACACCATATGACATACCTTGGGCCTAAAACCGAACTAGGAGGATACTAAAAAGGATGAAAAAAACCTAGAAAAAATTCCAGGAAAAAATCCTCGATAATAGAGGCCGAGCCACCGGTTTTCACCCTATATCGTTTTTGATAGTATCCCGTGTGGAGTTAGACCAAAGTATAATCAAATAAAACACCAAGAACATAACTTTACAATTACATTACAATTACAAACCACTTCTAAAATGCTCCAAGACTTCCTTCCATCTGCTGCATCACTATCTATATTCTGCAAACTATAATTTGCCTCCATACAGTAACGTACCAATCTTCATGTTAATCAATCGAAAAATCCAGCCATTTATGTTCATCAAAGCTCCATTTAGGGAACCTATTCTTGATCCATAAAAAGCCCATTGATTTAATCTCTTTTAACATTCCACCAACATTAACTTTCGAACCATTGAAAATCATCCCATTGCGTGCTTTCCAAATTACCCAACAAGCCACCATGATTACCGATTGGATAATATTCTTTCGAGCTTTTGACCATTCATTAATGATAGTATATTTTGTATGATATTATAATATATAGTAGCTTTTATAGCTTTTATTGTAAAATGGTTCGACCGGCCGGTTCAACCGGTCTGACCGGTTCGACCGGACCCGGTGGCTTTTCCGATTCGATCCGGTTTTCGGTTTTAAAAACATTGGCCTTAACTATATGCACCTCATGTTGCAATATTATAAAAGTGTTAGCGAGTACAATTCTACAATGAAAAAAAATATCACATGTACCGTATTTGATTACATAAATGTATTGAAAGCTCTTGAAGAGCTAATGTAAAATAGCTATGAGAAATAATATCTAAAGTGATCATGCACTATTTTCACTCATATAATTGCTTGTATCACAAAAATTATGTGCAATTGAAGCACATATGACCATAAACTTCATGTTTAATGGACCACAGATGGCCATAAACTTCTTGTTTAATGGGCCTTGGCTATTACATTAATTGGCAAGATCGGTGAGACCATCCCGAGTCAATCATGATGCGAATGTATAATGGAACCTCAAGTTTCCTTGACATAACAATTTTACATTTAATTGCTCTTAAGAAAAATATATACGTTCCAGTTGGGACTCATTCCCTTAAAACTCTGAAATCAACAAACGGGTATTTCATATATCCATATAATTAACCATTTAGAAATTTTTAAATCGATGCATCATCTAAATGGTCATGCAAAATTGCAACCTAAAGTTTGCTTGACTATGTAACTCGGTTATTGAGATTACGAGCACATATTTAAAAATATCAAATTTTGTTTTGATAATGTCAGTGAACGTATATATTATTTAAATACATCAACATTTTCAGTTGATTGTAGTAAGTATTGAACATATATTAGTTCATACGTAAATTGCTTTTATCAAAAGGCTTAGTTGATAGAAAATCAACATCTATTACGAGAGCAACAATACTGCTTATGTTATTGGGTCATGTTAATATACATGCAATAATTCGCATCGTGCCAATGGAAATAAAATTTCTTCCCTCTTATAACTGATTTTTGGTCTTGAAACAGATTTATCATATATATATTATTTGTTTGTGCTATATATGCTCAACCATAATGCACAACTATTAGACCAAAAGGGGAAATCTTAAAACAACTTTAACTCAAAATGAATTATCAATATATAATATTGATCCTCATAGTATAAAGTATGAACTCGAAGTTCAAATGATAATTCATTTTTTGATAAATGTCACACATATTTGTTTGAATGATAAGTTGTTAATGCTCCTATTAAAATGGCTAATAAGCCTATGGCACGTGAAACGTGATAAAAAAATGTCGATTCCAAATTATATCCTCGAAAAAAAAGGAGCAGGTTATTTAGATGGTCAAATTGAGGAACTAAAGTCCCTATTTCAATCTAACAAAACTAGACATGAAGGTTCTATCAAAACCTCTGGTACCTGAAAAATGAAGAGATCTCAATAAATGATATCATGTCTAGAACATCGTGGAATCGATATAAATGAAATCGATGTCGATAATATTATTGTTGTAATATAGCACTAGCTATTGTGATTGAGGATCATGGAATTATTTTTGCAACGAATTGCAAATATTATTTAGCCAATATAAAAATGCGCAATAAATTTATGAAATCTCTTCATACGAGATTTTTGGACTTATAGTCCATTTCATAAAGGTGTAAAGCCTATTGTATGGCTGGTCTTTACTCAACTTCCCAATGAGTATGAAGCTATGAAAGAAATGTCTTGTAAAGATAAACTTTTATCGTGGATAAAGAGTCATACATCCTCATGATGCAGTGATTATTTTAATCCTTCTGACCCCCGAAGGATGACATATATCATTAGACATTGATATTTCTCACTATTCATAAAAGAGTTGAAAATCATTTACTTCACATTTGTTGACAAGATAACTTATTATTTATGAGAGGACATTCATTTTCTTGCATTAATATAAAATATTTTCCAACTTAATGGATACATCAACAATGATGGATCCATGACTTATCTCATAAAAGTTATTATTTGTCAACAATTTCACAAGTGATGCGATTATTAAGGGGAGAAAATAAAAGTTGCAAAAGATTTTTAACAATGCAACATCCTCAACACATTAAAAGAATTATGTACTCTTTTTCCTTAACTAGACTTTTGTCCCATCGGGTTTTATCTAGTAAGGTTTTAACGAGGCATAATCATTATAACAATGGACATCCAAGGGGGAGTAATGTGCATTAATATGAAATGGATGTCCATATCTTCAAAGTATTATCCAGATATGTTTCTGGATCCCTTCCGCACCAAAGAAAATGATAATCATATCATTATAATATCTAAGTCCATTTGGGGCTTTAATACACATTGCTTACAATACACATTTATACATTGCAATCAATCACATGTTGTGTTATCTTTGTGGTACCCGTGATATGAGATTATTTTACTCAAAGAAAATACGCGGGTATTTATCTGATCCACATAAGGTCAAAAACATGATATGTTTTCACCTGTGGAGACACTACAATTTCTTGGAGGTCGTCAAATATTGCTAAATTTATTGAGTTTCTTAAATCCGATCGAGAAGTGTCTACTCAAGATCAACGATTCAACACATCCAAGAAGAATGTGGTCTCAAAACAATCAAGGAAATTCAACATTGTATATGAGGACAATGTGAGGTGTATTAGCTCAAATCAAATAAGGGTACATCAAAGAAGACAGAACTAAACATATTTCACCGAAGTTCTTCTCAACGTATGATATACAAAAAGATGGAGTCATTGATGTTTATCAAGTCTGATCAAGCAAAAATTTGGCCAACTTATTCACAAAATCATTACCGACAAGTTTTTGAGCAGCTAATTCGGAAGATCGGTATTCGACGTTTGAAGGATATACATTAAACTCAGGGGGAGTATTATTTGCACTGCACTCTTTTTCCCTTCATCAAGTTTTTATCCCATTGGGTTTTCTTGATAAGGTTTTTAACGAGGCAGTCTATAATATATTATAAATGGTGACTATCCAAGGGGGAGTGTTGTGAAATCTTCATGGGCTTAATCCATGAACTTGTGGATAGCCCACCACTACCAACTAGTCTATTAGGGTTTTCTATAATCCCTATATATACTTATCATTTGTATACTTATTATGTATGAATCACTCAATAAGATCTCTCTCTTCATCTCCATATATAATTCTTGTTCTTTCATTTTACAATAACGATATAATTTAAAAGGCTTAAAATTTAATACGTTTTGAAACTATATACCCTATAAACAACTCACAAACTTGTATTAAAGTATCACGGATTTTTTTTACTCCATCTTCCTCTAGTTTTAGCCCACTACAATTATAATTATTATCGTCATGTCACCTCTCACCGCCATGAGCATATGAGTGACGATCATGGAATTACACCAAGGTTGTAAAACTCGCTAGACCATAAGCGATCAAGACCTTATAACGAGTAATCAACCTAGTGACCTTATATTCAGAGAACAAATTTCTATATATAAAATTATAGACATATATAATATCTCAACAACGTAGTACAAAATATCTAGACATGACAATCCAAACCCAATTCCTTTTTAGCAGGTGTAATGGGTAATTTTTCTTTTCTGTTGGATCGGTTATAGTTATAAAACAGATCTAAAAATAGCTCCAGCCTGACAATCAGAAAGTCTATCAACTCGATCCAACAGGTCTAATAGTTCGAAAAATATCATAAAAAGTACCAAATGTACACAAACGTAAATGAGAAATTGACAATGAATACATTACAGATCAAAGGTTTGAAGCATCTTCTCTTATAACTAAGAGAGGAGACTCCAGCTTATTTGTCAGCCTCTAATCCTTCAAAATTAAGATTTTTCCAACGTGTCATTAAGGTACGTATTTAGATTCCACGTCAGCTATCAACATACAGGACCACTCTAAACATGGAAAATATTGTAATTGATTCCTACAAATTAGACATTATATCTACCAAAGATAACAACCGTATTACAATCCAATTCAATGTAATCGTCTATCGTGTTAAAACCCCTCCTCTAATCCTCATCTTTTGTGTTCATATCTTCAACCGAATTTCGTAAGAAGCATTCAAAGAAATTGTTTGATGAAGTTATTAGTTTGTACTTTGCTGATGATTTAAGTTATATATGCCCGCCAAATGTATGATGAAATTCCGAAGGAACAATTGTTATGATCAGGTTCGTGGTATCTATCTAGATTTTAAATTAAAGTTGTTTACATTGTGATTATCAGTTTCATGGGTGCAGATAAGATATTACATATAGCACCATGCAAAAGTTGGAATTATATGTCCCAAAAACGTCATTAAGCTTGAATGAGTTTAGTAAATTATTCTTCAATAAAGTTTAGTAAATTGCTATTGTTTACTGCTTATAACTAAAGAAAGATAAATTATTCACTTTCCCACTTAGATTCTCAAATAAATTCACCAGCAATCATTTTCAGTAAGTTCTTGGATTTACTTGATACTGCCTTTTGATAGAACCTTTTGCGTAATGGTTGTGTTATTTGATCTTTTGTCGGAATTTTAGAATTTGGATGATAAGTACCAGGACATTATACTTAATTTTCAATTATGAAATATTGTGATGGAAAAGGTGTGAAGGAGTTATGGCAGGTTGTGAAATTCAAAAGTTAAAGAACAATACACATAAGAAAAAGGTACACTGGACATCTGTTTATTCTTATGAAATCTTAATAGTAACTTATTCATTAGACAACTTGCTATTAATGTTCTACAAGAAGAATCAAGATAATAGATCTCATGTTCATGTTGCTATCAATTGCATTGAAGTTTATCAAGATTCAATATTCAAGCATAATTGGCCAACTAATGTCATCGTTGTACTAACAGTACGTGGCGATGTACTTGCAGAATGAAAGACTGTTCGGGTAATGAATTTACGGCTACATGCTGCGTACGGTCAATATGAAGCTTCCAAGGAATACATCCTTCTGCATGAAGCCATGAATTGGTATCTCTTAAAAATATATATTAGTAACCAGTGTAATCTTCCTAATGTGAAACGTTTCCAAACCACTGGTATCTGTTAAATCTGTATTATCCATGGAGTACATCACCAACTTAGTAATCCAAATAAATAAAACACTTTCTCCTATCAGATGTTCTCAACAATTGAAATGCTTACCATCACACTAGGATGTTTATTAATGACAACGTTGAGGAGATTGAACAATATTTTAACAGGTTATATCCCTTGCCCTCCATTCTAACTTTTTTTTTAACACCTCTTGATTTTATGTGAAGTGTCTTATGCCTAAAGGCTGAAGTCTCATGTAATTGCTCATGCTATAATAACAAAAAAATGACACCCATACCTACTAAATAGACCGTATCCAGTCCACGTGATTTTTTTTTTTTTGACAAGCGTATCAACTTGGATGAATCATCTATTAGAGGTATAACTAAATATATGCAGAACTAAGCATTTCATTGGTTACTTCTTGGTTCATAATGCAACATGATTTGACTACAAAATATGAAGAACCAAGGAGCTGATAGTATATGACTTTTGAATATGGAGCTCCATCTTAAGGAAATGTTTCATCAAAGGTTGAATGTTTTTATCCTTTTTCTTTATCCATACAATGTCAAGAAACATAATTTTATTTTTTATTTATAGCTTACAAATCAGAATGTCGTATATGTAACAGGATACAATTCGGTAACCATTGATCGTACTACAAGTACTAAAGAGCCCATTATAGAAGCATCTTGCTTATGATGTTGTTAAGGGTATTGTGATATCGAGTAAAAAGTCACGTTTTTACTACCGATATCTCTCTCATTCTAGAATGATTCTTGGCATTTTAAACTCATAAACAATACAAATCAATAGTATTATGCCAAGATGGTCAAAACAAGGTTGCACGATAAAAATCAAGCAAAACGGATGAAAAACGAAGATTCCACACACGTTTGAAGATTCAAGGCATCAAAACGAGATTTCAAGACTAAAGTGCCCTCCATCAACATCCATTATTTCCAAGATGTTCGTTTTCAAAATACGAATCCAACAGAAGAAGAATCAACTGAAACGGGTAAAAAATGAAGATTTCGCGCCCGCCGGAAGATCCAAATGATTCGCACGCAATATCTGGAGCTAGGGACCTCATCTCAGGGCCTATCTTATGTCAAAATCTTCGTTTTTGAATGATGAATCCAACAAAAAAATAATCGACGCAAACGGACGCATAACGAAGAAAATACGCACGAATCAAGAAACGAAGCGAAACGGGGCGGGTAGCCACCGGCCGCCGCCGGCTGCTACAGTGCCGCCGCCGGCTGGCCACCCCCCATCTCGCTTTCCTTTTTTGGTTAAAAACCGTACCTGGTGCGCTTACTTTTCGCGTTGTATAGTACCCAATGCGCCTACTTTTCGTGTTGTACGGTATCCGGTGCACCCTTTTGGCTACCTTTTTCTAATGTGCACCTCTTGATGCTAATGTGAGCCTAAACTCACCTATAAATAGGCGGCTTGGGTTCCATTGGTAAGACACACCATATGCACACACTCTAAGCATATTTCTTTCTTTCTTTACTTTCTCATTCTTTTGTGTTACTTCAAGATTAGTATTAGGCTAGTTAGGAAGCTTGTTCAAGGTAGAACGAAAGTAAGAAACGCATTGTAATCTTTGGTGTATGCTCGAAATTGTGTCAATTAATTCAAGTCTACTTTCTCCCGCATTTAATCCTGGTTCTTTCTATCCTTATCTATCTCAATTAATTACGTTTATATTGATTATGCTAGATTTAGTTATTACCATGATTGGAGAGTAGTATACTTGTTGTGTTTGTTTGAGATGTAGTTAGCTAATTATGGGATGATTTATAATTACATATTAAAGATCGGTAGTATTACTTTGATCGTCTTATTGCATGTTCTTGTTTGATTGTTGCCTTAGGATCATCATAGTAGTAAAATATAAACGGTCTTAATTATCGTCAAATAATATGACGGCCCCTATTCGACTGTTACTCGATATAGTACTGGAAACACTTCAAGGTGGAGTACAAATGTATGGAAGTCGAGGAACGAACGAAGGTAGTCATATTACGAAATGATATAATATTATGAAGTAATATGATGGCCCCTATTCGACTGTTACTCAGTATAGCGTTGGAAACACTCTAGGTGTAGTACAAATACGTGGAAGCTGCGTAACGACCGAAGGTAGTTATATTACGGACTAATATATATAAAATGAGAAACCTAGTTTAATTAACCTTTCTAAATAGACTTTTAAACTTCAAATTAATCTATCGCCTTTCCACCAATAAACGTGATTACAACACCTTTTTACGACGTCCAATTAAAAGGTAGTCAATTATCTGTGTCAATACAATTTGTCAAAGGTATGAAACTATGGAACCGCAAGGCTACATGGGGGATTATCATAGGACAAGACATGGCCAAGGTTTGAAGCGGCGGAACCACTTAAAGTGAAGAACGCTGTGGATAATTTGGGAATTTATTGGGTAGTCTTAAGCAAGGGCTGGTTTAAAGTCATAAATGAACTGTTTTAATACATGAATCTGTTAGGATGACAAGGGATCGTTATATGATTCAGTAATGTCTAGTACCTTAAGATTTTGTTCCCGTTCATATGAAAGTATTATTAAACCTTAATTAAGATTTTGCTTATTATTCAAAATACTTTGTAATGTTACCATAACCTAGCTCCCGGTGTGACATGCTAATGGGATTTTAATTAGTAGGGAATCTAGTGTTTACATGCAAGTATTCTAGAATGATAATAAACTAATATCTTTCAAAACAGTTTCTCCAAATATCATCCCATAACTTAATTAACAAAGTCTCAGCAAACACTATCTTTATTTTATCTGTTTTACGTTTTATTTCTATTTCGCTTTTATTTATTTACTTGCCTAAGTTAGTTAATATAAAAACCAAAACTCCTCCACTATTTTATAAACCATTCACTAGTTTGAAAGCCCTCATCTGCCTCGCCTTAGTTTCAATTCAGTCGGTTTGAAGAACGACTCTAGGTCATACCTACCACTTGCTCACCCTTAGGATTAGCATTGTTAGGAAAAACTTAGGCCCCGCAATTACAAATTTAAAACACCCACTGCTGGTGCCCGGTTAGTAATCGTTAACGACACCGACCTGATCAGGACCCATCAAGTTTTTGGCGCCGCTGCCGGGGAACCAACTGTACGATCCTTAGGCGTCAAGATGAACTTACTCGCTAGTGAACCTTTAGGATTAACTCTTCTCCTTAGACCCCTACGTCTTTCTTTATTTTTCCTTCCTTTTACTATTTTTGCAAATTACGTTATCCCTGTCCACTCAACCAGTCAACCACCTGCCAACGAGACTATGACAGCTACACGTATAACTCTCGCTGAAAACTCTAAACCTCTGATTGAAGGTCGAGGAGGACCAATCGTCTATCCGGAAACCGATAGAACTTCATTTGAATTAAAGCCCCACATTGTTCAGTTAGTCCAAAACCTCTGTCAATTCCGTGGCCTACCAAATGATGATCCCAACTCACACCTTGACAAATTCATTTCCTTATCCAACTCTTTTAAGCCGATTGGGGTTAATCAAGACATAGTCTATCTATACCTATTTCCCTATTCACTCACTCTTAATGCACAAACCTGGTTTGAGGAACTAGAGATTAACTCTATAACCTCTTGGGTAGAATTAGCAACCAAATTTTTGGCCAAATATTTCCCCCCATCAAAACAAGCCACGTTTAGGTCCAACATCATAAACTTTCGTCAAGTGCATGATGAATCAATCTTTGATGCATGGGAGCGCTTTAAGAAATTGCTTAAGAAATGTCCAAATCATCATTTTGAGCGCTCAGACCAGTTGCGCATTTTCTACAATGGTCTCTTCCCACATCACCGTCCTTTACTTGATACCGCCTCTCGAGGTAGTTTTATGAACTGTACGGCCGATGACGCTTGGAGCCTTATTGAGAAAATGACAATACACAACCATGACTGGAACAGTGAAAATCACCCCTCACTAGTGGATTCACCTACTACAATCGGGAATGAAGCTATCAAAACCCTCACTCAGCAAGTGGAAAACCTAACCAAGGAGATCAAGGAATTGAAAAGTCAACCACAACAAGTCTGTCAAGTTCAAACATGCCTTAATTGTGCTAATCTGAACCACTCAGCCCAAATTCCTCAGTCTCATCTAACTCCTCCCAATACTAACCCTTCCTTTAACCCACCTAGGAATAACCCACTAACTTACCAACCTCAACCTTCCGAACCCTCTCCTCACAAACCTCTAGTTTTGACGACACCCTGATACAAGTCATTCAAGGAATCTCGGCTAGACAAGACCAAACTGATATCTCCTTAAGAGATCAACTAACTTTGTTAAAAGCTCTCGAATCCCAATTAGGACAATTAGCACAGCGTATTAATGCTAAACCTCAGGATAGTCCAACTAGTTCCCATAAGGAGGCTTCCCATATTCAAGACTCTCAGGTAGCACATAGCCCACCTACGGTTTCTTCTCCGGTGAAGGAACCACCTATTGTCCCATCGACAATGGATTTAGAGTCTACACCAAATAGGAAAATCCCATTTCTGGCTCGTCTTAAACAACGACCCGACAAGCTTAAGTCTTTTAAGCTTGATAGGAACTTCCTAGATACCGCCTCTGAAGTTCACTCCAAAAAGTACTTCAGAAAACTTCTTACAACCAAGGATAAGGTACCCGAAGTACCCAATATCCCACTGAACGAGGAATGTTCAGCTATTCTGAACAATACCATTCCTGAAAAACTCGGAGACACCGGACGTTTTACTCTCCCTATTTCCATCTACAATTCAGGCATCATCTGTTCTCTCGCCGACATAGGAGCTAGTGTTAATCTCATGCCATACTCACTTTTCAGGAGGCTTGAGTTAGAAAATCTTCGACCTACCAAAATGACCATACAGCTTGCTGACCACTCGGTCAAGTACCCTAGGGGAATAGCTGAAAATGTTTTAGTTAGGATTGACAAATTTCTTTACCCGGCAGATTTTGTAGTAATGGATATGCAGGAAGACGTACACATCCCAATCATACTAGGAAGACCTTTCATGAATACGGCCAAGGCAATCATCAACGTCTTCGCATAAACCATCAGTTTGCAGTCTCAGGGAGAAACCATCACTTTCCATATCGACAATCCTAACGCTGAAAACCAAGCCGATATGTACATGATCTCCACGGACAAGACCATAGAGGACAAAGAAACTGCAGAGTCAACAAGTGAAAGTAAATCTAGTAAGGAAATGACAATCACGCCATATTTTCCGATTGTCCTCCGACGAATAGGACAAGAGATGAAAAACGCATCTCCATCAGCAAACAACCCAACGATGGAAGAATTGGTCAGAACGAGAAAGATGGAAGAAGAAAACAAAAGAAGCAGACCGCCACTCAACCTATTTAACACTGATGAAATGGCGGAAAGTAACCACAATCATCCAACGAGAAGAGAAACACTGGAGGAATATTCCAAACGCACAAGATACCAACCGCAAACCATCATAGAACACAAAGTGCTCGAAGAATTCATCCAAAGATTTGACAAAGTAATAGGAGGAATAAGCGGCGTAGTCAACATGCTTGCTCTTTCCCCTGCTGAACTGCAATTCTGTCTACAACAGAAACGGACTTACGCTAGAATCTACAATGCCCTTAAAAGATCTAACATCCCATTCATCTCAACACAATGGGAGATGTTAGGATCCGTTAGAGCGCATATGAAAGAGACTACTGGACATCCGAGAAGTCGTGCCAACATTTCAATGATGAATGACCTCACATCATTGCTTAACTTGCTAAGTAGAGAAGATCACCTCAGCTCCAAGGAAAGCGGATCTATGGTTATCAACTCCACTATGGAAAAACAAATTGAGTCAATGATTGAAGAACTTAGTGATCTCGTTTGGGAGGAATCAAGGCGCGAACGACCCTTTAGGATTACATATGAATCACCACTTGATATCGCTACTTCTGTTACGACCCATCTAAGGGAGATTCAACAACGGAAAAGTAACTCCAGAACGAAGTTCATATTATACTCAGGATGCAAGAAGATACTTCGTCAGCTTATTCTAGTTTTCTAAGAATCCGACTTTCCATTCAACAACCATCAGCACCGGCAAATAGAGGACCTGTGCACGTCCATCAGAAGATTCAACGGAGACCTCAAGACCGAGAATTATGAAGGCATAAAACTGCAATTCTTGGCGTTTGTTTGCTCTCTCTGGCAAAACCCACCGCCAAGAGAGGTTGTTAAGACAGACACAGCCACCATGACCGACCCTAGTGGACCTGTCACTAAAGCAGTTGACTACATCACCTTCGGACTTCACGTACTTGCAAGGACAACTTCAGAGCATCTTCTGAACTACAAGGAAACATCGAGAGATAGTCCACTTGAATTGATTACGACAATAGTCAATCATTTCATAAGAATCTATCAACCTCGATATAATTTTCCACAACCTAGGGCCCACAACATCAACACAGTGGATCCCATGGATGCATCCATCTCCATCTAGCTAGGAGAAAAGAAGTCGAGCTATCGACTTTAAAAGAGCGCTTCTCGGGAGGCAACCCGTGTTTTACATTTCCGCAATTTTACATTCCAAGAAGTGATAAAGTCTCCGACTATCTTTCACACTTTGATATACGACCAAGTTTCAGCCCGACGCATCAAGTTTTTGACGCCGCGCATTAAAGAAAAGTATATCCAACGTGTTCACACCTACGAGACCAATCACAAGAAGACTTGATCAAGAGTGAACCCAAGAAGACGAAGTTCGGCAGACGCATACCAAGGAACACAGCAAATACTAGGGAGTACTTCTATACCGTCTCTTTCATTCGTTTTAAATATACCATATCCACTATGCTTATCACTAAGTGTGGGATTCAAACCCAAAACACACCGCTAAAAGAATACGTCTAAGATGTTTCAAATCTTAAGTGTGGGATTTTACCCCATTATGAGCTTAGTTTAACATAGAGGACGATGTTCCTTTAAGTGTGGGATAGCAGTAGTTGCACTACTGTTAAATGGATAATGGTATATGCTTGATTCTAAACTCGTTGCTCTTTATAAGACCCTGCTTCTCCATAAAAGTAAACAAAATTTTCAAAATTGAGTTAAAAATATGTTGAAAATGAAAAAAATTTAAACAAAGAATGATTTACTTTGGGGAAGAAGAAAAAATAAAATACAAATTCTTTTGAAAAGCAAGTTTAGTAATCTCATAAAGAGCATCGCATGACTAAGCACACAACAACCCAACTTTCGATTCGTGAGGTATCTTGAGCCATATGAAAAGCATTCACTTTTAATGCTTCACTTTTTCGATTCTTGAGTGTGCCGATGTATGCGTTTAGAATTAGAACTTGCTCTTGCTATGCATTTCGAATCCGAACTGGTGAATCAAAAAGGAGATCGAATCACATCATTCTTGAACCCATCCATACACCCAAAAATAAGTACATTACCCCCTTTACCTACTCAAAAGCATCCCTCAAACTTCATAGAAAGTTCCAAAGATAAAAAAAAGAGAAGTATTAAGGATATGACGTCGAAAAAAAAATATCTTAGAAAATTAGAAGAAAAGAAAGTCAAATGGAGAAAAAGACTCCTCCCAAAAGAAAAAGGCATCAAATCTCCCGAAAATTCAAAAATTTCAGCTTTCCGCTTCACCAAAAAGAAAACCTACGAAAAACCAACACAACCCCCTCTCATACCACCAACACTCCACTCCACAAAACCTACATCACCTCCCTTAGAATGATTGTGGCTAGATCGACTTCGCGCTCACCTAAAAGGTAACGATTTGATACTCGATCAAGCCTATGACGATAAACGATACATGACTGGCGTTCTGAGTGATTGATAATACTAGAATAGGAAACCCTAAACACTTTGAGTGATTGGAGTGACCACCTTGAGAGGATCGCCCAGTCATGTATCCAAGGTCAAAGATCACAAGCATGCTCCTAAAGATTACAATCCTTCCTTTTCAAAGAACAAGTACTTTATTTTTTTTCCAAAAACCCCCTTAGTAAAAAGTTCCGCCTTAAAATATTTCATTATCTTCTTATCTTTAACCATGTTGAATATTAGTTTGTTTGAGGACAAGCAAAGTTCTAAGTGTGGGATACTTGATATCGCGTAAAAAGTCACGTTTTTACTACCGATATCTCTCTCATTCTAGAATGATTCTTGGCATTTTAAACTCAAAAACAGTACAAATCAATAGTATTATGCCAAGATGGTCAAAACAAGGTTGCACGATAAAAATCAAGCAAAACGGATGAAAAACGAAGATTCCACACACGTTTGAAGATTCAAGGCATCAAAACGAGATTTCAAGACTAAAGTGCACTCCATCAACATCCATTATTTCCAAGATGTTCGTTTTCAAAATACGAATCCAACAGAAGAAGAATCAACTGAAACGGGAAAAAAATGAAGATTTCGCGCCCGCCGGAAGATCCAAATGATTCGCACGCAATATCTGGAGCTAGGGACCTCATCTCAGGGCCTATCTTATGTCAAAATCTTCGTTTTTGAATTACGAATCCAACAAAAAAAGAATCGACGCAAACGGAGGAATAACGAAGAAAATACGCACTAATCAAGAAACAAAGCGAAACGGGGCGGGTAGCCACTAGCCGCCGCCGGCTGCTACAGTGCCGCCGCCGGCTGGCCACCCCCCGTCTCGCTTTCCTTTTTTGGTTAAAACCCGTACCTGGTGCGCCTACTTTTCGCGTTGTACAGTACCCGGTGCGCCTACTTTTCGTGTTGTACGGTACCCGGTGCACCCTTTTGGCTAACTTTTTCTAATGTGCACCTCTTGATGCTAATGTGAGCCTAAACTCACCTATAAATAGGAGGCTTGGGTTCCATTTGTAAGACACACCATATGCACACACTCTAAGCATATTTCTTTCTTTCTTTACTTTCTCATTCTTTTGTATTACTTCAAGATTAGTATTAGGCTAGTTAGGAAGCTTGTTCAAGGTAGAACGAAAGTAAGAAACGCATTGTAATCTTCGGTGTATGCTCGAAATTGTGTCAATTAATTCAAGTCTACTTTCTCCCGCATTTAATCCTGGTTCTTTCTATCCTTATCTATCTCAATTAATTACGTTTATATTGATTATGCTAGATTTAGTTATTGCCATGATCGGAGAGTAGTATACTTGTTGTGTTTGTTTGAGATGTAGTTAGCTAATTATGGGATGATTTATAATTACATATTAAAGATCGGTAGTATTACTTTGATCGTCTTATTGCATGTTCTTGTTTGATTGTTGCCTTAGGATCATCATAGTAGTAAAATATAAACGGTCTTAATTATCGTCAAATAATATGACGGCCCATATTCGACTGTTACTCGATATAGTACTGCAAACACTTCAAGGTGGAGTACAAATGTATGGAAGTCGAGAAACGACCGAAGGTAGTCATATTACGAAATGATATAATATTATGAAATAATATGATGGCCCCTATTCGACTGTTACTCAGTATAGCGTTGGAAACACTCTAGGTGTAGTACAAATACGTGGAAGCTGCGTAACGACCGAAGGTAGTTATATTACGGACTAATATATATAAAATGAGAAACCTAGTTTAATTAACGTTTCTAAATAGACTTTTAAACTTCAAATTAATCTATCGCCTTTCCACCAATAAACGTGATTACAACACCTTTTTACGACGTCCAATTAAAAGGTAGTCAATTATCTGTGTCAATACAATTTGTCAAGGTATGAAACTATGGAACCGCAAGGCTACATGGGGGATTATCATAGGACAAGACATGGCCAAGGTTTGAAGCGGCGGAACCACTTAAAGTGAGGAACGCTGTGGATAATTTGGGGATTTATTGGGTAGTCTTAAGCAAGGGCTGGTTTAAAGTCATAAATGAACTGTTTTAATACATGAATCTGTTAGGATGACAAGGGATCGTTATATGATTCAGTAATGTCTAGTACCTTAAAATTTTGTTTCCGTTCATATGAAAGTATTATTAAACCTTAATTAAGATTTTGCTTATTATTTAAAATACTTTGTAATGTTACCATAACCTAGCTCCCGGTGTGACATGCTAATGGGATTTTAATTAGTAGGGAATCTAGTGTTTACATGCAAGTATTCTAGAATGATAATTAACTAATATCTTTCAAAACAGTTTCTCCAAATATCATCCCATAACTTAATTAACAAAGTCTCAGCAAACACTATCTTTATTTTATCTGCTTTACGTTTTATTTCTATTTCGCTTTTATTTATTTACTTGCCTAAGTTAGTTAATATAAAAACCAAAACTCCTCAACTATTTTATAAACCATTCACTAGTTTGAAAGCCCTCATCTGCCTCGCCTTAGTTTCAATTCAGTCGGTTTAAAGAACGACTCTAGGTCATACCTACCACTTGCTCACCCTTAGGATTAGCATTGTTAGGGAAAACTTAGGCCCCGCAATTACAAATTTAAAACACCCACTGCTGGTGCCCGGTTAGTAATCGTTAACGACACCGACCTGATCGGGACCCAACATATTGTATCTGTGCTTTCATAGTCTTTTGAACCAAATAAAAAGCAGCTTGTAGAAGTGAAGATTGAGAAGAATTGAGATCGACACTTCAACCCGTTCGCAAATAGTTTTCTTTTTCCCCCATAGTAAATACTGGTGATTCTTGCTATGATCCAACCCCCAATATGATGGATACTGTAAGTTTATTTTAACAGTTGTCTGCTTTGACTTTTAGCGCTATATTTTTTTTCCCCAGAAGCTGGTAATTATAATAACCTCAATAACCACTTGCCTAGATGGCCTAGTGGTAGGATCTTCCCCAGGCTTCCTAGAGGTCAGGGGTTCGATCCTACCCTGGGTAAACATTTAGCATGTTAGGTACCGCCACCGCAAATCCACAGGGCACACCCGGATTCGAGTTCGATAAAGGACTGCCGGTATAATTTCGTGGGCTAACTGTGGCCAGGTGCTTTGCCGGGCAGATGTCTCTTGCCGGTGGGACGCTGCGGATCTCAAAGAGATCCGGGGTCAGGGGTACCCTCCAACTACCTTTTTTTTTTTTTTTTTTTTTTTTTATAATAACCTCAATATGCAACACCCATTACTTCATTTCGTAGCAAGACAGCTCTGTTTTGGGCTTCAGGTGATCATTTTATTCAAATTATTATAATTTAATTTTTATGGCCTGTAGTTGATGTAATTGTGTCAAATTTTTGATGCCACTCCCACAAAATCCTTAACTCGTGGAGTAGAAAGTTAACATTCCTTTATCCAAATATGCCTCATTTTCAATTCTTTGGTCATGAGATATGTTATGAAGTTGACATGTATTTGATGTGCTTATAGACTTATAGCTTATAGTATATAGTAATGTTTGGGCCACAAACTCATTACTTGGAAGTTCCTCTTAATCATGTAAAAATATCATCAATATCATATTCAACCGCAAAAAAATAATATCAAATTCTTATATTAACATCTTAACAAAAGTTTATATTAAACTAGCCGTGCATCGCACAGGTTTAACACTAGTTGAATATAAAGGTTTCCATCAAAATCAGCTCATCTCGTTCAATTTCTCGTTAGGTGGGGTTTTAATTACATAACATATCTTAAATCATAATAAATTATATATAAGAAACATTAGATGATGTCATCAAAAATCTAATCAACCAATCGAATTACTCAATTTTATCCAATTAGCAAAATTATAGGATTTAGTATTAATTATTTATTATATAAAAAAATTAATTAATATAGCTTTATCCAAATAGGTACTCGTAATTCATTAGGACTATTATCATATCACAATTTGATGATGCGTTGATGAGATTTAATCCCTCATATCACAACTTTTAAAATTTATTTGTTTTCATCCAACCCCGTGTAATACACGGGTATAGAGCCTAGTATAGGGTTTATAATGATTTCGTAAATATACAATTTGTTCTTTACTTTCTTTTATCGTGATTTTGAAAATACATTCGACCTGTTAGAATTTCATATGAGATATGAGTGTTGATTGTAGGTTTTGAATTCTTATACTTTTAATCTATTGTTATCTATAATATACTCTACGATAAAGCATTTGCCACTTTTTATTTTTAGTAATCTTAATTTCAACATTTCTATTTTTGACTATTAATACATGCATTGTTAGCTCAATTATGTATTTTTACCATCTTAGTTACAATCCTATTCGAGGTTACAATATGACACACGAAAAAGAAAAGAAAAGAAAAACATACTACTATCGTCAATTTACATGTTTTGTATTTCATTACATAGTGCGAGAATTATGGTAACCTTTTTCATACTATTGTCACAAAAATAAATACATAACTAATTGTTTTAAAATATATACATTCAATTTGAATCAGTACACATATTTGAATCGCAACGGTAATCATCAAACTATACTGAAAAAGCACCGAAAAAACATAAAATCGTATGATCTTAGTCAACGATATCAAGTTTTCATTTTTTAAATATCATCGTCGTATTAGTTTATTTCTAATTATGACGTGTATAAACAAGGCGGAACTCTATAAATAAGTCTTATGGTTTCAATATGTTGTAGGTTACCATATAAATTCTACTTATGACACTTGGCTTGTGATCGATCATCTCTAAATGTCATGATTACATAACCTCATGACTCGTTAAATTTTCATCTAGTTTACGAAGAAAACTTATATATTTATGTTCAATTGTACATTGTACGCCACAAATAACAATATGTATCTTTTTCATTCAATAATTAGTAATGCTTCTTTCATCAAAGTTTATACTTTATCAGTCACAAATTAATACTTCATGTTTCTTTTTCTTTTTTATGTTTTTAAATAATTGTTCACTTTCCATCTCACCCAATCAGAATTGATTTAAGTGGGTGAAAATAAAATTTGATCGGTTAACAGTTTGGTTATTGTACTTTTTTTAAAGTGTGTATTTTTTTTTTACAGTAAGGGTAGGGTTTAAATAAGAATAGGAATTTGTGTGAGAATGAGAGAACCAATGATATCAAACCATGTGTACAAAGAGAATGTTCCACATGTACAAAACCCATTTACCCCCAACATCAATTATCTCACAAACGACAAATCCAAAAATTATGAAAATTGCACCATTAAATTCAGCGTTTTCTCCTCTTCGATTTGCCGTCCCTCAAGGCATATTTTCGACGAATTTTTTTGTTCTTCATTTCTTTGGTGGGTTTCACATTTACTAACACATGTGTTACAGTGTTGCGTTTAGGGTTTAGGGTTTGGGGTTTGGGGTTTAGGGGTTAGGGTTTAGGGTTTGAGGTTTGGAGTTTCTCCCCGAAACGCCAAACCTCAAACCCTGAACCCTAAACTCTAACCCCTAAACCCTAAACACTTTACAAAACTCTAAACCCTAAATCATACTAAACCCTAAACCTTAAACGTTACTAAACCCTAAACCCTAAACCCTAATAAATCATAAACCCTAAACCCTACTAAACCCTAACCCTAAACCCTAACCACAAATTAAATGTATAACCAATCACTAACACACGTGTTACTAATTTGTAAAACCCACCAAAAAATGAAAGGAAAAAAAAGTTGTCGAAAATATGCCTTGAGAGACGGCAAATCGAAGAGGAGAAAACGCTGAATTTTATGGTGCAATTTTCATGATTTTTCGACTTACCGTTTGTGAGATATTTAATTTAAAAAAAATGTGGAGGGGAGAGAATAAAGTGACACATGACATAAATCTATTGATTCTTTTATTTTCACTCAAAATTGGTGTACTCATTTGAGACTTACTTTTTACGGTAAACAATTAAATTGGGATGGGAAGACCAGAAGAGTAAAGAGTGGCCTTTTACTGTAGCAAAGCCAAAAAGGCTGACATTTGTCACCTTTTTATTGGTCCATTAATTTTTTTTCTAATGAAAAGAAATAGATCAATGCACTATGTGGCTGCTTCTCACAAATTTTGATTCCACTGTAGCCTACATGAGAATCGCGATGATATTTATGAAATTCAATCGGTCACCTAATTCATGCGCACACCGTCAAAAATGGCGAATCCGACCACTAAACTCCCAATCGACGATATTTCCTACGCACCACCGAAAGTAGATTCCTTAAACAAATTATAAGTATCTTTCTTTTTCTCCTCTTTTTTATTTTATTTTTTTCTATTGAGGTCGTGTCTAGGGTTTAATGATTTATTTGTATACACTATATGAACTTTATTGAACTCCTCTAACATGGAGATAGAATGATAGGCAAAGATAATCAAAGGGAAGAAGAAACATGGTGTAAGGAAGAAGAGGAGGAGAAAAGGTGCATTAATTTGCTGTTTATTTATAACCTCTTTGGACTGATTTCGTGACAAATATAGTATGAATTTATGTTTATTAGTGTTCTTGGAATTTTAATTAAATTACTAGAGACGGAATGATAGGCAAAGATGCAGATAGAGGGAACTTAAGGTTGTTACTTAAAAATTGTTAGGGGGTGTTGCTTGTTTGATAACAGCACAACCAGAATATGTGGACTCTGTTTTTTTATATTGCAGTTATTTACAAAGTGGTTGTGTAATTGTGTTGATGTGATCCTCTAACAACTGAAGGGATTACATGACCCTTTTAATTTGGTATGTATTTTGTATAGTTAGACGTACATTTCTAGGTTCTGTGATTGCTTTTCATCGTAGGGCCTAACTGTCATCAAGGAATTTGTGTCTTCTTCTCAGGCTGTTGCTATTCCAAAATCAATTGCTTAAATATAAGTCAATCTAAGACCATCAGCAATGCATTACACTCTTGAAGGGTGTAATGCTATGCCACATATACTTTATTTACACACTCACAATTAAACACAAAATATTAAAAAGAAACAATACCGAATAGTACAAAAATGGAGAGAGAGAGGATCACATTATGTGAGGGGGTGTATGAGGTGGGACCCAATTATCGTTTTAAGTTGAGTTTGTACAGACTCACACTCTCATTTAGACTATGTCCTAGCTGGAAGACTCACAATGCATGAAACGCTGCCGCTTCATCATTTGTGTTTCTATTCAATGGTGCCACGTGTGACAACCGTCAATTTAGGACTAGAATTTAGTGCCTAATCAAGTTTTAATACATGTAATTAGTTCTGTGTTAGGCTACTTAATGTATCAATCATTATATATTGTTGAATATATATCTACAATTATGCGATTTGTTTAAATCGTACGAATTTCAAATCGAATGAATTTCAATACAATAAATATGGACGTTGGTGACAAATTTTATTAAATAACGTTGTTATGTCAAAAATATGATTATAATAATACTTCGTATTTATCGGTATCGTACAAACAGAAATTTCACAATTTAAAATGTTAAAAACACGCAAAACTAAATAAACCAACTTACATTTATAACTCAAATATAAACTTATTTGTAAAATAACTAAATAAAATATCGCGTAATAATTTGTATTTAAAATGTACCAATTAATGTTCAAAATAATTATTTAACGTTTAAACGACGGAGCAAACGAACACCACACGGGACGCGGGGCGAAAGTGGGGATAAACCCCACCTCCACCTTTCATTTTCTTCATTTCATTTCCCATTCCTCCCTCTCTCTTTTCTTTCCCCTCTAAACAAACAAACCACCAAAACTCACCAAATCGCAAAATACTACCACGAAACGCGACCGAATCACAAATATTTTTAGAGATTCACGACCACCTCGCGACGATCTACAACGCTATCTTTCCGGATTTTCATTTCGGCAAATTGTAAGTTTCCGACAAAATCCCGAAATCTCTCGATTCTTAGTATTTTTCACTTGCGGTTGTTTAGATAACATATATATGTCCATTACAATGTATAGAATATGATTTCATAGCTTAAAAACGGGTTTAAAACGGATTTTTGGCCGGAAAAAGTCGTGACAGCCGGATTTCTGGGCTGGTGTTCATCCATGCGACACAAGCATTGTGTCGCATGTTGTGTCGTATTTTAGCCTTTATGTCGCATAAATTCCCTTATGTCGTACCAGATATTTTGTGTCGCCAGTTCTGCGACACAACCACTATGTCGCATACCCCATACGACACAATCACTATGTCGCTGTTGAATCAGCATTTCGCATCCATGCGACACAACCCTTGTGTCGTATGGACTTTGTGTCGCACTCCTATGCGACACAACACTTGTGTCGCATAACCCTTTTTGTGTCGCATTGTTATGTCGCATAAAACAGCAGGTTTTCAAATCTCAATTTCACTAAGTGTCGGAACTATATAACCTCAAACTCTTATACGATACGACTTATAAAACACTTTGGGACACATTTTCAAGTGCAAAACGCCAATTACAAGATAATAATACTTAAGGTTTATTATTTCAAATCCGTCACCAACGGGCCGTACGCGTTTTCAAAACATACTTCAAAATCAAACAAGTCGTTGTAACTTGTCTCAATTCAATCAAACAAGTCGTAGTAACTTGTAACAATTCAATCAACCAAATCGTAGTAATTTGGACATATATATATAGTTGTATAACAACTACAAAGGTAGTCTTTCGAGATACCAGTACAATTAATAACAATCAAGTGTCGTGAACACATTCAGGTTTCAAGTCTTTGGACATCAACACACTGCTAATTACTTCAAGTTTATTAAGTTAAACACATCAGGAATCAGGTGAGTTTCATAGCCCCATTTTCACTACTTTTACCAGGGGTGTGATATTACTGCATCATTTTGTTTTACAAGTAGAACGCAAGTGACAAACTTCAAATACTACATGAGTTTCAAGCTAATCAATTTAAAGTCCTCCATAAGCATAGTCTCTAGTATTTTATAGCGTGAATGTTAGTATATGATATCATATGGGATTGACAATCCTCATCCGGGTTAGCACGCACTAATCGGTCAAACGGATGTATTAGCATTTGGGAAGACGAGTGTTGATTAGGCACTCGTAGGAGGCAAATCAGTTAGGTTTCCTTAATTGGGCCTGACAAATCAGTTAAGCTCAGACTATGTGCTCATGGACAGTATAACTTTTATTTTGCTTAATTGCATTTTAAATTCAATATAAATCTTGCGGTTCTGACAACTATACATTGACATACAAACCTGTGAGCTCACCAGCGTTTTCGCTGACCCATTTTAGTATTTATCACAGGTACCCAGCAGTAGTTTGGCTGCACCAGCAGGAATTATTAGCTCGAGTCAGCATACATACAACTAGAGATTGGACTGCATTATTATATTTTGTAAAAGTAATTATGCTATGTAATCTCTCAAATTTCAGGAATCGAGCTAATGTAACTATATTTTGATGTAAACATTTACTTTATCAATACAAGTTTAAAACGACGCATATAGTGGTCGTTCATTATATCTTGTGCTTTGTATATTGATTAGTGACACCCAAATCAAGCTTCCGCAAATCATTAAATTTGGGGGTGTCACAGATTGGTATCAGAGCCTAAGGTTATAGTGAACTAGGTTGCATTTAGTGGGCCTAGACTATGACCGTTAGGCAGTATTCCTTATTAGTTATGACTAGTTCAGGGATTACATCATACGACTTTAATTTAACATAGCCTGATCAACTATGTATAATTAAAGAAAGATGATGTGAAATCTGAAAGAGTTATGTTGAACAGGAATGCATTAGTTGACTCTGACCTCGAGAGAAACGGGACTCAAAAACACTTCTGTGCTAGACACTCAATAGGTTATTATGTGATATACATATATTTACATGAATAGACCTCATTACAACTTTAGGCTATATTATATTATATTATATGAATATAGGCCTCTTTCTTTCAAACGTTTTGTCTCGGAATGACAAACACACCACTAGTTCATCATACTCGGACTAGTATCTTATGTTATTTCCTTGTTCTTTCTTACTCAGCATCATGCCTCCACGTCGTCAAATTACCCTTAGCGAAGCTGAGATCGCGGGAATAATTGCCCGCAGTGTGACTGAAGCCTTGGCTACCCGAACACCACCCACTAGTGAGGACACCGCAACCAATACTCCACCACCCAAACCCTGCTCCTATAAGGACTTCCTTAGCTGTAAACCGCTATACTTCAAGGGCACGGAAGGTGCCATTGGTTTGATCCGTTGGATTGAGCGCATGGAATCTGTTTTCAGTCTCTGCGACTGCACTGAGAACAACAAGGTCAAATTCGCTGTTTACACCTTTCAAGAAGGTGCATCCACGTGGTGGAAAACCCACGCAAACTCTGTAGGCCTTGAGGTTGCAAACCGACTTCCTTGGGCCGAACTGAAGAAGAAACTGACAGAGAAGTACTGTCCTGAAGAAGAATTGCATAGGCTGGAGGAAGAATTCTGGCATCTGGAAGTGCAGGGAAATGATGTTGCTGATTATACCACCAAGTTCCAGCAGTTTGCCTTATTATGCCCGGGTTTGGTCGAACCAGAAAGTAAGGGCATCAAGAAATACATCCGCGGACTTCCTGAGAACATCCAGGGAAACGTCGCCTCATCCAAACCAACCACTACTGAGAGTGCCATTCGATTGGCCCACGAACTCATGGCCCTAGTTGTCAGCCGTGAGACCTCCAACACCTCATCCTCCAACAAACGCAAATCCACTGAACACCACCACAACTCAAACAAGAAAAACAACGCCATCCAAGTCTACACCTCCAACTCTGAAACCACCCACAGCTACACCGGGGGCAGACCTTATTGTCCCAAGTGTAACTACCATCATTTTGGTCAGTGCGGTACTCCTTGCAACAACTGCAGGAGGCAAGGGCATTTGACTAAGGATTGCCGATCCCCCAAATCCAACAACAACCCCTCTGACAGAAATACCCGACAACCTAGGTCCTGCTATGAATGTGGAAACCCAGGACACTTCAGGGATTCTTGCCCAAAGTTGAAGAATAAGGGCAACAACAACAACAACTCCGGCAACAACAACAACGCCAAAAGTACTGCTTTCGTGATCAACTCAGGGGACGCCCGTCTGGACCCGAATGTGGTCACGGGTATGTTCCTCCTCAACAATTTAACTGCTTCCATTCTGTTTGATACTGGTGCCGATAGGAGTTTTATTTCCGATGAATTTTGCCCTCTACTTGACATTACACCTGTTGCTTTAGACGTTAAGTACACCGTAGAGCTAGCAAATGGCAAGCTGATAGAAACCGATAGTGTGATACCTAATTGCACTTTAAATCTAGCCGACGAAACCTTCCCCATAGATCTTATGCCTATTGAGATAGGAAGTTTCGATGTCATCGTAGGCATGGACTGGTTATCCAAACATCGCGCCGAAATCATCTGCTATGACAAAATTGTTCGCATACCTCTCACTGTCGGTAGAACCCTAGTCATACAGGGGGAGACCGGAGGGACGAGGCTCAACCTCATATCTTGTTTAAAAACCCGAAAATTTCTGAGAAAGGGTTATCCTGCAATCCTCGCGCACATCATGGAGAAAAAGTCGGAGGAGAAGCGACTTGAGGATGTTCCAATTGTTCGAGACTTTCCAGAAGTCTTTCCTGAAGAACTACCTGGTCTACCACCACCAAGACAGGTTGAGTTCTCAATCGATCTTGTACCCGGTGCTGCGCCTGTGGCCCGAGCACCATACCGTTTAGCTCCATCCGAACTTCAGGAGTTGTCCACCCAGTTACAGGAACTCCTGGAACGAGGGTTTATCAGGCCGAGTTCTTCACCTTGGGGAGCTCCGGTCCTATTCGTTAAGGAGAAAGATGGTTCCTTTCGAATGTGTATCGACTATCGAGAGTTGAACAAGTTAACTGTCAAGAACCGGTATCCACTTCCTCGAATCGATGATTTGTTCGACCAACTGCAAGGATCGAGTTGTTATTCAAAGATTGATCTCCGATCCGGCTATCATCAATTGCGTGTTCGCGATGCCGATATTCCAAAAACCGCTTTCAGAACCCGTTACGGGCATTACGAATTCCAAGTGATGCCATTCGGCCTAACCAACGCACCGGCGGTATTCATGGATCTTATGAATCGGGTGTGCAAGCCTTATCTTGACAAATTTGTCATTGTCTTCATCGACGACATCCTTATATATTCACGAAACAAAGAAGAACACGCGCAACACCTCAAAACCATCCTTGAACTGCTTAAACACGAGGAGCTCTATGCCAAGTTCTCTAAGTGTGAGTTCTGGATCAAAACCGTTCAATTCCTTGGTCACGTGATTGACAGTCAGGGGATTCACGTTGACCCGTCGAAAATCGAAGCTATCAAAGATTGGAAATCGCCAACCACTCCAACCGAAGTACGGCAGTTTTTGGGACTTGCCGGGTACTATCGAAGATTCATTGAAAATTTCTCCAAGATAGCCATACCACTCACGACTCTAACCCAGAAAGACAAAAAGTTTGACTGGACTGAGAAACAAGAGTCGGCATTCCAACTCTTAAAACAAAAGCTTTGCAGTGCTCCTATCCTATCATTACCCGAAGGCACCGATGATTTCGTGGTATACTGCGATGCTTCTCATCAAGGTCTCGGTTGTGTGCTCATGCAACGAGACAAAGTCATAGCTTATGCTTCCCGACAGCTCAAGATTCATGAAAAGAATTACACCACCCACGACCTCGAGCTAGGAGCTGTCGTTTTTGCCCTCAAGATCTGGAGACATTACCTTTACGGTACCAGATGTACAATTTTCACCGACCATAAAAGCCTTCAACACATATTCGATCAGAAGGATCTCAACATGAGGCAACGTCGATGGGTCGAGTTGCTTACCGATTACGACTGCGAACTCAAATATCATCCAGGCAAAGCAAATGTTGTTGCTGACGCCCTCAGTCGAAAAGAGCGAGTGAAACCACTTCGGGTTCGAGCCCTCAGTATGACCATTCACAACAATTTAAACATTCAAATTCTCACTACTCAACTCGAAGCCTTAAAACCCGAACATGTCAAAGATGAAGCCTTGCGGGGCATGGATAAACAGCTTGAAATCAGACCTAACGGGATTAGGTATTTTTCAAACCGAATCTGGTTGCCTAAATTTGGGAACCTACGAGACTTGGTGATGGATGAAGCTCACAAGTCAAAATATTCTATCCATCCGAGAGCCGATAAAATGTACCACGGTATCAAGGACTTCTACTGGTGGCCGTACATGAAAGCCGAAATCGCCACCTATGTCAGCAAGTGCCTTACTTGCTCCAAAGTCAAAATCGAATATCAAAAACCTTCTGGTTTACTTCAACAACCCAGTCTTCCTGAATGGAAATGGGAACAAATTGCTATGGACTTCATAACCAAACTACCAAAGTCAGCGAACGGTTGCGATTCCATTTGGGTGATCGTGGATCGTCTCACAAAGTCTGCTCACTTCCTGGCAATCAAGGAATCCGACAAAATGGAACGCCTCACCAACATTTATCTGAAGGAAATCGTGACCAAACACGGTGTTCCAATCTCCATTATCTCCGATAGGGATAGTCGTTTCACTTCACAATTTTGGCAATCACTTCAAAAATCCCTGGGTACTCGACTGGATATGAGTACCGCATACCATCCTCAAACCGACGGTCAAAGTGAACGAACCATTCAAACACTTGAAGACATGCTACGGGCCTGCGTAGTAGACTTCGGTGTAAACTGGGAAAAACATCTACCATTGTGCGAGTTCTCGTACAACAACAGTTATCATACCAGCATCAAAGCTGCACCCTTCGAGGCACTGTACGGTCGTAAGTGCCGGTCACCTATCTGTTGGACCGAAGTTGGAGACAGCCAACTCACGGGTCCAGAAATCATTCACGAGACGACCGAGAGAATCGTAGAAATTCAAAACAAACTCAAAGCCGCGCGTGATCGTCAGAAAAGTTATGCTGATGTGAGACGCAAGCCACTCGAGTTCCAGGTTGGGGATCGAGTTCTACTCAAAGTATCGCCTTGGAAAGGCGTAATCCGATTTGGCAAACGAGGGAAGTTAAATCCCAGATACATTGGACCATTCGAGATCCTCGAAAAGATTGGTCCAGTGGCATATCGATTGCAGCTGCCATCCGAACTCAGCAGCGTGCATCCCACATTTCATGTTTCAAATCTGAAGAAGTGTCTGTCTGATGAGACACTTATCATTCCACTCGATGAAATTCGAGTTGACGAAAAACTTCACTTTGTTGAGGAACCCGCTGAAATCATGGACCGTGAGGTCAAACAACTTAAACAAAGTCGTATTCCCATTGTCAAGGTTAGGTGGAATTCGCGGCGCGGTCCGGAATTTACCTGGGAACGGGAAGACCAAATGCGACTCAAGTATCCTCAACTCTTCACTGACTCAACATCAAACGCGACTTCAACATAAATTTCGGGACGAAATTCTCCTAACAGGGGGAGAATGTGACAACCGTCAATTTAGGACTAGAATTTAGTGCCTAATCAAGTTTTAATACATGTAATTAGTTCTGTGTTAGGCTACTTAATGTATCAATCATTATATATTGTTGAATATATATCTACAATTATGCGATTTGTTTAAATCGTACGAATTTCAAATCGAATGAATTTCAATACAATAAATATGGACGTTGGTGACAAATTTTATTAAATAACGTTGTTATGTCAAAAATATGATTATAATAATACTTCGTATTTATCGGTATCGTACAAACAGAAATTTCACAATTTAAAATGTTAAAAACACGCAAAACTAAATAAACCAACTTACATTTATAACTCAAATATAAACTTATTTGTAAAATAACTAAATAAAATATCGCGTAATAATTTGTATTTAAAATGTACCAATTAATGTTCAAAATAATTATTTAACGTTTAAACGACGGAGCAAACGAACACCACACGGGACGCGGGGCGAAAGTGGGGATAAACCCCACCTCCACCTTTCATTTTCTTCATTTCATTTCCCATTCCTCCCTCTCTCTTTTCTTTCCCCTCTAAACAAACAAACCACCAAAACTCACCAAATCGCAAAATACTACCACGAAACGCGACCGAATCACAAATATTTTTAGAGATTCACGACCACCTCGCGACGATCTACAACGCTATCTTTCCGGATTTTCATTTCGGCAAATTGTAAGTTTCCGACAAAATCCCGAAATCTCTCGATTCTTAGTATTTTTCACTTGCGGTTGTTTAGATAACATATATATGTCCATTACAATGTATAGAATATGATTTCATAGCTTAAAAACGGGTTTAAAACGGATTTTTGGCCGGAAAAAGTCGTGACAGCCGGATTTCTGGGCTGGTGTTCATCCATGCGACACAAGCATTGTGTCGCATGTTGTGTCGTATTTTAGCCTTTATGTCGCATAAATTCCCTTATGTCGTACCAGATATTTCGTGTCGCCAGTTCTGCGACACAACCACTATGTCGCATACCCCATACGACACAATCACTATGTCGCTGTTGAATCAGCATTTCGCATCCATGCGACACAACCCTTGTGTCGTATGGACTTTGTGTCGCACTCCTATGCGACACAACACTTGTGTCGCATAACCCTTTTTGTGTCGCATTGTTATGTCGCATAAAACAGCAGGTTTTCAAATCTCAATTTCACTAAGTGTCGGAACTATATAACCTCAAACTCTTATACGATACGACTTATAAAACACTTTGGGACACATTTTCAAGTGCAAAACGCCAATTACAAGATAATAATACTTAAGGTTTATTATTTCAAATCCGTCACCAACGGGCCGTACGCGTTTTCAAAACATACTTCAAAATCAAACAAGTCGTTGTAACTTGTCTCAATTCAATCAAACAAGTCGTAGTAACTTGTAACAATTCAATCAACAAAATCGTAGTAATTTGGACATATATATATAGTTGTATAACAACTACAAAGGTAGTCTTTCGAGATACCAGTACAATTAATAACAATCAAGTGTCGTGAACACATTCAGGTTTCAAGTCTTTGGACATCAACACACTGCTAATTACTTCAAGTTTATTAAGTTAAACACATCAGGAATCAGGTGAGTTTCATAGCCCCATTTTCACTACTTTTACCAGGGGTGTGATATTACTGCATCATTTTGTTTTACAAGTAGAACGCAAGTGACAAACTTCAAATACTACATGAGTTTCAAGCTAATCAATTTAAAGTCCTCCATAAGCATAGTCTCTAGTATTTTATAGCGTGAATGTTAGTATATGATATCATATGGGATTGACAATCCTCATCCGGGTTAGCACGCACTAATCGGTCAAACGGATGTATTAGCATTTGGGAAGACGAGTGTTGATTAGGCACTCGTAGGAGGCAAATCAGTTAGGTTTCCTTAATTGGGCCTGACAAATCAGTTAAGCTCAGACTATGTGCTCATGGACAGTATAACTTTTATTTTGCTTAATTGCATTTTAAATTCAATATAAATCTTGCGGTTCTGACAACTATACATTGACATACAAACCTGTGAGCTCACCAGCGTTTTCGCTGACCCATTTTAGTATTTATCACAGGTACCCAGCAGTAGTTTGGCTGCACCAGCAGGAATTATTAGCTCGAGTCAGCATACATACAACTAGAGATTGGACTGCATTATTATATTTTGTAAAAGTAATTATGCTATGTAATCTCTCAAATTTCAGGAATCGAGCTAATGTAACTATATTTTGATGTAAACATTTACTTTATCAATACAAGTTTAAAACGACGCATATAGTGGTCGTTCATTATATCTTGTGCTTTGTATATTGATTAGTGACACCCAAATCAAGCTTCCGCAAATCATTAAATTTGGGGGTGTCACACCACGCATCCCCAGTGTGGATGCTCCGCAGCTTAAACATTAGGTAGCCCAACATCCAACTTTGTTTCCCCTTTTGTTTAGCGATTTGAAATAATTGAAAAATATTGTAAAAAGGTTTTGTTTTCAGATAATTGTATACTCGTTTGTAGTGACACAATTATACTAAATATTTTCATATTAGATTATTATCCCACTCAAACTTATCGGATCTCAATTTGATTATGATGTATGGATATGAGTTCTTATTAGTGAGTTTAATTTTCTCTAGGACTTTGATATGTGTTCAAATTGCTATTTGTTTATGTAATTCTACTACTTTATGTTCTAATTATTCTTTCTCGTTAGACAACAATTTAGGGTGATTTTTAGGGTGATTATTTAAGGTGATTTCGTACTCAATAGTCAACACATCTAAGTATTTATCAGAAGGTATTGCATACATTCTTTCTTTGTAAGTTTTGGTGTTAGATACTAGAAACATGAAACACGAGTTTCCTCTTTTTCCTCTTTAATTAGGTTGAGAATTGTTTGATTTAACTTCACAAGTTTTTGGTACAACCCAATAGACTCGCACATGCTGATCTTAATTGAACTAATTTGAGTTAGATAGGATAATACACTAAAGTTTCAGAGTAGCAATTGCATATGGTACAAGTATATGATGCATATGTTTGGTGTATCTATAAAAAAAATAGGGTGAAATATCACCACCCGATCTCAACTCAACCTCAAACCCGTCTTTAAATCCCTGGTCGTGCATCTAATGGCGACCGTATCTTCCACCCAACGTTAGTAAATGATAGATGTCTTGTTTGATGAATTAAGTTTTGTTACTCTTCAATGTATGTTTATGTTGGAATTGATAGTTGAAAATAGCTCTCGAGTCAACTAAATTGGTGGTATAGCTGTACTTTTATTGTTTAGTTTCAATGAGACAATTTCTTTAACACTCATTGGGAAAATCATATGCAAATGTTGGTAGTCTTTATTGTAGATCACAAATTTTGATATTGACCTATAAATTTAAAGATTCAAAATATGAATAGCAGATCAGCAGACACCAACTTAAACAAACGTTATGTCTCAGGGGAAACCAAACAAAACAGTTGCAAACAAGATTTACTGTAGCAGGCCCATCTTCTGCCACGTGTCATTTTAACATTGGTCCAATTTATATAAGTCTTTTTTTATTTAATTTATAGCTTCATATTGTGTACGACCAATTGAGTGGCGGTGGTTCTGGCGTTCAGCTGCCACATATGGAGTTCGCCGTCCCGTCAACCGGAGAGAGCACTTTGGCCGTAGGATGAAAGAACGACATGAGTGTGGTCGGTTGATTGGTGTTTGGCGACAACAGTTAGTTTTGAATTCTTTTGTTAAATGCCAAACGATTAACGATGATTGATTTGTCACTAGAGGAATTGACGAACATGTTGGATTCATCGTTTGGGTTGGAAATTGCGGTGTCCCAACGGTGTGGAATAGTAATGACACAAGGAGCGGTAGTGGTGTTCGCCGGAACGATAACAAAAGGATCAGCTGAGATGTCCCAAGGTTTGCTGCTACTCTTTCCCCTGCTTTGTAATTCTTTTGTTTTAATATTATGCTTCTATTTAATTGTTTTTATTGATGATTTGTTTTATACTTATTTTTTTCTTCTTGTGAAATCAATCTATCGCAGATTCTTGCCTTATAATAAGTATATTGTTCAAATCCTTTAAGGATTGAGCAATAATTGATAGTAAGGGTTAGATTTGTGGTTGATAAAGTATTACTACTATCATAAGAACTTTGCAGTCCATTAGCCTCCCATCATGTGAAAATTATATATTTGTCTTTCAATTCTTGAATATAATAATTAAGGCTACAAATGAAGATTGCCAATGATAATGTACTTTGCAGATGGTTATCTAAGGCTTTAAATACATTGTTAAGCTTTAAGTTAATACTTGATTTAATGCTTTCATAAAGTTTTAATATACAGTAACTTTAACTTGATTTCAATTTTGATATCTATAAAAGTTTGCTGAGGAAATCTCCCTCTACCAAAAATACATGATTTCAGTTGATTAGTTCTTGGTCTTGTTTCTTAAATCTTGATCTTTTGCAAATGCAAACTCATATTAAATTTCCGATGGCTGATCCTTCATTAGTCGTACTACTTTTGAAGATTGGTGAGGCTCCCATGCCTCCTTAAATCGCAGCTACACTGCTGTCTGTCAGGAGTCAGGAAATAATAAAGCAGAGTTTAAAGACCCGATATACAAATTTGAATTAACGACATGATTGCTGAAGAACGGTATGAATTTGGACATGATAGCTTATATAGGTTGCAAGGCACATGAAATGAAATAGCAAGACTATGCGTTCAACTGAAGTTATATACTCTTTTTGTTACTATTATGTATGTAACTTGCTTCAAAATTAGATGTGAATAGATATCAGCATAGGCATAGTGTGTAATATTAGTAATGTTCATTGTATGTTGCATGTGTGTGAATCAAATTTGTGTTCATTGACTAAAGTATGTCTATGGCAGGGTACCGATGTCATGCCATTACCACATCCATTGAACAACAAACAATCGTTGCTTTCGTACGATCTTATGAGGTGATCCTCCGGGTCGAAGGTGAAATGAAGGTGAGTGTTGTAAAAATGTACAGATCAACTGTAACACTTCTGCTACCATATGTACGTGTCACCATCAGCGTCCATAAGCCGATCCGCCTACATTAGTAGAGAAAGCCTGCTGGTGCCAGTAACTCCTACAACACCCACTTAATTTTGGAATGAAACAAGGTACTGCCAAGTTGATTCGTGAAAGACTAAGCAAGAAGAGCAAATCAGCAAAGCTTGTACCAGCTATATACAGTCATCACCTTGAGTTGCTTTGAGCATATACTCTACAGCTCGTCACCCTGAGCTGCCATTCTACGACTTTTTGGACTACAAAATAGCTATTAAAATTTAAGTCATCTATATCGGTAAATGTAATAAAAACATCTATAAAATGCTCTTAATTCCAATTCACCTTCAAAGCATCATCAACTGAAAATGTCATTTTTCTTCCTGCTTACTGGGCTGGGCCGTGCATATGCACGGCTGAGAATTTAATAGTAATTGTATATTTGTATAAATACTTGTCAGATTAATTCATCAAAGTTAATTAGATAGGCCCAAATAAAAACAATCGATCCATGATAGAGAGCATATAAGCCCAAATAATTCATATTCCTGTAATCCTGTGTAGGCCCAAATGTGATGAATTGAGCTATTTGTATTTTTTAATTAATCAAGTCGTAACAATAGTGTATCCCCGCTCGATTAACGGATTTTATTGATCGGGTCACGGTCGGCTTAATAAGTTTTCTGGCTTAATATATATAAGAAATAAAAGAAACATCACTGTAACAAATAAATATATATCATCATTAGCATCATCATATACATTACAATACATGAAACTTGTATATACTGCTACACATCGATCTATGCATGTATGTATCATAAAATTCTGTTTATCTTTGTATTTCTTCTTATATATACGACTTTCAAACAAACCGACATGACTATATGTATACATAATACTAACCTATGGCGACAGTATAAATAATGATTATCCATTCTTGAGAACTGAGGTCATGGTTCATGTGTAGTAGTAGAACATGTGACACGAGTCGAGCTAAGTGGTTGATAGTTTATATATCGGCTAGGACCAGAGTTGTGTCGAAGTCCTTTAGGCAAGCAACCATCCACACCTTGACCTTGATTTGTCACACTTGTTTTGGGGACATATGTAACATATTGATCTCCAGCTTTTTCTTCCAATAACGGCCTCCTTGCCGCAACGCAACGATAGAATGTGGTTTTGCTAGGAGAGATAAAGAGAATGAAGAGAGCAAGTGTTATTGGCACCATGAATGAAGTAAATTTAGTCATTTTGTGTTTGATTAAATTTGAAGTTGGCAAAGGGTATATTTAAGGTCTTATATAGGGTGGTAAAGAAACCAGCTCATATCTTACCAAGGAAAAGTGAAAAATTGACCTCGTGATTCTTATTAATATGTGTCCTAAGTTTCTTGATTTGATCAAACAACCTAGCTGCCATTATTCTTCTTATATCTCTATATTTTAGTATTTAATATATTATAAAATTTTATAATTGTCAAAATGGCGTTAAAGGAAAGTCGCAATCAAACGAGTCTTTTTGGAATATAGTCAAACACGGTTACAATTTTTGTGTGCTACTAAAACGTAACCTTAATTAACTTAGCGGCAAGTGGAATAAGATTGCACAACACAAAAATATTCCAAACTATCTACAAACACTATTTTGAGAGCTCAAAAGCGGTGCCAATGACGACGACGTTTTAAATGCGGTCCGTAAAGGTTTTAGGCAACAAATGGATAATCGTATATTCATTTACGAATCATGTTGGAATATTCTAAAACATTACCCAAAATTCTTTACCGAACCGGGCGTAATGGGTAACGAAGATACGTTCCAACCGGAACCCACCGATCTTGACGCGGACGACGTCCCAATCAATAGGTCTCTTGATGCAAACATGAAAAGGTTGTTCCAAGACGATCACATACGCCATCCACCTAGTCGAAATTCGGCAAAAAGTACGGCTTCATCGGACGGCGGTTCGTCTTCAAGAAGTGTTCATTCCGAAAAACTTGAAACCCTTAAGCCTTTAAGAATACCGCCCTATTGCAACAAAAAACAATAGCAACGGTTACCGAAAAAAATACGAAAAAAGTGGCTTACAAAGCGTTGAGTTTTCTCTATAAAAAAATTTAAAAGTTTGCCTCTAAAGAATAACTCAAAATGATCAAAAGCGCTCAGAATGAAGTGGTAACACAATATGAAGACAAGTATGGAGGAGGCGACTCGGACAAAGATGAAGACGCAAAGAAAGCCGAAGAATCGAGCTCGGATTAGACTACCTTATTAAAATTCTAGTGTTTTTTTTAGTTATTGTAATGTTTTTTTTTTTAATTTACTTGTAATGTTTTTATTTTAATGAAATGTGTTTTATTTAATTATTGTGTTTTAATTATTTAATTAATTAGTCAGTGGGTCCCAGAAAAAATAAGTGACGGAGCACTGATGCCACGGGCCTGTCAGTTTATGTCTGTTTTTTGAAAAAAGCTGACGTGCCACGTCGGTTATGTCAGATTCTGTCACGGATGGGAGTGGTCTAAAATGAAAGGGGCAGCTGCATTTTTTGAGTATAAGAGGGATACGATTTCAACCGTTCCGTCTAGATTCCCTCCACAACATTATTACGTAAAAGGCAGTGTTATTAAAATATAGCGAATCTAGACCATTAATATATAAATTAAATCAACAGTTAAGATCTTCTTGCCATCAAAATCGCCGTCACCTAAAAGAAATAAGATGATGATGATTAACGATGATAGTTCATTAGTTCGATGTTAATTAATATTGAATTTTGTATATGGTAATCGTTAAGCTTAACGACACGTGTGGTAGAGTTTGGGAAGTTTTGGAGGCTAGAAAAGATCTTAAATTATTTGGATTATAATCAGTATTTGGGATGGTGATGATATTTTGTTGAAAGTCAGCCATGTCATCTTAATCAACGGAGTACGTGTTGAGTTATGATTTGACCACGTGTCAGTGTTGACTTATGGTTTGCCCAACCTAAAAGGCCTCGCATTTATAAGTGAGGTGGTAGCATCAAGAGTTTGCCACGTGTATTCCTTAAGGAGATCCAATCCAACAACAAAAGATGGGAGTAGTATGATAAAACGAGTATATCTCAACGACCATCATGTAAATCTTGTAGTATGACACCATGACCTATGACTCATCTAATAACATCTTTGTTTATTTTATCAGCACTATTAAGACCCGATGATGATAAATCCACCACTAATGTGCATTATTTGTTTGTACAGTACAACACTGTAATGCGTATTCTTGGTGGATCTATCAAATGTTGAGATGAAAATATCATTACCCATTAAGACTACTCTCGATAATACACTAAAGAACTAACCTATTACACCAACTCGTTATCAAAAATACTTAACTGAACAAAGAATAAACAATGTCAACGGTGAACTAAAGAGTTGAACTTTTAAACCCACATTCATCAATAAATACTTCATTTATATACCAACACTAGTACTCTTTGTTCTTTCACCTTCTCAAGTTTTTTCACATATCGGCATATAGAAAACTAAACTTTAAACCCGTGTATACACACGGGCCCGTATGAGACAAATTTATATGTCTCTATAAGTTAACGGTATGCCTTCAATTATATCATAAATTACAAAAAAATTATCATAAGTATTTTGATCCTTAGACCTCACGGGGTTTACCCGGGTGGTAAGGTGATTGAACTTCATTCAGGAGGTCTCGAGTTCGAGCCTCATGGGTGACTTTCATGTTAAAAAAAATGAGTTTTCCCCAAAATGGGGTTTCTCCTTGAGGGTGAATTAATTGGAGATGATCAGGTGGACCATAAAAAAGGGGGTCCATCAGTGATTCCAATACTGCCTTTAAAAAAAAAAATAAGTATTTTGATCCTTACGAGTAAAATAAATTAATCATATAATTTTCTATACATACACAAGTATCACCTTGTAGTATATACTTTTAAGTAATTTAGTCTGTTAAGAATAATAAGTATAATTTATCACAAGGTATAAACTTCTAAAAATTATATTTTACTGATTAATGTAAGTTAATCTTATCTTTATCACATAGGGTGTGTTTGCCGCAATAATTTCAGAGGATTATATCATGTTAAGGCACGTTTGGTTGGCAGATTCCATTGGAATATGATGGAATTGTGTAAGTCCGTATGTATTAGGATCGTCAACGAGGTTATCTTTAGGTATTAAGGTGCGGAATCCCTTAATACTAAGTTCACGGATTGTGAACGGTTTGTTTCGCACGTATTAGCGAATCGGTTAACTAATATGCTTTGTATTGATTATAACGAATGTTAATCAATCAATACCTAGCCGTTAGAATACTTAGAATTACTTGAAAAGCTCTGGAAAAACGAATTTGCAAAAGTTCTTAATCGTTTTGACCTAATGATCTATTTATATGTTTCAGCTCGACTCGACTCGCAGCCGTATGGGCTCTGCGAGTCGAGTGAACTCGCAGCCCAAACCAAGCCCATAACTGATCTCGGTTCGTTGCCACCTTTGCGAGCCCAGATCTCGACTCGCAGAACCAAATCCTGCGACCCGAGATCTCATCTCGCAGAACAGACTTTAGTTTGTATTTTCATAATCGATGTTCGTCTAACACTTTATCTTACTAATATATTTAACAAATATTAATAACAAACTAATATCATATTTTTCATTACAATTCAAAATCAATTGTACACACTTGATTACAATAATCACTAGTACTATTACAAGCTAGATCTGTTGTCACAAATACATGTCCCAACAGACTCCCCCTTGACAATAGCTCTAGCATCTATGTCTTCAAGTTGTCTTTGATCTTCACTTGTAAATCTTACTTCCAGCAAAAATTTTAAGCTTGATGCATGTTTTGACCATCCTGTGATAATCTCGTGCTAAATCACCCCAAGCAATAGTAGATATGATCTTGTTCATGTATAACATAATCAGATCTGCCTTTGACAAATTCATCAGGTGTCGGTGATCATAAACACGAAGAATCTCCTTTTCTCTATTAGGATAATCATCATCAGCTTCAATCATAAAGGCTTCTCCTGTCGCAGCATCTACCCCCCAATATTTCAATTTTCCCAAAATATTCTGAGGCATGGTCTTCATAGGTATTTGCTTAATACACTTGACCGCTGGATAAACCTTCTTCCTTCTTCTTCTTCCTGTCCTCTGACTAAGTTCATTCAGCTTTATCGTTTTTCTTTTCCTTGGCTTAATCTTTGAAAACTTCATAGATAATCCCTCAGTCTTAATGATACGCTCAACATACTTAGCATAGTCATCATTACTTGGATTAATCATATCTAATCTAGCCAAGTCTCGAATCTCATATCGAGGCAACGAACTAAACACTGCAAGCTTCTTCTCAAAATATTGAACCCCGTCAAACCTTTTGATCGCGAAGAGCTTCAGGTCAGAGTCATAATACCATCCAATAATGCCAGTCTTGAGTACACGCTTTCCAGTAATATCAACTTCTTTCAAAATGCGTGGCTTCTTTTCCTTTTTCTTTTTAAGCATTTCTTGGATAAACATTGGATTACCAACCAAATCTTTGTATTTATCCTCTATTTCTTCAACTTCAGTATCTGAATCTTCAGAAGCATTCTCAAAGGCTTCTAAATCAATAACTGATTCTCCTTGTTCATTCACAAAAACAAATTCAGTCGTTGACGGATTCACAACATGTTTATCTACATTTGCATCCAGATCAACACCTTCATCTATCACAGATTCAAATACCGCAGTCCAATCTTCAGGAAGTTTAAACTCTCTTTCTTCAATATCATAATCAATTTCTTCATCGATTTCATCAAGTATATCACTTCCAGAGTCACTTAATTCTAACATTTCTATACCTATACAAATAAAGTTAATTAGATAAATTCTTTCATTGATTACCCTGGATCAATCTAAGAATTTCTTTATTATCTCAATTGTATTCAAAATATCTATAACTAATAAATCTTTATTGATTACTCTGAATCAAACTAAGATTTCAAAAATACTTAACAAATATTAATTAAATTTAAACCCTAATGTATTGTGAATATTCACCAAACATTTCAGCTTACAATTTAATTAACTTATATAATTTTTAAAATTTAATTGAACTGTTATATTAACAAAAACTTAACTTTCAATTCTATTTTTAAATTATATATTATTTGTCTAGTTCAAATTATCACATCTTTAACTTGTCAGTTATACAAACTCTCAAGTCTAAAATGTCTAAGTTAAAATAAATTTTGACTGCTGATATAAATCAGAACACGCTGCACGACCACTCAATGAGTCGGAAGACTTTCGATCACATTTTAATTTAACTTTTTAGAACATATAACTTATATAATTTCTAATATATTTAACTTATTATTACAATATCAAGCCGAATATATTACCAAAAATATTTAAGTTACAATTATTCATTTACAATCTAAGTACAAATAACTACACAAGTCTAAGCTGTCTTACCAGCTTCACCTGTACCAGTAGCACTTGTATCAACACCATCACCAGCAGACGTAGACTCCCCCTGAGCAGTAGCTCGCTCACCAGTCTTAGAAGGACCAGTCGGCTCACTCTCTTTCTGTGTACTGGGATCATCATCTTCATCTCGTCTCTGCTTCTTTCTCAGCTCATCTTCTTTGCAGGCTTCATGATATGCCATAATCTCCCCCTGAGACGGCTTGTCCTTCGTCAACTCTAACACTAAACGCTCAAGCCGATCAAGCTTTCTCCGGTTATCTTCGGCATCTCTAAGCAACATCTTGTGTGCTTTCAGCAGTGTAGCATAAGCCTCACCTTGAGCCGTAAATTCCTTAGCAAGGATAACATTCTGAGATTCAAGAGTTTGAACTCGAGATTCCAAGCTAGAAATCCTTTCAGAAGCTTTAACTGGCGGTGTTGTATGTTGTGCAGATTGTGCAGAAGCAGATTGTCCTACTTGTTGGACCATCTGATCAAAAGCATCACTCAACATACCAGCTGCAATACGAGCTACCTTGTTTGTCGTAAACCGACCAGTCATACCAGACACCTGTATACAACTTAAATTAGTAACAGTAACAGAATAAACTGTCTCAATCTCTGATTAAGTTCTACTGCATTAGCAATACTCATATCTCTAACCTGCTCTGAGGTTTCAGATTTACGAGCAGTCGGTCGTTGCATCGTAGGTTTAGACCTAGCAGGCTGTATTTCCCTAGTAACTGTTATAGAAAAGATCTATCTCAGTCTCTATGTCAAAATTCACAACCTACTATTAGTAACAAAATAAATAACCTGGCATGTTTCCAAGCGAAAGCTCAGGAGTAGATGTCCTAACACGCTTACGACGTGTAGTCCTAAGAGGTTGAACCTCTTCATCATCATCCTCATCCACTAGCTTTCTCTTACCTCGCTCAGTCGGTTCTAAAACCCGCAGCTCATCATCATCAAATGTGTCTTCAGAATCTGAATCAGATGCTGTGTCACCATCTTTCCTAGAATGAACAGATGGACCAGCACCACTCTGACCTTGTGTACCCTCAGGTTGGATAACCTCTAGGTCAACAACTTCAGAATCCTATTCATGAGTAAGCACATATAATAATAAGAAATATAGTAAATTATCAATTGAATTATAATATATAACAAATGTTACCTTAAATTGTTCAATTGCAACCAAAACTGGATCATGAGCGTCATCATTTTGTATCAGAACCTCATGAAGAACCTCAGCAGCTAGCTCAGGTATTACCTGCTCACCTTGTTGTGCAGCATGATCTATAACATCTTCAATGAGCTCTTGTTGCTCAGCTGCTTGTGGAACTGGAGCTGGAGGTTGTTGTTGTAGTGCTTGAGCTTGAGGTTGAGCTCCGGGATCCATCCAACCATTATTTGGTGGAGCAACATAATTAGCATCAAGAAGATGCCCAAAGAGATCAGCTACCTCAGGTTTGATCTCATCCTTACGCTTGGATAACAGAAAACAAGCATTGTAACCTCTCAATCCTATAGTCTCCACGTGAAAATCAGCTACATAAGCAGGTAAATTCGGAACTTGATTACGAATCAGAAGCATGCAAAATCTAGGATAAAGAATAAACTGCGTCCGTGCAGCTCCTGTAATCTGTCCGATAAAAGAATTGAAGATGTAAGAAGAAAAAATGTATGGTTTATTATAAACCAGTGACAGTACCGCAGACATAAGCTCTGGACTGAGCTCATCTAAACCTGACTTCTTGTTTCCAAAAATAGAAACAATCACGGTAAATAGAAATCTCCACTGTCCAAGAACAAAGGCCTTGACGAACTGACGTCCTCTTCTTGGTCCAGAATATCCAGTATGACCTAGAGCTCCTTCTATAAAATCAGCAGAATAAGCAGAAAGACTGGTCTCTTGCTCTACAGTTCCCAACTGCAAGAGCTGTCGAATATTAGCAGCTGTAAACGAAATCGCATGCTGATTGACCGTCGTACTGATAGTAGGAGGATTTGCAGCAGCGTCATACACAATGTTTCTCCAAAACTGTGTAAGAAGATCTCTGTTCAGTGGTGGTGACTCTGTAATAGCAAATCGAATTCTCGATCGTGCTAAATATGTCAAAATCTGCTCAAAGCGCTCAGCACCGCGCTCGTTCAGGTCTAGGTTCACCAGTATGTTGTGACCCTTCTCGAAAGATCTATTAGCCATATCTGTAATTCAAAATTATACCAATAGCAAAAAGATTATGTTAACAAACATTAGATAATCTAAACCTTAACGTATTATGATCAAAAAGATCATCAAACGTCTAAGTATACTATCAACTAATAACGTAATTCACTGAAACTCAATTGAACAATTAAAAATAATTAATTTTCCAATTATATTCTGTAAATTATATATAAAGTCCGTTAGCTAAAACACAATTTAAGTTATCATACCGCCGACAATGATCGGGACACGCTGCTCGACTACGCTATGAGTCGGAAGACTTTCGATATGAAATAACTTAAAGTGTTAAATTATTACACATATTTAACTTATAACATAAGTTCGTAAGTCTAAACATGTAAAAACGAGTAACTTGTTAATTATTTGTAACAAAACGATTCTCAAATCGAAAAAAAGTTATAATTAAACACTTTTAAAATTTACTTAATTTTACATAGTCAACTGAAGTCAACAAAGTTAATTCAGTTCTCAACGTCAAACTAAGTCAATTAAAAATATAAATAAACTTAAATAAATCCTTCAACTCGCTTCGCAGAAACTCTGCGAGTTGAATTCGAGTCGCTCCGATCAACCCAAGTCAAACGAAGTAAGTCGACTCGGTTCGGTCAACTGAAGTCAAACAAATCTCGGTTCGTTTCGTTTAACTGAAATCAAACGAAACGAGTTCATTTCGTTGCAGTCAACAAACGTCAACACGAATTGGAGTCGGTTCGTTGGAGCGGGCTACGAAGCGAGATAGATCTCGGTTCGTAGGTCCAACGGTTTAACGAGTTCAATGCTTGAATCAATAATCTAACATGTTTCAAAGCAATTAAACACTTAAAACATGTTCTATTAGCATCGATTAATCATTAACAACAAGTTTTAGGTTTTCTAAATCACTAATTTGAATCAAATCCGTGATAAACCAAACCGAAACATTCGAAAACGTAAACTGATCGATTTCTCACTAATTACACGGTGAAATCTCATGAAACTTACTTCAATAGATGCGTAATGAAAAGATGAATAAGTTCCATGGATCGAAAAATTGTTCCTTGTTCTAAAAATCGAAAATCAACCGAAAATTGGATTCGGTTCGTTTCGCCTCGGTCAAGTCGCAGAGGGAGTGAAGTCGGTTCGTGGAGTAAGTGAAAAGTGTGGTTTGGTTCGTTGACTTGTCCCCTTTTATACCCTAAGTTCAATTTCGAACAGGTTGACTCACTTCGCAGGTTTGACTGGTCAAACTTGCAATCTTAATTTAGAATGCGAAATAAAAACTAAGTATAAATTAAAACTAATTTATTTGTACAAGTCTAAAATAAAATTATTTTTCACTTGTAATTGTAACGATTGTTCAACAATAAATAGAAACAATTATTCAGCATAATTTAATTTCAAAGGGTAATATTTAAAAAGATAAAAATAAACACCTTTTTATAAAGCTAAAAATAAAATAGAATTCGAAACATATAAACTAACAGTGGTATCAAGTACCCTTTTATTAATTACTTCAATAAAATAAAGTTCATAACTCAACTGAATAAGAATTTAACTGCTTAGGGATCATATTAGAAAGAACAAGCTATTTAAAATGTATTAAAAAGTCTAAGTAGATTGTTAGTATACATACCTTATGAAATTCAAATAAATTACCATAAAATTACAACTAAGTTTATCATTTATACATTTATATTTATAAAACTATATCTTAGGTACCTTTATCCACATAGCATAATTAATAAATGCATTACTCACTTAAAGTGAATATTTTTAATTATAGACAGTTCAAGACGATTACCGGTATTATGATCCACATAAACAAATTATACTCGACTTTCTAAGCAAACACTTTATTGTTAGTATGTATATTATCAAGTGCTTCCTATTATATGACATACTGAAGAATTTCAAGTAAAACTCATAACACTGCATCGTTTAATTTCAAGGTAGCGGTTACTAAATGATGTATCTTTTCGAAACATATAACATACACTTGAATTTTAAGGTTAGACAAATATCAGACATACCTTGAATATGCTATGTTATCCAAGTCTGTACTTAGTACAACAGAGGATCCCTTCTAGCATAATTCAAAATACATTTGAGAATATTAACCTAATTAAAGGCTTTAGGTCTGTACTTAGTACAACAAAGTTACCAGTAATTAAGTTAATACCCATATTGCTACTGTTTGTCAATTTAAATAAAAAAAATGCATGATAACAGTGTATGGCAATACCATCATTCAACAATTAAGACTACTGTCATACATCATAGAATAGTAACATAAGATAATAAACAAGTAATTAATTAACTTCTTAAGGCTTAGAGAATGTCGTAAAATTTGCCTACCAGTACATCATATGATGAAGCAATCTAATCTTTTAAATAAAATAGACAAATTATAACTTGTGGATATAGGTGTATAATCAAATAAATATAAACACATACATGATAGAACCGCTGTAGTTCTAAAGTAACTTTATTTGAACCTACTAACATATCATACTTAGGACTTAAGCTTATTATTGTGAAGCTTATTCTCCTAATGAACAATCATCTCCTTAGTTTTTGCAGATAAAAACTTAAACATTTTCTAAAAGAACTACTTTTGTTCTTTTATCAGAGGCGATTCCCCTCAGGTAACAAGAAAATAAATGCCATACGCCATTTTTTTTTAAATAATACTTAAAAGTACTAACTATTACAAAAATACCCTTGGAAGACTAATCACTCTGGATTTCTCATTCCGTTTAGTTGAACCAACGTCTCAAATCTTGCTCTATCGAACGCCTTTGTGTAGAGGTCTGCTAAGTTATCCGCAGTTGGAATCTTAACTAACCTTATCATTTTCTTCTCAGCACAATCTCTAATAAAATGATGTCGAATATCAATGTGCTTAGTTTTACTGTGCTTCACCGGATTATTGGTGATCGACATAGTTGATTCATTATCAATCATCATAGGAGTATTGGTTATGTTTAACCCGTAATCCCGCAGTTGCTGTTGAATCCAAAGCACTTGAGAGCAACAGTTGCCAGCTGCAACATACTCAGCTTCACATGTAGAAGTGGCTACCGAGGTTTGCTTCTTGCACTGCCAGGATACTAATCTACTTCCTAGGAATTGACATCCTCCGGTTGTAGATTTCCTATTCTGATTGCATCCTCCATAATCCGAATCAGTATACGCTACGAGATCTAAGTCTCCATCAGTCGGATACCAAAGACCCAGCTTAGGTTTCCCTTTGAGGTAACGAAAGATTCGTTTAACAGCTTGCATGTGTGACTCTTTCGGATTAGCTTGATATCTTGCGCATAAACAAACAACAAACATTATATCAGGCCTAGAGGCAGTTAGATACATTAGTGATCCAATCATGGCTCTATAAAGAGTTGGATCCACATCGCCATCACTCGATGTATCTGGACCTAGTCCATGATTGACTGGAATTGGATGTCGCACCCCCAAAACACGTGGCAGCGGAAACATGAGTTGTCATGGGGGCGCCGACCAAATCAAATATCATTACCCAAAGATTAAAGCAAACGACCTCTATATGAGACGTTTGAAAACATTACATTCCATAAGTTTAAATTGTTTACAACCGTTATACAAAACAATGGAGTTCGCATTCAATGTGTAGATTACATAACTACTAACTATAGTAAAATGCAATCTAAGTCCCTTGATTTTGAAAGCAATGCGACTCGAGCTACGCTATCCATAAGCGTCCTACTGCTGTGGGTTACCTGAGAAATACATACTAAAAGGTCAACATAAAGTTGGTGAGTTCATAGAGTTGTTTAAGTGTTGGTATCAAACCAATTGTTATGAAACACGAGTTATGAAACACAAGATTTTAATCGTTGTATCATTCAACAATGATAAGTAAATGTATCGTTAACAAACGATAAGTAAATGTGTCGAGTAAATGTATCGTTAACAAACGATAAGTAAATATGTAGTTGCACGAATGCAAAAAAAGATGTATCGTTAACAAACGATAAGTAAATATGTAATTGCACGAATGCAAAAAGATGTATCGTTAACAAACGATAAGTAAATATGTAATTGCACGAATGCAAAAAGATGTATACCATTTGCCATGAGCTCATAGTCCGAAGCTTAACAATGTGTGCCGTGCCTCTTTCGAGTACACGATCGTGGGTGCCCCAATGCAAGTGTCTAATCCGGTACACTCGTTATGAACAAATATTAATACGTCCGTTTGACAGGTTAGCGCGACTAACTCGGACGGGGATTGTCAGTCCCAAATAGATCTATTTACTAATATTCACGCTTTAGCAAAACTAACAAACTATGATGTGTAGGGCCTTTGTGGATTAGTGTGTTAACTCATGCAATCCGTATAGCGTTGTTTATGGTACTTGTGTTCATAAAAGCAGTTGTGTAAAGCAATTGTATAAAGCAGTTGTAGTATGTATTCTCCCCCAAAATAGTTATAAAACAGTAAAAAGGAGGGGCTATGAAACTCACCTGAGTTCTAGCAAGAAGTAAGCAAGCAATATCAATTAGCAAGCAATGTGTGGTCCGAAGTGCAACCTTCTAACGTCCTAAACGTATAAGGTTGTATGAGTAGATGTCTAGAAATATCATCTATGTAAGTGGAGGGTTAATGTCCACTTAAATCACAATGTAGGTGGAGGGTTAATGTCCACCTAAGGCTAGTTCATCCAACTAGTATGTCCAAATAAGTTGTTCATGTTGTTTATCAAAAACGTGTACGACCCGTTGGTGAAAGTTTGTAATAATAATTCGTTAAGACATTATTATTAGGATGATGTTATACTTACATATGTATAGTATGTTTCATGAGTTATAACGTTGCATTGTATAAGTATTAACGTTACTTGAAGTTTAACACTTAGTGAGAGAACTAGTTTTTAAGGATTCTGTTTCATGCGACACTTCATGCGTCACTTGCTAGATGTGGGCGGCACTTAGGAAGTGCCGCATAAAATGCGTTTTCAGATTTAATAGCGTCACTTAAGAAGTGTCGGATACGGGCGCCACTAAGGCATGGCGGCACTAAGGGTAAGTGCCGCTAATATAATAGTTCAGTCACTTCAGGCGTCACTTAGGTAGTGTCGGGTAAGGTGACTAAGCGTCACTCAAGTAGTGTCGTACATAAGCATTTTCAGATAACAAGGGCGTCACTATGGGAGTGTCGTTAATAATAAAGTAGCGTCACTACAAGCGTCACTTGCCAAGTGTCGCTAGGATTTTAGTGATCATGCGTCACTTAAGTCTGTTTGGATTTTGCTAAGTCAAAAACGTGGTCAACTATGACGGTTTGTCCCGAACCTTTTACTCAAGTCCTATTCCAGTAAATAAAGGTTATAAAAGTTACTATTTCATATTGTAGTCGTTTCGAGATGTCGGTTTTTAATACGCATGTCAAAACTTAAGATTTTCATGTTTTCGGTTTTTGTCGGTTTACTTCGGCACTCGATTTTAACATGTTCTAGTCTGAATTTGATTCCAAAATTTTTACCAGATGTTCATGAGTGTGTCTAGTTTATAAACTGATTTTTCCAAGATCTATAATGTCCATTTAGATAGATAGTAAATTTTACGAAAGAACCGTACTCGGTTTTCAACAAATATCAGGCAGTCGCAAAGATCAGAATATATACAAAAATAAGTACGGATCTGGAAAAAGTGCAAAACACGAAAGTTGTAGCTCTTTTCAATACGCAACTTTTAAAAAAAAATTCGTTGTCTAACTCTTAACAGAGCTCGAGTTATGGCCGATTCTGTGGACTGATTTTCTGGAGACAGATTCTGTCACATTTTGCATGTTCAAATATGTTGTATAAAAACGATTTTTAAGCTTATTCTTGGACATAAACATGTTAGATGATCAACATAACATACTAATAATCATCATGCAAGTACTATTTTAGAGAGAGAGTGCATGTTCTTACAACCAAGATGATGAAAAGATGAAGATGATGAGAATGATCCTTGATTCCTTGTATTCTTCTTCAAGCCCTTGATTCTCTTGCAAACAATGGTGATAGATGATGATATTAAGTGAAAATGAAACTGATTTTGGGTTATGGTGATGATGGAAAATCGTTGGGAAGGAGGAAGGGGAGAGAGATATGTGTGTTTGAGTAGAGAAAATGATGGAGAAGTGTGGAAGTAGGGAATGAGGGGAATGGTGCAAGTTGGAGGTGATGTAGTTCAACAAGCAAAAGGGGTGAGTGGGGGCAGCAAGGGGGCCGGCCAAGGGGGGGCCCCACACAAGGGTATTTTGGTCATTTTCCCTTTTCTAGCTTAAATCGTTGCGTTTTTCGTTCGTTTACCCGATTGTTTAAACGTTTATTTATACGTTGAACGTTTTATGCGCGTTTTTAAGTGACGACATAAATTTCGATATTTTTGATTGAGACGTTTATTAAAATACTTAAAAAAAAACATTTATAAAAATGTTCCGTTAATTTGTCGGCCTCGATTTGCGTGTTTGTTCTACGACGGTTTAATCGCGTAACGTTATTTTGAGTCGTTTAGATTAACGATATAAGTTGGATAAATTTCCATTGAAGTATTATTTAAAATACTTAATTTAGGTTGTCAATTTAATTATTGACGTTCGTTTGGTTGTCGAATAAATTCGCGCGTTATCGTTGCGTTTGAGACGTTTTAACCGAAACGTCTAGGTTTTTCGAGTATTATTTTAGCAAAATAATAGATAATGATAAGTAACTTCTAAAAATAGATTAAAGTTATTTATAGAAATGTTTTCACCAACGTCATATTTAAACCGTGTCGGAATCCGTCCGATAATAAAATGTACGATTTAAACAAATCGTAAATGTGTGCAAATATAATAACATATATTAATACACATAATGATACACATAATTCACCCTAATTACATGTATTAGCACAATGATTAGGAACTAACACTAGCCCTAAATGGTCGGGTGTCACATTCTCCCCCTGTTAGGAGAATTTCGTCCCGAAATTAGCTTGTTGTCGTGGTCTGAGAGGCATCTAAGAATAGATGTGGGTATTTTAGTCGCATTTGGTCTTCCCGTTCCCAAGTGAATTCAGGACCGCGCCTAGAATTCCACCGGACTTTAACGATGGGAATACGACTCTGTTTCAATCGTTTGACCTCACGGTCCATGATTTCTATCGGTTCCTCAACGAAATGGAGTCTATCGTCGATATGGATTTCGTCGAGAGGGATAACAAGTGTCTCATCAGACAGACATTTCTTCAGGTTAGAAATGTGGAATGTGTTGTGCACGCTACTGAGTTGAGGGGGTAGCTGCAGTCGATATGCCACCGGACCAATCCTTTCAAGAATTTCAAAAGGTCCGATGTACCTAGGGTTTAGTTTGCCGCGTTTACCAAAACGAATGACACCTCTCCAAGGTGACACTTTTAAAAGTACTTTGTCCCCGACCTGAAATTCGAGGGGTTTGCGTCTCACGTCAGCGTAACTCTTCTGACGATCACGTGCGGCTTTCAGCCGGTTTTGAATGGTCACGATTTTCTCGGTCGTTTCATGGATGATTTCAGGACCAGTGAGTTGGCTATCGCCGATTTCGGTCCAACAAATGGGTGATCGGCACTTTCTACCATAAAATGCCTCGAAGGGTGCAGCATCAATGCTGGTGTGATAACTGTTGTTGTAGGAGAACTCACACAAAGGTAAGTGGTTTTCCCAAGAGTTTCCGAAGTCAATAACGCACGCGCGCAACATATCTTCTAAAGTTTGGATGGTTCGTTCACTTTGACCATCGGTTTGTGGGTGATAGGCAGTACTCAAATCAAGGCGAGTACCAAGATCTTTCTGAAGTGTTTGCCAAAATCGAGAGGTGAAGCGGCTATCTCTATCGGAGATGATCGAGATGGGTATGCCGTGTCGTGCTACAACCTCTTTGATGTAGATGCGAGCCAAGTGCTCCATCTTGTCGGTTTCTTTGATAGCTAGGAAATGGGCGGATTTTGTGAGACGATCTACGATCACCCAAATGGTATCGCAACCGCTCGGTGTTTTTGGTAGCTTGTTGATGAAGTCCATGGTTATGTTTTCCCATTTCCATTGAGGTATCTCGGGTTGTTGAAGTAACCCAGAAGGTTTCTGGTATTCGGCCTTAACCTTGGCACAGGTTAGACACTTGCTAACGTACGTGGCTATGTCAGCTTTCATGTTGGGCCACCAATACCGTTGTTTGACGTCATGATACATCTTGTCAGAACCAGGATGTATGGAGTATCGAGATTTGTGAGCTTCGTCCATGACCAATTCTCGTAGGTTCCCAAAGTTAGGTAGCCAAATTCGGTTGGAGAAGTATCGGGTTCCATCGGATTTGGTTTCAAATTGTTTTTCCATGCCTCGCAAGGCCTCATTTTTGATGTTTTTCTCGTTGAGTGCTTCGAGTTGAGTGGAATGAATTTGAGCAATAAGATCGTTGTGGATGGTTAACCCAAGGGCTCGAACTCGAAGGGGTTTCACTCGTTCTTTTCGGCTTAGGGCATCGGCAACAACGTTAGCCTTACCCGGGTGGTATCGGATTTCGCAGTCGTAGTCGCTAAGTAACTCGACCCAACGACGTTGTCTCATGTTTAGGTCCTTCTGATCAAAGATATGTTGAAGGCTTTTGTGGTCAGTGAAGATAGTACACTTGGTACCATATAGGTAGTGTCTCCAAATTTTGAGCGCAAAAACAACGGCTCCTAGTTCGAGGTCATGAGTGGTGTAGTTCTTTTCGTGGATTTTCAGTTGCCGGGAGGCGTAAGCGATGACCTTATCACGTTGCATTAACACACAACCTAGTCCTTGATGTGAGGCGTCGCAGTAAACTACGAAATCATCTGTGCCTTCGGGTAAGGACAGGATTGGTGCACTGCAGAGTTTCTGTTTAAGGAGTTGAAAAGCTAACTCTTGTTTGTCGGTCCAATCGAATTTCTTATCTTTCTGAGTCAAGGAGGTTAATGGTTGAGCAATTCGGGAAAAGTTCTCTATGGATCGCCGGTAATATCCAGCGAGACCTAAGAATTGTCGGACCTCGGTTGGAGTGGTTGGTGCTTTCCAGCACTTGATGGCCTCGATTTTTGCTGGACCGACACGTATCCCTTGGCTGTCAACGACATGCCCTAGGAATTGTACTGTTCGCATCCAGAACTCACACTTGGAGTACTTGGCGTATAGCTCCTCGTGTTTGAGTAATTCCAAGATAGTTTTGAGGTGTTGGCCATGTTCTGTTTCGTTGCGAGAGTAGATTAGAATGTCGTCAATGAAGACGATGACAAACTTATCCAGGTAAGGTTTGCACACCCGATTCATAAGATCCATGAATACAGTCGGTGCGTTGGTTAAACCAAAAGGCATCACTTGGAATTCGTAATGCCCGTAGCGGGTTCGGAATGCGGTTTTTGGAATGTCGGCGTCTTGAACGCGAAGTTGGTGATAACCAGACCGAAGGTCGATTTTTGAATAAAAGCTTGAACCTTGGAGTTGGTCAAACAGGTCATCGATTCTAGGAAGTGGGTATCGGTTTTTGATGGTGAGTTTGTTTAGTTCTCGGTCTACCGGTCTCCCCTTGTTTGATCAAAGTTCCACCGGTAATGATGGGAACACTAGCGGTTTTCTAGAGACCATTGCTTTAGGAACAGTGTTTGGACAATCGGTCTATGCTTATGATGATATGGATAATCGGTCCATGGTTATGATGATATGGATAATCGATTTTTGACGGTTATGAGATCTATGTGGGAAATGTTCGCTTGCGATGGTGTAAAATCAGTCGATAAATTTCTATGATAATAGTTTGCTTGGAACTATTAAGTCCGTTGAAAACTTGAGTAATTCAAAATATGTTGGAAAAATCTGGTTGTCAATAAGACGTTGAAAATTTATGTCTAGCCAATTTAATGGAACGTTAGAAGTTGTAAATAGTTCCGGGTAGTTGTTTGGTGAAAATTCTTTGAAAACTTGAATCGGTAGAAATCTGTTGAAAAATCTCTTGAAAACTCTTGTTATCGTAAAGTGTTGAAAGTTTTAGTTGATTCTTATAGTGGTGTCTCCTTAAACGAAAGGGGGACAAAAGAATGAATTAGATCTTCGTATGAGAGCTAAGATTGTCACATTCATGATTGAGAGCAATATGTGGCTTCATAGTACGACGGTAAATCAGTACAATGTAATATGATTTGTAACTAATAAGGCGCAAGGTCAATAGGTCGATAGTTTATAGAATTCAAAGTTTACAAAACATGCCGGGCATCGTTACATCCGGACGAATACATAAGTCTTATACAAAATGTGATGGGGTTTTATACACCCATCGATAGATCATCGAGCTAACACTAGCTATGTTCACCGTTGTTCGAGTCTACTTCTAATCTATTCTAAGTTCAGGTCGTGTGGATAGTAACGTGCTTCGAGCATGTCACTGTATCGCGGGAGTGCAGAGTGGAGTAAGATATTGTCTGTTGAGTGTTGGCACATTCCTTTGATCCACGTTTTTGTTATTTGCTTAAAATGAGTGGCCACTTCCTTCCAGTAGTGAATCCTATCCCTGATTCGGTCGGGAATAGACCTTTTCAGAATCCTCAATTCTTGCTCGTAGGTCTTACACCTAAGCTTGAGCTCCCAATTGCGGCCATCTAAATCTTCGGCCTGATCTCTCACTCTTTCGTATTCCTCGATGCCAATCATTCCGAAGTTGTGTTGCTCGTTTTCCTCCATAATGATTTCTTCCATTGGTGCTATTTCCTCATCGAGGTATGTGTACTGAATCTGTTCTTCACAGATTAGGTCGTCATCTGACGAGTAGTCGTTCTTAGGGGAGTTTGCCATCTTTTTCGGGAGGGCGTTCTATTAAGACAATGAGTCAACAACAAGCAGGTTTAGTCAATAGCGTAGTTTCAAAGAGTAGTCACAAGAATGACCGGGTAGTGTTTTCAAAGTAGTCACTCATGACTATGTTGTTTGGAAATGAACCAATGCTTGGTGAAGGTGTTTAGACAATTGATAAATTCATAGCTGCGGGTAGTCCTTGCAGTAGTGATTAGAATGTTCAAATCATAGTTTGAAATAGTTTGAAGTAGTTTATGGGCTTCGTCGTTGTGAGTATCCCTCGTGATGCTAACCCAGTGATGTTCGAAACAGACAAAGTCGCGAATCAAGTTATGAGTAAATCGTTTGACAAACGTGTCAAAATGGTTGACATACAAGTCAAAGAGTGATCAATCATGATCAAGTAAAGAGTTGAGTGGATTGTTGAAGTTCATTCAATTGTTGGAAAAAAATCGTTTTCTATAAGTAGGTGTGTCTGTTCCTCTAGTCGTGTGTAGCACGCATGCCCTATGGGTCTGCGATATAAGTGGGAACGATGAGTGCGTACTAACAGGAGTAAGTTCGTTTAGGTGACGGAGTATCGTACGGTCTAAGTTCTATACGTGTTCCCGTGTGATTTTGTTGCAAGCGGAAAGAATAAGGTGAAGTAGGTGTCACTTGTTTGGGTGGCGAATCCAAAGGTGGATTCTCCTCAAGTGAGTTCGATTCGATTATATCGTTGCCCGATTCGGTTGAGCGAGTGGTACCGCGAAAGTCTCCAAAGTGGTAAGTAAGGTTTGTGTTTCGTGTTCGATGTCACGCGACATAGTTGTGGGAGTGGTTGCCATATAGAGTGGCAAGGAGTTTAATATACGGGAAGTTGAGGTCATATATAGCAATATAATAACCTAGCACATAAGCACGTATAAGGTTGGTCCCGTTCTATCCTTGGTTACGTTTTCTACCGTACCCTAGTTTACTACAACCGTTTCAGGTCTTGCATCAGATCTCCTTTAATTATACATAGTTGATCAGGCTATGTTAAATTAAATTTAATTGATGCAATCGCAGAACCAGTCATACCAAACAAGGAATACTAACCTAACGGTCATAGTCTAGGTCACTAATGCAATCCTAGTTCACTATAACCTTAGGCTCTGATACCAATCTGTCGCACCCCCAAAACACGTGGCAGCGGAAACATGAGTTGTCATGGGGGCGCCGACCAAATCAAATATCATTACCCAAAGATTAAAGCAAACGACCTCTATATGAGACGTTTGAAAACATTACATTCCATAAGTTTAAATTGTTTACAACCGTTATACAAAACAATGGAGTTCGCATACAATGTGTAGATTACATAACTACTAACTATAGTAAAATGCAATCTAAGTCCCTTGATTTTGAAAGCAATGCGACTCGAGCTACGCTATCCATAAGCGTCCTACTGCTGTGGGTTACCTGAGAAATACATACTAAAAGGTCAACATAAAGTTGGTGAGTTCATAGAGTTGTTTAAGTGTTGGTATCAAACCAATTGTTATGAAACACGAGTTATGAAACACAAGATTTTAATCGTTGTATCATTCAACAATGATAAGTAAATGTATCGTTAACAAACGATAAGTAAATGTGTCGAGTAAATGTATCGTTAACAAACGATAAGTAAATATGTAGTTGCACGAATGCAAAAAAAGATGTATCGTTAACAAACGATAAGTAAATATGTAATTGCACGAATGCAAAAAGATGTATCGTTAACAAACGATAAGTAAATATGTAATTGCACGAATGCAAAAAGATGTATACCATTTGCCATGAGCTCATAGTCCGAAGCTTAACAATGTGTGCCGTGCCTCTTTCGAGTACACGATCGTGGGTGCCCCAATGCAAGTGTCTAATCCGGTACACTCGTTATGAACAAATATTAATACGTCCGTTTGACAGGTTAGCGCGACTAACTCGGACGGGGATTGTCAGTCCCAAATAGATCTATTTACTAATATTCACGCTTTAGCAAAACTAACAAACTATGATGTGTAGGGCCTTTGTGGATTAGTGTGTTAACTCATGCAATCCGTATAGCGTTGTTTATGGTACTTGTGTTCATAAAAGCAGTTGTGTAAAGCAATTGTATAAAGCAGTTGTAGTATGTATTCTCCCCCAAAATAGTTATAAAACAGTAAAAAGGAGGGGCTATGAAACTCACCTGAGTTCTAGCAAGAAGTAAGCAAGCAATATCAATTAGCAAGCAATGTGTGGTCCGAAGTGCAACCTTCTAACGTCCTAAACGTATAAGGTTGTATGAGTAGATGTCTAGAAATATCATCTATGTAAGTGGAGGGTTAATGTCCACTTAAATCACAATGTAGGTGGAGGGTTAATGTCCACCTAAGGCTAGTTCATCCAACTAGTATGTCCAAATAAGTTGTTCATGTTGTTTATCAAAAACGTGTACGACCCGTTGGTGAAAGTTTGTAATAATAATTCGTTAAGACATTATTATTAGGATGATGTTATACTTACATATGTATAGTATGTTTCATGAGTTATAACGTTGCATTGTATAAGTATTAACGTTACTTGAAGTTTAACACTTAGTGAGAGAACTAGTTTTTAAGGATTCTGTTTCATGCGACACTTCATGCGTCACTTGCTAGATGTGGGCGGCACTTAGGAAGTGCCGCATAAAATGCGTTTTCAGATTTAATAGCGTCACTTAAGAAGTGTCGGATACGGGCGCCACTAAGGCATGGCGGCACTAAGGGTAAGTGCCGCTAATATAATAGTTCAGTCACTTCAGGCGTCACTTAGGTAGTGTCGGGTAAGGTGACTAAGCGTCACTCAAGTAGTGTCGTACATAAGCATTTTCAGATAACAAGGGCGTCACTATGGGAGTGTCGTTAATAATAAAGTAGCGTCACTACAAGCGTCACTTGCCAAGTGTCGCTAGGATTTTAGTGATCATGCGTCACTTAAGTCTGTTTGGATTTTGCTAAGTCAAAAACGTGGTCAACTATGACGGTTTGTCCCGAACCTTTTACTCAAGTCCTATTCCAGTAAATAAAGGTTATAAAAGTTACTATTTCATATTGTAGTCGTTTCGAGATGTCGGTTTTTAATACGCATGTCAAAACTTAAGATTTTCATGTTTTCGGTTTTTGTCGGTTTACTTCGGCACTCGATTTTAACATGTTCTAGTCTGAATTTGATTCCAAAATTTTTACCAGATGTTCATGAGTGTGTCTAGTTTATAAACTGATTTTTCCAAGATCTATAATGTCCATTTAGATAGATAGTAAATTTTACGAAAGAACCGTACTCGGTTTTCAACAAATATCAGGCAGTCGCAAAGATCAGAATATATACAAAAATAAGTACGGATCTGGAAAAAGTGCAAAACACGAAAGTTGTAGCTCTTTTCAATACGCAACTTTTAAAAAAAAATTCGTTGTCTAACTCTTAACAGAGCTCGAGTTATGGCCGATTCTGTGGACTGATTTTCTGGAGACAGATTCTGTCACATTTTGCATGTTCAAATATGTTGTATAAAAACGATTTTTAAGCTTATTCTTGGACATAAACATGTTAGATGATCAACATAACATACTAATAATCATCATGCAAGTACTATTTTAGAGAGAGAGTGCATGTTCTTACAACCAAGATGATGAAAAGATGAAGATGATGAGAATGATCCTTGATTCCTTGTATTCTTCTTCAAGCCCTTGATTCTCTTGCAAACAATGGTGATAGATGATGATATTAAGTGAAAATGAAACTGATTTTGGGTTATGGTGATGATGGAAAATCGTTGGGAAGGAGGAAGGGGAGAGAGATATGTGTGTTTGAGTAGAGAAAATGATGGAGAAGTGTGGAAGTAGGGAATGAGGGGAATGGTGCAAGTTGGAGGTGATGTAGTTCAACAAGCAAAAGGGGTGAGTGGGGGCAGCAAGGGGGCCGGCCAAGGGGGGGCCCCACACAAGGGTATTTTGGTCATTTTCCCTTTTCTAGCTTAAATCGTTGCGTTTTTCGTTCGTTTACCCGATTGTTTAAACGTTTATTTATACGTTGAACGTTTTATGCGCGTTTTTAAGTGACGACATAAATTTCGATATTTTTGATTGAGACGTTTATTAAAATACTTAAAAAAAAACATTTATAAAAATGTTCCGTTAATTTGTCGGCCTCGATTTGCGTGTTTGTTCTACGACGGTTTAATCGCGTAACGTTATTTTGAGTCGTTTAGATTAACGATATAAGTTGGATAAATTTCCATTGAAGTATTATTTAAAATACTTAATTTAGGTTGTCAATTTAATTATTGACGTTCGTTTGGTTGTCGAATAAATTCGCGCGTTATCGTTGCGTTTGAGACGTTTTAACCGAAACGTCTAGGTTTTTCGAGTATTATTTTAGCAAAATAATAGATAATGATAAGTAACTTCTAAAAATAGATTAAAGTTATTTATAGAAATGTTTTCACCAACGTCATATTTAAACCGTGTCGGAATCCGTCCGATAATAAAATGTACGATTTAAACAAATCGTAAATGTGTGCAAATATAATAACATATATTAATACACATAATGATACACATAATTCACCCTAATTACATGTATTAGCACAATGATTAGGAACTAACACTAGCCCTAAATGGTCGGGTGTCACATTGGAGTATTGTAGACCTTACTTTCATCCATCTTAAAGCGTTCTAATAGCTCATATGTATATTTAGATTGATGAATAAAGAATCCATCCTTCTTTTGATCAACTTTTAATCATAAGAAGAAATTCAACTCTCCCATTGCAGACATTTCAAACCTTTTTCTCATAACTTTCTCGAATTCTTGACACATCTTTTCATCAGACGATCCAAAGATAATGTCATCAACATAAACTTACACGAGAAGAAAGTCTTTCTTATTCCCTTTCACAAAAAGTGTACTATCAATTGATCCTCTTGTAAATCCATTCTCAAGTAGATACGTTGATAGTGTTCCATACCACATCCTTGGTGCTTGATGTAATCCATATAGAGCCTTATTCAGACGATATACTCTATCTGGATACTCAGGATCAGCAAACCCTGGCGGTTGTGAAACATACACCAATTCTTCCACTTTGCCATACAAGAAGGCACTCTTAACATCCAACTGATAAACCTTTATACCATAATATGATGCGAATGCTAAGAACACTCTAATTGCTTCTAGCCTAGCAACTGGTGCAAACATTTCATTGTTATCTATACCCTCTTGTTGATTAAAACCTTGAACCACTAGACGAGCTTTATTGTGAGTAACGATTCCCTTATCATCTCTCTTGCACTTAAATACCCATCTAGTTCCAATTGGATATTCTCCGTTTGGTAGGTCAACCAACTCCCAGACTTGTAATTTAGAGAACTGAGATAGTTCTTCTTGCATTGCTTCTACCCACGAGCTTTCTTTTAAAGCCATTTGAACATTTTTAGGTTCAACTTGTGAGATAAAACATGAATGTAGACTGATATCGCGTAAAAAGTCACGTTTTTACTACCGATATCTCTCTCATTCTAGAACGATCATTGGCATTTTTCACTCAAATATAGCACAAATCAGTAACATTATGCCAAGGTGGTCAAAACAAGGTTGCACGATAAAAATCAAGCAAAACGGATGAAAAATGAAGATTCCACGCACGTTTGAAGATTCAAGGCATCAAAACGAGATTTCAAGACTAAAGTGCCCTCCATCAACATCCATTATTTCCAAGATGTTCGTTTTCAAAATACGAATCCAACAGAAGAAGAATCAACTAAAACGGGTAAAAAATGAAGATTTCGCGCCCGCCGGAAGATCCAAATGATCCGTACGCAATATCTGGAGCTAGGGACCTCATCTCAGGGCCTATATTATGTCAAAATCTTCGTTTTTGAATTACAAATCCAACAAAAAAAGAATCAACGCAAACGGACATATAACGAAGAAAACACGCACGAATCAAGAAACGAAGCAAAAGACGGCGTAACGGGGTGGGGGTGGGCCCACCGCCGCCGGCCACCTGACCACCGCCGCCGGCCACACCAAGGGCGGCGCCGGCCTCCCCTCTCCCGCCTCGGTTTCCGTTTTTGTTAACTTTTGGTACCTGGTGCGCCTACTTTTCGCGTTGTACAGTACCCGGTGCGCCTACTTTTCGTGTTGTACGGTACCCGGTGCATCCTTTTGGCTACCTTTTTCTAATGTGCACCTCTTGATGCTAATGTGAGCCTAAACTCACCTATAAATAGGAGGCTTGGGTTCCATTTGCAAGACACACCATATGCACACACTTTGAGCATATTTCTTTCTTTCTTTCTTTACTTTCTCATTCTTTTGTATTACTTCAAGATTAGTATTAGGCTAGTTAGGAAGCTTGTTCAAGGTAGAACGAAAGTAAGAAACGCATTGTAATCTTCGGTGTATGCTCGGAATTGTGTCAATTAATTCAAGTCTACTTTCTCCCGCATTTAATCCTGGTTCTTTCTATCCTTATCTATCTTAATTAATTACGTTTATATTTATTATGCTAGATTTAGTTATTGCCATGATTAGAGAGTAGTATGCTTGTTGTGTTTGCTTGCGATGTAGTTAGTTAATTATGGGATGATTTATAATTAAATATTAAAGATCGGTAGTATTACTTTGATCGTCTTATTGCATGTTCTTGTTTGATTGTTGCCTTAGGATCATCATAGTAGTAAAATATAAATGGTCTTAATTATCGTGATATAATATGACGACCCCTATTCGATTGTTACTCAGTATAGCGTTGGAAACACTCTAGGTGTAGTACAAATACGTGGAAGCTGCGTAACGACCGAAGGCAGTTATATTACGGACTAATATATATAAAATGAGAAACCTAGTTTAATTAACCTTTCTAAATAGACTTTTAAACTTCAAATTAATCTATCGCCTTTCCACCAATAAACGTGATTACAACACCTTTTTACGACGTCCAATTAAAAGGTAGTCAATTATCTGTGTCAATATAATTTGTCAAAGGTATGAAACTATGGAACCGCAAGGCTACATGGGGGATTATCATAGGACAAGACATGGCCAAGGTTTGAAGCGGCGGAACCACTTAAAGTGAGGAACGCTGTGGATAATTAGGGGATTTATTGGGTAGTCTTAAGCAAGGGCTGGTTTAAAGTCATAAATGAACTGTTTTAAATACATGAATCTGTTAGGATGACGAGGAATCGTTATATGATTCAGTAATGTCTAGTACCTTAAGATTTTGTTCCCGTTCATATGAAAGTATTATTAAACCTTAATTAAGATTTTGCTTATTATTCAAAATACTTTGTAATGTTACCATAACTTAGCTCCCGGTGTGACATGCTAATGGGATATTAATTAGTAGGGAATCTAGTGTTTACATGCAAGTATTCAAGAATGATAATTAACTAATATCTTTCAAAATAGTTTCTCCAAATATCATCCCATAACTTAATTAACGAAGTCTCAGCAAACACTATCTTTATTTTATCTGCTTTACGTTTTACTTTTATTTCGCTTTTGTTTATTTACTTGCCTAAGTTAGTTAATATAAAAACCAAAACCCCCACTATTTTATAAACTATTCACTAGTTTGAAAGCCCTCATCTGCCTCGCCTTAGTTTCAATTCAGTCGGTTTGAAGAACGACTCTAGGTCATACCTACCACTTGCTTACCCTTAGGATTAGCATCGTTAGGGAAAACTTAGGCCCCGCATTTACAAATTTAAAACAACCCACTGCTGGTGCCCGGTTAGTAATCGTTAACGACACCGACCTGATCGGGCGCCAACAAGTTTTTGGCACCACTGCCGGGGAACCAACTGTACGATCCGTAGGCGTCAAGATGAACTTACTCGCTAGTGAACCTTTAGGATTAACTCTTCTCCTTAGACCCCTACGTCTTTCTTTGTTTTTCCTTACTTTTAGTACTTTTATAAATTACGTTATCCCTATCCACTCAACCAGTCAACCACCTGCCAACGAGACTATGACAGCTACACGTATAACTCTCGCTGAAAACTCTAAACCTCTGATTGAAGGTCGAGGAGGACCAATTGTCTATCCGGAAACCGATAGAACTTCATTTGAATTAAAGCCCCATATTGTTCAGTTAGTCCAAAACCTTTGTCAATTCCGTGGCCTACCAAATGATGATCCCAACTCTCACCTTGACAAATTCATTTCCTTATCCAACTCCTTTAAGCCGATTGGGGTTAACCAGGACATAGTCTATCTATACCTATTTCCCTATTCACTCACTCTCAATGCACAAACCTGGTTTGAGGAACTAGAGATTAACTCTATAACCTCTTGGGTAGAACTAGCAACCAAATTTCTGGCCAAATACTTCCCCCCGTCAAAACAAGCCACGTTTAGGTCCAACATCATAAACTTTTGTCAAGTGCATGATGAATCAATCTTCGATGCATGTGAGCGCTTTAAGAAATTGCTTAAGAAATGTCCAAATCATCGTTTTGAGCGTTCAGACCAGTTGCGCATTTTCTACAATGGTCTCTTCCCACATCACCGTCCTTTACTTGATACCGCCTCTCAAGGTAGTTTCATAGACTGTACGGCAAATGAAGCTTGGAGCCTTATTGAGAAGATGACAATGCACAACCATGATTGGAACAGTGAAAATCACCCCTCATTAGTGAATTCACCTACTACAATCGGGAATGAAGCTATCAAAACCCTCACTCAGCAAGTGGCAGACCTAACCAAGGAGATCAAGGAATTGAAAAGTCAACCACAACAAGTCTGTCAAGTTCAAACCTGCCTTAATTGTGCTAATCTGAACCACTCAGCCCAAATTCCTCAGTCTCATCTAACTTCACCCAATACTAACCCTTCTTTTAACCTACCTAGGAATAGCCCACTAACTTACCAACCTCAACCTTTAGAACCCTCTTCCTCACAAACCTCTAGTTTTGACGACACCCTGATAAAAGTCATTCAAGGAATCTCAGCTAGACAAGACCAAGCTGATCTCATCTTAGGACAATTAGCACAGCGTATTAATGCTAAACCTCAGGATAGTCCAACTAGTTCCCATAAGGAGGTTTCCCATATTCAAGACTCTCATGTAGCACATAGCCCACCTACGGTTTCTTCTCCGGTGAAGGAACCACCTATTGTCCCATCGACAATGGATTTAGAGTCTACATCAAATAGGAAAATTCCATTTCCGGCTCGTCTTAAACAATGACCCGACAAGCTTAAGTCTTTTAAGCTTGATAGGAAATTCCTAGATACCGCCTCTGAAGTTCACTCCAAAAAGTACTTCAGAAAACTTCTTACAACCAAGGATAAGGTACCCGAAGTACCCAATGTCCCGCTGAACGAGGAATGTTCAGCTATTCTTAACAATACCATTCCTGAAAAACTCGGAGACACCGGACGTTTTACTCTCCCTATTTCCATCTACAATTCAGGCATTATCTGTTCTCTCGCCGATTTAGGAGCTAGTGTCTATCTTATGCCATACTCGCTTTTCAAGAGGCTTGAGTTAGAAAATCTTCGACCTACCAAAATGACCATACAGCTTGCTGACCACTCGGTCAAATACCCTAGGGGAATAACTGAAAATGTTTTAGTTAGAATTGACAAATTTCTTTACCCAGCAGATTTTGTAGTAATGGATATGCAGGAAGACGTACACATCCCAATCATACTAGGAAGACCTTTCATGAATACGGCCAAGGCAATCATCAACGTCTTCGCACAAACCATCAGCTTGCAGTCTCAGGGAGAAACCATCACTTTCCATATCGACAATCCAAATGCTGGAAAGCAAGCCGATATGTACATGATCTCCACGGACAAGACCATAGAGGACAAAGAAACTACAGAGTCAACAAGTGAAACTAAATCTAGCAAGGAAATGGCAATCACGCCATATTCCCCGATTGACCTCCGACGAATAGGACAAGAGATGAAAAATGCATCAACAAACAAACCAACGATGGTAGAAATTGGGAAGATAATGATTGAAGAAGATAACAAAAGAAGTACACCGCCAACTAATCCATTTACCACGGAAGAAATGGCGGAAAGAAACCACAACCATCCCATGAGAAGAGAAACACTGGAGGAATATTCCAAACACACAAGATACCAACCGCAAACCATCATGGATCACAAAGTGCTCAAAGAATTCATCCAAAGATTTGACAAAGCGGTAGAAGGAATTAGCAATGCAGTCAACTTGCTTGCTCCTTCCCCTGCTGAACTGCAATTATGTCTACAACAGAAACGGACTTACGCTAGAATCTACAATGCCCTTAAAAGATCTAACATCTCATTCACCTCAACACAATGGGAGATGTTAGGATCCGTTAGAGCACATATGAAAGAGAGTACTGGACATCCGAGCAATCGTGCTGACATCTCGATAAAAAATGACCTCACATCATTGCTTGACTTGTTAAATAGAGAAGATCACCTTAGTTCCAAAGAAAGCGGATATATGGTTATCAACTCCACTATTGAAAAACAAGTTGAGTTATTGATTGAAGAACTTAGTGATCTTGTTTGGGAGGAATCAAGGCGCGAACGACCTTTTAGGGCTACATATGAATCACCACTTGATATCGCTACTTTTGTTACGATCCATCTACGGAAGATTCAACAACGGAAAAATAACTCCAGAATGAAGTTCATATTCTACTCAGGATGCAAGGAGATACTTCGTCAGCTTGTTCTAGTTTTCTCAGAATCCGATTTCCCATTCAACAACCATCAGCACCGGCAAATAGAGAACCTGTGCACATGCATAAGAAGATTCAACGGAAACCTCAAGACCGAGAATTATGAAGACATAAAAATGCAATTCTTGGCGTTTGTTTGCTCTCTCTGGCAAAACCCACCGCCAAGAGAGGTTGTTAAGACAGACACAACCACCATGACCGACCCTAGTGGGACTGTCACTAAAGCAGTCGACTACATCACCTTCGGACTTCACGGACTTGCGAGGACAACTTCAGAGCATCTTCAGAACTACAAGGAAACATCGAGAGATAGTCCACTTGAATTGATTACGACAATAGTCAATCATTTCATAAGAATCTATCCACCTCGATATAATTTTCCGCAACCGAGGGCCCACAACATCAACACAGTGGATCCCATGGATGCATCCATCTCCATCTAGCTAGGAGAAAAGAAGTCGAGCTATCGACTTTAAAATAGCGCTTCTCGGGAGGCAACCCGTGTTTTACATTTCCGCAATTTTACATTCCAAGAAGTGATGAAGTCTCCGACTATCTTTCACACTTGGATATACGAACAAGTTTCTGCCTGACGCATCAAGTCTTTGACGCCGCGCATCAAAGAAAGTATATCCAACGTGTTCACACCTACGAGACCAATCACAAGAAGACTTGATCAAGAATGCACCAAGAAAGACGGAATCCGGAAAATGCACACAAAGGAACTGCAATAACCGGGGAGTACTTCTAAACCGTCTCTTTCATTCGTTTTAAATATACCATATCCATTATGCTTATCACTAAGTGTGGGATTCAAACCCAACACACACTGAAAGAAAGCAACTTAGATGTTTAAAACCCTAAGCGTGGGATTTTACCCCATTCAGAGCTTAGTATAACATCGAGGACAATGTTCCTTTAAGTGTGGGATAGCAGTAGTTGCACTACTGTTAAATGGATAATGGTATATACTTGATTCTAAACTCGCTGCTCTTTATAAGACCTTGCTTCTCCATAAAAGTAAACAAAATTTTTCAAAATTGAGTTAAAAATATGCTGAAAATGAAAAATTTTAAACAAAGAATGATTTACTTTGGGGAAGAAGGAAAAATAAAATACAAATTCTTTAGAAAAACAAGTTTAGTAATCCCATAAAGAGCATCGCATGACTAAGCACACAACAACCCAACTTTCGATTCGTGAGGTATCTTGAGCCATATGAAAAGCATTCACTTTTAATGCTTCACTTTTTCGATTCTTGAGTGTGCCGATGTATGCGTTTAGAATCAGAACTTGCTCTTGCTATGCATTTCGAATCCGAACTGGTGAATCAAAAAGGAGATTCCACACACGTTTGAAGATTCAAGGCATCAAAACGAGATTTCAAGACTAAAGTGCCCTCCATCAACATCCATTATTTCCAAGATGTTCGTTTTCAAAATACGAATCCAACAGAAGAAGAATCAACTGAAACGGGTAAAAAATGAAGTTTTCGCGCCCGCCGGAAGATTCAAATGATCCGTACGCAATATCTGGAGCTAGGGACCTCATCTCAGGGCCTATCTTATGTCAAAATCTTCGTTTTTGAATTATGAATCCAACAAAAAAAGAATCAACGCAAACGGAAATATAACGAAGAAAACACCCACAAATCAAGAAACGAAGCAAAAGACGGCGTAACGGGGCGGGGGTGGGCCCACCGCCGCCGGCCACCTGACCACCGCCGCCGGCCACACCAAGGGCGGCGCTGGCCTCCCCTGTCCCGCCTCGGTTTCCATTTTTGGTAACTTTTGGTACCTGGTGCGCCTACTTTTCGCGTTGTACAGTACCCGGTGCGCCTACTTTTCGTGTTGTACGGTACCCGGTGCACCCTTTTGGCTACCTTTTTCTATTGTGCACCTCTTGATGCTAATGTGAGCCTAAACTCACCTATAAATAGGAGGCTTGGGTTCCATTTGCAAGACACACCATATGCACACACTTTGAGCATATTTCTTTCTTTCTTTACTTTCTCATTCTTTTGTATTACTTCAAGATTAGTATTGGGCTAGTTAGGAAGCTTGTTCAAGGTAGAACGAAAGTAAGAAACGCATTGTAATCTTCGGTGTATGCTCGGAATTGTGTCAATTAATTCAAGTCTACTTTCTCCCGCATTTAATCCTGGTTCTTTCTATCCTTATCTATCTTAATTAATTACGTTTATATTTATTATGCTAGATTTAGTTATTGCCATGATTAGAGAGTAGTATGCTTGTTGTGTTTGCTTGCGATGTAGTTAGTTAATTATGGGATGATTTATAATTAAATATTAAAGATCGGTAGTATTACTTTGATCGTCTTATTGCATGTTCTTGTTTGATTGTTGCCTTAGGATCATCATAGTAGTAAAATATAAATGGTCTTAATTATCGTGAAATAATATGACGGCCCCTATTCGACTGTTACTCAGTATAGCGTTGGAAACACCCTAGGTGTAGTACAAATACGTGGAAGCTGCGTAACGACCGAAGGCAGTTATATTACGGACTAATATATATAAAATGAGAAACCTAGTTTAATTAACCTTTCTAAATAGACTTTTAAACTTCAAATTAATCTATCACCTTTCCACCGATAAACGTGATTACAACACCTTTTTACGACGTCCAATTAAAAGGTAGTCAATTATCTGTGTCAATATAATTTGTCAAAGGTATGAAACTATGGAACTGGAAGGGTACATGGGGGATTATCATAGGACAAGACATGGCCAAGGTTTGAAGCGGCGGAACCACTTAAAGTGAGGAACGCTGTGGATAATTAGGGGATTTATTGGGTAGTCTTAAGCAAGGGCTGGTTTAAAGTCATAAATGAACTGTTTTAAATACATGAATCTGTTAGGATGACGAGGAATCGTTATATGATTCAGTAATGTCTAGTACCTTAAGATTTTGTTCCCGTTCATATGAAAGTATTATTAAACCTTAATTAAGATTTTGCTTATTATTCAAAATACTTTGTAATGTTACCATAACTTAGCTCCCGGTGTGACATGATAATGGGATTTTAATTAGTAGGGAATCTAGTGTTTACATGCAAGTATTCAAGAATGATAATTAACTAATATCTTTCAAAATAGTTTCTCCAAATATCATCCCATAACTTAATTAATGAAGTCTCAGCAAACACTATCTTTATTTTATCTGCTTTACGTTTTACTTTTATTTCGCTTTTGTTTATTTACTTGCATAAGTTAGTTAATATAAAAACCAAAACCCCCACTATTTTATAAACTATTTACTAGTTTGAAATCCCTCATCTGCCTCGCCTTAGTTTTAATTCAGTCGGTTTGAAGAACGACTCTAGGTCATACCTACCACTTGCTTACCCTTAGGATTAGCATCGTTAGGGAAAACTTAGGCCCTGCATTTACAAATTTAAAACAACCCACTGCTGGTGCCCGGTTAGTAATCGTTAACGACACCGACCTGATCGGGCACCAACATAGACATTGATTAGGAATCCCTGTCTCTTTCAATGCAGTATACAAGCTTTGGTATTTTAAATTTTTAGATGTACTAGCTTTTGATTGAGTCCTTGTTTGAACCGGAGTATTAATATCACCGATGATGTTTCCAACAGGATGATTCTTACTCGTTCTAGTTGAAGCAACATGCTCAACTGGAATCTCATCTCCTAAGTTAGTACCAATTTCTTCATAGACACTATGTTGTTCAGTAGTGTCTTCCAAATTCGGTACACCCTCTCTAGATAACTGTGAGTTATCAATACCCATAGATATTCTTAACTCTCTCAGTGGAGTGAGGATTTCATCCACTAATTTTTCAGTTAGCTCTTCTTCATTTAGAGGTGTATCTACTTTGGATTTTTGAGATCCACTAGTAGATGGTTGATTTGGATCAACATTTGTCTTGATTCCAGAATTCGGGACACTCGATGTTGAAGTATGGCCAGTATCCACGTCTTCAGACACTAAATGTTTAGCTATCTCTGAATCACTGACATAGTCACTAATAGGGACTTTAAATGATGCAAAAAGATCAGAATAATTAAATTGCCAATCTAAGCCCTTATGTACATCTGGTGTGTAGCTCGTTACTTCATTGTTATAAACTACCTCCAAACGTCTCGTGACTTTATTAAAGACTCTTTTGTTTGGCGAATTGGGCATATAACCTAGGAAAAATCCTTCGTCAGCCTTCTCACCAAATTAGCTTGATGTCCGGTCTTTAAAATTGTGCATGAAACTCCAAAGGGTTCAAACCCTTTTAAGTTTGGTTTCTTATTGTTTAAAAGCTCATAACAAGTCTTGTTATGTCTTTTAACCGTAAGAACTCTATTGAGAACATAACATGCTGTATTCACTGCTTCTGCCCAAAAGATGACCGGAAGCTTTGAATCAGCAAGCATTGTTCTAGCAGCTTCAATCAACGTCCTATTTTTCCTTTCAGCAACACCATTCTGTTGAGGTTCATAAGGTGCACTAAATTGATGTAATATCCCTTTGCTTAAGCAATAGATATTCAACGTTGAATTTTTGAATTCCGTTCCGTTGTCACTACGAATACGCTTCACTCTCTTTTTATAGACATTCTCTACCAGATCAAAGAACTCAATTAGAATTCCTGGAGTTTCATCCTTAGATCCCAAAAAGAATACCCACGAGAATCTAGAATAATCATCTGTGACAACCAAACAGTACCATTTTCCACCTAGACTTCTCTTGCTTATAGGGCCAAAGAGGTCCATATGTAGCAACTCAAATAGTGAGGAGATAGAGTTTTCAGTCTTAGATCTGTGTGGTTTCTTGTGCTGCTTTCCTTTCATGCAAGGAACACACTTATCTTCAGACTCGAAACATTTTTGTGGTACACCTAGAACCAAACCATTGTTGGTTATGTAATTCATCTTTCTCCAGTTCAGGTGTGCCATTCTCCTATGCCATAATAATGCATCTGCTTCCGAAGCCTTGGATAATAAACATGTAGACACCATTGAAGAGTTAGGAACACCCATGTTGATTGCATAGATGTCCTTCTTCCTTGGTGCCCTCATCAATATCCATTTCTCGGGAATTATGAAACCCGGCTTCAGGACTAAGGCTTCCTTTTCATTAAAATGAACTGGATGACCTTTATCACAGACTTGGGAAACACTCACTAGGTTGTGAGTTAGTTCTTCAACATAGTTCACATCCTCAAGAGTCAAAGTTCCATTTGAAACTTTTCCTTTTCCCGTAATCACTCCTCCTTTATCTCCTGCAAAATTGACTTTTTGCTTGAGACCTTCCTTGAAGTCTGTCAATAGACTTCGTTCTCCTATCATGTGTCTTGAGCATCCACTGTCTACATACCACCAGCTGTCCTTGTTCACAGCATGCGCCTTCACATAACACAAAATACAATCAGTTATCAAGAGGGACCCAAGCCATTACGGTCTTGGTTTGTCCCTTATCATCAACAAACTTAAGCTCTTTAAAATAACTATCCTTCCCATCAGGAGCTTTGGTTACTTTTGAAGATGCTTGAGCTTGTGGACGATCAACCTTAAGAGGTGAATTTGAGGAAAACCTCCTAGGCACAGAATTCTGAGCTCTATTATGATAATTATAATTAAACCCATGTGATCGTGAAGTAGTACCATTCTCAAAATGACTATGGATTCTACCTTGAGTTATAAACCTCGACGGTGTCATATCCCTAGGCTTATTGAAAGAATTATCACTTAGAGTATATGGCCGTTTAGGCTTAGGTGGTGAGACACTATGTTTACCTTCTCTTTTAAGAATGTTAACAGGTTTATTACCTAACTTAGGTTTGGTATCTAACCTATCTACAGACTTACTAGAGTCAATCAGTGTCTTTTCATCAATCACTAACTTATGTGATGCTTCCGGCTTCTTGTTCGGACAACACGAAGCAACATGTCCCTTTTGGTGACATTTGAAGCAAGACATCTGTTTTCGTGATTTATTAACTTTTGCTTTCTCATCCGGAGTGTTAGGCACTAAAAGTTTAGATATTTGTTCCTTATCAACCTTATCTTCAGTCTTAGTATCATTAATCACTCCACCCGATACAAACTGTATTTTGGTGAAATGTGAAGCCTTACTATTATCTGGTGATAGGTTCTTAATAACATCCTTCTGTGCCTCTGACTGTTCAGGGTCATTAGTTACTAAAATCTCAGTATTAATATCTGTCATTTCAGAATCTATAGAGTTACTAGTGTAATTGGCATTAAAAGGATGAGGCACATCATTGTATCCTATCCTAGTCTTGTCCTTTACACTACGTTGAGCTTTTAGCATTTTGTCCATTTCTAAAGTTCTGTAGGTTTCAATCTTCCGATCTTGCTCTACTAACTTCTGTTTAAGCTCAGCTAACTCTCTATCCTTATTAGCTATTGTTTGATTTAAGTCGTTAATGTTTATATAGAGTCCATCTATGATTATAGCCTTTTCTTTTATGGTATCTCTAAGTGCGGTCTTATCAGAAACATCAGACTTAATCTTATTCTTAAGATCTACCTTATCTGTACTTAACCTTAGGACATCACATTTAGCTTGTTCAAATTCAGATATCATAGACCTATTAGAATCAGTTAAAGCACTAACTTGGGATAGCAGATTTTGATTTGAAACAGATAAAACACTTAATTGAGATTGCAAATCAGTAACTAAATAACAAACATCAGCAAGAGTAAGAATATCCAAACATACCCTTTTCTTGTCAGTTTGTACTTCAGCCATGTGTGCCACAAAGTCATCTGGACTCATTTCAGCATTTGAATCCATGTACAGCACATCCTCATCACTTGTCTTCACTTCAGACTCAGGCACCTCTACTCTATGTTCTACATCAGTGGGCATGTAGGACATTGATCCAGCAGTTGTCTCTTGATCTTCAATCTCAGCCATTAAAGCTTCTTCTTCCGACTGAGCTTTCCAATCATAAGATCCATCTAACTGCTTAACCACTAAAGCTTTGGAAGCAAGAGTACTTCCCGAGCCTTGTTTTCTACCAGCTTCTAACTTAGGTCTTTGGCACTCACGAGCGAAATGTCCAATACCTTGACAGTTAAAACATTTGACCTTGGTTTTATCAAACCCTGATCTATTGCCCACAACCTTTCTACCAGTTCTCTTGAGGAAATTCTTCACTTTTCTGGATACTAATGCTAATAGTTCCTGAAGTTCCAACTCCTCAACATAGTCCGGATCAATCTGTTCATAATCCTTGTCAAACAGAACAGGATCATTGATATTTCCCTCAATGTAGTTCATATGATGCAACAAAGGAAACAAGAACAGACAATTGCTGTTCCGCAGATTTCACACTCATAGGCATCTTCTGATGCTCTTGAGGTGACTTCTCAGTACTCTTTCCTTTAGTTTCATCACTAGAGGAGGAAATAAAACACAGATCTTCAGATATCATTTCACCATTTTCACCAGTATCACCAACTAACAATGCAGTGGTCGAACTAGAAGACGCAGTCGAAAGATTTGTTTTTCCATGATATAACCCAGGGTTCTGAACCTGATCAGAATCGGTATCTCTTGACTTTTTGGTGAAATCATAACCTCTGAGCTTGTCAATGACCTGCTCTAAGGTAATGGTAGCATATCTGGTTTCGTTATCCTTGATCATAACACCATACCTTTCCCACTTAGAAGGCAAACCCTCAATAAACTTGTCGGTTTTATCCACTTCTTCTATAGTGATTTCATGGTATTCTAGCTCACTTAGAAAATGGTAGAAACGAGTAACATATCCATCAAGATCTTCTCCCTTTAAAGCTTTAAACATGGTAAACTGCTTCTTGAGAAGTGATGTCGTGTAAACGGGGCTTTAGTTTAAAAATAGGAAATACCTAACTTACTACACACAACCCAGGCAAGAATACCTGATCATATATAGTATAGCTCAGTAAGTCCGAGTCGAACACAGGGAACGGATGTCAAATTAAATAAATTGGAATTTGATACAAATAATGAAAGCAGTAAATATTGGGGGGCGTTTTAGTTCCGATCGAACAATTGACTAACAATTATGTAATATAATTTTAAATTAAAACTGAAATAAAATAAATAATAATTAAGAAAACAATTAATCAAATATAGATACTTGATTCAAATGGTAAGAAAGATGCATTCGCTTGGACTACTTTCCTTAGAATCCGATTATCACTTTATTGAATTGCTAACATACGGATTTTATTGTGATATGACAGTTGTACCAACCCTCCTTACAAGATAAGTTAATTAAACCCAATTAAGAAAGACATAAAGTTGTTTTCAACACGCTAACGGTTCAATTTAACGATGCCCACCAAATTGTGTTCTAAATTAAACCTACACCGTTTATGTGATTTATTCTTATAACTTGAATCAACAAAGTTTATAACTAATAATAGTTATCTTGTTCATGTATGATTATTACCAATTATTAACCCTAACCTGTCAAACTCAATATATTCAGCAATAATCGCCAATCAAAATCAACAATTATCAATAATTTTATAATCAAAAGGAACTCAATCTCAATTAATCATAAAATCACGTTAGGTAATCACTAATAATCAATAAATAACCAAGGATCATCAAATAAACACATAAACACATAAACATTCATAAAATCCGATATAATCCGCAATTCAATAATCAAATCATCATCTAAGTATCATCATCAAAGCAAATACAATAAAGATTTAGCTACTCATAATGTTCCAGAAAATCAGAAACGAAAACATAACCGAAATCATAATCAAATGAAAAGGATTAAAGTATTCGAACCGAAAAATCGAAAGAATGATTGAACAATCGAAAGGGCTTGAAATCTTCTTGCTTTCTACCTTCAAAATGCTCCCGAAATGAGGGAAAAACCCCCTCTAATCGTCTCTGGTCGAATGGTTTTGGTTTTTGTGAAGTTATCAAGTGAAAACCCTAAAATCAGACTAAAATAGCTGAAAAAGTCATCCATACGGCGTATGGAATTCCATACGGCGTATGGATGTAAAAGCCCATCAGTCCAGCCCGCGATAAGAGGTTTCAGCCCAGTTTTTCAATCCATACGGCGTATGGACATCCATACGCCGTATGGATGCATTTTCAGAAAAAAATGGAAAAAACGAAAGTTGTAGCCCTCTGTGTTAGCTAAATTCTCCAAGTTGAATCACCTCAATCGGAGTTCGTATGAGAAAGTTATGGCCAAAATACTAACAGCTATCTGAAAACTCAGCTTTTACATTCTTCCTCAATTTTCAGCTCATCTTTCATTCTTTTTCCGATTCGAGCTTCATTTACACTTATTCCAATCCAATATTGCCCATCTTCACTCTCTTAGCTTCTTTTCCTCGATCCAATCTTCTCTTGTCCAATGTTTTACTCTTTTAGTAACTTTTCTTCCAAATAAGCTCGTTTTCCGTTCCTTTTTGATCCAAGCTCCAATAAATCTCCTAAATGCAAATATGAACGAAATAAGTATCTTATTCATACAAAATGCATTAGAAACCTATTAAACACAGGGGTAATTAGTACTATAATGTAGTACATTTTGGCGTTCATCAAACATCCCCCACTTGAATCCTACTTGTCCTCAAGTAGACTATCGATTCAAAAACTTAAACACTTTAAATATGAACGGTAAACAAAAGTGCAAAAGGACTTACATACTACATAACATTCTACAAACCAAATTCTTACCTTAAAATAGATTCTACCTTAAAGCTTCACAATCAAGAAACTCTCTAAGGGAAACAACTTCTAATACATTATTATTAGGCATAAACGATAATTCACTCAGATTACCAATATTGTTGTCCACTTAAACAATTTAAATTGCAGAAATTGAGCTCAACTTATTATTGTTCTAGCAGGCCTTACCCTTGATTCTCAATAGCAAAATACTCTCATACAAATAACGTGTCACAATTCTCCAAATAATGAACATCCAAATAAATCTATCATTTTTCAAACCAAGACATTGGTGACAGGTCTGTACCTCAGTACAACAGAGCGACATAACTTGGCTTTGGTTTTTCAATTTATGAGTCCTTTGTACTCATTTATTTTTATCTATTTTGATATCAAATATACTGATGGAAACCAGGTCTGTACTTTCGTACAACAGAGGAGACAACACCCAGTATATTCCCAAATGATGATAATTAGGATCCCAAAATTATGGATTATAACACGCTATCATACAAGAATTAAGACTAAGGTCATACCTTGCTAAAAAATCCTCATAGGATAAATCCCTACTTAATGCATTAAATTTCTTAATAGCTCAACAACCTTCATATAGATTGCCTATCGATACATCACAAGATGAACTATCTAATATTTAAAAATTAAATTCATTTCATTCTTTGCATTCCCAAAATATGTTACAAGATTCGCTAAACTTTAACGCAGAAAACAATTTTAAAAGAAATATTTGGGCTGAAAAATGACTAACACGTAGAATGCCTTAAAATTTGCCAATATTTACCATTCATATCTTAAGGACAAATAGACTTACTTCTTTTCCCCTATCCCCCACTTAAAAGTATGCAATGTCCCCATTGTAAAAGAAAACAATAATATAGGGAATAGAAAAGAAGTGAAACAGAAAAACTCCCCTGATTAAGAAGAAAAATTCATGAATGAACTGGTTCTGAAATAAAATACAACAGCACACTTCCGTAGGCATCACGGTTGCATTTAGCGTATGCAACAAGCCTTTAAACCCCTCAGTATCCTGAGTGGACGAGTTGTAGTCTCGTGAGGGTTTCCACGGAACACACCCACAAAGTTCAAACCTGCAAACAAAAACAACAAAACAAAATAACAAAATAACGGGTTGTCTCCAGAAAGCGCTTTTGTTTATCACGTCGGTAAGCTCGACATCTCGCATCATATCTTAAATACGATCCATCTCCAAATCACGCTTGGAGCCCCTTGCATCACCATAGTATCTCTTCAAACGACTTCCATTAACCTTGAAAGTTTTTCTAGAATGACCTTGCAGATCAACAGCACCAAAAGGATAAACCTTTTCAACTACAAAAGGTCATGTCCAACGAGTCTTCAACTTTCCAGGGAATAAATGCAGACGAGAACTGTATAGGAGAACCTTATAACCTTTTTCAAATAAACAATTTGATTTAAAGCGTGAATCATGCCATTTCTTGGTGCGCTCCATATATATCCGAGCGTTAACATAAGCATTCATCCCTAACACTTTCTTCAATTGTGCATTCGTAAAATGTGATTCAATATCACTGATCCAAACCTTCTTTCTTGAATATGGGATACTATGCCTAGTAATTCGCGTCTCCGTTTTAATCGAAATTCCATTTGTCAAAATCGACTCTTCACTCTCCCTTAACTTAATGCCTTCATTTTCTAAATCTTTCTCGCACGTTGTCTCGATCTCCACAGGAAATTTATCGAACTTGTCGATGTCAGGGATTGTCGCGAGGCTTCCCTTCCATCCTTCAAGAATCATTGGGTCTAAATCTACGTCATCCTTCAAACTTTGCAAACTCTCGTCGTCCTCAGATAATTCTCTCATGCTAGCAAAGTAACAAGTCTCATCCACAGATTCTGGATATTGCATAGATTCATTCACATTAAATACAACCTTCTCATCCCCCAATCTCATGGTTATTTTCCTATCAAAAACATCGATCAATGCTCTGGAAGTGGCAAGGAAGGGTCTACCTAGAATAATCGGCACCTTAGGATCCTCTACCATGTCGAGAATCACAAAGTCACAGGGAAACACAAACTTATCAACCTTGACTAAAACGTTCTCAACCATCCCTTTGGGGTATTGAACAGAGTGATCAGCCAACTCGATGCACATTCGGATGGACTTAGGTTTTCCTAGCCCAAGTCTAGAGTACATAGTATAAGGCATAATAGATATGCTAGCCCCGAGATCCCGCTAGTGCATTCGCGATGTCTAACTTACCAATTAAACAGGGAATAGTGATACTCCCCGGATCCTTCATTTTTGGTGGCAACTTGTTTTGCATCACGGCTGAGCATCGCTCATTCATCATTACTGTAGTTGCTTCTGCCAACTTGCTCTTATTAGTCAAGAGCTCCTTCAAGTATTTCACATACTTAGGCATTTGGGCAATGGCTTCCATAAACGGAATGTTGATATGAAGTTGCTTCAGATTCTCTAGAAATTGGTGATAATGAGCTTCATCTTTTCCTCTCCTCAAAGCTGCTGGGTAAGGTGGAAGTGGCGCATGATCCTTCGCATATTGTTTATCCCTATCAATTTGATCATCTTTTGTGTCTACCCTTAACTTTTTGGCAACCTCAGCTTCCTTATCCTTTTCAGGCAAAAGCTTCGACACATGATTCTTTTGAAACTTAGGGTTTTCATGAACCTTTCCACTTCTGGTAGTCACAACCTTTGCGTGATCTCGTGGGTTGGTTTCGGTGCATCCTGGTAAAGTTCCCGGGACTCTCTGTTGGAGAACCTTAGCTATGTTGGAAATGGTTCCCTCAATTTGCTTGATTGCCGCTCCTTGATTCCGAACTAATGCTTCAATGGCGTCCATCCGCTGTCCAGACTTAGCAATAAACTTCTCGTTAGCAGTCAAAAACTTCCCCATCATTTCTTCCAAATTGGATTTCTTCTCGGGGGAGGTTGCTGAGGGTTGTTCCTTAGTGAAAAGACCTGGCTGAGTCTGGCGGAACTGGCGACCTCCTTCCTGGTATGGTCTTAGGAAAAATTCCCCACTACCTTGGCAGTAAGCTCCGTGAGTTTCCACACATTTAACTTCCTCTCTCACTTCTACAGAATTCATTTCGGGACAATCCTTGACTAAATGCGTTCCTCCACAGTTGTCACACCCTACTTGGATTGCATGGACAGTCTCATTCACCTTTTTTATGTCTCTTCCCATGCTGTCCAGCTTAGCAGTTATGACGGCTAGTCCATCGTCATTGCTAATTGACCTCTTTCTCCTAGAGGAACCATCATCCCATAACCGAGAATGCTTTGCTTGGTCGCGAATAGCTGCTAAGGCATCCCTAGGAATCTTCTTCGGGATATGTCCTTGAGCATCTAATTGCTGTCTTGTAGCACGATCCACTCCCCTGTAAAATACCATTATAATTTGCTGGTCGTTTAGGTCGTGCTGTGGACATTTATGCATCAAGTCCTGGTACCTTTCCCACGCTTGGTGCAGTAACTCGTCAAAGTCTTGCTTGAAGTTTCGAATCTTGTTGATCATCTTTGACGTTTTGGATGGCGGGCAGTACATCATTAGAAACTTTGTGCGGAGATCTTCCGACGTGGTGATGGATCCAGCTGGTTCATCAGTAATCCATCTTTTTGCGGCTCCCTTGAGTGTTCTTGGAAACACTCAGAGCATGACTTGATCGCATGTAACGTTAGGGATGCTGAACATATCGGCAATCTCCACTATTCTCTCCACGTGCTCGTTAGCATCTTCATTCTCATCTCCTCGAAACGGGTTTTCCCTAAGCTCCTTTAGGAATTGTCCCTTTATCTCGAACTCAACGTTTTCTGCAATCGCAGGCCTCACTACTCCTGGGCCAAGGTCGCTACGCCTTCTGCTAGAATATTCCTCAAGAGTCATGTTGGCGATGTCGTCTGCCATTTCTAAATCTGGTTCCGATTGATCGATGAGTGGTTCAAAGATAGATTGTAAATATTCTCCGAAATCGTCCTCCAAATACGAAGGGTAGAATAAGACTCTTAAATATAAAACAACTTTTCAACTAATCTCTAGCACAAGATAATACAAATAAACACGAAAACAAAACTAAATTCAAACAAATAATATACAGAAAATAAATTCCAATTTATCAAATTGAATCAAACCATTCCCCGGCAGCGGCGCCAAAAACTTGATGTCGTGTAAACGGGGCTTTAGTTTTAAAATAGGAAATACCTAACTTACTACACACAACCCAGGCAAGAATACCTGATCATATATAGTATAGCTCAGTAAGTCCGAGTCAAACACAGGGAACGGATGTCAAATTAAATAAATTGGAATTTGATACAAATAATGAAAGCAGTAAATATTGGGGGGCGTTTTAGTTCCGATCGAACAATTGACTAACAATTATGTAATATAATTTTAAATTAAAACTGAAATAAAATAAATAATAATTAAGAAAACAATTAATCAAATATAGATACTTGATTCAAATGGTAAGAAAGATGCATTCGCTTGGACTACTTTCCTTAGAATCCGATTATCACTTTATTGAATTGCTAACATACGGATTTTATTGTGATATGACAGTTGTACCAACCCTCCTTACAAGATAAGTTAATTAAACCCAATTAAGAAAGACATAAAGTTGTTTTCAACACGCTAACGGTTCAATTTAACGTTGCCCACCAAATTGTGTTCTAAATTAAACCTACACCGTTTATGTGATTTATTCTTATAACTTGAATCAACAAAGTTTATAACTAATAATAGTTATCTTGTTCATGTATGATTATTACCAATTATTAACCCTAACCTGTCAAACTCAATATATTCAGCAATAATCGCCAATCAAAATCAACAATTATCAATAATTTTATAATCAAAAGGAACTCAATCTCAATTAATCATAAAATCACGTTAGGTAATCACTAATAATCAATAAATAACCAAGGATCATCAAATAAACACATAAACACATAAACATTCATAAAATCCGATATAATCCGCAATTCAATAATCAAATCATCATCTAAGTATCATCATCAAAGCAAATACAATAAAGATTTAGCTACTCAAAATGTTCCAGAAAATCAGAAACGAAAACATAACCGAAATCATAATCAAATGAAAAGGATTAAAGTATTCGAACCGAAAAATCGAAAGAATGATTGAACAATCGAAAGGGCTTCAAATCTTCTTACTTTCTACCTTCAAAATGCTCCCGAAATGAGGGAAAAACCCCCTCTAATCGTCTCTAGTCGAATGGTTTTGGTTTTTGTGAAGTTATCAAGTGAAAACCCTAAAATCGGACTAAAATAGCTGAAAAAGTCATCCATACGGCGTATGGAATTCCATACGGCGTATGGATGTAAAAGCCCATCAGTCCAGCCCGCGATAAGAGGTTTCAGCCCAGTTTTTCAATCCATATGGCGTATGGACATCCATACGCCGTATGGATGCATTTTCAGAAAAAATGGAAAAAACGAAAGTTGTAGCCCTCTGTGTTAGCTAAATTCTCCAAGTTGAATCACCTCAATCGGAGTTCGTATGAGAAAGTTATGGCCAAAATACTAACAGCTATCTGAAAACTCAACTTTTACATTCTTCCTCCATTTTCAGCTCATCTTTCATTCTTTTTCCGATTCGAGCTTCATTTACACTTATTCCAATCCAATATTGCCTATTTTCACTCTCTTAGCTTCTTTTCCTCGATCCAATCTTCTCTTGTCCAATGTTTTACTCTTTTAGTAACTTTTCTTCCAAATAAGCTCGTTTTCCGTTCCTTTTTGATCCAAGCTCCAATAAATCTCCTAAATGCAAATATGAACGAAATAAGTATCTTATTCATACAAAATGCATTAGAAACCTATTAAACACAGGGGTAATTAGTACTATAATGTAGTACATTTTGGCGTTCATCAAGAAGATTCTTCTTTCCAGCTCTCACTTGTGGACTTCCCTCACCTCTTTTCTCAAGAGCTTCCCAGAGCGTTCTTGCAGTATGAAAAGACTTCAGCTGATGAGCGATTTCCTTTGGAAGACACATTTTAATACAAGAATGAGCTCGATTCTCAGACTTGTATTCTTCCTTCTGTTGTTCACTCATGTTCTGATAAGTAAGGACCACAATAGCATTTTGAACAGTTTGAGTAGGTGCCGTGTATCCATTCTTGATACACATCCAGATCGACAGATCATGGAATCTACAGTAAGATTCAAATCTGTCCTTCCAGTTATAGTAATCTTCGATCTTCAACAACTTAGGTGGAACGTTTGATTTTCCCACCTCGTGTTCCATCTCGATCATTTTACTTAGATCAGACATCTTATTGCATCAAAAATTAACAATCACAAAAAAAATCAGAAAGTTCAGTTCGCAGAGAACTCGACTCGCAGGACAAGAACTCAGTTCGCAGGACAGAACTCAGTTCGCAGGACGGAACTCGATTCGCAGGATGGAACTCGGTTCGCAGGATGGAACTCAGTTCGTGGGATGGAACTCAGTTCGCATGACGAGAACTCGGTTCGCAGAACAGAACTCGGTTCGCAGAATCTGCTGAAAACCCCAAAAATGAAAATTTTAGATTTTTGATCGACTTAAACCCTAAGATTTCGGTCGAATATGAATCTAAACACTTCCAGAGATTGATATTGATCGTTTTTACGCACTATTGCACGTACCAACAACCCTAAATCAACCGTTATTATCCGAATAACCTCGAACTTAATCGTATTTATCCCGAAAGCTCTGATACCAATTGTAAGTTCGTATGTATTAGGAACAATAACGAGGTTATCTTTAGGTATTAAGGTGCGGAATCCCTTAATACTAAGTTCACGGATTGTGAACGGTTTGTTTCGCACGTATTAGCGAATCGGTTAACTAATATGCTTTGTATTGATTATAACGAATGTTAATCAATCAATACCTAGCCGTTAGAATACTTAGAATTACTTGAAAAGCTCTGGAAAAACGAATTTTCAAAAGTTCTTAATCGTTTTGACCTAATGATCTATTTATATGTTTCAGCTCGACTCGACTCGCAGCCGTATGGGCTCTGCGAGTCGACTGAACTTGCAGCCCAAACCAAGCCCATAACTGATCTCGGTTCGTTGCCACCTTTGCGAGCCCAGATCTCGACTCGCAGAACCAAATCCTGTGACCCGAGATCTCATCTCGCAGAACAGACTTTAGTTTGTATTTTCATAATCGATATTCGTCTAACACTTTATCTTACTAATATATTTAACGAATATTAATAACAAACTAATATCATATTTTTCATTACAATTCAAAATCAATTGTACACACTTGATTACAATAATCACTAGTACTATTACAAGCTAGATCTGTTGTCACAAATACATGTCCCAACAAATTGGAATCAGATTCCATTCCATCTGCTGTTTGGTTGGCAAAACCAGAAGGAATGGAATTCGATTCCATTATGATGTAACGTAAAAAGTCATGTTTTTACGTACATATTTCCGCACTTTTTGGACTAATCTTTGGTGAAAACATCTTAAAACAATCATTATTTACTAAAATTCACCAAGGTGGTCCAAATATAGACGTTGCAACAAAAATCGATAAAAACGTCCAAATAATACGTAAAACGAGGCAAATAAAACCACTCGGATTCTTCCGTTCTTACTTATTTTTTGAGTACAACTCTTAATGGATATTTTATGATTCCATAGAAAATTACAAGATCGGAGAATCAAGCGAAACGGATTAGAGACGGAGAAGATACGAAGACTAGAGACCAACCAATCGTCCTCCGAAGCACGCATGAGCTATACAACTCCAAATTAATAATCAAAGAAGTTTAAATTTTTAGTTATAAACAAATTGACGTATTAAAGGACTCAAAATGTACCCGCATACTAATAGTAGAAGTGGAAGAAGCGAATCGTTGTTTAGATCAACGATCGAGGAGCGATCACAAACAGTTTAGATCAACGATCGAGGAGCGATCACAAACAGAAAGCTATCTAAGATATCCTTGTAATATTTACCTCTTTCATACAAGCACCGAACGAGTGCACTCACTCACCTATCTCAATTAACTCTCATTATATGTTAGTTTATTTTCTCTTGTGCAACCTATTCATCATATAAGTGATCAAGTTGTAACCATCGAGTAGGCGAAAGGTCTCCATTAAACACATAGCTAATGGAAGGTTAATGCTAAATAACCACTACATAATGGATATTCATTCCTTAACCACATATAAGTAGGTTTGTAGGTGGGTTGAATTTGGGTCGAACCAAATTCAGGTTCTAGCAGTATGTACATTTACGTTGCACATGTCTTGGTGTATTTATGGTGTATACATGTGTAGGTGTATGTATGCATGTCTTTGTATACGTATACATGTATAGATTATACATTTTTACGTGTATTTGTATACGTGTATAGTGTTTTATGTATGTATATGAGTGTGTATAGGTACATAGTATGTGTCCCTACGGAGTATGTATTATTACGTGTACACGTTTATAGTGTGTTTGTGTAATATAAACTTGAATATGTATGTGGATGTATGTATGTGTATGCATATAGGTCTATACGCATACTTTATGTATGTATGCATGTATATATGTTTGTCTCGGAGTATATATACGCTATATGTACGAATAGGTATATGTGTATGTAGACATGTTTACATATATGTATAATTTCAAATTAAAACAATGTGTTCTTAAGGATTTCGCATGGAATCCATAATCGTTAAACTTTGTGAATTCACATAGTGTGAATTTGCTTCCCACGGAAAATTTTATATTTCCCACGGACAATTTTGTATTTCCCACGGAACCTCCAACACCTAATTTTTGGCGAATTTTCATCCGTGGGAAATCCGTCACAAATTTAATTTTTTCACGGATTTTCCACGGACTTTGAAGTTCCATGGGTAATCCGTGAGAAGTTTCCACGGATTTATCTCGAATCCCCCACGGATTATGATACCGTGGATAAACTGTGAGAAATCCGTGTGATAACTACCAATATTGAATTAAATGACATTTTGTAGGAAATTCGTGGGAAATCAGTGGTAAATCTCCCACGGATTTGTCACGTCAGAAAATTATGTGGAAAATGAGCAGTTTTCTAGTAGTGTCTTATGGTTATTTATATTTGAATTGTTGATGAATTCGTCATTAAACACCAAAATGTTTACATAAAAGTTATTCATAAAGACCACATTTATAAATCATTCAATCTATATAATTTTTCAGTGGTGATTAGTAATTAGTTATGCATATATTGTATGTGAATGTTCTTATTTGTTAAATTGTGAAGTTGGGTATTGTTTGTTGGGATAATACACAAATTTGTCGGTATATTTTATGAAAATGTTCATCTGGGTTACCAAATTTTAAAAATATTTAATTGGGTTACTGTACGTGTAAAAATATTCAATTAGGTTACCAAACTTTAGACATAGTTGCTATAGCCAAGATGACGCCGTTTACTAAACTTAAATATGTTCAATTGGGTCACATTTGTTTTAACCAAAATTAAGGAAAATTGGTGGGATGACACCAATCAACAAGTATAGTGATCCAATTGAAATTTTTTAAAGTTTAGTATACCAGATGAACATTTTCGTAAAGTATAGTGACCTATTTGTGTATTATCCCTTGTTTTTTTGATGGCTGAAAATGAAACAGTCAAGCTAGGAAAGTACGAGGTAATTAAGGGGATTAGTGAAGCTTCACGCTTAAAAAAAACTAAGCGATCCTCCCAACGAAGCCAACATAAATCCGATTTAAATAAAAAAAATCTCAATATCTGTAGTTCGTCAATAACAATTTTGTAGTAAGAAAACACAAAGATAGTCATGAAGAATGACACTACTGAACATGGCCGTATTTGAGAGTAGGGAGGTGGTCGAGTGCCAGAGCCTTCAGAATTCAAGGGCCTCCAAATTTTCCTAAATAAATGTAATATATATGATTAAAAAATAGAAATCTCTTTTATGTCGGAGTAAGAGAGCTTTTGTTTATAACTAGATTTAGATCAAATACATATTATAAACAAAAATATATATGTTGGGTCAGATTGATCACTGATGCAGATTGAAAATTATTCTAAGTGTTTTAGTACTGCTGGGCTTAACAAGATTAGTACTGCTGGTTATAGTTACTACTGCTCGCTCAAAGTTTCTACTGCTACAAGAGTTTCTACTGCAAGTGTATTCCAGAGTTAGTACTACCAAGCCAAGCTCCAAAGTTAATACTGATGCAAGGATTTCTACTGCCAACAATGTTTCTACTGCTAGGCGAAATTTCTCAGTTAGTACTTCTGCTTGTATTTTACTTAGTTAATACTGTTAGTGTCATTTACAGTATTAATACTGCTTAGTTGGTCTGACAGTCTACCAAATCTAGTATAAGTCAAATGTACAGTGTTTGCAGACCATGCTCATGGTTTGCAGACCACGTTTAGATAGATTTGTTTCCAAGCTTTAATTACAGTCAAGTGTAAAAGATAATCTCTATATTTTATATTAGAGTTATCTATTTTAGAGGTATGGTGTGTTTGTAAGTTGCACGTGATATGTTAGCATTGGAGTCTGTATAGATCGGGATGTGCAATGCATCAAGTTTTGGACATCGGTTGCTTCAAGGTTCTTGTAACCCCAACACAACAAAGTGTATTTGTATTTTTATTTTATTGATAATAATATTGAAGCTTTGGTTATCAAATATTACTTGTGATATCGCGTAAAAAGTCACATTTTTACTAACGATATCTCTCTCATTTTAGAATAAATACTTGGCAAACGAGCTCAAATATTACATTAATCGATGATATTTTTTAAAGTAGGTTAAAATAAGGGAGCACGAGAAAAATCAGGTAAAGCGGTCGAAAAACGAAGATTTCACGCGCGTTTCACGATTCAAGGCAACCAAGACAAGATTTCAAGTAAAAAGAATCATCTCAGAGATTTCTCCATACCAAAGTCTTCGTTTTCAAAAATCGAACCCAACGCAAAAAGAATCACCAAAAACGGATAAAGAATAAAGATTATACGCGCTGCGAAAGATTCAAAACATTCGGAACAGGACATCTCAAGATAGGAAAATCATACCAGGGAGTTCTTTACATCAAAGTCTTCTTTTTTAAAAATCGATTCCAATGCAAAAAGAATCATCGCAATCGGACGCGTAACGAAGGAGATACGCACGAAAACGCCAACGAAAGAGGTTGTACGGGAGTCGTGGGCCGATGATGGCCGGCCGCCAACCGCCGCCGGCTGGCCACCGGGAGACGCCGGCTGCCTTTTCGTGTCCTTGGGCCGGTGCTGGCTCAGGTCCGACCGGTGCCGGCTCGGGTCCGACCGGTGCCGGTTGCTTTTTGGTCCGTGCGCCACCTTTTTCGTCCGGTAAGCATGCCGCGCACGCTTTTTCGCTAAAACGAGCCTAACTTCGCTATCATGAGCCGGATTTCAACTATAAATATTCCCTTGGATTCGTAACTGAAAAACACACACTCCTAAGCTATTTTCAGCTTCAATTTCTCACTCTAGAATTTTCTTTAATTTTTGTAATCTTTCTCACTCTAGGATTAGTATAATTAATCTTCGGATTAAATTAGGAACTAGAAGGAACGATCGAAATTGAAGATTTTCTTTGTACGTGCGACGAGTTTGTCAATTATAATAATACGCTGCTACGCTTTTATTTTCCGGGTGATATCTAATTCCTCTTTCATACTCGTTTTATGTTATATTTAATTATGCATTATTACTTGGTATGTGATTTATTTATTGCCATGAATTGCGAGTAGTTTATTATTGTGATTGTTGAGATGTAAACTAGTTATAAGTACGGATGACATTATATAATCAGTGTGAATGTGACGGCCCCGATTCGACTGTTCTCAGATATAGTACTGGAAACGCTTTATGCGAAGTACAAACGTATGGAAGTCTGAGATGACCGAAGGTAGTTATATTTTGAATCGACCTCAGGCTATCGTAAAGTTTGGCCCCTATTCGACTGATTCTCGGATATAGTACTGGAAACGCTTTATGCGAAGTACAAACGTATAGAAGTCTGAGAACGACCGAAGGTAGTCATATTACGAAATCAGCTCTAGTTTAACATTGGAATTCCGAAAGGATAATACAATTTCATAAACTAACCGGTATATTCTATGAAAGTCAAAACACTGCAAAATAATTTTCATAAAGACGTTCAGATAAATGGGAATTAATAACTTTTGTGTTGTTTAGGCTTTATGAACTTAATTCTAATTTATGGAGTACCCTTCCTGGTTATCCACGTGACTGCAACCTAGTAATTAGGAACTGATCAATCTTAATAAAGGTAAGTAGTTATCTATGCCCATAACATGCAATAAGTAAGACACATTGAGACCACTCGTATATATTACGTTTACATTTCTACATTGCTTTACATTTAATTAGTTTAAGAGTGTCATTCTTACTGTCAATTACTCTTGACCTCATGTTGGACGTAAGAAGTCGTGGAACTACTTTATAAAATACACTGTTTATTAATGAAAGACATGGTCTTAAACCAGGGATGTTTTAACAAACTGCGAATAATCCAGGGATGTATAACTGTTTGAAAAGGAGAGAATTAAGTCATAAGTCGAAGTAACCGGCTCTTAAACAGATACAAACAAAGACTCAGAAATGAAAGTAAAAGTCCAAGTGACTTAGGATACTTAAACCACTAGGTCTTGCATAATCGACGGTCTAAATACATAACGTTACTAATCAGTTGCATAACTAATTAATAGGTAAACTGTTTTAGGGTTAAGAACAGTCGGATCTATGAGTCGATACGCTGCTGATTCATGCACCTCGGTATTTCACCAAAATAGGTTGCTTACTTTTCAACTAGGTAAGTATTGGAAGTTTTGCGTATTGCTCCGATCAGAATCACGATAACCTAGCTCCTAGTGAGATGCCAATGGGAAAATTAATTGGTAGGGCTCTAGTGTTTACACCTAATAGTATGCTTATTTAATTTAGTGGTGTCTCCATTTATTCTGTCATCCCGAAGCACTAATTATTAAAATCTCAGCAATCACATACTTATCTTTACCTGCTTTCCTGTATTTTAATTTTCTGCATTTTAATTATCTGCCTTTAGCTTAAAACCCCAAACCTACCTACTTTGTTCCATCCTAAATACTTCCTTACCGAAAGCACTAGCTTTAATCCACATTACGTAGCGATCTTTAGAACGATCTTAGGTCATACTTACCACTTACTAACCAAAGTAGGTAGTACGTATAATTTAAGCCCCGCAAAATACAAACTTAAAACCCCTGACGTCCATTTGAACTGCAAGTCGGAGATAACTAACGACGATCTCTGCCCGTGCATAACATGCCGTTCGGGTGGCCATTAAGTTTTTGGCGCTGCTGCCGGGGAATCGCATAACGTACGATTCAAAGCCGCCTTAAGTAGTAGTATTTAGGAGATCCTTTCGGACGAAATCCTCCTAGATCTTTTTCGAAAGTTAACATTAGTTTTTAATAATAGTTTTAATTAGTAATATTTTTTTTTCAAATGACAACACACAAACCCTCATATTCAAAGTCTTCAAGCCCCATTTCCCGTTTTACCAAAGACGAAATAATGGCTATGGATGACACGGAATTCTTTGATTACCTAGAGCAAGAGTTAGGATCTGATTACTTTTCACCTTCTTCCTCTGAAACCGAAGAACCTTCCGAAATCCACAAAGACTCATCTAAAATCTCACATTCCATTCCAAATCAAAACCTGGACTTTGACGAATGTGCAGACCAGTTATCTGATCGTGAACTTTCATCATCTTTGGAGAACCGCTTTCCAGTTTCCCAATCGCCCGATTTACCAAATTCTGTCCACTTTTGTAATTCTCACAAAGAAAATTACAAAGTACAATCTCCAAAATTACCTGATTTAATCACCCTCATTCTCGAAACATCAGTGTATGGCAAAACACTGTCAGATTCTCAGAATGACAGAGTCATTCATTCCTTTCCAACTGAACACTAATACACCATTTACCGAGTGGTGGATAGGGTTCCACTAGTCGATTCTGAAGAAACTTATTCGGAAGAACACCACTTAGGCACTTCTTTTAACCTTTCTCGAAGAGTAGTCGTCTATAGAGCATTCATGAGGCAATTAAGTTCTTCCGACTTTCCCTTTTTCTTACGAACAACGAAAAATGATTGCTAAATTAGACGGTCAAATAAGTTTTCTTTATAAATTGCCAAGTCAAGAAAGCGAAAGTATTTTCACTAATTTCAAAGATGAAGAACTAAAGCTCAAAGCAGACTTAGATCTACTTTTCAAATTATTTTCCGACATCGATTATCATCCTGTGTCTCCGACACTGATCAATCGCTACATTGCTGCAATAATTAGTGAGCTTGAATTCTGGATAGAAAGGGACCCAATGATTCCAATCTTCATCCCTGGTAAACTCCCTTTCTTTGTTGACCCCGCCACTTATTTAATCTCAAAATTGGTAGACGTTTTTCCTGATTCCACTGAAGAAAAGATTGAGATCGCTTTCTTCGCCCAAAGAAAAGAGTCTCACATCAAACTCGCTCAAATCTTTTCTTTCTCTAAATATCCTTTCACTTCCACTCAAAAAGACGAAATTAGAGAACTCTCTAGAGCAGTGATGCATATGACCGGAGATCCCAATTTGCAGGAAGAGGAAGCATTTTTAGACGTCATCAATAAACTCCTCTTTAACTTAACTTTTGATGATCAAGGACCACGCGACGGAATTTCAAATCCTAAGAAAGTACGAAAGGCCTTTGATGTAATGCAAAAAGTCACGTTTTTACATGTATTAATTGTCCTATATTTAGCTCTTTTCTAACAAATACACCTTAAAATCATCATTATTCAATAACTTTTGTTAGAAAGGTATAAACTTGTCGGTCTTTTGAAAATCAAGCAAAAAGGGCGGAAAACTGACCTAAATAGGCACTATTCTGAGCCTAAACCTAATTCTACTGTAAACTTCATACCAGAGCCTCATAATAGTCTTATTTTGTAGCCATGAAGATTACAAGAACTTGGATATAAGGATTACTCAGAACGGATCAAGGACGAGAAAGTTATGCAAGAAACAGCACCACCGAAGACTACAAAACATATTCTGAACATGCCAGGGCCCCACACATCCAATTTCTACCAAATTGGCGTCATTAGAAGCGTAACGGAATTATGAAGCCGTAGGCGAAAGAATCAAGTCAAACGGACGTGAAACGAAGAAGATACGGCCTTCCGAAGCAACGCGAAAAGTCAGATAAATCACACGGCCTAGCACACGGCCACCACCAAGCCGTACACGGCCTTGGTATAGCCGTACATGGCCCTAAAAAAGCCATACACGGCCCTGTTTAGGCCGTACACGGCCTCTGTTGCTCTCACACGGCCTCCTTCTTGCTTCGTTTGCTTGTATGTGTGCTTGTGGACTTGTACTCTTGGATCCAAGGCTTGACTATAAATAGAGAACCTCATTCACCTCATTTGACACACCAATTCTTCATAGAATTCACACTTTCTCTCTCTATCACTACTCTTAGGAGTTAGAGGAGAATTAGATTAGGTTAATTTCTCTCTCTAGTTTCTCTCTCTAGAGAACTAGAGAGATGTAGGCACGGTTCGAGTGGGGAAGATAGCTGTAGCTTGGGAATTTTATTGTATTGAAGTTTTCAAGATTCTAGCTTGTACTACTCAGTGTTACGCTGCTTAAATACTGGTTATTACTTATTCCTCTACTTACGGTTATTATGTTTTGTTTGCATGATATCTTTGTTTTCGTTGCGAATATTGCCATGCTATTTACGTAGTTTAATACCGTGATTTTTGAAATGTAGATATTAGGATTATGGATGATATTTAATTCATTGGGATAAACATTATGAAACAACGGAAATAACGTTATACGGCTTTCATTTGGATAGCGCCGGAATCATCACGAATGTGTGTAGTACGGAACGTGGAAGCTATGAAAGTCGTGGGCACAATCCGTTGTGGAATAATGTTCCCAATATTATGATTGGTGATTGTTTTGCTATGTATCTGGTTGAGTTTTACATGAATATAGAGTTAATAAAGTGTCCACCCTTTCCAGTCTTTCACGTAGCATCTGATCAACCATAATACTACGTAGATATAGTTATTCATATTACAGTATGAAGCTATGAATATTCCGTAAAACGGAACAGTACTTCGTATAGCGTTGGAAACACCTCGTGTGGAGTACAAATACGTGGAAGCTAAGGAACTGCCATAGGTTTATATCATCGTGGAACACCTAGAAGTCACCCTTTTAGAATATGGGTCTAGGAACAATAAAGCTGTGGAAATGCTCGCTGCACCGTACACCGTTAGTACACCAAGGTTAAAATACAGCTATGGAAATGCTCGCTGCACCGTACACCGTTAGTACACCAAGGTTAACATACAGCTGTGGAACTACTTTAACGTACAGTACACCGTTAGTATGCCTTGAGTCTGGAACACTGTGGATATGCCAAATGCACTGTACACCGTGAGTATACCTTGAGTCTGGAACACTTTGGATATGCCAATTGCACTGTACACCATGAGTATTCCTAGGGATGAACGCCTGATAGCAAAGGAGGGTCTAATTCATGACGGAGTTAATTACGCTTAAACCTGATATAAATGAGTTCTGAAAAGAAAGCAAGTATTCGGCTGTAATACAAGATGCTTAAACCGCTTAACTCAACATAACCGACAGCTCAACATATACAACATACAATTAGTACATACCTAGATAAACTCATATAGATTTAGGTGTTAAGAAAGGTCAGATAGAAAATTGCAGTTTGTTACCTTATGCCAACACCCAGGATATATCATCCGCAGAGGTCGCTTAGTCTTACAAGGCAAGTGAGGGGGGGGTTTGAACAACCTGTTTCTGATCAGCATCAGGATAACCTAGGATTCAGTGACATATGCTTTTAGGCTTTTTAGACTAAAACGTAGGGTCCTAGTGTTTACACCGACTGTCCGTCCGATGATTTGCCCAAGGTAGTCTCCAATCATCTATATCATCCAGAAACCCTGATTATCGAAGTTTCAGCAATCACGCTCTACCTGTTGCCTACTCTCTATTTAATTTACTTGTTTTATTTAGTATTAGCTTAGATAACCAACCAAAACCTACCTACTTTTATAAACCCATCCTATCAGAAAGCTCATTTATGGTAAGTCCCTTTTGGTTCCATTCTCTCCGATTTTAAGAATGACACTCGAGTTATACTTACTGCTTACTCCCCAAAAGTAGGTAATACTTATAGTTTGAGCCCCAGCTCATATAAATTTAAAACCTAATACGTTTCCACGTTGTTGCGTCGTTGCCTGCAGGACCGCCGTGCACCCCAGACGACCGCGGCTGAGTCAGCACTCTGACGGCGCAACAGGTTTTTGGCGCCGCTGCCGGGGATCGGTTGAGCGTAGTGAACTTTAAGATTACCGTAGATAGTTTACTTTTAGGAGACCCTTCCTTAAGATTTTCATTACTTTAGGAAGTTAATTGCTTTAGTAGTTAGTTAAATTAGAAAACCCTAGAAAACCCTAATTCTCCTTCCAATCTTATTTCTCCCATGGATGAGATAACGATCATGGACGATGCGGAATTCATTGTGTCTTCCCACAAAGAGGTCTGTGTTAACCAGGAAGTTGAGATTGATGAATATTCATCCTTAGACCTAGGTTTTGATACATCTTAGCAGAAGATTCCATCTTCTGTCACTATTGAATTAAGTGGTCAACCCACACTTGACCCTGAGATGTTATCAATCTTATCTAAGTACCCACATTACCTTAGACCTGCCACCCTACCAGAAGACGTTTCTTTCGGTATTAAAGTTTTCTTCTATCCACCAATGCCTTGGATGGATTTGAATGAGCGACTTCATTGCTTAGATGAATACTTCAGGTATGATCTTCCAGATATATTGCGAGCCTACCCCACTACTCTTTTCCAAAGTGTAGAAGTGGATGAGCGTCTCCAGTGTCCGGAGGATCCTGAACTAGAAACACCAACCTTACCCAACACTGAATCAAGTAATAACCCACCAGAATCAAGTAATGAACACCACTTAGGAAACTTTCACAAGCCTAGTAGGAGAATAGATATCTGTGCTGATTTTCTTAGAAACCTTAAGATATCCGATTTCCCTTTTTCAACTGAGCAAAGAAAGACCTTTGTAGTGATTGATAGGATAATAACATGTCTACGTGCTAATTACGATCAAAAAGATGAGTTATCACTAAAATCAGAGTTAGACCTACTAATGGATCTAATAGCTAGCACCGAGTATCCATCTGTTTCACAGATTATGATTAATCGTTATGTTGCTGCCCTGATTGATGAGCTCGAATTTTGGATTGAGAGAGCCCCTATCACTTATACTTTGGTTCCATGCGTTAAACTGTTCTTTGTTGATCCTGCCACTTATCTGATTAATGAACTAAGATCAATTTTCCCTAATTCTACTGAGGAAGCCATGGAATCTGCTTTCTTCCATAAGAGGAAGGAAATCCATGTTAAGCTTACTCAGTTGTTACTAACATCTAAATTCCCTTTTACTGAGCAACAAAGGATTTACATCAGAGAAATTTCCCGAGTAGTTCACTCTACTACTGGAAACCCTGATTCAGAAGAAGAAAAGGAATTTCAGCATGTCATCGGAGAATTGCTCTTTGATCTGTGTTTTATAGACATAGGATTCAGGGATGGTATTTCGAATCCGAGGAAGGTAAGACGAGCATTTAACCAATTCATTGATGCGTTACTAGCATTAGGTCAAGAAGAAAGAGAATTCTTACGAGAATTTGAGCGTTATTATATAAATCCCGCTGACCTAATTCATAGTATCATTAAAGCGCTTCAAGGTACGTTCGTTCTTCGCCACACTTTCTCGCATGTCTCAGGATTATCTGAAAGTGCCGTCACAAGCACTGACAGATAAATGGTGATGGTCTGATGTAAATAGGTTTGAATATTTTGTTAATTAGGACAAAAATAATTTTAATTAGATTTTCTTTTAATTTACTTTTATAAAAACAAAGAAAAACGTTCTCTAAAGTTTAAACGCGTAAGTTTATAAACGAATTTTCGCGAACAGTCCAAATGTATCAGAAATTTGACAAATTTTTAATTTAAATTTTGGAAAATTTTATTTGGATTGGTTTTGAATTTTAAAGAACACAAAAAGATTTAATAAAACGTATTTAAAAACGCAAACGTTTTCGCACGCGAATTAATGTTAAGTTTTTAATATACGAATTTAAATACGAAAGTTTCGTGCGTATTTTGGTTGATTTTCATAAAAAAATATTTTAACTTTAAAAACCCAAGTATACGTTTCGTTTCGTTCGCATTTAATGCATGAAGCAAAGGAAGCTTCCACCACTTTTTACAAAAAGTAAAAAGCAACTTCTTCTTCCTCCTTCTTCTTCCAAAACCGTCACCCACCATCACCATCTCCATTTCTCCATTTTTCTATCATTTTTCTTCAAATCAAGCTTCAAATCTTCCATATCTTCATCTCTTTTGCATCTAGATCATCTTTACATCAAGGTTGAGGTATGATTCTAACCTAAAATCATCATTTTGAATATTTTTATAAAGTTAGGGTTTATGCTTAGATCTTGGATTTTGATCATCAAGTTTCATGCTTTTTTCTTGCAAAATGCTATATTCTTGATTGTTAACATGTTTGCGGAAGTAATTTGAGGTTTCCATGGCTAGATTTGATGTTTTGATTTTGAAAGTTGACTTTTTGTTAGGGTTTTAGCAATTTTGACTTTCTTGAATGATTATTTGCTTATGATTGACTTTTCGGTGATTAATTTGCGCTTAAAATGATTAGTTTACATAAGTAAGTGATTGTTAAGAATGAGAGGATTGATTTAATTGCATGTTTATGAATTAAAGTAAGGTTTTTTATACAAAACTATTTAAAAACCATTACTTTAAATTAAAATCATTATCTTTTAAATGGTAATTATTTAAAACTTTGTGTAATTTGCTTCATGAAAATGCAATTAAATATATTTGGAATAACACTACTTTAATTAATAAAGTTAGTGAGATTCCAAATTAATCATCCTCTAATTAAAATCTTATGCTTAACCAAAATGATGGATGATAAATAAAATCGCTTTGCTTGCTTATTTTAATCAAAGTAAGGTAATTATATGATTTATGATCATGATGCTTGCTTGATTATTTGATTACTTAGCATGTTTAGAAATATTCATCTTTAAGTAAGCTTAGAAAATAGGAAAGCTGCGGTTTTGTTTATTTGGATAATTTGCGGATTGATGATTGCGGTTTAGGGTATTCATAAAAATAATAATGGGATAATTGCAAAATCTAAAGCCTACATAAATATTATATTGTCCAACTATTGTTATATGATTTGTTTCCTTGTTTTTCTTAAACAGATGGACCCGATTCCACCTACTCTTGCTTATTTGGCCAAGAATACACAAGAAAAGACTTTGATTCGGAGATGGCTAAAGAGGGCATTTGGAAGTAATCGGTACATAGTTTGGGAAGACATGGGGAAACTTGGAATTGAGGATAGGTTGAGGAATTTGATAGGATACGAGGTTCAGGGACATGAGTTCGGCTCTTGGATCCAGCTTTTTAGCATTCATGAGCCCATATACCCCGAGGTTGTTACTGAGTTCCTGATAACATTTGAGCTTGACCTAGAGTTAGGGATTGGAGATGACAAGAAGATAGCATTTAAATACCGAGGGAAGAGCCAGAGTGTTTCTATTTCGAGCTTAGCTAGGCACTTGGGATTGTATTCTGCGGATCAGATTAGCTCAGATTGGTTCTTACATAGTCATCAGACGATTCCTCATCATCCCGAGAGGAGCCATAGGGTCATTTGGAGTGAGCTGACGGGCACACATTATACTTGTGGTGCCAAGTCCTCGGCTTTGATTCTACCTCAGTTACGTCTCCTACACAAGCTTATTGTTACATCTATTATGGGAAAAAAGGAGACCGGGCCGATAAATGGGGATGAGTTGTATATCATTGATGCTATGATGAGCCGCTAGAATATCAATGTGGCTTGCATTATTGCTGAGAGGATGGCAAAGGAGAAGAACTTGGACCTGACGAAGCATGTTTTTATTGGAGCTTTCATCACCAGATTGTTGAGAGGGATGCGACTCTTGAAAAAGAGTCATGAGGCCGAGTATAGAGTGTCTCCCACTTCATTACCATGTGACTTGGACTACTGCAAGCAGATCCATTTGATCACTGAGGGTTCTGAGAGACAGTGTTACTGGAAGGACACTGATGAGCTTATCCCTGGATGTTTCATGACCAGGAAGAGGGTCAGAGAGGAGGATGTAGAGACTCCAGTTGTCGATAGAGTGGATAGAGTACCGGCTGTGCCTAGGAGTACTAGGACACTAGTCAGGGATGTTGGGGTTGGGACATCAGGTCCCCGAGCTCAGATACGACATACAGATCCAGTCACTCCCTTGACCCAGTACTTCACATTGCACGCGTTGGCTGTCAACAACGCGCATGAGGCACTTATAGCTAGGGCTTTAGGTATTCCAGCTCCCGAGCCGCTCCTGTACGAGTGTGTGCGACTACCACCAGTTCTACCATCCACTACCATTTCACCATCCACTACCATTCCACCATCTACTACTGTTCCACCACCTACTACCATACCACCATACACTACCCACATACCACCTACCACTACCATTCCACCCACACGGTCAGTCGAGCACTATTTATCAGTTGATGCTGCATTCCCACATCCTACTTTGTCAGCCCGTAGAGCCCGTTCTTCTCAGCAGTCCGCAGGAGGAGAGGTTGTTGGTTCCTACCGACCAGATGTTGTTCATTTGGGCACTGATCCATTCACTTTATCAGAGTTTCAGGGATTGTTGGCATTAGACCCTATACCTTCTTATGAGCTTCCTACAGAGGAGATACTTAAGCACATCTACAGATCCAAGATGGAGCATGAGGGGATGACTTTTGAGGACTTCAGACAATTGGCATTAGAGGATCCGATGAAGTTACCTGCTTGCTCTCTTAGAGATGTATTGATGCAGTATAGGCAGGTGAGATCAGAGGAGCAGAGAGTCTCCAGTGGTCAGCAGTCAGTTGCCGGACCTTCCTCAGTTCCTCCACCGGTTCAGCCTTCTGTTCAGGACTCTGATCAGGGTTCTCCAGCACCCTAGATCTATGCACCCATATCTACATACTTACTATTTCCTCTTTTCCATACTTTTGACTTATTGTGTGGTTGTGGAACTTTACTTTGTTATATTTTTGGAACATGAACTATCAGACACAGTCTGTTTAGTTTCTTTATCTTTTAGTATTTAGTTATCAGTTATTTAGTTTACTTATTATGTTTTATCTCTGTTTTTCTTTTTAGTTAGAATAAGTGAATTGTGTTTGTGCAAATGAGAATTGAGGAAAGGAGATGCCGATCATTCACGAAGAAACTGCTTTCTGCATGGATTCAACCAAGGAATTTCAATCACCTGCAGACCGCCGCTTCTTTCTTAAAACCATCTCCCCGCCTCTATCGTAGGGAAGTTCCTTTCTTTTTGTCATGATTTTCACCATTACCATTTATCCAACTATGCCTAAATTCTAAGTGTGGGGTTCCATCCCACCAAATTTTTCAAAACACTTAAAAATTGTTCCACTATTTCAAAACCTAAGTGTAGGATTTTTCCCGAAGAAAATCCTACGTCTTAGCAATGAACATTGAGGACAATGTTGTTTTAAGTGTGTGATACACGGTATATATATACCGCAAGTTTATATTTGCCTGTCCAAAGTAATACCTCCGTTTTAATTCAAACTTTTTCAAAAATTTTTCGCAAAACCAACCCAAAAGGTTGAGATTTTTAATCACCAAAACATTCGAAAACCCAACCTCGACGGTGTTCGATGTTGTGCCCACACCGGTCGGGTCAGTGTCGTTGTGATTCCTGATGGTGATGCAGGCGCAGCAGGGGTTTTAAATTTATATTTAGCTGGGCTTAAATTATACGTACTACCTACTCTGGTTAGCAAGCGGTAAGTATGACCTAAGATCGTTCTATGAATCCAAACGTGTGGGAGATTAAAGCTGGTGCTTTCGGTAGGGAAGTATTTAGGATGGAACAAAGTAGGTAGGTTTTGGGGTTTTTTAAACTAAAGACAGGTAATTAAAATACGGAAAAGTAAATTGCAGTAAATTAAAGTGCAGGAAAGCAGATAAAGATAAATATGTGATTGCTGAGACTTCGATAATTAATGTTTCAGGATGACAGATTGAATAGGGGCAATATGAAATGTTATGAATAAACTATTAGGTGTGAACTCTAGAACCCTACCAATTAAGTTTCCCATTGGCATGTCACTAGGAACTAGGTTATCGTGATTCTGATCGTAGCAATACGCAAACTTCCAATACTCATCTCGTTGAAAGATAAGCAACCTATCTTGGCTTGTTATCGAGGTGCATGAATCAGTAGAGTATCGTCTCATAGGTCCGACCTTTCTTAACCCCTAAAATAATTTACTATTCCATTAGCATGCAGATTAATAACTTCGTATGTTTAGACCGTTGATTATGTAAGGCTTAGTGTTTTAAGGATTCTAGGTCACTAGGACTTTACTCTTGTTCCTAAGTCTTGTTTCATGCATTTAGATTTGGTTACTTCAACTTATGACTTGAGTCCTCCTTTTCAAACAGTTATACATCCCTGGATTATTCGCAGTTTAGAAAAATGTGTTTCATATGCAGACCATGCCTTTCAGTAATCGGACAGTATACTTTACATGGTAGTTCTACTACTTCTTACATCGAACATGCGGTCAAGAGTAATTGACGGTGAAAGTGACACCCTAACTAACTAAATGTAAAACAATGCATAAATGTAAACCTAATATGTACAACGAGTGGATTCACTGTGTCTTACTTGTTGCATGTCGTGGGCACAGATAACTACTTACCATAATTAAGGTTGATCAGGTTCTAATTACTAGGTTGCAGTCACGTAGATAACCAGAAAGGGTACTCCATAAATTAAACTCAAGTTCATAAAGCCTTAACATTACAAAGGTTATTAATTCCTATTTTATCTGAACGTGTTTTACGAACATCATTGTATTGTGCATTGACTCTCGTAGGATACACCAGTTAGTTGAGAAGTTGTATTATCCTTTCAGAATTCCAACTGTTAAACCAGAGCTGTTTCCAGTGATGTGACTACCTTCGGTCGTTTATTGACTTCCATACCTTTGTACTCCGCTTGAAGCGTTTCCAGTACTATATCAGATAGACAGTCGAATAGGGGCTGTCACATCACATTACGATTGTCGTACACTAATTATATAATGTCATCCTTACTTATAATTATCTACATCATCAACAATCACAATAATAAACTACTCGCAATTCATGGCAATAGACAAATCACATACAAGACAATAATACATAACATGAAATAAAGCAAGTATGATAAAGGTTGAGATATCACCCGGAAATAAATGCGTAGCAGCATATTATTATAATTGACAACTCATTCACACGTACAAATACAAATCTCCATGCTCCTAGCGTTCGCTCTAGCCTCTACGTTAATCCAAAGATTAATTACAATAATCCTAGACTAAAATGTGAGAGAATTTTTAGAGTGAGAAAGTGAAAATGGATGAGTGAGAGTATGTGTATGAGTGTGAATTTGATAATGTGAGTGTGTGTTTCAAATGTGAACTAGTAGCCTCTATTTATAGGGGAGACTTGGCTCAAGTTAGCATCCAAAGGCTCATTTTAGTGAAAGGTGGAAAAGTGAAAAAGTTAGTGGCCTCGGGTACGAAAAAGGGTGTAAAGGTGTGGTACCGGGTACGGAAAAACGCGTAGAGGCCTAGCACCGGGTACGCAAAAGGACCAAAAAGCTGAATCGGGACAGGGGGGTGGTGGCCGGCGCCGCCCACCATATGGCCGACGGCGGTGGGTGGTTGGCCGGCGGCGGCTGGCACACCCCCGCCCCGGTTCGTCGTCTTTTGTCTCGTTTCTCGATTCGTGCGTGTTTTCTTCGTTATGGGTCCGTTTGAGTCGAATCTTTGTTTGTTGGATTCGTAATTCAAAAACGAAGATTTTGATGAAAAGATATCCCAAAAATATGTCTATGAACTTTAGATGTGTCGTACGAATCGTTTGGATCTTCCGACGTACGTAGAATCTTCATTCTTCGTCCGTTTTTGTTGATTCTTCTTCCGTTGGATTCGTAATTTGAAAACAAACATCTTGGTTGAGATGGATGTTGGTGATGGGCACTTTTGTCTTGAAATCTCTTTTTGATGCCTTGAATCTTCGAACGTGTGTGGAATCTCCGTTTTCTACCCGTGTTGCTTGATTTTCCTCGTGCAACCTTGTTTTGACCATCTTGGCATAATACTATTGATTTGTATTGTATTTGAGTCAAAATGCCAAGAATCGTTCTAGAATGAGAGAGATATCGGTAGTAAATACGTGACTTTTTACGCGATATCAAGTATCCCACACTTAGAACTTTGCTTGTCCTCAAGCAAACTCATTTGTAAAGAGCTTCTGGAAGGATTCTAATCTCATTAGTCCCTAGAGATACTATTTCCAAAGAATATAAAGTTGCAGTTATGAAAGAGTTTTCCTGGAAACTAAAGGTCTATAGAATTTGATACTTTCTTCGAGCAACGCATATGATGGTCATGACTAGGCAATCCTCACAAGTGGGTCACTCAAATCACTCAGGTGTTTAGGGTTTCCTACTTACTAGTGTCAATCACTCAGATAGCCAGTCATGCAGCATTCTCGTCATAGGCCTGGTCAAGAATCAAATCTCCATCACTTTTAATGAGGACGATACAAACCTCTCGAGATATCTTGGGAAGGAATCGGTTGCTAGGTTTTGAAAGAGGTGCGTGATGAGGGGTGTGACGGTTTTTCCATATATTTTCTCGAAACTGGGGTGCTTTTCTTGAGAGAGTCTCTTTTGGTATTTCTCAGATTTCGGAAAGATTTTGTTGCCTTTCCCGTTGGGTTTTTTCTTCTTGGCCTTTTTCTTGGTCGTGCCGGCATAATTTTCTTTGTTTTGTTTCATTTTGTTTTCTTTTCTTCCATTATGCCGGCTTCTATATATATTCTCTGGCCTTGGAGGTTTTTCAATGGTACTAGTTTGTGATGGCTTTTCTTGCACAAGGCTTGAGAAATTGAGAATATCTCTGAAATTTTTCTAGAAGATGAAACTTCTGTAGGTTCGGGATGAATAGTAGGAGATTTGGTTGGGTGTGAAGAGTGGTTGTTGAGTGGGTGGATGTTTGGTGGTGAAAGGGTGTTTGGATTCCATAGAAAATATCAAGATAGGTTGTACCTATGCCACGTATGACACTCATTGATGTGATCTCGAAATGTATTACAAGAGCAAGTTCTAATTCAAATGCATACATCGGCGCGCACATGAAACGAAAAGTGAAGCATTAAAAATGAATGCTTATTATGGGCTCAAACCTCACGAATCGAAAGTTTTGGTCAATGTGTGCCTAGCCATGTGTTGCCCTTTTCGTCCGTATCTTATTCTAAAATGGTTTCGTTTCTTTGGTAAAACTCGTTTCTCACTGTAATTCATGGTCTTGAAAGATAGGATTTCCAAAGAATAATGTTTTTGAATCCGAAACTTTTTTGAAATTTTTTCCATTTTTAGCCCTTTAAAAGAATTTTTGTTTGACTTACGGACAAGAGGTAAAACTTGCGGTTGAAGGCCGTATATCCCACACTTAAAGGAACATTATCCCTAATGTTCGAATCTATCTGTAGAGTACCTCTTGTTGAAGTATCCCACACTTAGAGATTCTACTTATTTTCGGATTGTTTCTTAAGTGTAGCGTGGTTTCTTGGATCCCACACTTAGTTTTTGGAATATCGGATGAGATAATCAATGCATTAAACGGATAGAGGGTCTTGGAACGGTGTACCGATTTTGTTGTGCACATCGTCGACTGCTTGTTAGAAGTTAGGTGGCACACGGCTTGTAGCTTACGTCCTCTGGCGTTTCTTCATGGTTAGGTCCACAGTTTCCTTTGCCTTGGTCCTCTATAAATGGTGTTTGGATCATACAAACATGCCACTCAGCAATTAAATAATAGCTGCTAATAAGAAAAATAAAATGATAACATAATAAAGCAGTAAATGGATAGATGTGATGTCTATGCATCAATAGTACATCAAATACAGATAATTATAATAATAAAGTCTTGCTAGAAAATAGAAAGAAGTCAGAAAGCGGAGCAATCTAGTGCTCGGCTGGTGGTGATACTGCTGCTGAAGATACTATAGGTCCAGGAGATGTCTCATCTGATGAAGAATCATCATGCTGATAGTGGGTGCCCTCGTCTGATGCATCTCGATCAGCCTCTGCATCTGGTGTACCTGTAGTGAATACTCCATGCTGTATCAAATGATCAACGAACTCTCCTGCAGGCATGTCAAAGCTGTCCAATGGAATCTCGAGTATCCTCTGCTGAGAGTGTCCCTCGAATAAATTAGTCTGTCTGTGGGAGGACACTAGATCAATCGGTGCTGGTGCAGGGCTGGCACTTCTGAGAACCCTACGACTCTGGACAATGGTGGCCCGCGTGGAGACTCTGGATATCCTGCTATTCCTCGAAGTCTGCCCTCTGGCCGAATCGGCCGCGGAGGGAACATGCTGTCTTGGGGGAGGAAACTGTGGTGGTGGTGCCTGTGGTCTAAGTAGAGCTCTGCGGGGTGGTAAACCATGGCCATGAGCACGAGCTGGATGCCGGTGAGGTACTGGAGCAGGAGCTGCATGGGTATATAAGTTGGGTGGCGCTCGGCCCATCCCACACGGTATGTCAGGCAGTGGGGTCACTGGCATCCCTGCGGTCTGCTGCCTAATAGCTCTATAGCTTCTGATCTGCATCATCCAATACCAATAGTCCGGCCCTGGAGGTGTCCCATAATGATATATGTAAGTAGGCCTCTGGGTCGTCTGAGCTCTAGGGGCAGGGACAGAAGGTCTTGCCCTCGTGGGCTGTGGTGGTGCAGCTGGATAATCATAGTCATCTACATCCTCATCTGAATCAGAATCTCTTGCTTCCGTGGGTGGTTTCCTTTTCTTTGGTTCCCTTGGCAAAACTAAACCCGGCACTAGTGTATCAATACTGTCAGGGTCCGACTGTCAGGACTTGATGTAAACAGTACCGTCCCTCAAAATCGTAAGTATCTCCATGTCTCTCAGAAACTCATAGTCAATCGGCTGGGCAGTCCACTCTGGCAGGCTCTTAAATCTCTCAATCTCTACCGTCCTGATCAATCCTATCTTCCGAATTAGTCTTGTAATCACCGGCCCCATGAATGTTCGTCTTGCACCAAATTCTTTTTCATCTAAAATCCGCTGTGCAACTAAGTGGGTAACCTGAATATTCCTCCTCTCGAGGATACATGTCATCATGACCACATTAATCTCAGAGACACGACCATTAGTCGTGTGCTTTCCATCTAGCGAACAAGCCAACAGCTTGTACAGAATCTGTAGGACTGGGTCTGTGAGCTGGGTAGCTTTAATACCCGAGAAGTACGGCTTCGGCGACCAACGACTCCATGCCTCTGCTGTAGTAGTCGTGATGGAAACAGTGGTGACTCCACTAGTGAACAGAGGTGACTCGATCTCTTCCGATGTGTAGAGATCTAGGTGATGTGCAAATCGGGCCAATGACAGGGTAAGTAGGCTCCCCATGTATCTGAATGTAATCTCCCGATCTCCAACTCTACTCCCCGGCTCAAATGTGTAAGTGGTCATAAATTCAGTGGTCATCTCCATATATACTGGCTCATCAATACTGAAAAGTCTTTTGAAGGACTCGAACTGCTGACCATCCACTGAGTAGCTGAGTAGACTTTCCAATCTGTGTCTAAATCCCAATGCTTGTAGCTTTGTCCAGTCCACGTATCTAAAGCGGCCGAATTTCTTGTCTCTCCATATCCGTGCCATCTGATCGTATGCCGGTGTGGCACTCAGGTAGGCAAGAGATCCTGCAAGTGGGTGCGCTGGGTTTAGCTTCTTCTTCTTTGGTGACATGGTACCTGAGAACATAAGAGATTTAAAGTAATATGTCTTAAGAAAGGGGAGATTTATAGCTCTTCTCGAAATCCTTAATGGAAAATTCGAAATGAGGGCTTTAAATCCTTGACAGTCCAAAGATTACAGTAAATATCCAATATCCCCAAGTGATCAATAATCAGTTTTTAATAACACTGAGGCGATCATTAATATGTGAAAGTATATAGTCACGGGATGGCGGTAACCTAATTGTGAAGTAATGTTGTTTACAAAGTTTGGTGTTAGCCAAGTTTGAAACGTCATTATTTCACAATTTATAGTCACATGGTAGGTTTTGACTTTTAAGAGTCCAAGTTGAAGTAAGGTTTTTGAATAAAAATTGCATTTGATTTGTTTTAAAAATGCAATACTTCAAGTTGACTTTTTAGGTCAAAACGTACTTCAAATGATTATTTTAAGTATCCGCATGCCAAAATTATAACATATACATGCAAATGTGAACTTAACTATTCTAGGCATTTCCTAATTGGTTGGTAAACTAGTTAAGTCATGCATAAGGAGTTATGTCATCCATGTGTTTGGTTTTTATTTAAGACTTTTATATTCACAATAATAATTCTCTAGTTATATTCCCTAGTTTGACTAGTCAAGAAAGTACAAGTATCCTAGTAAGCAAGAGTTTGTCAAATAATCACAATTAATTAACCTAATCATGCATGCTAGTTAACTTTTTGTTGACTTTCAAAAGTCAAACTTGCTAATCCTAGTTTATCCGCATTGTGCAATTAACATAGAGCAATCATTCAAAACACCATATTTACTTAAACATTCACTAGCTAGCACTTAATCAAGCATAATCCTAGACTAAATCAATAAGTCAAAGTTCATACTTTTGAAAGAGTTAAATTAGCATGAATAAGTGGTTGCAACATGGAGTCCTAAGCATTTAACCAAGAAACATGTTAATTTCTAGTTACTAACTTAGACAACTTCAATAAACAAGATGTTTTAAGTTCAAAGTGAGTTTTTCATGATCATACCTTAATTTAAGTGAGGAAAACTTAAAATGATTGTACAACCACAAAGAAGATGCAAAGAGGAATTCAAAAGGACACAAGATCACATGTTTTGGTGGAGTTTTGATGGAGATTCATGGTGGTGGCATGGTGGCCGGTTTTTGGGAGAAGGAAGGAAGGAGAAAATTTTTTTTTCTTTTAATTTTGAATCAATGGAACAAATGGAAGGGTGGTCCTTGGGAATATTTGTCATCCCATGTACCTAAGTACTAGATTCCTTACATGGTCCCAAGTATACTTAACTAGTACTAAGCCTAATATCCTAGGTTAACTTATAATGTCCTACTAACAATGATTACGGATCTTAATTATATGCATTGTAACTAGTTACTTGTTAGTTTTTCGTTACGTTATATTTTAAGAAACGTACAAATTTTTGGAGAACAATCAATCCTGAAATATTAAACTTAAATTATTTTTGGTGTTTTAAAAATTATTTGTCTGACGTGAACTTGTTGAATGTACATGTTTTAGCAAAAAAAAAAAAAAACTTAATGTTGTACGTTCTTTTCAGTCGCGCACGTGTTTTCAGGCAAAAACTTTAAAAACGTTTTTTTTTTTTTTTTTTTCAAAGGAGACTTTCAAAAATTTATTATATTATATTCATACTAAAAATTGCTCATTTAAGGTCGCGAGCCTCGACCTTTTTCGGAAAGAATTGTTTTAAGATTCGTTCCGATCACTCCATAGGGAAAGGGTTGAGATTTGCTCCCTAAAGCGAACATTTTTCGGCACAAAACATTTTGAAAGTTCTAAAATGACGTTATAAACTAAAAAGTAATGACGGTTCTCTAATTTCCCTAGGACTTCTCGTTCTTCGTATCCTAAATTGATAAGATCACTAATTAACTTATTATATGCTTTCCTTATCTTTTTAGGGTTTGACAAACCGACTCGTGGTCCTTGGTCTTTGTAATTCAGATCGTGAGTGAGCTTATTCATGACTTCCAGAAACGCGTTCTTGTTGCTATCGAAAACAACGGGTGGTTTTAAATTTATAATTGCTGGGGTCTAAGTGTGACTTACTAATACTGAACCAAAAGGTTAGTAGGCGGTAAGTTGGACCTAGAGTCGTTCTTAAAGAGAAACTGAATTGAAACTGAGGTGATCCAATCAATCTTTCTTTTCTAGTAAATGTTTTAAAAGAGTGCGTTGGGGGTTTTGGTTCAGTTACTAATTAAACTAAATAAAGCGGATAAAATGTAATAGGATATCAGATATGGCAAAGTAGTATTTGTTGTGAGTTCGTTAGTTAATAATTATGGGATGATGACTCTTACGGGAAAATGATTAACTAAATTGGATTGCTTATGAGATTCGTTAATTTGTGGTATAACCAATAGATTCCTTATTAGTCGGTTATCAACTAATATGTCACGAGGAACTAAGGTGTCGTGATTCTGACCAGACAGACAATGCTCAACTCTCCACACTCTCCTGTGACGGAGTCAGTGACCCATATTATTGAACGTATTCGCTCGTGGGCGAAGGAATAGAGTAGCAGGTCCATAACATGTCTAGCCGTTCTTAATACCACAATGATTATGAATCCATTAAACAACTAACTTAGAATTCGTGTCCGGACTTATCTAATCAATTTCTACCAATGAAACTTAAGCATGATAAACGAGGGAAATCATTTAGGTTTCTTGCTTACCGTACTTTAGGTTTCATGGTTTTAATAAAAAGTATTGGGTTAAGTTGGATTTTAAACTTGCCTTTCTCGATACAATTAACAAATCCCTAGGTTTTCGTAAATGGACATTTAGCCTTTAGCCTACCTAATCTAATCTAATTTAAACTAAAACAACTAATTAAAATGCTGACGGCTTTTTACAGAAAGTTAAACCCAGACCATGTCGGAAAATACTATGGTAGTTCACAACGTATTAAATTGTTTACCAACGTTTCTGTTGTGAGTTCAATCGCTTCGCGATGTTCACATGATAAGTACGATGTGATCAGAAGTGTACAATACTCATGGAAAGTCCACGTAATCACATTGCATTTTATAATGCTTGCATGACGTTGCGATTAAAAACATAGTTTTTACATAGATAACTATTAACCGAGTATTGAGGTTCGCGACTCCTCTTTACAAGGTTACAATCACGTTTGTTAATCGAAAGGCGAATATAAGTTTTAGGTTTAAAATCACAAGATAAGTCCGTCCACAAAGTTTCCAATTTTATAACGTCGATCAATAATACAACTACCTTCGGTCGTTACTGGCTTCCATATATTTGTACTATGCTCAAAAGCATTTCCAATACTATACCGAGTAATCAGTCGAATAGGGGCCGTCATATTATTTCACGACGTATTCAAAGTCATCCCACAATTATATATACTAACTACATCACAACAAATACAATAGTAATCTACTCGCTAATCATGGTAAAAACGATCGCAAACATAATTAAAGCAAACATGTTTAAGATAGATAAGGATAGAGATAACCGAGATCAATATGCGAGAAGGAATAGACTTGAATTAATGATCGTAACTCCAAGCGTACACCAAAGATTGCAACACGTTCCTAGCTTTCTTTCTACTCTAAACAAGATGCTAAACTAACCTAGTGCTAATTTAAAGAAAGTAGAATGAGAAAGTGAGAAAGTAACTAGTGCATATGTGATATGTGTGAAGGTGTAGGTGTGTTGGTGTGTCTTTCAAATGAACCAAAAGCCTCCTATTTATAGGTGAGCTTTGGCTCACAATAGCACAAGTTGTCCTTAAGGTTTATGTTAGAAGACTTTCCAAAAGTGGCTTGTACAACGCGAAAAGTAGGCGAACCGGGTACCAAAAGTTACCAAAAACGGAAACCGGGACGGGAGCAGGGTGGCCGGTGCCGCCCTTGGTGTGGCCGGCGGCGGTGGTGGTGCTGCCGGTGGCGGTGGGCCCACCCCCGCCCCGTTGCGTTGTTTGTTGCTTCGTTTCTTGATTCGTGCGTGTTTTCTTCGTTATACGTCCGTTTGAGTTGATTCTTTTTTTGTTGGATTCGTAATTCTAAAACGAAGATTTTGACATAGGATATGCCTTAAAATGAGGTTCCTAGCTCCAGATATTGTGTATGGATCATTTGGATCTTCCGGCGGGCGCGAAATTTTCAATTTTTACCCGTTTCAGTTGATTCTTCTTCTGTTGGATCCGAACTTTAAAAACGAACATCTTGGAAATAATGGATGTTGGTGAAGGGCACTTTGGTCTTGAAATCTCGTTTTTATGCCTTGAATCTTCAAACGTGTGTGGAATCTTCGTTTCACATCCGTTTTACTTGATTTTTATCGTGCAACCTCGTTTTGACCTTTTTGGCATAATGTTACTGATTTGTGCTATATTCGAGTTAATTTGCCAAGAATCGTTCCAGAATGAAAGAGATATCGGTAGTAAAAACGTGACTTTTTACGCGATATCAGTTCTCTTCCTGTGAATCAGGTTCTCCGGTTATAGATTTAACTATACTAACGAGGTCACTGATTTTGTCTCTTTGCGCGGAAGTGAAGGGGTATTTGGAAAAGGTGAAGATTCGAATTAGCTTGACGTGAAGGTCTTTTCTTTTAGCAAAGAGGGCTGTGTCGATTCTTTCCTTGGCGGAATCAGGAAAAACGTCTCGCAATTTTGAGATCAAGTAAGAGGTAGGGTCAACAAAGAATGGAATTTTACCAGGAATGATGATAGAAATCATCGGATCTTGTTTTACCCAGAACTCAAGTTTACGGATCACTACAGCGACATTGTGATTGATTAATATCATAGATAATGGGTGGAAATCCATGTCAGCAAGTGATTCAAAAAGTAGATCTAAATCTGCTATAAACTTTAGTTCTTGGTCTCTGAAATTTGTGGAAGGGTTTTCGCATTCATGACTTGATAGGCGAAGAAGGAATTCAACTTGTTTTTCTAATGTGGCAATCGTTTCTCGTTGTTCGTAGGAAAACGGGAGGTCGGCATATGTTAGTTGCCTAACGAATGTTCTATAGACATCTATCCTACGGGAAGGATTGAAGGAAGCACCGAGGTGGCGTTCTTCAAAACAAGGTTGTTCGGACTTGACTGTTGGAACCTTATCTACTACTCGATAAATGGTGTATTTGGGTTCATGTGAAAGGAATGGAAGGATGCCGTCATTCCGAGAATCGGACGTGGTTTGGGTTTACACGGATGTTTCAGGAACGAGGGTGATTAAGTCACGAAATTTCGGAGGTTTTTCTTCAGAATCATCTTCGGGAAAATAATTGAAGTGGGCAGAATTTGGTAAACCAGGTAAGTGCAAGTTGGAGAGTGATCTTCTGTAGATGATGCAAGGTCAGGTGACTGGTCCGTGTCATCAAAATCCAGGCAATGTTTTGGAATTGAAAGTGATGTCCTAATTTCTTCTTGGGTGTCGGAAGTTTCCTTAGTGTTAGAGGAAGAAGGTGAAAAGAAATCAGATCCTAGCTCTTTTTCTAAGTTGTTGAGACCTGAGCCACTGTCGAATCTGCTCAGAGTACAAGTATACTGCCGCTGTCAAATAGTTTTAGTCTAACAGTGCCACTGTTAATGTGTAATCTGTATTTAGTATCAAGTACTCAACCGCTGTTAGTAATATACGAGTACTGCCCCTGTTAGTAATATAGATGACCACTGTTGGTTAGATATAGTCTGTTAGAGAGAATTATGGAATAGATATGATTCCATAATAGTTTGATTCTGTAAAGGACTCTATATGTTATAAATAGAGATCCTGTAAAACCTAGATAGATACAATTCATTCTAGTTATTAGCTTCAAGGTTGTAAACCCTAACACAAATTGTGTGTTCGTATTATTAATAATATTGAAGCTTTTGGTTAGATATTCTGTTATATTCAAATTTGTTCTTCAAGTTATTAATAAACTATTCCGCAAGCTTATTAATAATCAATCAAAGTAATACATACTAAGATCTCTAGCTGGGATCATCAAGTGGTATCAGAGCTTGATATTACTTTGATCTTGAAGAAGGTTATTGAATTTTGCAGCTTTTTCAATAAATAACAACATGTCTACTGAAACGATGGAAGGTATTCAAGCTACAAAGATCCCCATGCTCAAACCTGATGAGTTCGAGCTATGGCAGACTAGGATTAGGCAATACATGTTGCTAACAGATTATATGATGTGGGAGGTGGTTACTAATGGACCAGTCTATACTAAGGATGCCGATGGTAAAAAGGAAGAAAGACCACCACCAAAGACTGATGCAGAGAGGAAAGAAAGAGCAACAGAGTGGAAGGCATTAAGTACTCTACTTTTGTCTATTCCTAATGAGTATCAAAGAAAATTTGAGAACTGTGAAGATGCTCAGGTTCTCATGGAAGCAATTGTTAAGAGATTTGGTGGTAATGATAACACCAAGAAGAATAAGAGATCTCTTCTAAAACAACAATTTGAAAACTTTGCAGGTGTAAAGTCTGAAACTTTGACTCAGACTTTTGATAGATTTCAAAAACTTGTGGGTGATCTTGAAAATCACAATGTTAAGATTGATAAGGATGATTTGAATAGGAAGTTTTTAAGATCATTAGGCACAGATTGGAATATGTACACTGTGGGACTTAGACAAAGTGCAGATCTTGAAGAAAAGGAGATTGAAGATCTATACAATGATCTGAGGAACTTTGAGCCTGAGGTGATGGCTCTGAAACAGTCCAATGGTAGTTCTAACAATGCTGCTTTTGTGTCTGTTGGTGAATCTGGTAGTTGTAGCACATCTGGTGCTAATGATAATGTCTTGGAAGCTTTCTTTGCAAGTCATGTGAATTCATCCTTAACAACAGAGGATTTGGAACAGGTTAATGAAGAGGATCTTGAAGAGATGGATTTGAGATGGCAGATGGCTATGATCACTATAAGGGCAAAAAGGTTTATGCAGAGATCTGGGAACAGAAACTTTACTTACAAGAGAGATGGTGTAGCTGGATTTGACAAGAGCAAGGTGGAGTGTTTCAACTGTCACAAGATGGGACACTTTGCTAGAGAATGCAAGAGCACACAGGCTGGAGGATCTCAGAATGGTATTGTAAGAAACAGTTCTGCTCCACAAAGAAGATTGGTACCTATTCAGAACACCACTTCAGATTCATTGGTTGCACAAGATGGGATGGGAGGATTTGACTGGAGTGACCAGGAAGAGCTTGTAGTCAAGAATCAAGCTTTAATGGCTGTCACAGAAGAACCAGAGCCTTCAGACATTCCATATGAGGTACAATCTAAATTATGTTCTCCTGCTTGCAAGAAAATGTTTAAATTTTTTAGGGATCATAATATGGTTGTGTGTAATGAGTTAAAAGCTTGTGTAGAAAAGAGTCAACATTCAACTTTAGCTATTGAAAACTTAGAAAGACAGATAAAAGCTTTTGAAAAGAATGAATCACAATTTCACTTAGATATTAAATATCTGAATTGGGAAAAGAAAGCTTTACAAACAAAAGTTGATATGCTAAGTGCAAAGTTGGCTGAGGCAATTTCTGATAAAGAGTCAATAAAGTTGAAAGTTGATGAATTGGAAAATGCTTCAAAAGGTGTTCAAAACTTAATCAAGTCTCAAATTCATGATAAATTAAAAACTGGATTAGGTTACAACCTTAATGCTGTACCCCCACCTTATAATCATACTTACTTCCCATCTAAAATTGAGTTTGACTTAGAAAAACTTAAGGTAGATGTGTCTGAGGAGGTTAAAAAGGTAGATCCAGTAGTTAATTGTGCTGATAATGTGAATTTTGATAAAGTGGAAGTATCTGATTGGACTGAGGAAGATGAGAGTGATAGTGATAGCTCATCTAGTGGTAATTCTGTGGATGATTGTGTTAAGCCTATTACTGGTCTAGTTTCTGAACTAAATAGTACTAAACTAGAAGAGGGTAAAAAGATGTTTGTTGAGAAAGCAAAGGCTCAGATAGATCAAGTTAGAAAAACCAATAAATCTAGATCTGGTCTAGGTTATGTGCACAAAAGAGTCAATACTGAATCAAAAGATAACTCGAAAGATAAATCTGAGTGTGAAAAATGTGCATGTAAATCAAACAGGTCTGATTTAAATACTGCAAATAATGTAAATAAATCCATTCCCAGGGGTAATCAGAGAAATTGGAACCAATTGGTTTCACAAAGGCTGGGTAATGGGTTTGAATGTGTGAAAAGAAAATCATGTTATATTTGTGGTAGATATAATCATCTTCAACATGACTGTTACTACAATCCTAAAAATAATAGGAACAGTGGTAACCGACAAGAGTTGAAAATTAAGCCAAACAGAGGCAAGGCTGCAGCCCCTGTTAATGTTGTAGCAGTGCCACTGTCAAAGGCTAACAGAGGCAAGACAATAATAGGGGAGGGTTTGACCGCTGTCAGGCATGGTACCTCTGCTGGTATTAAACATTCCAAAAGAATGTTTATACCAAGTAAAGCTACCACTGCTAGAGTAATAAATACGAATTTGAAGGTAACCACTATCAGACCATTAACCCCTGTCAGGTCTAAAACAGATTGTTTTTGGAAACATAAGAATGCATCTACATCAAATGTATCCAAAATCAATGGAGCATTGAGATCAATCACCTTTAAGAGGGTTGATATCAAAAATGCTCATGGGAAACCCAAAGCCAAATTGGTTTGGGTTCCCAAGAGAAACTAATATGTTCTCTTTTTATATGTGCAGGGCAAGCCAAAGAGCTTATGGCACATTGATTCTAGCTGCTCAAGGCACATGACTAGAGATAGGGAAAAGCTGCAGAACTTCAAAGCATTTAATGGAGGAGATGTAGCATTTGGCAGCAACCCTAAAGGAGGTAAGATCACTGGAAAAGGTAAGGTAAAAAGCAGTAAACTCACTTTCAATGATGTGTATTATGTTGAGCAATTGAGATATAATTTGCTTAGTGTGAGTCAAATCACAGATAAGCAAAATCCTGTTTATTTCACTGACACAGAATGCCTTATACTTTCTGAAAAACTCAAAATACCTGAAGATAAAATCTTAATGAGAGTTCCAAGAAAGGATAATGTATACTGTAGTGATTTAAACAAGATGGAATCTCAAAATGTTAACTGTCTTATTTCTAAAGCTACTGTTTCTGAATCTGAACTATGGCATAGGAGGATGTGTCACTTGAATTACAAGACCATGAATAAACTTGTTAGGAATAAGCTAGTGAGAGGCTTACCTGAAAAGTTATTTGAATGTAGTGACCACTGTGTAGCATGTCTCAAAGGCAAGCAACACAAGACCTCTTATAAGACCAAGCTTGTGAATTCCAATACCACTCCCTTACACCTGTTACATATGGACTTGTTTGGCCCTACCAATGTAGCTAGTCAAGGGAAGAAATCTTACTGTTTGGTGATAACTGATGATTATTCTAGAATGAGTTGGGTATTCTTTCTTAGGAACAAGGATGAGACAGGTGAAATACTTAGATCATTCATAACTAGGATTGAGAATTCAACTAATCAAAAGGTTAAGATCATCAGATGTGATAATGGGACAGAATTTAAGAATCATGAGATGAATAAGTTCTGTGAGGATAAAGGTATAGAAAGACAGTTTAGTGCACCTAGGACTCCACAACAAAATGGAGTAGCTGAAAGGAGGAATAGGACACTAATTGAGGCTGCTAGAAGCATGCTAGCAGATGCTAAACTTCCAATGTCCTTTTGGGCAGAGGCAGTCAGCACTGCTTGTTATGTTTTGAATAGGATTTTGATCATTAAACCTCATAACAAGACACCCTATGAGTTATTCTTTAAGAGAAAACCTTTGGTTAGCTTTTTAAAACCATTTGGATGTCCTTGTACTGTCTTAAATACTAGGGATCACCTTGGTAAGTTTCAGAGTAAGGTAGATGAGGCTGTATTTGTTGGATACTCTATTCAAAGCAAGGCTTATAGAGTATTTAATAAAAGGACTAGGATCATAGATGAGACCATGGATGTGACCTTTAATGAAAATACATCAAATGTAGAAGGAAAAGGTCCAGAAGTATTGTTTGATATTGATGCACTAACCCATGCTTTTAGATATCCAGATTTGTCTACTAGTGCAGGTACAGATGCAGGTAATGATGCAGGTAATGATGGACTTTCAATCTCAAGTCAGACTAAAAAGGATAACTTGCAGTATGTATTGTTTCCTATTTGGTCTCCAGATCCACCAGCAGTATTCCAATCAGAGCAAGATGATCCTTCAGATGATTCAAGTGGGTCAACTGGCAAAAATGGTTCAAACAAGGATGAAGATGGTTCAATTCCAACAGATCATCAACCATTTACTTCAAAGGGTTCTCATACAGTTTCAGAGCATGATTCAGAAGGAGAGCCTGAATCTCCAAAGTATTTTGAACAGAGTCCTCCATTTCAAGTTTTGGAAATGACTTCTTTGTCAGATTCTGAAGCAACTCCAAAGCCTTCAAAAGAAAGAGAAGAAAGAGATTCTTACTCAGAATCAGAGATGGATAATCTTTTGGGTCCTAATTTAGAAAGAAAACTGCTTGATACATCCACATCTAAGTATCTGGTTCATAAAGATCATTCCTTGGATTTGGTCATTGGTGATATTGATTCATCTGTTCTGACCAGACAGCAGTCAAAGGTAAGAGAAGAAGATTTACATACTTCACTATATGTTTGTTTTCTTTCTCAGATGGAACCAAAGAAGGCAGTGGAAGCTCTCAAAGATCCAAGTTGGATAGAGTCAATGCAAGAAGAACTGTTGCAGTTCAAACTACAAGATGTATGGGATTTGGTTGATTTACCAAAAGGAAAGAAAGCTATAGGCACAAGGTGGATCTTCAAGAACAAGAGAGATGAAAGAGGTATAGTGATAAAGAATAAAGCAAGGTTGGTAGCACAGGGGTACACACAGGAAGAAGACATTGATTATGATGATGTCTTTGCTCCTGTTGCTAGAATAGAAGCTATTAGGTTATTTTTAGCTTATGCATCTTATCAGGATTTCAAAGTTTATCAAATGGATGTGAAGAGTGCTTTTCTTCATGGTCTAATTGATGATGAGGTGTATGTATGCCAACCTCCAGGGTTTGAAGATCCAACATATCCAGATAGAGTGTGCAGATTGAAGAAAGCTTTGTATGGGTTACATCAAGCACCAAGAGCTTGGTATGATACTCTATCTGAGTATCTTCTCAAGAATGGATTCAAGAGAGGTACTATTGACAAAACTTTGTTTACCAAGAGGGTTCAGAGAGATATATTGTTGGTACAGGTTTATGTTGATGATATTATTTTTGGTTCAACTAGGGATTCATTGTGCAAAGAGTTTGAGGGTTTAATGCATAAGAAATTCAAGATGAGTTCAATGGGTGAACTCACTTTCTTTTTAGGATTGCAGGTTAAATAGAAGTCAGATGGAATCTTTATTAACCAAGGAAAGTATGTGCAGGATATTTTGAATAAGTTTGGTTATAAAGATGTAAAGATAGCTAGCACTCCTATGGAGGCACATAAACATCTTAATTCTGATCCTGATGGAGAGGAAGTAGATGTGCACTTGTACAGGTCAATGATTGGTTCTTTGATGTATTTAACTTCATCTAGGCTTGATATTATGTTTGCAGTGTGTCTTTGTGCTAGGTATCAAACCAATCCGAAGCAGTCACACATGTATGCTGTGAAAAGGATCTTTAGATACTTGAAAGGTCAACCAGATTTGGGACTTTGGTATGCTAAAGGATCAGATTTTGAGCTTAAGGCTTTCACAGATAGTGACTATGGTGGTGAGAACATGGATCGAAAATCAACCAGTGGAGGATGTCAATTTCTTGGAAATAGATTAGTGTCATGGCAATGCAAAAAGCAGACCACGGTTTCCACTTCTACAGCAGAAGCAGAATATGTTGCAGCATCAAGTTGCTGTGCACCGGTTCTTTGGATTCAGAATCAAATGCTGGATTATGGTTTGACTTTCATGAACACTCCTATTTATATTGATAATACTTCTGCTATTAGTATCATTCAGAATCCAGTTAAGCATTCAAAAACCAAACACATTGAAATCAGATATCATTTTATATGAGATTGTTATGATAAAAGATTGATTCATATTTTTAAAATTCATACTGATAATCAACTTGTAGATCTTTTTACAAAAGCATTTGATGTAGGAAGATTTACATTTTTGATAACTAATATTGGTATGATCAATCTCACTTAAGTGTTTTGGTCTGGATTTGATACTAACAGGGGTGAAGTATATTGTATGTGACAGGGTCAAGTGTTGCCACTGTTAGCTTCATCATGATAACAGCTGGTGCCACTGTTAGTTTACTTATGCCACTGTCAATGTATTTTTAACCCCTGCTGTATATTTGTGTAGGTTAACCCCTGCTGTTTGTTTTTCTTAGTTTAATATTGCAGGACTCAGCCACTGTCAAGAGACATAACTTGAGCTGGAATTTAATGTTTTATTTGTTTCTTCTTATTTTGGTTAAAAAAAAAAAAATCGTTTTCTAATAAAGCTAAGTTTATGCCCCTGTTAGTTCTAAGTTGGAGTTTCCTTGGTCGGATGCCCCTGCTAGACTATCAGCCGCTGTTAGCTTTGTTAGATGGTTACAAAGGGTTGACTGTAATTGACCAAGTGAGGTACCCCTGTTGGGCTTATTTGTAAGTTGTGCCCCTGCTGGGTATAACCAGCAGTGCCACTGTTAGTTCTATTTTTAGGGCTTGGCACTGTCATCATATAAATACTCAAATACTTCACTTTTTCAATTACGCTTTCAAAATTTTCATAACCCTTCAATAATCGCTCTCGTTTTATTTTGTTTATTGTCAATCGCTCTTCGTTCGATCATCAATTTCTTCAATGGCATCGTCATCTTCATCTGATTCTGATCATTCTACGCTAAGTGTTCATTCTGAACACAACATGAGGGCTTTCTTGAATAAAGAACTTGCCGATGAGTATTTTCACCCTATCATTGATTTCTTGAGTAATTGTCCAGTTACTCATGCCCTTACTGTCGCTCCACGTTTAATTCGATCGCATATTCAAGAATTCTGGCAGAATGCAAAGGAAGGGAATGTTAATGGCATTACTCACATTCATTCCACTGTTAAAGGAAAGAAGGTGATGGTAACTGAGATTGTTCTGAGAGAGCTTCTGCAGTTTGATGATGAAGGTGGAATTCTGGAATTATCGAGAGAAGATTTGTTTAAAGGCATATTGGATATGGGGTATGAAGGTTCAGGAAAAGCAAGATCAGAATATACGTTCTTGAAGTCATGGTTTTGTCCTCAATGGAAGTTCTACATTCATACTTTTCTGGTATGTTTGTCCCAAAAGAGAACTAGTTTTAATGAATTTAGTTCTACTATTGCATATCCTATTATCTGCTTGGCACAGGGTATTAAATATAATATGTCTAGGTTTATCTTAGATAATATGGTTAGGAATGTAAAGGGTGATACATTCATTATGTACCCTAGATTTGTTCAACTTTTATTGAATACTCAATTGCCAAATTTGCCAGCAGAGGATAGTGTGATTGTTAGTTCTACTCTATCCTTGAGAACTATTAAAGCCATGAATCAGTATCAAAATGCTTTTTCAAAGAAGGAAACTGTATTATTTTCTACAATGTCAGTTGCTCCTTCTGCCACTGGTGGTGTATTACCAACATCACTTGGACCAAATGATGACAGGCCAACAACACAAGTTGGTTCTGAACACACATCAGGAGGTGGCACCAAAAGAAAACAAGGGAACCAAAAGCCTACCCAAAGTAAAGCCAAGAAATCCAAGAAGGCTAAACAGACTGTGGAGATTCCTGTTTCTTCACAGTCTCAGTCAAATATTCCACCACAACAGGTGAACATACTTGATGAAAATGTTCATTCTGGACGGGCTGCCACTACTGTTTCTAGCCCACTGGCAGGGCAGGAAAGTGGTAACATCAATCAGACCCAACCAGAGGCAACTATATTTGATGAACCTATGGGTGATGATTCAAATGTAGGTCCCAGTACCAATAATCAAGGGACATCTGCAGTGGCAGATGTAGTCAATGATTCATCTAGGAGGTCACACTCCAATGTTGATGAGGCTAGTAATGAAACTAGGGTATTGACGATTAATGATTTGGTACATGATGTCAATTTGATTTGGAGTAAATTTGAGAAGGAAAGAGCTTTGAGAAGGGAGCAGCAGATTATGTTGGCTGCTCAGGGTGAGTTGATAAAGAAGCAGAGAGAGGAAATAAATGATTTACAAACCAGGTTGTCAATTGTTGAAGATGCAGTTAATAAAGTTTTGTTGCCTGCTAAGGAATCTTCAGGCAAGGGGGAGAATAAAGATGATGATCTTGAGCAGAATGATATGCCTGAAGATAAGAATGATCATGATGGTCAAGATGATAACAATGATGGTGATACTGGAGGTGCAGATGATTTCAGTTTCATGGATATACCTGCTGATGTAGAGATGAGTGATAAAGTTTTTGAAGATGAATTAAATGTCTCAGATTATGTGGTCAATGAAGACATGGATGAACAGACGGTGAATGCTGAGAATGATAGGAGAATGGTGGTGTATGTGGGAGAAAATGTTCAAACAGGTGATAGTGTTGCAGATGATAGTACACAGAGTGGTCCAGCTTTAAATATTTTTCCTTTAAATAAAGATTTACCTTTTAAGGCTGTAGCTAATCTGTATATTTGGGATATTATGGGAGCTAATCTAGATATGTGCAAAAGAGTAAGTTTTAGTGATAGGTTGGTGTATAGTGATGATAGATCTGTTGAAAGTCAGAAGATGGAATCTGATGATGTAGAGGGTAAGGGGGAGTTGATAGAGTCAAAACCTGAAGCTAAAGAGGAAGATAGAGTGAAGATTTACAACAGAAAGAAATCAATTCCAAAGAGAAAATCTACCACTGCTAAGGTACAAACCCCTGCTGAAACTCAATCTTTTACCACTACTAGTAGTATTTCTACCTCTGCTAGTAGTTTGGTATCTACCCCTGTTGGTGTATCTACCACTGTTGGTACTTCAACAGCAACCCCTGCTACTACAATTTCAACCTCTGTTATCACAACCCCTGTTACTACAACACCTACCCCTGTTAGCACAAATCCAACCACTGTTGTATCAACCTCTGTTAGCACTTCAAATATTTCAACAACTGTTGGTACATCTACTGTTGCTCCAGTTTACACCACTGCTACAACAATGACCACTGTCAGGGCTCTAGAAGTGCCTGTTATCATCAGAGAGCCTACACAAACACCCAAACCTAAGTCTGATCTTCCAAAGATTGATTCAAAAGACAAAGGTAAGGGAAAATTGAAAGAAGAGAAGAAGATTAAGAAGGTTGTAGAGCCTCCAATTAATTTGGATGAGGCTAGAAGAGCTCAAGAGGAGCATGATGAAAGAATGTTGAGAATGGCAGTTGAGTCTAAGAAAAAGGAAGGTCCTGATGTTGATGTAATATTAGAAGATTCAAGTGTGGTGACCTTATCACAAAGAGCTGCACAGATGTTGAATGATATGGCAGCAAGAGGTCAAGGTTTAACTGCTCAACAGATACATGGTATGATCAACAGAAAGGATGATAAAGATGGTTTGAATCCAGGGTTTGCAAAGCTTAAACAAGCTAATGAAGAAAAGGCAAAGTTGAAAAGACAAGCTGAGCTTGAAAAGAAAAGGAACAAACCACCAACTGCTGCTCAAAGGAAAAAGGATTTAATCAAAATTCTTGGTGATAGGTATGCACCAAGAAGTGTGCTTGAAGGTTGGGATATAGAGAAACTGGAAAGAGCTTATGGAAAATATCAAAATGAGGAAAAGGAAGATTTTGAGAAAAGGATTCAGAAAGACAAATTCATTAAGCAAAAGTTGGCTGAAGATAGAAAGAAGATTGCCGAGCAAGTGAGAAGAGAAGAGCAAGAAAAGATTGAAAAGAAAGAGCAAGAGGAAATAGAAGCCAAGGAAAGAGAAGTCAAAAGGCTTTCTGATCAAAATATGCAGAACAGATGGAATGGAGTACTTGCTTCTGATAATGTAGTTTCTGATTTGGAGAGAGATGCAGAAGAATTGAAGAAATATATCAAAGAGGTGAAGGATTATAAAGAAAATATTCACATCAATCATGATAGATCTTCAAGAATAGTTGAATGGGAAGGAATTAAATCAAAGGGTGCTGATGGTGATAAAGAACATATCAAGATTGTTAGAGAGAATGGTGATAAGCACTACTTGTCATCTGTTGCTGATGTGCTTAAGAATGTGAATAGATTGGACATTCTGGATCTGTTTGAACTAAACAGTCAAGGAGATAGACAGGCTTCATTGGTGATTATGGAAAGAGAATTGGGAAGATGTCTGAATATGCTGTTTGAGCCTGAGCCATTCATCAATTTGTTCCTACATTGTATTGATGCTATAAATACTTGGAGACATTTTGTTAGAGCTGGAGTTCATATGATTCTATTCAGAAGTGGAATGTCAATTTACATGCTTGATGAAAGAAGATATGTTTTGGGAACTCAGACTCTGAGAAATTTGCTTGCATCTCAATTGAAAACTATAGTAATATCAGAAGGAGCTTTTAATGCTTTATATATGGTGCTTAATCAGTTCCATAAAAGAATGGAGTTGGAGAGAATGAAGGAGGAGGAGAGAAGAAGAAAACAGAATCAATCTCAGAAAGATGAAAAGAAAGATGAAGAAACTTGATTCATTACTGAGAATGATCAAGTTTAGGGGGAGATTGTTGAGACCTGAGCCACTGTCGAATCTGCTCAGAGTACAAGTATACTGCCGCTGTCAAATAGTTTTAGTCTAACAGTGCCACTGTTAATGTGTAATCTGTATTTAGTATCAAGTACTCAACCGCTGTTAGTAATATACGAGTACTGCCCCTATAGTAATATAGATAACCACTGTTGGTTAGATATAGTCTGTTAGAGAGAATTATGTGTAACACCCCCGAAATTCACTGTTTTGCGGAAGCATAGTTTGGGGTGTTACTAATCAAATATCACAGCACAAAGATAAAGCAAACGACATCTATATGCAACGTTTGTAAATTAGTTACATTCCATAGATATAATGTTTGAAAACTTAGTGTTTTCGTATACAAAATGTAGTTTCCCCTAGAGTCCACGCGTATAGCGGGAGATTCTATTACATAATCGTAATATACAAAAGATAATGCTAAGAATCTCCGTTAATGCAGTCGTGTTGAAATCATGCGACTCTAGCTAAAATCTTGGAGTAATCCTACTCCATCCGGGTACCTGAGAAAACATGCTAAAAAGTGTCAACCAAAAGGTTGGTGAATCTCACAGGTTTGTAAGTAATATCAGTGTTAGGATATTTTAATTTGATGATACAAAATAATTAAAGACGAGGGACTAAAAGTGAAGATTGTTTAAATTAGTTTCCTTGTACCTTAATGATTTCTTTGTAACCCTAATATCTCTAGTATATAAAGAGATGTAGGGAGGTAGGTTTTGGTGTGCACAAAAAGATGTAGACGTCTAAAGTTCTTTGTTATCCCTAAGGTTCTTGTAACCCCGATACTAAAGGGTATCCGTCTTGTTGATTAATTAATAAGATTAGGGATTTGGTTGATAACATTGTTCTTATTATTATTCTGCTGCAAATTATTATCATTGTTATCATTGTATCCTAGATCAAAGACCTAAAAAGTCTGAGCTTAAACGATCATACGTTTTCACAATTGGTATCAGAGCAAGGTGGCTCATGATCTAGGATATACAAGGTTTATGAGATCGAAGATAGATTGATGGCAAATTATGGATAGGCATCGAGCATGTATATCTATCAAGAAAAGAAAGTTCAAGTTTGTTGGAACACAACGTCCGATAATATATTTGTGTTTGATTTGAAGGCTGATGCAATACTAATGAATTCACGAATGAAAGCTAAAGGAAGCTTGCGCAATAATTAATTCACCGACATGGTATTGACTTGTTTCTTGTGATTTATTGGTTAACCAACTAGTGAATTGATTGGAGTATTGCCTACATATTATTGTTTGCTTTTATCAACCTAAGGTTTTGATAGTATTATTAAATTGGGTCAATAGGCAACAATACATCACCGACCTTGGAATTAATTCTGCCGACATTGGATCAGTTTAATATTCATGGTCGTTATTTTCTTTTGGTTGGTCGATATTATGGTTAGCTCTTCGATTGCCGACATGTTGTTATTCATTAATTGCGGAATTCTGATTCATCATATGATTTGTCGCTTCATGGTTTAAATTCGTACGATCTGATCTTGTTTACTTGCTTATTCTAAGTCGATCAGATGGTCACATACCAGGATGTGTGTTTTGTTCTTGCGATAGAAGTTGAAGGCAGATTACGATTTCTGTGTGGAAGTTCATGGTTTTCCAATGGCTTGTAGGGTTTGTAATGTTTACTTTGGCTGAATTACTTGGCTTATGGTTGTTACTCGTTGCTGCTGCAACTGCGGTTTTAGTTAAGGGTTTTTCTGGAAGATGCTAGGGTTGTAATGAAGAAGAGGACTGATGTTCGTTATTTGTTTGAATAGGGTTTGTGGTATTGCTTTGACTAGACGATAGGGTTTTTCTGTTTGTGAAAAAGCTACAAAGATTTACTCATGACGATTAGGGTTTTCTTCAAACCCTACTTCAAATTAACACAGAAAGAGATGCAGAAAGTTACAACTGAATGATTCAAAGAAAACAAGTTTCTAGCAGCGAGGAGATATGGTGAAGATGTGTAATCTGTGATGGTAGTGATTTGCTGAATGTGATGGGTAGAAGAAAGAAGATATGGCATCGTAGAGTTGAGGTTGTCGTTGGCAGTGGCAGTGTTTCAAAAGAGGGTTTAATAGTAATAAGAGTTTGTTTTTGATGCTGTGCAAATGCTGCTAGTGTTAGACAAATTATTGCAGCTCGTGGACTTGAAGGATATTACAACTGACAGTGGAATAGATTATCACTGTTTGTGGTGTTGAAGAATATTACCACTGTTTGTGCACATGTTGGAGATTACCACTGTTAGTTGGTATTGTTATCACTGTTCGTTTAATTTGTGCCGAGTTATCACTGTTTGTAGAAGGTCTTGGTGATTACCACTGTTGGTTTGATAATTACCACTGCTCTTGGATTTGAAAAGCAGTTAAAACTGTTTGTGGATTTTGAGAGAATATTACCACTGTTAGTTAAAAATAGTTAAAACTGTTAGTTAAAAACGGTTAACACTGTTATTGGAAAGTGGTTACAACTGCTAGTATTATTCTAAGGAATTTACTACTGCTTGACAAAAGTTATGCCTGTTAGAGTATTAATCGTTTGTACTGTTCATTATGACTGCTACTTGGTACCGATTACTACTGTTAGTCATTTTTCAAACACTAGCGGAATTAGTGATGCTCGTCATGGATGGTACTACATGGTATTCGTTGCTATTGTTGGTTAGTTATCCGTACAGTTCTTATGATTGTTTCTATTGCTTTTGGTCAAGAGATGGTTAACATATTGATTTGAGGGGAAGTTTATTGACAAAGTGTTTAACCATCAGAAGATGTTCATGCTTTGTTTGAGGTAAAAGGATTTATTACTACTGCTAGTTGTATATTACTACTGCTAGTGTAATTTTCTACTGCTCAAATTCATTATTCTTATTACGCGTCATGGAGGGTAATTTGAGTTATTAGAAAATTGGATTAGTGGTGTATTATATAGCAAGTGGTTGTAAATGTTTGAAGTTGCTTATCTTTTTGAAGACCCCTATTGGATTATGACAAAAAGGGGAAGAAGATTTGAAGGTCAAGATTTGCAACTTATTATGCATGACATGTTTACAAGAAATCAAGAACTAAGGGGAAGTTTGCGCAAGAAGATGTTTATTTTGTCATCATCAAATAGGGGAAGATTGTTAGGATATTTTAATTTGATGATACAAAATAATTAAAGACGAGGGACTAAAAGTGAAGATTGTTTAAATTAGTTTCCTTGTACCTTAATGATTTCTTTGTAACCCTAATATCTCTAGTATATAAAGAGATGTAGGGAGGTAGGTTTTGGTGTGCACAAAAAGATGTAGACGTCTAAAGTTCTTTGTTATCCCTAAGGTTCTTGTAACCCCGATACTAAAGGGTATCCGTCTTGTTGATTAATTAATAAGATTAGGGATTTGGTTGATAACATTGTTCTTATTATTATTCTGCTGCAAATTATTATCATTGTTATCATTGTATCCTAGATCAAAGACCTAAAAAGTCTGAGCTTAAACGATCATACGTTTTCACAATCAGCTTTGAACACGAGATTTCATCAGTAATGCCCGCAGGCGTAAAATCAGCAATTTCAATCCAGAAATCGTAAACCAGTATTTGCAATCCCGCAAATGTAAGTAAGTAAGTTTATACCGTTGCCATGAGGCTCATAATCGAAGCTTAACCCGTAAGTAATAAGTTTGCTCCCGTGACATGCTCGTAGTTGAGCAAGCATCAGTAACGAATAAGTAGTCACCCGTTTATACGTGTAAATCAGTACGTGGCAGCGCTACTGCCCCGGGCGGGGAGGGTCATTTCCCTAATGGATCCATTAACTAGTGTTCGCGCTTAAGTCCATAACTAACGATATATGATGGAGAGACTTCTGTAAATAGTAAACAACTCATGCAATTCCGTTTGGTATAGTAAGCAGTTTAGTACTTGTGTTCAAGAAAAATCAGTAGCATGTATCTCCCCCAATAAGATAAAACAGTAAAAGTGGGGCCGTAAGACTCACCTGAGTCTTGTAGTAATCAGTTGCAATTAGCAAGTAGTAAGTAAAGCAAGTAGGTTCTCTGAACCCGTAACCTTCAAATGCCTAATCATATGAAGTTATGTAAGTATGCGTCTCACGAGACGTTTCGTTTAGATGTACACAACTAGTATATCCAGTGTTTGTCCGTATGGTTGTAATTGTTTGTTTGTTGGAAAACATGTTTGGCCCGTTGGTGACGGTTTGTAGCAAAAATTCTAAAATGTTGACTTTGCTACAGTAGATTTGCTACAGTACTGCTACAGTAAAATTTGACTTTTTTGTACAGTAACTTTAACTTTAAAATTCTGGTCTTCTGTGTTTTTTGGGACACAATCTGCGACACTAAAGTTTGGTATGCGACACAGTGGTTGTGTCGCATAAAGTGCGACACAAGAGCTCTGCGACACAGTGGTTGTGTCGCAAAAAGCTTGCGATGCTAATTCAATAGCGACAGAACGGTTGTGTCGTATTAAATACGACATAGTATGCGACATAGAGTGCGACACAATATTGTGTCGCAAAGGTTACGACACTAAAGGATTGGTACGACACAAGGTGCAACACAAACGGGTTTATGCGACACAGCATGCGACACAAGGCTTGTGTCGCATGTATGAACACCAGCCCAGAAACTTTCGGGTTTCAAGAATTTTTGACCAAAAATGCAAATCTAACCCATTTTTGAGCTATAAAATCGTGTATTCTTCATGTATTAGGTTATATCTAAGTTGTGTACACATCAAAACATCAAAACATTACACAAATTTGGAATAGATCTAAGATTTTAGGAATTTCTTACTTTTGCAAATCGAGCTAAATGGAGGATGAAATGGTGAAAACGATCTTGATATTCTTGCTCCACTCGTGATGGTGATTCCGAATATGTAATTTTTGTGGGTCGGTTTGTACTCCGAAATTTGGGTGTGAATTGAGGTTGAGAGGGTTTGGTTTGTGTGTGTTTTGGTGATAATGAAAATGAAAGAGGGAGAAGTGGGTGGGGGTTGGGGTTGGCTGATCCAAGGGCAAGGGAGGGGAAAACATCCCTCAAAACACGGTATTTACTCCGTGTCCTAATCGGTTAATCACTAGTTTTTAATATTTAACAAAACGTTTATATAACTGGAGTATTTAAATAAAAATACTTTGAACTTAATAGTAAAAACAACTGTCGCAATATTTAAATTATTAAGTCGCGTTTATTACGTTTTGTTGCGTTAGTTAAAATGTCGTCGCGATAATATATAAATAATGCTCGTTCGGTTGCGTATTTTACATAACAAAATACATTCCCATTATTTAAGTAAATTTTCTGTCACCAACGTCCAAATAACCGTGTCGGACTCCGTCCGGTTAATTCGTACGATTTATCCAAATCGCGTAAGTACACACATATATATATAAATCATCTTATATATATATACAAATAGAGCCTGTAATTAGTCCTATTACATACTAATTACAACTAGTTACAAACAATTAGGCATAATTAATTATCCTAATTATGCAGGTGTTACATTATGGAATAGATATGATTCCATAATAGTTTGATTCTGTAAAGGACTCTATATGTTATAAATAGAGATCCTGTAAAACCTAGATAGATACAATTCATTCTAGTTATTAGCTTCAAGGTTGTAAACCCTAACACAAATTGTGTGTTCGTATTATTAATAATATTGAAGCTTTTGGTTAGATATTCTGTTATATTCAAATTTGTTCTTCAAGTTATTAATAAACTATTCCGCAAGCTAATTAATAATCAATCAAAGTAATACATACTAAGATCTCTAGCTGGGATCATCATAAGTAGTTAAAGAATTCCGCATCATCCATTGCCTTAAATTCGTCTTTTGAAATGAGGCAAGAAGTGGGTTTTCGAGTTGTCATTTTTAAACTAATATTATCCTAATTTACTAATACTAAATTGACAATAAACTAAAATTAAATCTACTTAAATTAACTTTCGAAAGATTTCTAAGCAGATTTCAATCGGAAGGATCTCCTAAATACTACTACTTAAGGCGGCTTGGATCATACGTTTGGTGATTCCCCGGCAGCGGCGCCAAAAACTTGTTGCCCCCACACCGGTCGGGTCAGTATCGTTGTGATTCCTGATGGTGATGCATGCGCAGCAAGGGTTTTAAATTTATATTTAGATGGGCTTAAATTATACGTACTACCTACTCTGGTTAGCAAGCGGTAAGTATGACCTAAGATCGTTCTATGAATCCAAACGTGTGGGAGATTAAAGCTGGTGCTTTCGGTAGGGAAGTATTTAGGATGGAACAAAGTAGGTAGGTTTTGGGGTTTTTTAAACTAAAGACAGGTAATTAAAATGCGGAAAAGTAAATTGCAGTAAATTAAAGTGCAGGAAAGCAGATAAAGATAAATATGTGATTGCTGAGACTTCGATAATTAATGTTTCAGGATGACAGATTGAATAGGGGCAATATGAAATGTTATGAATAAACTATTAGGTGTGAACTCTAGAACCCTACCAATTAAGTTTCCCATTGGCATGTCACTAGGAACTAGGTTATCAGGATTCTGATCGGAGCAATACGCAAACTTCCAATACTCATCTCGTTGAAAGATAAGCAACCTATCTTGGCTTGTTACCGAGGTGCATGAATCAGTAGCGTATCGTCTCATAGGTCCGACCTTTTTTAACCCCTAAAATAATTTACTATTCCATTAGCATGCAGATTAATAACTTCGTATGTTTAGACCGTTGATTATGTAAGGCTTAGTGTTTTAAGGATTCTAGGTCACTAGGACTTTACTCTTGTTCCTAAGTCTTGTTTCATGCATTTAGATTTGGTTACTTCAACTTATGACTTGAGTCCTCCTTTTCAAACAGTTATACATCCCTGGATTATTCGCAGTTTAGAAAAACGTGTTTCATATGCAGACCATGCCTTTCAGTAATCGGACAGTATACTTTACATGGTAGTTCTACTGCTTCTTACATCGAACATGCGATCAAGAGTAATTGACGGTGAAAGTGACACTCTAACTAACTAAATGTAAAACAATGCATAAATGTAAACCTAATATGTACAACGAGTGGATTCACTGTGTCTTACTTGTTGCATGTCATGGGTACAGATAACTACTTACCATAATTAAGGTTGATCAGGTTCTAATTACTAGGTTGCAGTCACGTGGATAACCAGAAAGGGTACTCCATAAATTAAACTCAAGTTCATAAAGCCTTAACATTACAAAGGTTATTAATTCCTATTTTATCTGAACGTGTTTTACGAACATCATTGTATTGTGCATTGACTCTCGTAGGATACACCAGTTAGTTGAGAAGTTGTATTATCCTTTCAGAATTCCAACTGTTAAACCAGAGCTGATTCCAGTGATGTGACTACCTTCGGTCGTTTATTGACTTCCATACCTTTGTACTATGCTTGAAGCGTTTTCCAGTACTATATCAGATAGACAGTCGAATAGGGGCCGTCACATCACATTACGATTGTCGTACACTAATTATATAATGTCATCCTTACTTATAATTATCTACATCATCAACAATCACAATAATAAACTACTCGCAATTCATGGCAATAGACAAATCACATACAAGACAATAATACATAACATGAAATAAAGCAAGTATGATAAAGGTTGAGATATCACCCGGAAATAAATGCGTAGCAGCGTATTATTATAATTGACAACTCGTTCACACGTACAAATACAAATCTCCACGCTCCTAGCGTTCGCTCTAGCCTCTACGTTAATCCGAAGATTAATTACAATAATCCTAGACTAAAATGTGAGAGAATTTTTAGAGTGAGAAAGTGAAAATGGATGAGTGAGAGTATGTGTATGAGTGTGAATTTGATAATGTGAGTGTGTGTATCAAATGTGAACTAGTAGCCTCTATTTATAGGGGAGACTTGGCTCAAGTTAGCATCCAAAGGCTCATTTTAGTGAAAGGTGGAAAAGTGAAAAAGTTAGTGACCTCGGGTACGAAAAAGGGTGTAAAGGTGTGGCACCGGGTACGGAAAAACGCGTAGAGGCCTAGCACCGGGTACGCAAAAGGACCAAAAAGCGGAATCGGGACAGGGGGGTGGTGGCCGGCGCCGCCCACCATATGGCCGGTGGCGGTGGGTGGTTGGCCGGCGGCGGCTGGCACACCCCCGCCCCGGTTCGTCGCCTTTTGTCTCGTTTCTCGATTCGTGCTTGTTTTCTTCGTTATGCGTCCGTTTGAGTCGATTCTTTTTTTGTTGGATTCGTAATTCAAAAACGAAGACTTTGATGAAAAGATATCTAAAAAATATGTCTATGAACTTTAGATGTGTCGCACGAATCTTTTGGATCTTCCGGCGTACGTAGAATCTTCATTCTTCGTCCGTTTTTGTTGATTCTTCTTCCGTTGGATTCGTAATTTGAAAACGAACATCTTGGTTGAGATGGATGTTGGTGATGGGCACTTTTGTCTTGAAATCTCGTTTTGATGCCTTGAATCTTCGAACGTGTGTGGAATCTCCGTTTTCTACCCGTTTTGCTTGATTTTCCTCGTGCAACCTTGTTTTGACCATCTTGGCATAATACTATTGATTTGTATTGTATTTAATCAAAATGCCAAGAATCGTTCCAGAATGAGAGAGATATCGGTAGTAAAAACGTGACTTTTTACGCGATATCATTCGACATCCATTCGGTTGATTTCGAATATTTTCAAAGGATTTTAGTCTTAGAATATTCTTTTAAAACAGATAAAACCTTCTGTCAAAATAAATAAATTGCTTTGGAAAGTAAGATAAGGCAAAGATAAGAACGTATCTTAGACTAAAATTGAGAAATCCTCTAGGCATTGCATGACTTGGTGCATATGACCCTTTGATTGTGAGGTACTTGAGCCTTTAATAAGCATTCACTTTTAATGCTTCACTTTCGTTTCTGAGTGTGCGCCGATGCATGTGTCTTTGAATTAGAACTTGCTCATGTAATGCGTTTCGAGACCATACCAATGAGTGCCGTACGCGGTATAGGTGCAATTAGAGGATCTTGGCATTTATTAGGATTAACCCATTTCTTTCATATCTTTTCAAGCCAACCCTTCCAACTTTCTTTCTAAAACTGTTGATGATCCGATTAGAAAACCCTTTGCGCCTTAGCCATTTCGTTTCTCTAAACCCTAAAACACTTCCCCACAACACAAACACTTTCCCGCCAAACACCATTCCAGCTCGTGAATCTTCATAGATCATAAGTAAAGGGCTGCTTGAGGTATCTTTCTAGTGGTGTCTCATCTTCAAACATCTCTCTGTACCTATCAAGAGTTTAAAGAAAGAAATCCAAAATGAAGATACGGTACAAAAGCGAAGTTATTACTCATCACGAAGATATTATCCGCCAAAGACAGTACGAAAAATTGGTACTTGTCAAAAGAGAAGTCAAAGATGTCTCACTATACGGAGGATCTCCAAGGTCATAAAAAAAAGAAAAAGAAAAAGCAAAGAAAAAGAAAAAGAAAAGAAAAGCAGACCTTGGAGAGCTCCTAGAAGAAGAAGACTACTCTCCAAAGAAGAAAAATCTATCAGAACTCAAAAGAAACATCAAGAGAAGAGATTATTCCTCTAGGAGATGAGTCTACTCTAGAAGTTATCTCAAGTGAAAACTTGCTTTGATCTTTGGAAGCTCCGAGTCTGAAGTTCCAAAACCCTAAAACCATTGACCAAACTACCCATATCCTAACCCACTTTACCCTTACTCACACAACCCACTAAAATGCCTTGGGATAATTAGCACCGTTCTCAAAGGAGTGGTGGAGATTCGATTCTCGACCAAGCCTATGACGATAAGCACTGCATGACTGGCAATGAGCGATTTCATTTCTATAGATTATAGGTAACCCGATACACTTTGAGTGAATTGAGTGACCCACTTGTGAGAATCGCCCAGTCATGTACATCTACGTCTCGAGAGTTGCAAAGTATGCCAAAAAGGGTTGATCAATTTTATGTTTAAGTATAATTAATTTTTGTTGATGCTTACTTTCCGAAAAGATTTATCTACTTTGAAGAAAGTGATTTTCTACGGAAGATACTCTAAGCATTCAAAATTATTTTTCAAAAACTATTTTTTCCAAATGAGGTTTGCTTGAGGACAAGCAAAAGCTCAAGTGTGCGATATTTGATGTATCGCAAAAAGTCACGTTTTTACATGCATTAATTGTCCCATATTTAGCTCTTTTCTAACAAATACACCTTAAAATCATCATTATTCAATAACTTTTGTTAGAAAGGTATCAACTTGTCGGTCTTTTGAAAATCAAGCAAAAAGGGCGGAAAACTAACCTAAATAGGCACTATTCTGAGCCTAACCCTAATTCTACTGTAAACTTCATACCAGAGCCTCATAATAGTCTTATTTTGTATCCATGAAGATTACGAGAACGTGGATATAAGGATTACTCAGAACGGATCAAGGACGAGAAAGTTATGCAAGAAATAGCACCGCCGAAGACTACAAAACTTATTCTGAAAACACCCGGGCTCCACACATCCAATTTCTACCAAATTGGCATCATTAGAAGCGTAACGGAATTACAAAGCCGTAGGCGAAAGAATCAAGTCAAACGGACGTGAAACGAAGAAGATACGGCCTTCCGAAGCAACGCGAAAAGTCAGATAAATCACACGGCCTAGCACACGGCCACCACCAAGCCGTAGACGGCCTTGGTATAGCCGTACACGGCCCTAAAAAAGCCATACACAGCACTGTTTAGGCTGTACACGGCCTCTGTTGCTCTCACACGGCCTCCTTCTTGCTTCGTTTGCTTGTACCTGTGCTTGTGGACTTGTACTCTTGGATCCAAGGCTTGCCTATAAATAGAGCACCTCATTCACCTCATTTGACACACCAATTCTTCATAGAATTCACACTTTCTCTCTCTAGCACTACCCTTAGGAGTTAGAGGAGAATTAGATTATGTTAGTTTCTCTCTCTAGTTTCGAACTAGAGAGATGTAGGCACGGTTCGAGTAGGGAAGATAGCTGTAGCTTGGGAATTTTATTGTATTGAAGTTTTCAAGATTCTAGCTTGTACTACTCAGTGTTACGCTGCTTAAATACTGGTTATTACTTATTCCTCTACTTACGGTTATTATGTTTTGTTTGCATGATATCTTTGTTTTTGTTGCGAATATTGCCATGCTATTTACGTAGTTTAATACTGTGATTGTTGAAATGTAGATATTAGGATTATGGATGATATTTAATTCATTGGGCTAAACATTATGAAACAACGGAAGTAACGTTATACGGCTTTCATTTGTATAGTGCCGGAATCATCACGAATGTGTGTAGTACGGAACGTAGAAGCTATGAAAGTCGTGGGCACAATCCGTTGTGGAATAATGTTCCCATTATTATGATTGGTGATTGTTTTGCTGTGTATCTGGTTTAGTTTTACATGAATATAGACTTAATAAAGTGTCCACCCTTTCCAGTCTTTCACGTGACTATTGCCTTAGGATAGGATCTGATCAACCCTAATACTACGTAGATATAGTTATCTCATATTACAGTATGAAGCTATGAATATTCCGTAAAATGGCACAGTACTTCGTATAGCGTTGGAAACACCTCGTGTGGAGTACAAATTCGTGGAAGCTAAGGAACTGCCGTAGGTTTATTTCATCGTGGAACACCTAGAAGTCACCCTTTTAGAATATGGGTCTAGGAACAATAAAGCTGTGGAAATGCTCGCTGCACCGTACACCGTTAGTACACCAAGGTTAAAATACAGTTGTGGAAATGCTCGCTGCACCGTACACCGTTAGTACACCACGGTTAACATACAGATGTGGAACTACTTTAACGTACAGTACACCGTTAGTATGCCTTGAGTCTGGAACACTGTGGATATGCCAAATGCACTGTACACCGTGAGTATACCTTGAGTCTGGAACACTGTGGATATGCCAATTGCACTGTACACCATGAGTATTCCTAGGGATGAATGCTTGATAGCAAAGGAGGGTCTATTTCATGACGGAGTTAATTACGCTTAAACCTGATATAAATGAGTTCTGAAAAGAAAGCAAGTATTCGGCTGTAATACAAGATGCTTAAACCGCTTAACTCAACATAACCGACAGCTCAACATATACAACATACAATTAGTACATACCTAGATAAAATCTGATAGATTTAGGTGTTAAGAAAGGTCAGATAGAAAATTGCAGTTTGTTACCTTATGCCTACACCCAGGATATATCATGCGCAGAGGTCGCTTTGTCTTACAAGGCAAGTGAGGGGGGTTTGAACAACCTGTTTCTGATCAGCATCAGGATAACCTAGGATTCAGTGACATATGCTTTTAGGCTTTTTATACTAAAACGTAGGGTCCTAGTGTTTACACCGACGGTCCGTCCGATGATTTGCCCAAGGTAGTCTCCAATCATCTATATCATCCAGAAACCCTAATTATCGAAGTTTCAGCAATCACGCTCTACCTGTTGCCTACTCTCTATTTAATTTACTTGTTTTATTTAGTATTAACTTAGATAACCAACCAAAACCTACCTACTTTTATAAACCCATCATATCAGAAAGCTCATTTACGGTAAGTCCCTTTTGGTTCCATTCACTCCGATTTTAGAACGACACTCGAGTTATACTTACTTCTTACTACCCAAAAGTAGGTAGTACTTATAGTTTGAGCCCCAGCTCATATAAATTTAAAACCTAATACGTTTCCACGTTGTTGCGTCGTTGCCTGCAGGACCGCCGTGCACCCCAGACGACCGCGGCTGATTCAGCACTCTGACAGCGCAACAGCCTTTAAAAAACTTGTGAGTGATCTTGTTGATTTAGGATTTGAGGAACAAAAATACTTAAGTGAATTCGAGCGTTTTTGTCTACATCCTGCATATTTAATTTTCAATGTTATTACTAAACTTTCAAAAAGTTTTCTCCCTAAAAATGTTCTCTCAAAAGAAATAGTCTCGAACTACCCTATGTGGAGGGGTCGGAACGAATCATAAAACATTTCTTTCCAAAATTCGTGACTCGAGACTTTAAACGAGCACGTTTCTAGGAGAATACAAAAAAAAATTAATTTTTTTTTTTTTATGTTTTTGATAATTAAAGAAAAGTTTTTAAATCTATGTCTGAAAATATTCGCGTGTCATGAAAACTTACAAGTTTAAACTAACAAAAAGTTGAAACTTGTACATTTCGCAACACCCGCGTCAGGCAAAAATTTTAAAACACCAAAAATAGTTAGAATAGTTTTAAAGAGAATTAAAAAAGGTTCGAAAATGATTTAATCTCGCGTGTTTCGCGCGTGTCTCAAATACTTTAAGTTGTAACAAAAACAAACTCGCGATTAGTTACAATAAATAAATTTGGGACCCGTAAGATTGATTATTTTAGGACAACAAAAATATTAAGTTAGAAAATAAAATCGAGTCAATTTAGGTGCGTACGATAAAAAACGGAGCCTTAAAAAGCTAGTTAGACACATACATATACATATTGAGACCCACACTTCATCACCATTAAAATTTTTTTTCTCCCCCCCCCCTTCCCTCCTTGTTTCTTCGGCCGGCCACACCCCATCCACACCAAACCCTCATCAAAACTTCACCAAAATTCAAGATCTTTAGCTCTTTGAACTCCATTTTACGTGTTTATTACGTTTCCATGATTAATTTCAAGTTCCATCCGTGAAAACTAAGGTAAAAATCATCAAACTCTTACTTTGAGCCCTAGAAACCCAAATTTTGAATTTCATCAAATTGATGATTAAAATTTGGGGCTTTCTTGATTAAATACTTAGACTAACTACATAGAACATGTTCCTAACACTTTTTCATGCTTACACATCCAAAAATTCATACTTTGAATTTTCAAGTGGATGAACTTTGACTAGTTTAGGATTTTGCTTGATGTAGTGGATGTTTCTAAGTATTAGGGCTTAATTTTGATGTTTTAGATGATTGTTGTATGATAATTGCATAATGTGGCTAGATTAGTGTTCAAATTGCGGGTTTGACTTTTTAAAGTCAACAAAATGTCAACTAATTTGCATGAATTGATGAGATTGTTGGAATACTTAACCACTCTTGATTAGATTGCTTATTAGGATGCTCGTGAGTTTCTTGAATGATTAAATTAGGCATTAGACTTAGAAGATAACTGTTTTTTAAATTAAAGTCTTGAACCGAAATGACCATTTTAATTAGTTGACTTTGCATGAATAAACTAGCTTGTTTGAGGATTGTGAAATGCTTGTAATAACAATAGTTTATGATTGCATAAGTTAGTTTTGATCATAGCATGCCACTACTTGAAGTTGTCATTTTAAAGTAAGCTTTGACTTCTAAAAAGTCAACCCGAATCATCATATTTTAAGACAAAACCATTTTCAATTAAAAACGATACTTTGAGTTGTATGATTAAAAGTCAAAGCATACTTCATACTATACGACCATGACTTGTGAAGAATTGCATGAAATTAGTCATAAAGTTTTGGCATTTTTAGCTTCGGTCAAACGGGGCTTATAAATGACAAAACTATTAACTTACTAATCTTGACTACCTTTATACTTATTAAAATGAATATTGAATTTCGGGCAAGGATATACAATGATTCCATGTTTTCAAAGAAAAGTGAGTTTCATTAAATATTTAACTAAATCATTAAGCAAAACTTGCAACACTTTTGTAATCATTTTCTTTCGCCAAAATTCAATAGCGGTTCATGACAAAGCACCATTGCATAACGATCTCTACTCACATTATATATATATTAATTCCCTTGGTATGGTTGGAATCATTTTTAGGTATCTTGGAACTTTGATCATTGAAAGTAATCCTTAAAACGATTACGGTTTATTGCAAATTTAAAGCCCTCATTTCAAATTTTTTCTGAAAATTCGGGAGCGTTTTAAATTCTTTCTCTTTTTAAGAAACACTTTCACTTTAAATTCTTTATGTTTTCAGGTACCATGAAGACCACAAAACCTAATCCCGCCCGACCTTTGACAAGGACACTAGCCTACTTGAGTGCTATACCCGAGTATGCTCACAGAGCACGGATTTGGAGAGACAAGGCGTATGGTCGTCTTTGATATTTTGATTGGGATAAGCTACAGAAATTAGGGTTCAAGGAGAGATTAGAGAGTATTTTGAGTTATATGGTGGATGGTAAGCGATTTGAGGCTTGGTCCCGGTTGTTTAGCATTGATGAGCCAGTTTACATGGAAATGCTCACGGAGTTTATGTCCACTTACACCTTTGATTCAGGGAGAGCATTTGATGCCGAGGGGATGATTACATTTAGGTACTTGGGCAGTTTACGCACACCTTCTCTAGCATAGTTTACCCAGCACTTAGACTTGTACACACCCGAGGAGATAGACTCTCCTCTGTTCACTAGCGGAGCCACCTCAACCTCTATTTCCATGTCACCCTCGGTGGCTTGGATTCATTGGTCACCACGTCCATACTTTTCGGGTATCAAAACTACCCTGCTTTCAGATCCAGTGATCCAAATTCTTCATAAGCAACTAGCTTGTTCCATTTATGGGAAGCATACGACGAATGGGAGAGTGTCTGATCTAGATGTTGCATTGATGGGTCATATCCTCGATAGGAGGAACATTCAGGTTGCTTATTTGGTTGCACAGCGGATCAGCCAGGAGCTGGAGTTTGGGCCTAGACGATCATTTATGGGTGCAGTGATCACTAGACTGATTAGGAGGATGGGTTTGCTTAGGACATCAGGTGTGAGTAGGTTCCTGACAAAACTAGGATGGAGTGCACAGCTGGTTGATTATGAGTTCCTCAGAAGGATTGAGGTACTCAACATCGCTAGGGGTGGTACAGTTTACATCTGGAGGAGAGCGAGTGATCCAAAGGATGTTGATAGATTGGTTCCAGATTTGGTATTGCCAAGAGGGGTGAGGAAGAGGAAATAACAGGCAGCAGCGATGGATTCGGACGAGGATGAGTCCGATGCACCACCTGCACCACCCGCACCACCCGCTACAGGAGCAGGCCCTTCTGGCACAGCTCCCCGAGTCTCAGTACCTGGGTACAGGTACCATTATGGGACCCCACCGGGAGCAGATTATTGGTACTGGTTGATGTTTATGCAGGTTAGATGCTACAGAGCTTTGCAAGAGCAGGCTGCAGGGGTCCCTATGAGCCCACTCCCAGAGATACCATGCGGGATGGGCTGAGCACCACCACACTTATATCCCCCCTGTAGTTCCTACTCCAGTTCCCCCTCCAACTCGCAACCGTGGTTTACCTCCTCGGGTAGTCCCTCCTTGACCACAGCCGGCTCCAGCACAGGTTCGCGTGACCAGACAGAATGATCCCTCAGTAGTTGGTTCAGCTAGGGGTTTGACATCGAGAGAGAGTTGGAGATATAGAGTATAACACCCTTCATTTATACTAATTTAAATATAGTCAATCGGAAGCGTAAGTCCAAATAGATAGTGATAATTTACATCGTTTTATCAACTTATAAAATTCAACATTTTCAAAACATAATTTATTCAACCGAGGTGTTATATAAAACACTTTGAAACATTATATTATACAAATCCCTTATCAGAGTATTGCCTCGTGGTCAAACGTTCCTGCTAGCCCAACTTCTTGCACACCCATTATTCAAACCGAAACCTGCAAGAAGTGTTAATGTGGGGGATTAGCATAACGCTAAGTGAGCAGATAACTAATCAACAACCTAACTTAGCTCAACAACTTTGTGTACAACAATTATCACTAAACAAGCTAGTACACAATACAATACATCAACAATGCATCAGTTCAACAATGCAACAATTCAACTAATCAACAACACCATAATGAGGATCGGGGGCTCTGGGGATAACCATTAACCCGTGAGGCTCCCCAAGAACACTTACCCAACCTATCCGTATGGCCATACGGACGAGACCGATAGCTAGTGATTATCTTCAACTAACACAGGAGGTGTGTTAAACTTTGGATAACCAACTAGCCCAACCAACAGTTCAACAACTCGTTGCCTCATTAACAACTGATGGCCGAAGGCCAATTAACTCAAGTGATCACGTAATCAACAAGTCGCATATTCAACTAGTCAACGTATCAACAGTATTATTACTATCAACATAATCATCAATGCAACGGATAAAGTAATAATACGTTACTTGTTGTAACCAAACTTGTTACAACCAAGTTACGCTGAGGATTAGAGATCCACTCACCGACCACCTCAGGCATCCACTCAGTAGTCTAATATCACTGAGCCTTCTGCACATCTGAGAATACAACATGATATCACAAGTTAGTTACTTGTCTCAAAATATATATATATATATATATATATATATATATATATATATAACATTATGCCTACATTACAATTAGCATCGTAACAACATGATTCACAATCACCTTTCAATTTATAATTATCATAACCATCTCATCACATTAATCCACTTCAATCATCACTAACCAATATAGTTAAACCACAACTAAGGTTATTAACCTCTACCCTCAACAATTCATCAAACTTCCAATATTTAAGTCTAATGAATACTTAACAATTAAGTTCACACAATCATCATCTTTAATCATCAATTAAGTGTTCTTAATCACAAAAATGCTAATTTTATCTTATAATTCATCATCATCATCAAGTTCATCAATAACCTCAAGAACACTTAATCAAATTCTTTAATTTCAAGTTACAACTAAACTTATAATCATGAATTAGGCACTAACTAACAACAATAACATAATAATAGGCTTCAATTCATGATTTACCAACTAACCCATAAACTATCTATATGATCATAGATAATTTTTCTTCATTTCTATGTTAGGATATAAGTTATAATCCTCATACAAACCTCAACTAGCAATTATATAAGCATAACAAGCTTCAATTTCATATCAATCATTCTAATTCATCATTTACACCAAAACCCATTTCTAAGTTTATGGAAATCTATAAATTGAGACTTACAACATGTTTATGAAGATGATGGAATGATTAATACATGTTATTAAAGCTTAACCAACATCAATTCCACCATTTGAAACCCTAATTTCGGATTAAAGTCAAAAACACTAAAAACCCCCAATTTCTAGGGTTCATGCTACAAGGATTAAAGACTTACATGTTGGTTAGGATGATAATCCATGATCTTTGAAGCTTAAATCGAATTTGGCATCCTTAATTTGATGAAAAGAGGTGATTTAGGAATTAATCTAGGGTTATGTATGTGTATGTATGATCGTGTATATGTATGTATGTAGATATATAATGAAAACAATGAACCGACTCAAAATAGAGTATAACATATAATTGGTTAATTTTCATTCCCCGTACTTATCATTGTCTGGAACTAAAAACCATTTGCGGGGAAACATTATTTTATTTTACCGTCAACTAAATAAAATTAAAACACTCAATAATTTATTAGTCACAATAAATTATTCGACTATTTTACCCATTTATTTTCAAATAAATCACCGAAACTATTTTCTGACACATTAAATAAGGATTCACAGTCAGAAAATATTAAATACTACTAGACCCGAGGAACGGATGTTACAAATCTCTCCCCCTTAAAGAGATTTCGTCCTCGAAATCTGATCCCACTTAATCCATCTAGGAACACAATCACTTATTACTCCCATTCCTCATGTGAGATTCAACTCACGTTATTTCTAATTTGTTAATACTGAACCTTTCATGTTACACTAAGGGTATACTACTCATTAATATATGCACCCAATTTATTTTACTTATGCATATAACCATCATGCATATTTATAGTCACACAAACACTGAATCAATTTGCATATATTTAACTATTTAAACACAATATGTGTATACATCTTAACAACTTACACACCACCAGTGTGTATATCAATTGAATTCCCATAAACACATAAGTTGTATTTCGAAACTCTATTTAATTTCAACAATCAGTGTAATATTACTCCATAATCAATCATTATACTGATTACACATATCCCATGTTACTTCCTTGAACAACTCAACAATATGTAGATATATTTTCAATTCTTTCAACATACACATACCCTAATGTACCTGTTGCTATCTTTTTATTCTGCACAAATACTGTACATACACTTTGTCTCTAATAAGTTAAATCAACCACTTACATAGTCAAGTAAAGTATCATCTTTATCACAACAACAACTATAGCAACAATTATGACTATGACGACAACAACAACCACAATAACAACAAGTACCTACAACAAGTGGTACTGGACACTACTACATACATATTAGCCACAAATTGTAATTTGATTCGTCACTAGCAATTTAACTAATAATCATATACTTCTTTAGTTATCACCTTGCTAAATTTTCAAATTTTTAGCAACTAGTTAATTATTACTTTACAACTTGTAATTATAAACACAACTGGATTATATGAAATCCTTTTTCGAAAAGAATCACAATTCATTTAATCATAATCACATATAGAATAAACAATAAGCAGTATGTAGAGGTCAATTCTTATGGTTAAAACTACTATTATATAATCAACTAGCATCCTATTACACCAATTTGGATGCTAAGACAACACCTGTTAATACCATGTATCATCATCAATGGTATTTCAACAACACAAGGTGTAATCATTAATCATCTTTTCAACAACATTAACACAATATTATTCGTAATCAACCGACCTCTACTTTGCTTAAATCAACTTTTAATTCATACTATTGACATTACATCACCTATACACATCACTTGTACAATACAACATTAGCAACAACAACTTAGTGGATTACCACTCTTTCATTTTAGTTCAACATTGACTATTTATCAATTACAGGTCAACATATCCTACCTGTGATTTTAAAACCACTTAACTTTATATGGTACTTAGTAACCTCAACAACTCCATGTGAATTGGCATAATATAAATACGTTGGCCAGACGTCGTCATATTATGTCAGTCACACTTTATTCTCAGGTCACTTCATACCATTCCTCTTCAAGTCATTAATCTTTACTCTAACATATATCATAACACTGATATCAACAGTTTACACACTTTGACAACCTATAATAGCAAGTATATCCCCAATTATTAACTTGCTATTATTTTCAACCTATCACTTTTAATATACATTACTTGTATCATCAGGTAGGTATCTTCAACATAGACATTCAACACCATTTTCAATATATATTATTAACATAGGGTAATGTCTAATACATGTACATCAGTCAACCTCTTTATTACCCAATTTCCAATTAAACTACTAGTATGACAATTAATACTTCTAGTACCTTCAGTACCAACGTTTCATCAATACGAGGTGTAATATTTAACACATATTCATCAATCTATAAACCTTTTGTTAATTTATAATTGAGCATTTCATATTCGATCATCACATAATTATAAGCTCATGCACTTATCCTCTACTTCTTAAAATGCTCAATTTAATACATTTTTAATACTTTTGCATAATTCAGTTACTTCATCATGTTCAACTAATTCACATCTTATAGTCCACATAATTCTTATAATCAAGGTTTACTAATCCTGGTTAACCACAATCAACATTACCATTTACTGGTATATTATTATTATTATTATTTTTTTTTAAGTAAACCGCCTACAACCGACTCATACACAATGAACCATATAGACCTCCTAAAACAAGTTTTAATATTGTATATAGTCACAGGAATGATCTCTGGGCTCAATAAAACAAAAGCTCAATACAAAACGTAAGCTAAAAGTTCAAAATAAGGTTCGAAAAACAATAAAACGCGATTTTCGGGCCCCAAACGACCCCGAAGTGCCAAAAACTGACAGGGCTCATGGCGACGCGATGAGCTTTGACCGTTGGGCCGTTTTTGAGTGGACATGTAAATTTCGTCTTAATCGGACACCGAAATTTTCTAGCGGAAATTTCTACGTCAAAAGTTACGTCGAACGTCGAAAAACGTAAAAAAAATATTTTAATCCTGTAAATACCCACAAACCGCCGGCTAGGCTACATGAGCCGCCGGCTAACATATCTAGCCGCCGGCTAAAGGTCTTGACCCGCCGGCTACCCGAGTCGAAACGCCGGCTAACACCAATTTTTGCAAACAGAACAAAAGTGCGTTTTAAAGCCAAAAGAAGCCGCCGGCTTGGGGCATCCAGCCGCCGGTTTGGACCTCCAGCCGCCGGGTCCCCTGTCTGCACAGCAGACTGAACATCTTAGTGCAAAAATGCGAATTTCAAACGCGCATATCTCACAAACCGTAAGGAGTTAGGTCATGAAATTTTGCAGGCACCTCCACTATGCCAAAATAAAACTTTCCCTTTTTACAATTTTTCAATTTTCACATTTTACGAGAAAACGGACGTGTAACTCATTTTAGGCCATTTCCGACCATTTTAGTGAACACGCCATATTCCAAATGGCTTACTTTCTGACTTCAACCCTTTACCAACATGTTTCTATATATATTTAAGATGTGTGGGCATATTCATCACCCCCATATACCCTTCCTATCGTATTTTCACTCGTTGACCCGTTTAGGGGTCCAATTGGGCACCTTTACCAAAATCTACTAGTTTAACTACTTCAACACTTTCAACACACATTCCTACTATATGTAGGACTTAAAATCACTGTTACATTGGTCATAACCAAACCAATACTCATTTTAACCATTTAATCACCAAGTGACCCATTTGGGCACTTCAACAACCCATTTGGGTTTCAACCCATATAACCACTATTTCATCACCCATTCCACATTACGTTGACTATTCTAAGTCCAACAAACTATTTTTCACCATTAGTGGCATACTATTACTCTAAAGCACCAATTCACATTAAAATCACTATATTTAGACCAATCACAACAAGTTTTCCAATTTCATGATCACTTTGACTTTTCACCACTTGTCAATACATATAAGTTTGGTTAACCACTTCGACTTTTAAATTTTACAACTTTTTATTACATAGATCATAATTCATCCGAAATCATGATCATTGCCAAACACATAAATATTTAGCCACATTCATTACTTTATAACACAACTATCATCAAGTTTGACACAACCACATTCACTTTGACCTTTTCAAGTCAAATGTACACCTTCCATTCAATAGGCACTTTCTAATTTGGATAACCACACAACTCCAAACTTATTAGTTGAGATATCTCATTAATTTCAACTTAAAGAGTCACATTAATTCCGTTTATCACATAACAATAAATTTCCTAGCAATATCTCATAATCACGCCTTGCATTTAGCAACTAATAATCATGCCACCGATTATAATTTCCGTTTCAACATTGTAGACACTTTTAAGTTTAACTATATCACTATTAACAACTTATTCAACACAGCGTCTACACGACTTAACACCTTTTCAACAAATTCAAGTTCAACATAAACTACCCAGTTTATTTCATAACATATGAATAACATCAATTGACTCAAAACTAGGGAATCATATCAGTCTGACTCAACTTACTTTAGGATAGATCAACATCATCATAGCAAAGTACACAATTCAAACTGAATTAAATTTAACAAGATTATCGAGAATCACCTGATGCACTTAAGCCAGCAACAATCGAGGAATCAATGAGAATACCAGTCGGTTCCTCATATTCCTCCGTCTCTGCAACCAAAACAACATTCTAGCATCTTGTTTTAGGTTAGTACACATTCAATATCAACTTTCTCATGCAACCACTAATCCCCACCCGTGGAATGTTTGACTTGATACAATTCTAAGTTTGGGATTGAACATCTTATAATGTACAATTCACCCAAACTTATGCTCTGATACCAACTTATAACACCCTTCATTTATACTAATTTAAATATAGTCAATCGGAAGCGTAAGTCCAAATAGATAGTGATAATTTACATCGTTTTATCAACTTATAAAATTCAACATTTTCAAAACATAATTTATTCAACCGAGGTGTTATATAAAACACTTTGAAACATTATATTATACAAATCCCTTATCAGAGTATTGCCTCGTGGTCAAACGTTCCTGCTAGCCCAACTTCTTGCACACCCATTATTCAAACCGAAACCTGCAAGAAGTGTTAATGTGGGGGATTAGCATAACGCTAAGTGAGCAGATAACTAATCAACAACCTAACTTAGCTCAACAACTTTGTGTACAACAATTATCACTAAACAAGCTAGTACACAATACAATACATCAACAATGCATCAGTTCAACAATGCAACAATTCAACTAATCAACAACACCATAATGAGGATCGGCGGCTCTGTGATAACCATTAACCCGGGAGGCTCCCCAAGAACACTTACCCAACCTATCCGTATGGCCATACGGATGAGACCGATAGCTAGTGATTATCTTCAACTAACACAGGAGGTGTGTTAAACTTTGGATAACCAACTAGCCCAACCAACAGTTCAACAACTCGTTGCCTCATTAACAACTGATGGCCGAAGGCCAATTAACTCAAGTGATCACGTAATCAACAAGTCGCATATTCAACTAGTCAACATATCAACAGTATTATTACTATCAACATAATCATCAATGCAACGGATAAAGTAATAATACGTTACTTGTTGTAACCAAACTTGTTACAACCAAGTTACGCTGAGGATTAGAGATCCACTCACCGACCACCTCAGGCATCCACTCAGTAGTCTAATATCACTGAGCCTTCTGCACATCTGAGAATACAACATGATATCACAAGTTAGTTACTTGTCTCAAAATATATATATATATATATATATATATATATATAACATTATGCCTACATTACAATTAGCATCGTAACAACATGATTCACAATCACCTTTCAATTTATAATTATCATAACCATCTCATCACATTAATCCACTTCAATCATCACTAACCAATATAGTTAAACCACAACTAAGGTTATTAACCTCTACCCTCAACAATTCATCAAACTTCCAATATTTAAGTCTAATGAATACTTAACAATTAAGTTCACACAATCATCATCTTTAATCATCAATTAAGTGTTCTTAATCACCAAAATGCTAATTTTATCTTATAATTCATCATCATCATCAAGTTCATCAATAACCTCAAGAACACTTAATCAAATTCTTTAATTTCAAGTTACAACTAAACTTATAATCATGAATTAGGCACTAACTAACAACAATAACATAATAATAGGCTTCAATTCATGATTTACCAGCTAACCCATAAACTATCTATATGATCATACATAATTTTTCTTTATTTCTATGTTAGGATATAAGTTATAATCCTCATACAAACCTCAACTAGCAATTATATAAGCATAACAAGCTTCAATTTCATATCAATCATTCTAATTCATCATTTACACCAAAACCCATTTCTAAGTTTATGGAAATCTATAAATTGAGACTTACAACATGTTTATGAAGATGATGGAATGATTAATACATGTTATTAAAGCTTAACCAACATCAATTCCACCATTTGAAACCCTAATTTCGGATTAAAGTCAAAAACACTAAAAACCCCCAATTTCTAGGGTTCATGCTACAAGGATTAAAGACTTACATGTTGGTTAGGATGATAATCCATGATCTTTGAAGCTTAAATCGAATTTGGCATCCTTAATTTGATGAAAAGAGGTGATTTAGGAATTAATCTAGGGTTATGTATGTGTATGTATGATCGTGTATATGTATATATGTAGATATATAATGAAAACAATGAACCGACTCAAAATAGAGTATAACATATAATTGGTTAATTTTCATTCCCCGTACTTATCATTGTCTGGAACTAAAAACCATTTGCGGGGAAACATTATTTTATTTTACCGTCAACTAAATAAAATTAAAACACTCAATAATTTATTAGTCACAATAAATTATTCGACTATTTTACCCATTTATTTTCAAATAAATCACCGAAACTATTTTCTGACACATTAAATAAGGATTCACAGTCAGAAAATATTAAATACTACTAGACCCGAGGAACGGATGTTACATAGAGTATCCAGGAGAGTTGTTACTGCTCAGAGCCACAGGAGTCTCAGGCAGGCTGACCCCACTACTGTACTACAGGTCCCGGTTTCATCTCACAGACAGACATACCTGCTTAGGGGCCACATTCAGCAGGGATCACCCATCCCTATCCTTGACAGCCTTGGCATGCCTGCAGGGCCATTTGTTGATCAGTTGATACGAGATGGTATATTTACAGCAGATACTTCAGATGTACCCAGAGGATCTGAGCAGGATGCCTCAGACATAGGTACTAGATATCAGGATGGGATGGTTGACTCCTCATCCGACGGAGAGACATCTGCTGGTCCCATTTCATCATCAGCACCACCAACCAAGCAATAGATTGCTCCGCTTTCTGACTTCTTTCTACTAGACATTTTTATCTTTTGTTATCTGTATTTGATGTACTATTGATGCATAGACGTCATCACTCGTACTATTACCTTATTGTCGTATTCGTATGGTATGACTTTACTTTTCTTACTAGCAGCGATTATATAATTGTTGAGTGGAATGTTTGTTTGATCCAAACAATATTTATCGGAAATCACGACGGAGACGATTGTCGACCACACCTCGGAGCATGCCAAAGACTGTTGGAAATAGTGTCCAAGGTCATAACTAATTAGTAAGACTATTCTAAAGGTAGAGTCCTTTTTGGGTTTCCCTCGATGAACAGTAAGAGAAACAATAAGAGAGATGATATTAATTGGAATTAATATTATAAGTTAATTAACTAGATTGTTAATTTATCAAAGTTGGTAAATTAATTAGAAGCTAAAAGAAATTAATAGAAACAATAAAGAATATTTAATTTGTTTATTAATTGAATATTAATATGAAACAAAATGGAATATTCTGGAAAGCGTATCCAACCGGTGGTTGGAGGGTTCAACCGGCGGTTGGAGGCTAGGGTTTGTAAGGCGGTGTAGACGTGTCATAACTTGGGCAGGAATCAAGTCCAACCGACGGTTGGAAGCTCCAACCGGCGGTTGGAGGCCGAATTCAGTTGTCCCACATCGGCTGGATGACAAACCCCAAGGCATCCTTTTCCCTATAAATAGAGGCCTAATCCAAGGTTTCCAATTATCCCAGATCCGAATTTAATTTGGTTCTTTCTCTCTTTCTCATTCATGATCCTTGTTAGAGTCTTTACGACGTAGAGTCAGGACCCTAGGATTTAGAGTTTCTCTTAGTTCACGGGTGTGAAGCATTAGATGTGTTCTATTTTGGGCACTTGCCATCGAAAGCATGGAAGGTCGAGCAAGGAGTCTGCGTGAAGGTTCTGCAAGGTGATCTACGCATGAGAAATTGGTTTTCTAAAAGGTTAGTATTTTCTCATTTATCTATTTATTTTGTTATTGTTAATAGCTTTATTAAGTCAAGGTCCTTTAGGGTTTAGTTTCCTAAGTTGCTCTAGATTAATCGTTATTTTCCGCTGCATATGTTAATCTAGTTAGGGAATAGAAAACCCAACAGTGGTATCAGAGCGTAGGCTTAATAAGGTTAGCTATACAAAATGAAGATAAATTATATTATTTAGAAATAAAACTCTCTTTTGTCCAAATCACTAAATTAAATATATATGTACAATAGATTTATATATGTATACAGTTAATTTATTTACTAATCAGACCTTAGTATTTTAATGGTTTAAAATATATGCTCAATTTTAAAATGTTTTAAAATAGAACCCCGAACCTTAAATGTTTAAGAGAGACCCTATATATAATATGATTTATATATATGTATCAAATAAGTCTAAACACATCGTCAGTCAATTGATAAATCGGCTCACCCATAGAGAACAAACTATAAGAGAGGTATAAGGCGGGTCACTTTGCTTCCCTAAAGATGTAGGTTTTTAATAGGCTTCACGCTGACCTGCTTCTCCGCTTCTTTGTGCGTTCAATGGAGCTACCGAGGACTTTTGATAGGATGATGTCAAGATTAAAAGTAGACTTAAAATAGTAAAACAAAATCCCGTTTTAGCTATAGGAAATGTGAATAGTATGCTAACCCATGAAAACCGCACATTTCTCGTATGAACTGTTAATGGAGCGTGTGTGGTTAATCGGCATATTAATATGAGGACATATAGAGAGGTGATGTGGGACTCGCGATTCTTGAGCATACTCGAGCCGGGCACCACGCGGGGTTTGCATGGTTAGTTCACCATCTAGTTCATGATCCTCGGCATCCCAGTCATGAATGGTAGATGAGCATAATCGAGATTAACAGACCATTGATAGGTATCAATGAATCTCAAAGATCTAGGAGTTTCATAGAAATGAAATAGACAAGTATTTTGTTATATGATTACGGCGACCCTTTTCATAAAACTGAAAATATAGATCCTAACCTTAATTATAAATTGGGTAATTAATTAAGGAATAGTCAGACTAACTAAAATAGTTTTATCTCAAAATATCTGTTGCAAATGGTAATAATCCTCACATTCCCAATTCCGCAAATAACCTAAACTTCTCACTACTCTCAGTTCTTGGGAGGGAAAGACTTACCAGTTCAAAATGTATGGACAGGTGATGAAACCCTAGGTTCACTCTAAGGAACAAGGAGTATGTTCTCGATGAGCTGTGAAACCGTAGGTACGAGAACAAGGAGTATGTTCTCGACGAGAACAAGGAGTATGTTCTCGACGAGAATAAGGAGTATGTTCTCGATGAGCAAATTCCCACAAATGATAATGATTCAACCCAAGAGGAGATTGAAGCTCACCGGAAATATTATGTTGTTTGATACTAAGTTTTGGTCTATATAATTTTGTTCGGTCAGTCAGCTGTCTACAAACAGTTTGTAACCTCATGTTAAATGGTTTTGAATGAGAAAGAGACCTCTATAATGGAACTCCCAAAAGTAGTTGACCAAGGGATCAATAAGATTGATGTGCCCTCTAGCTCAGCAGCTCCTGTGTTGTCAATTGGTCATGATGCAAAGGAAAGAAAGAGATCTGGAATAGCTATGAATGGAAAGTCCAATCGTAGGGCTAAGAGAAAGATTGAATCTGAAATTGCAACGACAAATTATCCAAAGGAATCAGTATGTTATACTACAACACAGAGGAGCGCTAGAAGCGTTGCTGCCCAAAATATCTGAAGGACCTTAAAGACAGTAAGGTTGAAAAGGATTCAGGTATATAAATGATCGAACTCCACGATACTACGGCTTCTAATTCATAGGTCTTGGATACAGGGTGTGGTACTCACATTTGCACTATATTACATGGCCTAAAGGAAAGTAGAAGTTTGAAGCATGGAGAGCTCAACTTAGTCATGGGAAACAAGAGAGTCACGCCCATTGGAAAGTTTGAGCTCATGCTAAAATCTGGAGTTAGGATACATTTAAATAATTGCTGTTATTCGTCAGAAATGACAAGAAACATAGTTTCATTCATGCTTGTTTAAGGATAATTATCAGTTTTCATTGGATAATGAAAATGGTGATAAAACGCTTCCTTGCAAAGGCATATATGAACATGTTGAATATGTTAGCAAAGGAATTTAAATGATGGTTCGTCTAAAGAGCTTGACAAATCCAAATTGTGGCAATATCGTCTAAGGCACGTAAACAAGAAAGAATATCGCCCAAACTCCAAAAGTATAGAGTGTTGGAATCATTCGACCTTAAATAAGATGATGTATGGAAATCTTGTTTATTGAGCAAGATGACTAAATCACTATTCACATGTTATATGAAAGAAGTGATGGATTGTTCGACTTGGTATACATGGATGTATGTCGACCATTCCGATGCGCCATAAAAGATGGAAATCGCTACTATGTTGCTGATTACTTCAGTAGACATGAATATGTTTATCTGAGTAAACATAACTCAGACACTTTTGAAGGTTCAAAAGGTGTTAGGACGTAATATAGAGAACCAAATGGGCAGAAAGATAAAGGTACTCCGATCCGATAGGGGAAGAGAAAACCTTAGTATCGAGTTTCTTGATCATCATAGACATCGTGGAATAGTTTTGTAAATTGACTCCTCCTAGAACACCATAGCTGAATGGAGTAGCTGAAAGGAGAAGTAGAATCCTGTTAGACAAGGTTCAATTAATGATGAGTCAGGTAACACTTCTAGTAAGCTTATGGGGTTAGGCATTTTAAAAGATTGCACATATCTTAAATCTAGTACACCAAGAAAGTTTCTAAGATGACTTATGAGATGTGGAAGAGAAAAATTTTTTCTCTTGTGCACATCCAGATCTGGGGTTGTGAAGTTATCATTGGACGAGAAACTTATCACTGACTAGAAGCTGGATCTGAAAAGTATCCTTTTATCGGTTATCCACAGAAGTCGTTTAGATATTCGTTGCTCAAAAGGGAATGTTTCTTGAGAGAGAAATAATATCTAAAGAGGACAGTGGGAGTACAATTGATCTTGAAAGGATTCAAGGATCGACCGATGACGAAACTATGGTAAACACTGACATTCAACAAGAGATGGTAACACCTGTTGAACTTGATGACATATCCTTTCCCGCTCGCAGTTGTAGAGTTAGCAAACCTCCTCGGTTCTATTATGGTTTCCATAAAGAAGAACAAGATAAGATTAGTGATAGTACACTAAGTGAATTAGATGCACCTGCTAACTACTAAGGAAGCGATGGCAGGCCCTGAGGCTGCTAAATGGAAGGAAGCTATGAAAGGTAAGATTCAGCTTATGTCTGACAACCAAGTTTGGAATTTGGTTGGCACTACACTCAGTCTCAAGACGGTGAGTTGTAGGTGTATCTTCAAGAGGAAGATATACATAGATGGGAAGTACACACTTATGAAGCTAGGATGGTAGCGAAGGGCTATACTCAAACCTTCGGGATTGATCATGAGAAAACCTTCTCACCAATAGCTGAAATAAAGTCAATTAGGATATTGCTTACAATAGCTACATTTTATGGTTATGAAATTTGGCAGATGAATATCAAAACCACTTTTCTTAACAGGAAATTGACAGAGGATGTGTTCAAGGCACAACCGGAAGGTTTTGAAAATGCGAAGTATCCTAATAGAGTGTACAGGCTTCAGAAGGCCATTTATGGACTTAAACAAGCTTCTTGTAGCTGGAATCTCTGCTTCCATGAGAAAGTCAAACAGTTCAGATTTTCTAGAAGCAAAGATGAGTCCAGCATATGTGTCAAAGTCAGTGGGAGCATTGTAGTCTTCCTGGTATTATATATGAATAATATAATACTCATAGGAAATGTAATCCCAACATTACAAAGTGTAAAGAGTTGATTGGTTGAATATTTCGCTGTGAAAGATTTGGAAGATACAATATATTCTTGGTATAAAGATTTACAGAGACATGTTGAAAACATCTCAAAGGACTTAACCAGGACAAGTACTTAAAATGAAATTTTAAAAAGTTTTAAAATGGAGAATTCTAAGAAAGGGAATCTACCCTGACATCATGGCATAAAAATTACTAAAAGATTAGTGTCCAAAGACTGCACAAGATTGGACTAAATGAGTCGAGTCCCATATGCTTCGGCTAAAGGATCGATCATACATGCCATGAAGTATACAAGACCCGATGTCTCATTTGCTTGGAGCATAATGAGTCGACATCAGTAGAATCCTGGTAAAGGTCACAAAACAGCTGTAAATAATATTCTTAAGTATTTGAGATATACTAAAGATAGGTTCTTAGATTATGATGGAGAAGAGAAACTTAGAGTAACAGTTAATATTGATGTAAGTTTACAAACAGATAGAGATGATAGTCGTTCACTGTCTGGTTGGGTACTCTTACTGAATGGGGGAACGATACGTTTGAAAAGTTCAAAGCAAGATACAATAACAGATGGGAATCTGAGTATATTGAAACTTGCAAGACCTTAAAAGAAGTCATAAGGATGAGAAATTTCATTAGTGATCTTGGAGGTGTACCAATAGAACGAATCCCAATGAAATATTATGTGATAACGGAAAGTCCCAAAGCACATTGAAATAAAATACCATTTTGTTTAAAGGAAGGTAGAAAAGAGACACATGATTGTGAAGGAAACACAATCAGTAAACATGCTTGGAGCATAGGTTTACGAAATAAAGTTTTAGTTGTTAGTTTGATTTTGAAACATTACAAATATTGATGGGAATTTGAATAGACTTGGTGATAAATAATGGAGATTATTTATTGGAAGGAGTTCTACCATTTACTATCGTTTGTCGTTGTGTTTCAACTTTTGCATGTTTAGAAATCACTTCCTGAGTAATTTATTTTACTCAAACCTCCTCAGTCGATCACACTATAGGAAGTATGTGGTGAATTAAGATTGTCATGGAGCGTTAGTAGATTGTCTATGGAGATTAGACATTGCATGGAGATTGCTGCAACACTCATGGGTACTTAATGGGGATTTAAGTATAGGAGAAACCCGCACTCATGGAAATTACTTCATGGATTGAAATCACGCGTAACTCTGAGATGATAATATCTTATATTCTTAAAATGGAGATACATTGAGTTCCGAATTTTCAAGTCTGTTATACTTTAGTTTATTCAAACGCTATGCGTAAATGTCAGTCATAAAGGATACGCTAGGTATGACATGATGAGTTAACTAGTGCTATGTATGCGAAATTTATTTGTTCCTTTTGCCTAAGAGGAAAAGCGATATCCATGGGCCCTCTGATGATTAAATGTTGATTCATAAAGTGCTTGGCCAAGCCAGGACTAAATTGATATGTACAATTCTGTAGTCCCATATAGTCAAATTGATCGAAAATCAGAAAACATAATCTTGAATCTGGAGATTGATTAAATCCATGTCCTAGTTTCATACGATATTTGAAACAAAGGAATATATGATTACTTATCTAAAGGACTGTCACTGGATATGATCAGAGTTCAGCAGATGCATTGGATGGCACTCTCTACTTAGGATAGAGATGGACTAATAGTAGTTGATGACTTGTCCAAGTGGGAGACTGTTGGAAATAGTGTCCAAGGTCATAACTAATTGGTAAGACTATTCTAAAGGTAGAGTCCTTTTTGGGTTGCCCTCGATGAACAATAAGAGAAACAATAAGAGAGATGATATTAATTGGAATTAATATTATAAGATAATTAACTAGTTTGTTAATTTATCAAAGTTGGTAAATTAATTAGAAGCTAAAAGAAATTAACAGAAATAATAAAGAATATTTAATTTGTTTATTAATTGAACATTAATATGAAACAAAATGGAATATTCAGGAAAGCGTATCCAACCGGCGGTTGGAGGGTTCAACCGACGGTTGGAGGCTAGGGTTTGTAAGACGGTGTAGACATGTCATAACTTGGGCAGGAATCAAGTCCAACCGGCGGTTGGAAGCTCCAACCGGCGGTTGGAGGCCGAATTCAGTTGTCCTACATCGGCTGGATGACAAACCCCAAGGCATCCTTTCCCCTATAAATAGAGGCCTAATCCAAGGTTTCCAATTATCCCATATCCGAATTTAATTTGGTTCTTTCTCTCTTTCTCATTCATGATCCTTGTAAGAGTCTTTACGACGTAGAGTCGGGACCCTAGGATTTGGAGTTTCTCTTAGTTCACGGGTGTGAAGCATTAGAGGTGTTCTATTTTGGGCACTTGCCATCCAAAGCATGGAAGGTTGAGCAAGGAGTCTGCGTGAAGGTTTTGCAAGGTGATCTGCGCATGAGAAATTGGTTTTCTTAAAGGTTAGTATTTTCTCATTTATCTATTTATTTTGTTATTGTTAATAGCTTTATTAAGTCAAGGTCCTTTAGGGTTTAGTTTCCTAAGTTGCTCTAGATTAATCATTATTTTCCGCTGCATATGTTAATCTAGTTAGGGAATAGAAAACCCAACAAAGACTACAAGCGACAGGTCTACAAAAGAGCAAACTTTCGACGAGTAGCCGACATGAGCTCAGCAAATCTCTAGTGGAGTAACTCCATTCCAAACTTTCTATCCATAAAACCTTGATTTTCTTAACCGATATCTCCAAAAGCTAAGTGTGGGATTTTCATAACCACACAAAACACTTAAGTAACATCCAGAAATTAGTAGAAATTCTAAAGTGTGGGATACTTCAACAAGAGGTATTATATACATAGATTCGAACATTAGGGATAATGTTCCTCTAAGTGTGGGATATACGGTTCATAACCGCAAGTTTGACCTCTTGCCCGTAAAGTAAACAACATTTTCATAAAAGGCTAAAAATAGAGAAAATTTTCAAAATTTTTGATTCAAAAGCAATTTTTTAGAAACGCTATAAACCAAAAATATAATTTACAGTAAGAAAACAAATTTCAATTTGAACCAAAAGTTTTCTTTAGAACAAGATACAAACGGAAAAAGGCAACACATGGCTAGGCACACTTTGACCAAAATATTCGATTCGTGAGTTTCGAGCCCATTATAAGCATTCATCTTTAATGCTTCACTTTTCGTTTCATGTGTGTGCCGATGTATTCATTGGAATTAGAACTTTCTCTTGTAATACATTTCGAGATCACATCGATGAGTGCCATACGTGGTATAGGTACAATCATTCTCGATATTTTCTAAGGAGTCCCCGTCATCTCCATTCAAAACTAACTCAACCACCAAAGATTCCGCCCACTCTTTACACCCACTATTCATACAAAACCAAACTTCCACCTACTCTTCACACCCACTATTCAAACAAAATCTTCCTTTTCCATTGTCATTCCGAAACAACAAGAATAATCTCTTCCAGGTCTTTTTCAGAGTCACTCTCAATTTATCATATTTCTATAAGAAAAGTCAAAACAACTTCGTAACCCCGTGCCAAAAGAAACCCCCGAACATGGAAATATCTCTCGATGGGCTAGGCATTATAAAAAAAAAAGAAAAGAAAGAAAGATGTGCGCTAGCTCCACTCAAGAAATTTCAAAGGGGAAATCAAAAATCCAAAAGGGAAAATGCAAAACCATATTTTTCAAGAATCAGAGAAATTTCAAAGAGACTTTCTCGAAAGAAATATAACTTCGTTTTAGAAAGATGCGAAGACAAATACCCAAAAACATTTTCCATTTCTAACCACCACATACTTTTCCTTAATTCCTCAACACCAAAACCCCGATTCCTTTCTAAGATGTCGTGAAGGATTAGTACCATTCTCATCCAAGTGATAGAGATTTGATTCTTGATCAAGCCTATGGCGAAGATGCTACATGACTGGCTATCTGAGTGATTGACACTAGTAAGTAGGAAACCCTAAACACTTTAGTGATTTGAGTGACCCACTGCGAGGATTGCCTAGTCATGAATATTCTCCATCAAGATTGCCCGAAGAAAGTATCGAATTCTATGTAAACTCGAGCTTCTGTTGAAAGATCTTTCACAACTGGAACGTTATAGTCTTTGGGAAATACCACTTCTAAAAGATGAGCGATTAGAACCTCTCTGAGAGGCTTTTGACGAATGAGTTTGCTTGAGGACAAGCAAAAGTCTAAGTGTGGGATACTTGATATCGCGTAAAAAGTCACGTTTTTACTATCGATATCTCTCTCATTTTAGAAAAAATACTTGGCAAATGAGCTCAAATATTACATTAATCGATGATATTTTGTCAAGTAGGTTAAAATAAGGGAGCACGAGAAAAATCAAGTAAAACGGTCAAAAAACGAAGATTCCACGCGCGTTTGAAGATTCAAGGCAACCAAGACAAGATTTCAAGTAAAAAGAATCGTCTCAGAGATTTCTCCATACCAAAGTCTCCGTTTTCAAAAATCGAACCTAACGCAAAAAGAATCACCAAAAAGGGATAAAAAATAAAGATTATACGCGCTGCAAAATATTCAAAACATTCGGGACAAGACATCTCAAGATAGTAAAATCATCTCAGGGAGTTCTTTACCTCAAAGTCTTCGTTTTTAAAAATTGATTCCAACGCAAAAATAATCATCGCAATCGGACGCATAACGAAGGAGATACGCACGAAAACACGAACAAAAGAGGTTGTACGGGAGCTGTGGGCCGCTGACGGCCTGCCGCCAACCGCCGCTGGGCGACGCCGGCTGCCTTTTTGTGTCCTTGGGCCGGTGCTGGCTCCGGTCCGACCGGTGTAAATCCTTAGTTCTTTGGATCGATAACGAGGTTATCTATAAGTATTAAGGTGCGGAATCCCTTAATACTAGTTATATGATTATATAACGTTTAATCGCTTTCCTATCACGATTATAATTACTAATATGCTTTGTTTTGATATTAACCAATGTTAAACCCTCAAAACCTAGCCTTTAGAATACTTTACTTGCTCTGGATCGACTTCAATTCGCACAGATTTAGAATAGCAAAAGTTAATGATTTTCTAAACCTAAAATCATTATTTATACGTCTCTGCTCGCACCGCAATGGGCCTGCGACCTGAGTTGACTCGCAGCCCAAGTTTGGCCCGCGAACTGGTCTTAGTTCGCTATCACTCTTGCGAGCCCAGATCTCATCTCGCAGTCTCATTACTTGCGACTTAAGATCTCAGTACGCATAAACTAACTTTAGTTCGTAATCGATATTTGTCTAACACTTTATCATAACAATATATTTAACAAGTATTAATATCAAACTGATATCTTTTATTTACAAATCTAAACCAATGTACATACTTGATTATAATAATACTAGTCCTATTACAAGCTAGATCTGTTATCACAAAACATGTCTCAACAACCGGTGTCGGCTCGGGTCCGACCGTTGCCGGTTTCTTTTTGGTCTGTGCGCCACCTTTTTCGTCCGGTAAGCGTACCGCGCACGCTTTTTCGCTAAAATGAGCCTAACTTCGCTATCGTGAGCCGGATTTCAACTATAAATATACCCTTGGATTCGTAATTGAAAAACAAACACTCCTAAGCTATTTTCAGCTTCAATTTCTCACTCTAGAATTTTCTTTAATTTTTGTAATCTTTCTCACTCTAGGATTAGTATAATTAATCTTCGGATTAAATTAGGAACTAGAAGGAACAATCGGAATTGAAGATTTTCTTTGTACGTGCGACGAGTTTGTCAATTATAATAATACGCTGCTACACTTTTATTTTCAGAGTGATATCTAATTCCTCTTTCATACTCGTTTTATGTTATATTTAATTATGCATTATTACTTGGTATGTGATTTATTTATTGCCATGAATTGCGAGTAGTTTATTATTGTGATTGTTGAGATTTAAATAATTATAAGTACGGATGACATTATATAATCAATGTGAATGTTCGTGAAGTAATATAACGGCCCCGATTCGACTGTTCTCAAATATAGTACTGGAAACGCTTTATGCGAAGTACAAACGTATGGAAGTCTGAGAACGACCGAAGGTAGTCATATTACGGAATCAGCTCTAGTTTAACATTGGAATTCCGAAAGGATAATACAATTTCATAAACTAACTGGTATATCCTACGAAAGTCAAAACACTGTAAAATAATGTTCATAAACACATTCAGATAAATGGGAATTAATAACTTTTGTGTTGTTTAGGCTTTATGAACTTAATTCTAATTTATGGAGTACCCTTCCTGGTTATCCATGTGACTGCAACCTAGTAATTAGGAACTGATCAATCTTAATAAAGGTAAGTAGTTATCTGTGCCCATAACATGCAATAAGTAAGACTCGGTGAGACCACTCGTATATATTACGTTTACATTTCTACATTGCTTTACATTTAATTAGTTTAAGAGTGTCATTTCACAGTCAATTACTCTTGACCACATATTGGACGTAAGAAGCCATGGAACTACTTTATAAACAACACTGTTTATTACTGAAAGGCATGGTCTGCATATGAAACACGTTTTAGCAAACTGCGAATAATCCAGGGATGTATAACTGTTTGAAAAGGAGAGAATTAAGTCATAAGTTGAAGTAACCAGAACTTAAACAGATTCAAACGAAGACTCAGAATTGAAAGTATAAGTCCAAGTGACTTAGGATACTTAAACCACTAGGTCTTGCATAATCGACGGTCTAAATACATAACGTTACTAATCAGTTGCATAACTAATTAATAGGTAAACTGTTTTAGGAGTTAAGAATGGTCGGACCTATGAGTCGATACGCTGCTGATTCATGCACCTTGGTATTTCACCAAAATAGGTTGCTTACTTTGCAACTAGGTAAGTATTGGAAGTTTTGCGTATTGCTCCGATCAGAATCACGATAACCTAGCTCCTAGTGAGATGCCAATGGGAAAATTAATTGGTAGGGCTCTAGTGTTTACACCTAATAGTATGCTTATTTAATTTAGTGGTGTCTCCGTTTATTCTGTCATCCCGAAACACTAATTATTGAAATCTCAGCAATCACACTTATCTTTACCTACTTTCTTGTATTTTAATTTTCTGCATTTTAATTATCCGCCTTTAGCTTAAAACCCCAAACCTACCTACTTTGTTTCATCCTAAATACTTCCCTACCAAAAGCACCAGTTTTAATCCACATTACGTAGCGATCTTTAGAACTATCTTAGGTCATACTTACCACTTACTAACCAAAGTAGGTAGTACGTATAATTAAGCCCCGCAAAATACAAATTTAAAACCCCTGACGTCCATTTGAGCTGCAAGTCGGAGATAACTAACGACGATCTCTGCCTGTGAATAACGTGCCGTTCAGGTGGCCATCAACTTGTTGTTCATATTGTTGTTTATCATTACAAGTAATTCATCTTCCTTATTAACAACTGTGTTTCCGCCAATTCTTGTTAATCATTCAAAGCTAGTGTAATTAGTTGTAATCTTGGTTAAGATCCAAGTCGATCTTGACAAGTGGTATCAGAGCTTGTGTTAGCTTTGAAGATACGAAGATCTGGGTGGTTAGCTTTGCTGTATTGAGGTTTAGGATCAATTAGGCTTGATTAAAAATGTCTTATGAAGTGGTAGATGGTGTTCAGGTATCAAAGATACCCATACTCAAACCAGATGAGTTTGATATGTGGAGAAACATAATCAAGCAACACATGTTGCTTACAGACTATCAGATGTGGGACATTGTGAAAAATGGTCCATAATACAAAACTGATGCTAATGGTGTCAGGCTACCAAGAACACCACCAACAACTGATGCAGAAAGAAGAGAAAGAGGCATAGAGTACAAAGCTCTTAGCGCTTTGTTGGTTGGACTACCAAATGAGTATCAAAAGAAGTTTGAAAAATGTGAAGATGCAAAGGATCTCATGGAAGTTATTGCAAAAAGGTTTGGTGGTAATGAGAACACCAAAAAGAACAAGAGATCTTTGCTCAAATAGCAGTTTGAGAACTTTGGTTCTGCAAAATCTGAAACTTTAACACAAACCTTTGACATGTTTTCAAAGTTAGTAGGTGATCTTGAGAACCACAATGTTAAGATTGACAAGACTGATCTTAACAGGAAGGTTTTGAGATCACTTGGAGATTAATGGACCATGTACACAGTAGGTTTAAGACAGGGCAGTGATCTAGACGACAAGGAGTTGGATGACTTATATAATGATCTTAGATCATTTAAGCCTGAAGTAGAAAACAAGAAACAATCTGCTATGTACACTCAAAATACTCAGAATGTTGCCTTCATGTTATTAGGTAGAATGCAGGTAGATTCCAAAACATATGGATCTACATCCACTGCAACAACTTCAGGATCTGGATCTAGATCATCGTCACAAGATAGATCTTGTGATCAAGTTTTGGAAGCCTTCTTTGCTGGTCATGTGAACTCATAACTGACTAATGAAGAGCTTGAGCAGATCAATTGTAACAACCCGCTTACCATGACACAATATTGTCCGCTTTGCCCGCAGGCGCACGGCTTTGCTCTTGGCGACCACATACTTCCCAGGATGGTCACCCATCCTGGATCTGCCCTCGCTCGAGCACGCTTAACTGCCGTGCTCTTGCGACAATCTGCCACCTGTGGTCCCAAAACGCGTTGTGTCATTTAAACGCCTTGTTACCCTTATAAGCCCCAGCATCCCTCATGTCCATGGGCGATGTGGGATCAGCCTAGGGTGTTACATCAATCCTAATGATCTGGAAGAAATGGACATAAAATGGCAGATGGCCATGATCACTATGAGGGCAAAGAGGTATATTCAGAGGACAGGAAGGAATAACTTTGCATTAAAAAGGGAAGATAATATAGGGTTTGACAAGAGCAAGGTAGAGTGTTACAACTACCACAAAATGAGTCATTTTGCCAGAGAATGCAGATCAGGAAGGCAGGATGGCAACGTGCAGAGATCTGGAGGGATTAATGGAACAAGAGGGTTTAATGGAGCACAAAGAAGAAATATTACAGTTCAAGCTCAAGGTCAGGGTGCTACAGAAAATGCACGGGTGTCACAAGATGGGTTAGGATTAGACCGGAGTGACCAAGCTAAGCATGAAGTTCAGAATCAAGCACTCATGGCACAAATAGAAGCTGAAGCATCTGATGAAGTCCCATATAAGGTACAAGCTAAATTATGTTCTTCTGTATGCAAGAAAACTGTTAAACACTATAGAGATCATAATGCTAAAATTTGTGAGGAACTCAGAGAATGGGACATCAGAAATAGGCACACAATCACAGCCATAGAAGACCTAGAAAAACAAATCAAAGCATACCAAGTAAATGACACTCAATTTGGTTATGACATTGTGACTCAAATAGTCATGTTTTTAAGGGAAATATTCTACACTTTTTGGACGCATCTTTAGTGAAAACATTCCAAAATGATCATTATTTACTAAAATTCACTAAAGTGGTCCAAATATAGGCATTACTACAGAATTCACTGAAAACGTCCAAATAACAAGCAAATCAAGACGAATAAACGTGCACAAAATCCTCCGGCCTCATTTACCTTATGAAGATCACATACTAACTTCATTATATGATAAAACAGGTAAAATCGAGACGAGAAAATCAAGAATCATGCAAATCGGATAAGGAACGGAGAAGACTGAGCGGTATCAGACACCTATAAAGTCATTTCAGCTATGATTAAGCTATACACATCCAATTTCAGTGAAATTGGCATCATTAGAAGCGTAATGGAATTACGAAAACACAAGCGAAAGAATCGGGTTAAACGGACGCATAACGAAGGAGATACGCGCGTTTTAAGCAACGAGCGAAATCAGACGGAAGCCGTATACGGCCTAGGGAACCGTATACGGCCCTATACAGACCGTATACGGCCTTGTATAGACCGTATACGGCACTATACAAGCTGTATACGGTCCCCCCTTCCCCAATTGGTGCTTCGTTCGCTTGTACGTGCTGTTTCACGAGTTGTACGTGTGATTTTGAGTTTTGCCTATAAATAAGGATACCAACGTCCTCATTCTACACACCTCAACACACCAACACATTCTCACACTTTTGTCATTTATCTCTTTCTTTTACTTTCTCTCTCTAGCACTACTCTTAGGAGTTAGAGGAGAAAGGTTAGGGCTGAGCTTACGGTTCGAATCTAGAGGAAGGTTTAGCTTGGTAATCTTGTTGTAACGAGTTTTTCAAGTTCAGACTATTTGTAATCCTCAGTATTACACTGCTGTATTCCCGTTGATATCTAAACTTTACTTACTGTTATAATGTTTGTGCTTTATGTTATTTCAGTTTGTGCTTTACTTATTATGATGTTTATAGAGTAGTTTAATATTGTGATTGTTGAAATGTATGTAAGTCCCTAGTTCTAGGATCGATAACTTCGTTATCTGTAGTATTAAGGTGCGGAATCCCTCAATACGGTGTTATCTTACTAACAACGAGTAAGTTCGTAATTGCGTATACTAATACTTAGCTTTAAACGATAATACATCAAAGCCTAGCCGTTAGGTTTATTTTCTCTGGATTTATCAAATTCGCAGATCAGAATAAATGCCAAAAGTTATCAAAAAGTGTTTTGTTTTTCATCCTTGAAAAACAATATATACGTCAGCTCGTCTCGGCTCGCATGGGCCTGCGAGTTCAGCCCAACTCGCAGCCCAAGCCCAGTATAGGACTCGGCTCGCCAGACTAATGCTTCGCGAGTTCAGGTCTCACCTCACAGCTCAACTCGCTGCGACTTGAGATCTCGACTCGTCTCGCATAAAACGTATATACTAAAAACATATTTCGTCTATCTTTAATACTAAATATTAATAACAAAACGAATATGCATTTACAAATCCAAACCAATGTACAAACATAATAATAATTACACCAGTCCTATTTCAAGCTAGATCTGTTGTCACAATCTATGTCTCAACAGACTCCCCCTTGACAATAGCTCTTGCGTCTTTATCTTCACGCTGTCTTTGGTCTTCATTTGTAAATCTTACTACCTGCGTAAATCTTCATCTTGATACAAGTTTTAACCATCAACTGATAATCTCTTGCTAAATCAGCCCATTCAATAGTCGTCAAAATTCTGTTCTCATTTAACTTTAACAGATCATTTCTCGACATATTCATCAGGTGTCGATGATCATAAACTCTGAAGATTTATCTTTCACCACTTTCAACCTCATCATCAGCTTCAACCATAACAGCTTCTCCAGTTCCTGAATCCACGTGCCAACTCTTCATATTTCCCAGAATATCCTGTGGCATTGTCTTCAGTGGAATCTGCTGTATGCATCTAACAGCTGGATATATCTTTTTCCTTCTTCTTCTTCCAGTTCTTTGACTTTTCTCTTGTAGTTTCACAGTCTTTCCCTTTCTTGGCTTAATCTGAACAAACTTATTTGAACCAACTTCAGTTCTAATAATTCGTTCAACACGTTTAGCATAATCATCATTACTTGGATTATTGATCTCCAATCTAGCCAAGTCACGTATCTCATAACGTGGTAAAGAGCTAAAAACTGCAAGCTTTCGCTCAAAATATTGAACTCCATCAAACCTTTTAATAGCAAAAAGCTTCAGCTCAGAGTCAAAGTACCATCCAACAATCCCTTTACGAGGAACACGTTTTCCCGTAATATCTACTTCTGAAACTCCAATCTTCTTCTTCTGCTTTGGAAGTTTCCTAAGAAAAACAGCAGGATTCTTGGTAGGAATCAAAGTTTCATCATCTTCTGAATCGGTTGAGTCATCGATTTCTTCATCTACATCGACAATCATTGGACCTTGTTCATTTTCAATAATAACTTCTGTCCTAGATGGGCTCACATGGTGTTCATCAATATTTGCATCTGGATCCACACCAATATCTTGCACAATCTCAGGTACAGGAGTCCAATCAGTAGGTGGTAGAAATTCTCCATCCTCAAGATCAAAATCAATGTCTTCATCTATATCATCAAAAATATCATCTTCCGAATCAGATAGATCAAGCATTTCCAATCCTAAGAGAAAACCACAAATACAAATAAATATTAATAATTAAAACTCTCTTATCGATTTCCCCGAATCAACCTAAGAATTTCTTTATTAATCCTTTTGTATTATTAAACCTAAAATATAAACGCAATTTACATATAACTTATAAAATCTTTTATTGATTACCCTGAATCAATCCAAAATCTCTTAAGTCTTATTAACCTACTTAACAAATAATAATTAATTTTAAATTCTAATGCATTGTGAATAATCACCAAACATTTAAATTTACTATTAATTACCTTATATAATTTCCAAGTGTTAATTGATCTCATTTATTATCAATTTAACCTTTAAATTATATATCATTTGTCTAGTTAACTAATACATTTTTAACTTGTTAATTACTTATATACCTTACGGTCTTAAGTCCATAATCAAATCTAAAATGCATATGTTATTATAAAATTTTGACTGCCGAAATTAAGCGGAACACGCCGCTCGACTACTCAATGAGTCGGAAGTCTTTCGATCACTATTTTATCTTAACACAATTACATAAACTTAAATTACATCAAATATATTTTACTTAAAATAATAATAACCCTAAGCCAAATATATTTACACAATAATATTAAGTTTACATTTGTTCACTACAAACTATTACAAATATTACAGTACTATGATAATACTAAGCTATCTTACCAGCTTCAGTATCACCCGGTACAGTCTTATCTGCACTTGTACCCATTCCATAACCACTAGCACCAGCATGACCACCAGACTCCCCCTGAATCGTAGCTTGCTCACCAGTCTTTGAAGGACCAGTCTGCTCACCACCTTCTGGTGCATTGGGATCATCATCTCTGTCAGAGTCTCTTTTCCTTCTCAGCTCATCCTGCTTACATGACTCCAGATATACCAATACCTCCCCCTGAGCAGACTGTCCTGAATTAACTCTTAACACCAAACGTTCTAAGTTATCAAGCTTCAGTCGCTGGGTATTGAAATCATCAAGTAACGTATTATGAGTCTTCAGCAGTGTATTGTAAGCTTGACTCTGTTCAAGTACTTGCTGACCAAGAGTAAGATTGTTCACAACCAACTCTGGAATCCTAGCAACAACCTTCTCTAACTCCTTCACTTTCGACTCCAAGGATGTAATCCTTTCAGCATCAGTCGTCGGAGTAACAGGTATTGTTCTGGGTCCAGGCGGTGTAAGAGACTCAATATGCCAGTCTCTGGTCAGAGGTGTATGAGGCTGAGACAAAGCTTGCGTAAGTAAGTTTGCCGCAAATCTAGCTCCTTTATTCGTCGGGAATTTCGCCGCACGAACTAGATCAGCAACCTCATGCTGTAAAGTTAAACACAATTAAAATCAGTTATTGTTACAGATTACTCTGTCTCAAACTCTAATTAATTGCATAACACTCATAGTTATAGAACTTATATCTCATACCTGAAGCGGTACAGATATCTGTTCAGAAACCACCGGTGTATCCTTCTCCACCTGTGGTGTATCTTGAGCCACTGTATACAGAATTAACTGTCTCAGTTCAACTCCTGATAAACAACAAGTTAAGATTATTTAACTTTTATAATCAATACTAACCTTCTCTAATAGTTAGCGTTCTCGGACGCTTCATCAATTGAGCATCAATCTTCTCAATATCTTCCTCCATAATACTCTTACCCTTCCTCTTCTTTTCAGAAGCAGATGGAGGAGGAGAAGGTGTATTTTCAGAATTCTCATCTGAAGCCGTCTCGCCATCACGACCTCTAGATGATCTAACAGGATCCTAAATGTTGAATATATTTAACATTTATGATTAGCATAAAGCTCTATCATACAAGTTCTATATATTTAAGATTAATCAGATATAATACCTCAGTCGGTACAACAACTGATCTATCAAGCTGTATCTGCTCCCCCTCAAGTATTACAACTTCTGGTTTGCAGCCTCAGCTTCAGCTTCCTGTTCGTTTAATGATATTTATATTTTAAAATCAGAAATAATATCCAATTAACTAAATATCTATATCATTACATAAATAAAAGATTACCTCAGGTGGTGCAAAATAACTATCAATATCCTGAAGCAAAGGATTCGTCGCATCATCATTTTGCTCCAAAACCTCCTGAACAATCTGAGCAGCAACATCTGGGTTCACCTGTTCCCCAACATGTGCAGGTTGTTCCAAAACATCCTCTAAAAGCTCTTGTGGACCTTCAGCAGGAGCAGCAGCAGCAGGAGCAACAACATCTAGCCAACCATGATTTGGTGGCGTCACGTAGTTTGGGTCAATAATATACCCAAAGAGTGGTCTGACCTCAGGTTTCACCACTCCCTCTTTCCTCACTGTCTGCATAAACATGGCGTTATACCCTCGATGATCAATCGTATTAACCACTAGATGTGGTTCAGGTATAGCCAAATCCGGTAGACGCGCATGGATAATCAACATGCAAAACCTCGGGTACACCAAAAACCTTGATCTAACAGACCCCGATATCTGTTTCGCAATCTCACCAAAAAGATAATCACAAAAACTGTATGGTTTATTATAAACAAGTGACAGTGCAGCCGATAAAATAGCAGGACTCAACTCATCAAATCCACCCTTCTTCGCTACAAAAACGATATTCATCACGTGCCAGAGAAACCTCCACTGACCAATAACCAGAGGTTTCTGGAACTGACGTCCACGTCTATCACCCGTATAACCCATACGGCCTATAGCACCCTCTATAAAATCCATAGGGTACTCAACATCCCCATTCTCCTATTCTTCTGTACCTAGCTGCAGAATCTCACGGAGATTTCCAGCCGAAAATGTAACAGGTTGGCCGCTAACCGTAGCTCGAATCTCTGGTGGGTTGACAGATTCGTCATATACTATATCCGTCCAGAAATCGTTCAGAATCGCCTGAGAGATAGGAGGATTGGCCGTAATGGCGTATCGAATACGTGATCGTGCAAGAAATCTAAGAATATCAGCAACCCTATCAGCCCGCTTGGCTTCAAGGTTCAGATCCACAAGTACATTGTGTCCCTTGTCAAATGCTCTCGCCATATATGTAAAATAAACACAAACAACATATATAATTTTAATGCACGATTAAAAGACTTTAAACTATAACGTATTATGAATCGAGATTCATCAAACATCTTAGTTTAAAATTGAAATGATATATAACTTGTTACAAATTAGTCTCAAGTCTAATTTAACTTATAACTAAAAAGTCTTAAGTCTAATTTAAAAATTTAACTTATAACTAAAAAGTCTTAAGTCTAATTTAAATCCATTATATAAATGTTATTACTTAAAAAGTCTTATCATTTATATAACTACTTAAAAATTAAATTGTATCTAAGTACTGGACTCGCAGAAGACAGATAAGCGAATCGAGTTCAACTCGTTTTACTTATCAACTCGCTTCATTTACCAACTCGCTTCACTTATCAACTCGCTTCACTTATCAACTCGTGATTGAAGTGAACTCGCTAATCATATCGATTCGCTAGTCAACTCGCTGCGAGTTGAGTCGAAGTGTCAACTCGTTCGATGAACAGCCGTCGCGAGTTTATTTTCAAAATCGATTAATCCGTTGATTTTAACGTGATCTAACGATTGTTTTATGTTCATTGATGTTGTTTAACATAAATCCTAAGGATCCATGTCCAATAACATCTTAAATCTATGTAAATCGTTTAAACTTTAAACCGAAACCCTAAGTTCATAAAACCTTCGATTTCGTGCAATTTAAACGGTGAAATCCGTTGTTATATACCTCAAAATGTGCGCAAAGTGAAGATGTATAAAGTTTACGGATTGAAAAACTCGTTCCCGTACTCGTAAAAATCGAAATCAAACGAAAATGAAATATCGCCTCGTTTCTCCTGTAAAACGGATTCGCAAGCTTTAGTGAACTCGCGAAGTCTGTGGGTTCGGTGGGTTGGCTTGACTCGTTTGACCCCCTTTATACTTTGTATCCTATTCGCGAGATTTCAAGTGGATCCGCGAGTTGACTAAGTCGACTCGCATGAATGAATAAAACGCGAATTAAATACTTAGTATAAATTAAAAACCCATCATTTGTACAAGTCTAAAATAAAATTATTTTTCACTTGTATTTGTTATGTTATTCAACTCAAAAATATTCAGTATAATTTAATTCCGAAGGGTAAAACCTAATAAGCACAAAAACTTAAATTAAAAACAAATAAAAATAAGATAAAAACACAATTATGTAAACATTGGTATCAAGTACCATTTTATTAATCACTTGAGTAAAACAAAATACATAAACAAACTAAATAAGATTTTATCTGCTTTAGGGATCATATTAGAAAGAATAAGCAATTAATTATCTATTAAAAAGTCTAAGCAGATTGGTAGTATACATACCTCATGAAATTCAAGTAAATTACTATAACATTACAACTAAATTTATCATTTATACATTTATATTTATAAAACTATATCTTAGGTACCTTTATCCACATAGCATAATTAATAAATGCATTACTAGATAAAGTGAATATTTTTATAGATAGTCCAAGACGATTACCGGTATTATGATCCACATAAACAAATTATACTCAAATTTCTAAGCAAACACTTTATTGTTAGTAGGAATATTATCAAGTGTTTCCTAATATATGACATACTGAAGAATTCAAGTAGAACTCATAACACTGCATCATTAAATTTCAAGGTAGCGGTTACTAAATGATGTATCTTTTCGAAACATATAACATACACTTGAATTTTTAAGGTTAGACAAATATCAGACATACTTTGAATATGCTATGTTATCTAAGTCTGTACGTAGTACAACAGAAGATCCCTTCTAGCATAATTCAAAATATATTTGAGATTATTAATTTAATTAAAGGTTTCAGTTCTGTACATAGTACAACAAAGTTACCAGTAAGTAAGTTAATACCCATATTGCTACTATTTGTCACTTCAATTAAAATGCATGATAACAGTGTATGGTAATACCATCATTCAACAATTAAGACTTAATGTCATACATCATAGAATAGTAACACAAGATAATAAACAA